>CM065590.1:507683436-508883436 GCA_033119425.1 Bufotes viridis
CCTAGAGCCCCGAGGACGGAACTCTAGGACAGAAAGATAAAACGCCAGTGTGAAAGAGCCCTTACTTCACTATTGTTTGGCTATGGCTATCTAGAACTAACAAAAATTTAGGAACCCAGCTCTGTTTAATTCGCAATGCGAGTATATGTTCGCATTGCGAATTCAACTTAGAACTGGGTTCCTAATGGTTGTATTGCTAAAATATAACGAAGATTGGGAATTCAGTCTTCGTAAAAGTTGTAATCGCAATGCGAGTAATACAGGTTATATTAATCGCATTGCGAATTCAACTTAGAACTGGGTTCCTAATGGTTGTATTGCTAAAATATAACGAAGATTGGGAATTCAGTCTTCGTAAAAGTTGTAATCGCAATGCGAGTAATACAGGTTATATTAATCGCATTGCGAATTGAACTTAGAGCTGGGTTCCTAATGGTTGTATTGCTAGAATATAACGAAGATTGAGAACATAGCGCTATATTCTCAATCTTCAATTATATTCTAGCAATACAACCATTAGGAACTCCGCTCTAAGATGGAATCGCAATGCGAATACTTTAAGTTAAATTAATCGCATTGCGATTTCAACTTAGCACTGCTGCTATATTCCATATTCGTTAACTTCGTTAATTCTAGCAAGCTGACCCATTATAAACCCAGCTCCAAGTTGAAATCGCAATGCGATTAATATAACTTGAATTAATCGCATTGCGATTTCAACGTAATTCCTCAAATCCGACAGTACATTTTAGTATATGGAGACGTTCCCATGGTGATGGGGACGCTCCATGAGCACAGAAGTTATGGTTGGCTTGGTAGAATTAGCGAGGATGACGAATATGACGAATGTATTCGTCATATTCCTCAAAACGAAGATAACGGAGTATTCTACATCTTCGTTTTAGCAACCTATTCGTCAACTTCGCTAATTCTAGCAATCAAATAGGAAGGTTGACTTACCAGACAGCTGTGTTAAATTCGCTATGCGATTTTTTTATTATTTTTTTAATAAATAGAATACTTATAATAATTTTATCAAGTAATATAATTATTGTATTAAAAAAAAAAATCGCATAGCGAATTAACACAGCTGTCTGTAAGTCAACCTTCCTATTTGATTGCTAGAATTAGCGAGGTTGACGAATAGGTAGCTAAAACGAAGATGTAGAATACTTCGTTATCTTCGTTTTGAGGAATAGACGAATACATTCGTCATATTCGTCATCCTCGCTAATTCTAGATATGAAACCAATAGGAAAGTAGCCTTAAGTTAAAATCGCAATATGCGATTATTTAAATCGCATGTTAATCGCGATAACTAGAAAAAATGCCGAATATTCGATTTCGACGAATATGAAACGAATATTCATTCGAATATTCGCGAATTTCGTCGAAATCGAATATGGCACCTGCCGCTCATCACTAGCGACTACGTGAAGTTGGCCCGTCTTATGTTCTGCTGACATGCACCATCATTTTCCCACTTATTCCTGGGCCTGGATGTCTACCACAATGACTGAACATGTGCTTGTCTATTTTATTTTATTTTTTGCCATCACCAGTGTAATACGACGTTTGCAGCGAACCATGTGTAGTACCTGTTGCTGAATCGGGAATATTTGGAAAGTGACTGGCAAAAACAGTCCTTTGTTTCTTTGGACGAGACTGTACATATACAAATACGGCGTGTTAGTAAAGGTACCTTTACACAAGGCCACCCGAATAATTTTTTAGTTACATCATAATGCCTGAGGGTATGTATGGAGTGGGCCCGCTCAATGCGCGGCGGGTGCCGGCTGTATCAACAGGAAGCGGCGATTGCATCTCTCCCGTCATTTAACCCCTCAGACGCCACAATCAAATTTGATCGCGGCACCTGTGAGTGAAGGTAGAGGGATGCGGCTTCCAATGGGAGCTCCAGTAGTGAAATCGCGGGGCACCGATCGTTTGCCATGGCAGCCAGGACGCTGCTAAAGCGCTCCAGGCCTGCCATGGCAATCTCCATACTGAGCTATGCACGACGCACAGCTCAGAATGGGGGAAGTAAAAATACTATTCACCCTGATAGAGATCTATTAGGGTGAATAGGAGAGAGGATCAAAAGATCCCATGTACTAGGCCCCTATGGGGGCTAATAGTTTAAAAAAAAAAAAAAAAACTAATATATTCAAAGTGTAAATTGCCCTCTTTTTCCCACTTTTACATGTAAAAATACATAAAAGAAAAAAAAATAAACATATTAGGTATCACAGCATCTGAAATTATCTGAACTATTAAAATATATTTTAAAAAATTCCTGTAAGGTGAACACTAGAGATAAGTGAATTTCTCAAAAATTTGATTCGGCCGATTCGATTCAACCAAAATTTATTCACGGCGAATCACGTTAAAAAACTTCTATTTCCTGGCTGCTGAGAGCCTTTATAGTGGTGTAGAACACTGTGCCTTGCAGTAACACACATAAGGAGTCTGCTGTGGTAGTGAAACAATACTGTGAGTCCATATGTCATGCAGATGACAGGCATCGCTCTTAGAATCACTGCATACTTAACTTATTTGGGCAGTCACGGGGCCAAAACTGACCAAATAACTCAAGTATGACCTGAGCCTTACAGGTCGATATTAGCATCAAGAAGAAGCGCACTCCTTTTACACCGTCGCTAAAAAAAAACTGTAGTGGATCCAAAACAGAGATAACACGTGAATGGAATATTTTCATATCTTCTGTGTTTTGTACCCACTCCTGCTTTTGGCTACCAAATCATAAGCCAATTCTGATGGGACCATACAGGCCTTGCAGCTGCTACACAGACAGGATCTGTTGTGCGTCTCATTTTTCCTTCCTTCTGACAGATCAGAAGAAGGGTCAAACAAATGATAATGTCAGCCAGGCCGAAAGGCAAAATAGTGGCCCAGTCATGAAGTGGGGAGGGAGGGAACAGCATGAGGACACCACAGAGTGGCCCAATGACAGGGCCTGAATGTGGCGGCAGCATCAGGGGGCCACATAGTGGCACAATGACAGTCTGGAGGGGGTGGCAGCATGAGGAGACCAGAGTGGCACAATGACAGTGTGGAGGTGGAAGCAACATCAGGAGGCCACAGAGTGGCACAATGACAGAGTCTGGAGGTGGCGGCAGTAGCAGTAACAGCATCAGGAGAAGGCCACCGAGTGGCACAATGACAGAGTTTGGAGTTTGCAGCAGTATGAGGAGGGCACCGAGTATCACAATGAAAGTCTGGAGGTGGTGGCAGCATGAGGAAGTCACAGAGTGGCACAATGACTGAGTTTGGAGGTGGCGGCAGCATGAGAAGGCCACAGAGCGGCACAATGACAGAGTGTAGAGGTGGCGGCAGCAGCATCAGGAGGAGGCCACAGAGTGGCACAATGACTGAATGTGGAGGTGGCAGCAGTATGAAGAAGCCACCGAGTGGCACAATGACAGAGTGTGGAGGAGGCGGCAGCATTAGGAGAGTGTGGAGTAGTGTTGATCACGAATATTCAAATTGCGAATTTCAATCGCGAATATCGGCACTTCAAGAATTCGTGAATATTTAGAATATCTCTAAATATATTCGCAATAGCGAATATTTTTATTTTTTTTTAAATACCAGTCTACGCGAATTTTTATGCAAATTTTATGTGAATTTTTTTAATGCGAATTTTCGCAATCAAGAAAATAATGCCTGAAGATTGTGAATTCACTAATATATGGCGAATATTCACCCAAATATTTGTGAAATATCGCAAATTCAAATATTGCCCCTGCCACTCATCACTAGTGTGGAGGTGGCAGCAATATGAGGAGGCCACCGAAAGGCACAATGACCGAGTGTGAAGGTGGCAGCAGTTTGAGGAAGCCACCAAGTGGCAAAATGACAGAGTGTGGAGGTGGCAGCAGCATGAGGAGGCCACAGAATGGCACAATGACTGAGTCTAGAGGCAGCGGCAGTAGCAGCATCAGGAGAAGGCCACCGAGTGGCACAATGACAGAGTGTGGAGGTGGCAGCAGCATGAGGAGGCCACAGAATGGCACAATGACTGTGTCTAGAGGCAGCGGCAGCAGCAGCATCAGGAGAAGGCCACCGAGTGGCACAATGACAGAGTGTGGAGGTGGCGGCAGCAGCAGAATCAGGAGGAGGCCACAGAGTGGCACAATGACAGAGTGTGGAGGTGGCGGCAGCATGAGGAGGCCACAGAGTGGCACAATGACCGAGTCTGGAGGTGGCAGCAGCATGAGTAGGCCACAGAGTGGCACAATGACAGAGTGTGGAGGTGGAAGCAGTATGAGGAAGCCACCGAGTGGCACAATGACTGAGTATGGAGGAAGCGGCAGCAGCAGTAGCAGCATCAGGAGAAGGCCACCGAGTGGCACAATGACAGAGTGTAGAGGTGGCGGCAGCATCAGTAGGAGGCCACAGAGTGGCACAATGACAGAGTCTGGAGGTGGCGGCAGCATGAGGAGGCCACAGAGTGGCACAATGACTGAGTCTGGAGGTGGCGGCAGCAGCATCAGGAGGAGGCCACAGAGTGGCACAATGACAGAGTCTGGAGGTGGCGGCAGCATGAGGAGGCCATAGAGTCAGGGCCGGTGCAAGGATTTTTGCCGACAATGCCCCACCCATATGATCTGCCAAAATAAAGGGGTTCTGCAGTTTATTTAAACTGATCGACAGGGGTCCGATACCCGGGACCCCCGCCAATTAGCTGTTTGAGAAGGCAGCGGTGCTGGCAGTAGCGCCTCCGCCTTCTCGCAGTGACGTCACGATTAATATCATTGGCCTGGGCGGGGCTAAGCTTAATTCAAGTGAACAGAGCTTAACCCCGACAAGGCCAGTGATACTAGTCGTGATGTCACTGCGCCTGCGGTAAACAGCGAGAAGGCCGAGGCGCCACTGCCAGTGTCGGACCCTGCCGATCAGTTTAAATAAACTGCAGAACCCCCTTAACTAACGCCAGTTTTCTCCCCCCCCATGTCATTCTCCCCCCCCCATGTAATTCTCTCTCCTTTTCTTGTCATTCCCCCCCCCCCCATGTCATCCTCTTTCTCAATCTCCCCCCCCCCTTGTCATCCTCTTTCTCAATCCCCCCCTCCCCTTGTCATCCTCTTTCTCAATCCCCCCCCCCCCCCCCCCTTGTCATCCTCTTTCTCAATCGCTGTATGCTTCACGGGTACAGGAGCTTTAGTTTCCTGTACTCGGGCGGAATGATAGGAAGCGCACACTGTGTGCGCACTTCCTGTCAGTCCGGCCGGGTACAGGAGACAGATGCTCCTCGTACCGCGGACCATACAGGGCTCGGCCACGCTATAATGAGGGAGTGACAGGAGGGAGCGCTGAGCGCTTCCCTCCTGTCAGCCCCTCTCTTCATGCTGCGCCCCGGCGGTGCCCCCTCATGGACGCGCCAGCCCGGGCAGTGCTGCAGCCGCCTGAGGCACTCTATAGAGCGCTCGGGCGGCTGCAGCATGAAGAGGGCCGGCGTTCCTAGCGGTGCCCCTTCCCAAGGGGCGCTCTACGCGGCTGCCTAGTCAGCCTATAGGACGCGCCGGCCCTGCATAGAGTGGCATAATGATAGAGTGTATAGGTGGCGGCAGCAGCATCAGGAGGAGGCCACAGAGTGCCACAATGACAGAGTGTGGAGGAGGCGGCAGCATTAAGAGAAGGCCACCGTGTCAGGAATCGAACCTGTGACCAGTCATGTCCCAGGCGGTAGCTCTAGCCACTAGACTACCAGCCCTTCTGGACTTTTCCTCCTGCTGGACTTTTCCTCCTGCTGGACTTTTCCTCCTGCTGGACTTTTCCTCCTGCTGGACTTTTCCTCCTGCTGAACTCTTTGATCTATCTTGCTCCAGCCTAATCTTGTTCATCAGTCTTGATTCCGTGCACCTGTTACTTCCCCTTTATAAGCCCAGCCTCTAGCACCAGACCTCTGCTGGTTATTGTGCCTCCAAGCCTGTAGCAAGCTTCCTCTCTGCTCCTCCACGACTACTTCTGTTTACTTTTGTTGCCGACCCGGACCGTTTGACCTCGCTGAACGGCCGCCTGCATTGACCTTTTGCCTTCCACCGACCACGCCTCTGTCTACTCCTGCTGTTACCTCGCTGCCATCTCTGTTGCCGACCCGGACTGATCGACCACGCTACCTACCTCCTGCTTCTGTGGGCCTTTGCCACTGGACTCCAACCACCAGCCGGCTGTCCTCTGACTCAGGTGAGCCAAGGACCGTTACAGAATAACCAGCCCTACCATGGAGTCCGCAATGGCCACTCTGCGCAAGCAGGTCTCCGAACTTCAGGAGTTTGGCACCACTGCCCAAGAGGAAATTACTCAACTTAAAGGCGCAATCCAGAGCCAACAGAGGGAAATTATCGACTTGCAGCGTCAACTACTGGACGTACGCGGCGCGGTCACAGACACCCGTATGCCTCTCCCGTCAAAGTTTAACGGCGATCGGAACCAATTTCGGGGGTTCCTCAACCAGTGCCGTATTTACTTTCAGATGCAGCCGGGCTCTTTTACCTCAGACAGAAAGAAGATCCTGTTCATCATCAAACTTCTAACTGATGAGGCCCTGGCATGGGCATCCCCATATGTGGAATCCCACAGTCTCGTATTGAATAACCTAGACAACTTCACCACAGCCATGAGCCAAGTGTTCGACGACCCTAACCGCTGCGCGACAGCCGAGGCTAGGCTGCACAGTCTACGGCAGGGAAGACGCTCTGTAGCCGAGTATACCTCAGAGTTCCGCCGCTGGGTCACGGACACCACCTGGAACCCAGCTGCCCAGAAAAGTCAATTTCGCCGTGGACTCTCCGAACCTATAAAGGATGAGCTCGCCAGGGTAGACGCCCCAGACGATCTGGATGATTTCGTCCAACTGTGCATCCGGATTGACCGGAGACTGGCAGAAAGAAGGAGAGAAAGACTCTGGTCCCTAGATAACAGGCCCGTGTACCCTTTCACTCCAACGACTCAGCCGGCTCACCAATCCTCCACCGAGCCCATGCAGGTCGACGCACTGCGCAAGACTCTATCGGCTGCTGAAAAGGAGAGACGACTATCCGCAGGCCTTTGTCTTTACTGTGGCGAGCCAGGGCACTTCGCTATTAGGTGCCCCAATAAGACTCGCCGAACCATCGCTGTCACAGAATTACGGGAGTTACAAAAGGCCACAACCTCACCCTTGGCCTCTGAAACCATAGACACTACAGGTACCGGGTCCCACTTCATTGTATCCATCCTTATCACCATTGGGGAACGACAGCTTCCCTGCTCTGCAATGCTTGACTCGGGGGCCGGCGGAAATTTCATGGACTTGACCTTCGCCCATGAGAACAACATACCACTGGTAACCAGGGCAGCCCCCTTCGATCTGGAAACCGTCGATGGGACCCCGCTCTCTTCTGGGCCGGTTACGCACCAGACTGCTGACCTTCAACTCTTCATCAAACCTGATCATCAGGAGACCATTCACTTCTCCCTGATCGCCTCCCCAAAGTTCCCGGTGATCCTGGGCATTCCATGGTTGGCCACCCACAACCCCTCGGTGGATTGGGAAACCCGCTGCTTACGGTTTCCGTCCGAGTTCTGTTCGCTCAATTGCTCCCACAAACCCGTCCTTCCATCCGAAGACACGACTATCTCTGAAGTATCCGTCAGGAATCTACTACCCCCTCAATATCGTGAGTTCCAAGATGTCTGCGACAAGAAAAACGCAGACAAGCTGCCGCCACACCGACCCTACGACTGCCCAATAGAACTGTTGCCCGGGGCCGAAATACCCTTTGGCAGTATCTATTCCCTCTCAGAGTCTGAACTCAAGGCTCTGAAAGAATACCTGGACGAGGACCTAAAGAAAGGGTTCATCCGGCCCTCTACCTCCCCAGCAGGAGCCCCCTTTTTCTTTGTGGAGAAAAAAGACTCATCCTTGTGTCCCTGCATTGACTACAGGAAGCTAAACGACATAACCGTTAAGAACCGGTACCCGCTCCCGCTGATTTCTGAACTCCTCGAGAGACTCCGGGTAGCGAAAATCTTCACCAAACTTGACCTTCGAGGGGCCTACAACCTTGTCCGAATCCGCCCTGGGGACGAATGGAAGACCACCTTCCGGACACGTTATGGTCACTTCGAGTACCTGGTCATGCCTTTCGGACTTTGTAATGCTCCTGCCACCTTCCAGCACTTCATTAATGATGTCCTCAGGGACATGCTGGATCTGTTTGTAGTCGTTTACCTGGACGACATCTTGATCTTCTCAAAAGACCTCGAACAGCACCGCGAACATGTCCGCAGGGTATTGCAGAGACTCCGCCAGAACTCTCTCTATATCAAACTCGAGAAATGTGAGTTTGAGCGAACCACCACTCAGTTCCTCAGGTACATCATCTCCCCAGAGGGCCTAAGTATGGACCCAGGAAAGGTCCAAGCCGTGTTGGACTGGCCCATTCCAAGAAACGTGAAGGAGGTACAAAGATTTATTGGCTTCGCCAACTTCTATCGGAAGTTTATCCGGGACTTCTCCAAGGTCATCGCACCGATCACCCAACTCACCAAAAAGGCAGTCCCCTTCTCCTGGACACCCGAGGCCCAGGAGGCCTTCACGAAGTTGAAACTCCTCTTCACTTCTGCTCCAATCCTAGTCCACCCGAACCCCGAGTTGCCTTTTACTATCGAAGTGGATGCATCTGACTCCGCGGTAGGGGCAGTTCTGTCACAACGGACAGGGGAGAAGATGCTACTACACCCGTGCGCATATTTCTCTCGCCAGATGTCCCCCTCCGAGAAGAACTACGACATCGGGAACAAAGAACTACTGGCGATCAAGGAAGCCTTCTCCGAGTGGAGACACCTGCTGGAGGGAGCTGCCAATCCCATAATCGTACTAACCGACCACAAAAACCTCGAGTTCATCCGCAGCGCTAAGAGACTCACAGCTAGACAGGCCAGATGGAGCCTATTCTTTTCCCGCTTCAACTTTCTCATCACATATCGCCCCGGATCAAAAAACGGCAAGGCTGACGCCCTCTCCAGAATGTTTTCGGAGCCCTCACAGAGTAATAAGGGCCAAGACAATATCCTATCCGAGAAAAGTGTTGTGGGGGCCACCTACTCTAAAGAACTCCTGGTCACAATCAAAGAAGGATACGAAAATGACCCCTTCCTCGCCCACCCCACAAGGAATGTCAGCCTTACGTTGAAAAATGGTCATTGGTTTCATCAGGACCTACAACTTTATGTACCAGAAATCGCACGACTCGAAGTGCTCAAACTTAACCATGACTCCAAGCTGGCCGGCCATCTGGGCACAAGAAAGACCCAGGAGCTTCTCTCCCGCTCCTTCTGGTGGCCAACATACAAGGAGGACACCAAGAAGTACATCTCCTCGTGCACGGTCTGTGCCCGCAATAAGACTCCTCGTTCCTCTCCCGTGGGTCTGTTACAACCCCTCCCAATTCCCTCCCGCCCCTGGGGCTCGATCTCCATGGACTTTGTGGTAGACCTTCCTCCTTCAAAAGGGATGAACACCATCCTGAGTCGTGGTCGACCGCCTCACCAAAATGGCCCATTTCATCCCCTACAAGGGCCTACCCAACAGACGGCTGATCTTGTCCTCAAAGAGGTCTTCAGGCTGCATGGGATTCCGGACGACGTGGTCTCAGACCGAGGCGTACAATTTACCTCAAAGTTCTGGAAGGACTTCTGCCTGGCGCTCGGGGTTAAAGTGAACCTTTCTTCCGCTTTCCACCCTCAGTCAAACGGGCAGACGGAGAGAACTAACCAGACCTTAGAGCAGTACCTACGCTGTTTCAGCTCCCACCTGCAGTATGACTGGCTTGACCATCTCCCCACAGCCGAGTTCGCCTACAACAATGCTGAGCACAGCTCAACCAAGCACAGCCCTTTCTTTGCTAACACAGGCTCGCACCCTGTGTTCATTCCCCACCTGCCCGTTGCCTCCACCCTCCCAGCAGTGGCCGAGCGCCTAACAACCCTACAGGAGGCACAAAAGGACATAATAGACAACCTCCAGCTCGCCCAGAGGCGCTTTAAACAGGGAGCAGACAGGCGCCGCAAACCAACCCCGGGCTTCCATGTAGGAGACAAGGTATGGCTGTCCACCAGGAACCTCAGACTGAAGGTCCCCTCCAAAAAGTTAGCCCCAAAATACATGGGTCCGTTCCAGGTCACCGCACAAATCAATGAGGTCACGTTCCGGCTTGACCTTCCGGATTCCATTAGGGTGCACCCTGTCTTCCATTGCTCCCTCCTCAAGCCATACGTGGAGAATACCTTCACTGGCCGCCACTCGCCCCCTCCACCACCCGTGAGGGTACAAGGTGAGGAAGAGTTCGTTGTCGAGAAGATCCTCGACTCCAGGATCCACCGAGGAAAATTGCAATATCTAATTGGGTGGGAGGGCTACCCTCCCGAGGATAACTCCTGGGAGCCTGAAGAAAATGTCAACGCCCCCAGACTGGTAAAAGAGTTTCACCAGCACCCCGGTAAGCTTGCCCCCATGGTGCCCGGAGGTCACCTTGGAAGGGGGGGGAGTACTGTCAGGAATCGAACCTGTGACCAGTCATGTCCCAGGCGGTAGCTCTAGCCACTAGACTACCAGCCCTTCTGGACTTTTCCTCCTGCTGAACTCTTTGATCTATCTTGCTCCAGCCTAATCTTGTTCATCAGTCTTGATTCCGTGCACCTGTTACTTCCCCTTTATAAGCCCAGCCTCTAGCACCAGACCTCTGCTGGTTATTGTGCCTCCAAGCCTGTAGCAAGCTTCCTCTCTGCTCCTCCACGACTACTGCTGTTTACTTTTGTTGCCGACCCGGACCGTTTGACCTCGCTGAACTGCCGCCTGCATTGACCTTTTGCCTTCCACCGACCACGCCTCTGTCTACTCCTGCTGTTACCTCGCTGCCATCTCTGTTGCCGACCCGGACTGATCGACCACGCTACCTACCTCCTGCTTCTGTGGGCCTTTGCCACTGGACTCCAACCACCAGCCGGCTGTCCTCTGACTCAGGTGAGCCAAGGACCGTTACACACCGAGTGGCACAATGACAGAGTCTGGAGATGGCGGCAGCATCAGTAGGAGGCCACAGGGTGGCACAATGACTGATTGTAGAGGTGGCGGCAACATCAGGAGACCACAGAGTAGCAAGGTGACATAGTGTGGAGGTGGCAGCAGTATGAGGAGGCGACCGAGTGGCACAGTGATAGAGTCTGTAGGTGGCGATAGCATGAGGAGGCCACAGAGTGGCACAATAACAGAGGCTGGAGGTGGCGGCAGCATGAGGAGGTCACATAGTGGCACATTGACAAAGTCTGGAGGTGGCAGCAGCATGAGGAGGCCACAGAGTGGCACAATAGCAGAGGCTAGAGGTGGCGGAAGCAAGAGGAGGCCACAGAGTGGCACAGTGACAGAGTCTGAATGTGACAGCAGCATGAGGAGGTCACTGAGTGACACAATGACCGAGTCTGGAGGTGGCAGCAGCATGAGTAGGCCACAGAGTGGCACAATAACAGAGTGTGGAGGTGGCGGCAGCAGAAGTAGCAGCATCAGGAGAAGGCCACCGAGTGGCACAATGACAGAGTGTGGAGGTGGCGGCAGCATCAGTAGTAGGCCACAGAGTGGCACAATGACAGAGTTTAGAGGTGGCGGCAGCATCAGTAGGAGGCCACAGGGTGGCACAATAACCGAGTGTGGAGGTGGCAGCAGCATGAGGAGGCCACAGAGTGGCACGTCGACGAGAGATTGCAGAGATGGCAGCAGCATGAGGAGGCCACAGAGTGGCACGACGATGAGAGATTGCAGAGATGGCAACAGCATAAGGAGGCCACAGAGTGGCCGCTTCGTCTATTCATTTATAGTGAAGATGGGACAGAACAGAAGGTTAAAATTTCTCAACTTTATAAAGTGCTGCTTAAAAGACGATTTAATAATACACGTTCTACGGTACAAAAGGCTTGGCAAATTAGTTGTCCGTGAATTTCCCTCGAAGATTTGTATAATATATTGGCGAATTTAAGTTTACTTTCTTATAATTTTAATCACGTTTTGGTTCAATTTAATAATAAATATTTAATAAATGTAATAATAAAAATCAAGTGTTGCCTAAGACAGGGGAGAATCTGCCAGTCTTGTTTATTCAACGACATAGTTGTGATGGAGAAAGCATTCCAAAAAACTATTTCTCTCCACCTGGAGACGAATCCTGTCAAGACTGAAGCAAGTGAGATATCAGCTGTTCATCGAGCCAGATACTTCTGAGGGGACCTGCCTGGCATGAACAGGCCTCTAGTAGCTACAGACAATGAGAAGACAAAGCTTCAAGATTGCTTGGAGCCTGGATGATTCAAACCATAACTACCTGCCCCTGGTCTCTTCGTCAGGGAAAACCTCACCAGTTCCCAATCATCATGGATGGGAACAGGGGCGTAGCTAGAAATGACTGGGCCCCACAGCAAATTTTGTTATGGGGCCCCCCCCCCCCGGTGCCAAATTATGAATCCAATTTCCCCCCCCCCCCAACCCCCGGTGCCAAATTATGAATCAATTTCCCCCGGTGCCAAATTATGAATCCAATTTCCCCCCCCCCGGTGCCAACCAAAAAAATTATGTGGGGTCACAGATTCACAGACAAACACTCACTGTGACTGACACTGTGCAGCTCTTACACCGAACGGTCCACGTCCACCACGTCCGCTGTTCTGACGGCTTGTGCAGCTCGGCGGCGCAATGGCGTCATCGCGCCGCCTGCGCAATGACGTCATCGCGCCGCCAGCCTCTGCAGCAGGCCGTTCAACAGCACCGCCTCCTGTGACAGCCCGGGCCAAACTGTGAGAGGGGAGGAGAGGGGAGGGGAGGGGAGGGGAGGGGAGGGGGAACTGTGAAAGGGGGGGGCCCGGCCAAACTGTACTGAAAGGGGGCGGGGGCGGGGGGCCCCCTCTGGCACAGTGACGAGTCGGGACAGTCTATTACGGAGCGCAGGCGCAGCTGCCAAACGACAGCACTCAAGTGACCCTTCTGTAGTGACTGGCATCACAGCTCCCGTACACTACATACCCCGCTGCTTTAAGCTAAGTACGGCCTCGTACTCCAACAGGGCCCGCCCAACTGGATTTTTCACCTGGAATACAACATACAAAATCATATATCAGGTCCAGCTGGCAAAGGTGAAGTGCAGTGACAAGGGGCGTCGTTCTCTTCTTACAGGATGGTGAGTAGAACTGGGGCGCTGACCTGGCACAGCGTATTCAAATATGAAACCAGGATAGTCGATGACGATGACATCGTATGAGTCCACAATGACATATTATAAAAGTTGGCTCACAATTAGGTAGTCCATGGAAGTAATTATCACAGAGGCTCGCTCATGGGGAGTCCATCTCTGGACACATGACTTGAATAAGTTAAGTAATAAATATAGTCAGCAGCACATACATACTTGACTTTACATCACAGGACTCTGACAATACCAGGGCCAAGTTATCCTGGCAAGTCCTGCGTACCCCTAGAACGCTGACATAAAGATCCCCTTTCAACCTGAAGTGGGGGTTAAAAAGGGGTTAAAGTGCAATATAAAAGCACAACTTGGATTTTGACAAAAATGTTCTTCAACAGGCAGGATGTCCTGAAAACAAAAAGGGCAGGCTGGGAGCAGTGGTTCCACAGTGGCAACATCTCCTCACAAAAATGCCACCGGCCGTGGGGAACTGGCAGCAAGCTCCACCAGCCTGACAACATATAGGGCAACTCCTGCAACAATCATGAAGTCCCTGTGAGGTTCAGCAGCATGGCCTAGCAGGCCTGCTCACAGGTAAGTGTCATAGGAACCTTGCTTATCAGATGTGGTGCAGCCCGGTACTGCCCACAGCCTGGGCCATGTACAAGGGACACTTGAAGGTTGTGCCCACCAGACAGAATGGGCCAGTATCATCACAGGGACTGGGCCTATCCATCTCACTGGCCCGACAGGTTGAGAATTTACAGGAGCTGCAGATATCGGGACACTGGCCGGCACTGGGGCAGACACTTCCACTGGCCGGGATAAGGAGGTCCCGTCACGACGGACTCGGCTCCTGGAGTATGTTAATTTATCTGAGTTCACACTAATTTTGGGCTGCTCATTATTACGTTTAGGACCCTGGGCTACAGGTTCAGGATGCACAGGGGGCACAGGTGACTCACCATGGCTGGGCTGCTGCGATGCTGATCTGGAACTTGCCACTTGACGCAGGCCATCCAGGTAAACTTGCAACCTAGTGATCCGCTCCTCCAGGGAGGCGATCTCACTGCTGGATTCCAGTGCACTTGCAGCAGGCTCAGGAGACGTCTCTTCTTTACGCTTCCCCCGCAGGCTATCCAGGGCCTCACCAAACTGGGCCATACGCGCCCAATCCGCCGCCGTTTTCTCCCGGCGTGGCAATTCTGGGGAAGAATATGGACTTACAGGCTTGTCCAAGACGGTCGGCTGCCAGAAGATATTTGGGCCTAAGAAGGAGCCCTTTTCTTGGTAGGTATTCCGGATCGGCCCCGGCGGGTCTTCTGTCTCTGATTGATCCTCTGCCTCCTCCCAGTTCTCAGGTACTGGCTCTGGACGGGTCACCGCTGTAGCGTACGGGCCTCGCAGGCCCTCCGCGGGCGTAAATTCTACTTCTTCCCCGTCGCGCAGGTTGTGGAGGTACTCCGGCAGGTAGCTCCTCTTCATTGACCTCCGGTTGACATACAGATCCCGACCGGTGACATAGTCTCGGATAAATCCAAAGCCACGGTCCTTGTCAAAAGTTAGCACCACCCCGTCCGCCGTTCCAGGCGGGGTTGCGTATGGGGGTGCTTGTCAAGCACAGTTTTAGCTAGCTCCTCAAAGTAGATCTTCTGCTTTACAGTTTTTTTTACGGCGGCCACCCGGACCTCCGCCATCAGTTGAGCCCACAGTGCTGGAGGCCTGACTGATCTTCTATCCGGTTTCACACCCGGTGTCGGGGGCCACTCAAATCAGGAATCGGGCGCTCTCTCTGGTTCCGGACTGCAGGCTGGTAATTCTTCAGCCTCGGATATGGGCTCCAGGCCCGGCGCCTTCTCCGCAAGCCTCGCCATCTTCAACGTGGCAGGCTCCAACACTTGCTCTCCCCGGGGACAACTCTTTGGCCACTCCCTTCGACTCGGGAGTTCTCGCCCATCATCCGGCCCGCCCCCTAGGTTCTCGGCAATAGGGTAGGCGGTGCTCACACTGTAATCCACATGCAGGGGCGGCATCCCGGGACAGTTTTCTCCTCCCTGTTGGAGGGTTTTGGCGCCAATTCTTCACGCCACTGAGGTCAATCATGGCGCAGAAAGAAGTTCAACAGCGCCGGCGGCCATCTTGGGTGCCATTGATGCAGCTATTCACTGACATCAAGCAGGATTGTAAAAAGTTCACAAAAATCACTTTCAAGTACACAGTTCTTTTCCTTAGGATGGCGCAACACTGCACAGCGCCTCCGGTCAACTTTAGGCACACTTTTCTGGCCCAACAATGCAAATAAAGTCTCAAAAGTCACTCTGGTCACAGGGCAAACTGGATAAGGCACAAAGTTCACACTTCTTGCACTATAAAGCGTGCAAATCCTGTTTGTGACGCCAAAAGAGAGGTGCAGCGTACACAAGTTATGGTTCAGTAGTGTTCCTGGGTGTTGTAGTGCAATTATGACCACTAACCTGCGACAGGCCGACTCTCTGGTACTTCTTCTAGGACAGGTAGTTATAGGTAAAATTCGTGACGCCAGTGCCAATTAACGGTGGCACACCGTTTGTTGATAATAGGAATAATTAAGGAACCACATTGTAATAAAACAGAACTTGAACTTTACTGAAGCTTTGGTAATTATACATAGACATAGATGGAAGCGCAGTTCCTTAGAAGATGGTTGGTTTAGCAGGATATAGGTTGCAGTTCAAATGCGGCAGGCACTTACATAGCAAGGTGATTCACAGAGGGTAAAACACAGGACTTTTGCAGTACAGGCGGCTTGCACTCTAGACCTGACTGATCCTGGCCCCAATGCCCTATATCTGGCGTATATCCTTGGGAACACGATAATTAAGTACCTCCTCTGGTGTCTTTAGTACCACTTGCTGTCCTGAACTTTGCTCTGCCTTTCCTCAGCTTCTTTAGGCCGGTTACAGTGATGATCCTGCTTTACTTATGCCTTTGGTAGGTACGGACTCAGGAGGGGAACCTTTTCCTTGGATTTGGAACCCGGTTACAGGGACTGCAATGCCCTCTCCTAGTCTGCAGGCTTCAGGCCTGCACTACCTTCACAGGCTCAAGGCCTGGACTTAACTGACTTTCCCTGACTGAGCCTGAAAAACGTGAATATACAAATGAATGCCGGTGAAATGTATGAAATAAATCGGGACTGAAAAAAAACTGATATTAATTCTATGTGAAATTAAATTAAACTGGACATTAAAATAACCAGCAAAATAACAACAATAATTTAAAGTCCGACAAGAACATCTATACCACAATTATATCTACAGGGGACAACTAGGATGATGGACTGTTGATTCACGGTCATCAGACTAAAATCTCCAGTGTGGATCTAATGGTTGATGAGGACTATATCATGGTAGCTGAGTATTGAGAATATTGGTCCATTTTGCTGATTAATATTAATTATCATTTTTTTAATATCATTTTACCATTGTATATCTTTATTATTATATATTGTGTTACACTATATTCTTGGTACAGTATATTTTAATAAATTGTTTTATTTACAAATATGACCTTTTTGGGGGCCTGAATGAGGTGTGCTGGTCTAACCTCTAGAATTATATGGAATAATCTTAAAACAGTTAGTGACACGGAAATATTCCTTTTCGTTTTTATTTTGATTGTACATTATTTTACATTTTATGTACAGTAGATGATTATGGGGAGCAGCCATCATGCCTGAGTTGCTGCTCTTCTCTGCTAAGGCTACTTTCACATTAGAGTTTTCAAATCCGCTATTGAGATCCGTCATAGAATCTCAATAGCGGAAGAAAATGCTTCAGTTTTGTTCCCATTCATTGTCATTGGGACAGAACTGAACGAAACGGAATGCACCAAAATGCATTCCGTTCCGTTTGGTTGCGCTCCCACCGCGGACAGATTACCGCTGCAAGCAGCGTTTTTCTGTCCGCAGTGTGGTGTGGAGCAAGACGGATCCATCCTGACACACAATGTAAGTCAATGGGGACGGATCCGTTTTCTCTGACACTGTAGAAAACGCATCCGTCTCCCATTGACTTTCAGTGGTGTTCAAGACGGATCCGTCATGCCTATAGAAGACATAATACAACCAGATCCGTTCATGATGGATTTTGCAGACCCATTACGGATCTGACCTCATCACCATTTGCTTGAGAAAGATCCCACTGAGTGGATTGAAACGTTGCTGTATGTCTGGTGAATAAATTTTTGTTACTTTTGCTACTTCTGGATGTGCCGTGGACTTTATCATTTTTGTAAGTAAGGTGGGTGGATCGCCCCCACAGCCGCTGGCACCCTACCATACTATTTTCCTTGTTGTCTTTTTGCTGTGCTGCCTCTGTTTTGTATGCTAACACCAGTGCAGAGATTTGCTTTTCAGCAGCCACATGGAGCATAGAAAGCTGGTGTTTGGAGATTATGGAAGAGTTTTCTAGACATATAGGTGAAACCTGAAAAATTTGAATATCGGGCAAAAGTTCATTTATTTCAGTAATGCAACTTAAAAGGTGCAACTAATATATGAGAGAGACTCATTACATGCAAAGCGAGATATTTCAAGCCTTTATTTGTTATGATTTGGATGATTATGGCTTACAGTTTATAAAAACCCCAAATTCACAATCTCAGAATATTAGAATATTACATGAAATCAATAAATAAAGGATGTTAAATAGAAAAATCATGTATATGTACTCAGTACTTGGTTTGGGCCCCTCAGTGCGGCGTGGCATGGATGCTATAAGCCTATGGCACTGCTGAGGTGTTATGGAACACTAGGATGCTTCAATAGCAGCCTTCAGCTCTTCTGCATTGTTTGGTCTCATGTCTCATCTTTCTCTTGGCAATGGCCCATAGATTCTCTTTGGGGTTCAGGTCGGCCGAGTTTTCTGGCCAATCAAGCACAGTAATCCCATGGTCATTGAACCAGGTTTTGATACTTTTGGCAGTGTGGACAGGTGCCAAGTCCTGCTGAAAAATGAAATCCCCATCTCCATAAAGCTCGTCTGTGGAAAGAAGCATGAAGTGCTCCAAAATCTCCTGGTAGATGGTTGCGTTGACTCTGGACCTAATTAAGCACAGTGGACCAACACCAGAAGATGACATGGCTCCCCAAATCAACACAGACTGTGGAAACTTCACACTGGACTTCGAGCATCTTGCATTGTGTGCCTCTCCATTCTTCCTCCAGACTCGGGGTCCTTGGTTTCCAAATGAGATACAAAAGTTGCTCTCATCAGAAAAGAGGTTTTTGGACCACTGAGCAACATAACAGTTCTTTTTTCCTTTAGCCCAGGTCCTGCAAGAAGAAGAAGAAAGAAGACGAGCCTGGCTGCGCGATCAAGTGGATGAGGTGAGTTAAATTTTATTTTATTTTTTAATCCCTCAAAGCCTATTTTATTAAGCATTCTGCCTTAAGAATGCTATTATTTTTTGTTATTATAACCATGTTATAATGGAAAATAATAAAATCACCTGAACCCGAACTTTAATGAAAAAGTCCCGGTTCGGGGTCCAGATACCCGAACTCGCTCAACCCTATTGATTTGGTTATCTTTATCTACTTTAGGACTTATGTCAAAATCTGATGTAGCTTTAGGTCAGATTTATGCAGAATACAAAAAATGCTGAAGGTTCACAAACTTTCAATCACCACTGTAAAACCTTCTATCTTCATTCAGCAGGATCTGCAGTGATGTCACCGCGCTCACCCGTGAACGCGATGACATCACCAAAGGTCCTTTTCCTGCCAGGTCCTGAAAGAAGAAGAAAGAAGATGAGCCCGGCTGCGCGATCAAGTGGATGAGGTGAGTTAATAATTTTTTTTTTTAACCCCTCAATTTTATTTAGCATTCTGTCTTAAGAATGCTATTATTTTCCGTTATAACCATGTTATAACAGAAAATAATAAAGTGAAGTTCAGGTCCCCATTGACTTTAATGTGGTTCGGGTTCAGGGTCAAGTTCGGGTCCCGAACTGAAACTTTGCGACGAAGTTCGGCCGAACCCAAACGTCCAGATGTTCGCTCAACTCTACTCAAGAGAATATACCTCCATTCCAGCGTCCATTGCTCTCTTGCTATGCACCATGATAGTCTTACAAAGCAATAGTGTGGGTCAATAGAACACCTGTAGCTGGATGTCTAGCTTATAGCCCAATGATATTTAAAGTGCTTCTGTCACCCCCAAAATGCATTTTTCATCAGCTGACATTAGCTATTTGCTAATGTCAGCTGATCTCAAAAATACTTTTCTTACATTCCCCTGTGATTTTGTTCTTTTAAAATTCTTACTTTTATTATATGCAAATATCTTCACTACCAGCAAGTTGGGCGGTAACTTGCTGGTAGCCGCCGCATCCTCCAGTTGCCGACACGCCCGCTCTCTCCTTAATAGACAGGGCCAGCGAGCGCTCTCCTGCCGCTGGCCCTGTCTTCTCGTTAAGTCCCGCGCCTGCGCCGTGACATTCTTCAATCGCCGCAGTCGTACTGAGTGAAGGACGCCAGCTCCGTCCTCAGTGCACCTGCGCCCATTACGTCACAGTAAATCCATGACGTAATTGGCGCAGGCTCACTGAGGACGGAGCTGGCGTCCTTCACTCAGTACGCCTGCGGCGATTGAAGAATGTCATGGCGCAGGCGCAGGACTTAACGAGAAGACAGGGCCAGCGACAGGAGAGCTCTCGATGGCCCTGTCTATCAAGAGGAGAGGGGGCGTGTTGGCAACTGGAGGATGCGGCGGCTACCAGCAAGTTACCGCCCAACTTGCTGGTAGCGAAGATATTTGCATATAATAAAAGTAAGAATTTTAAAAGAACGAAATCACGGGGGAATGTAAGAAAAGTATGTTTGAGATTAGCTGACATTAGCAAATAGCTAATATCAGCTGATGAAAAATGCATTTTTGGGGTGACAGAAGCCCTTTAAATGCCCTCTGATCACTTGTGTAGACACTTTGTCACTCTAGGCTTGGTATGTAACAACCTTCTAATTAAATAAGCCGTCCATGCAGAGGTTCTGCTCTTGCTGTCTTTCTAGTTTGTTGCTCTTCCAACAATCGAGACATATAGCATTGAAAAGTGCTGACATCTCGACCTAGACGCATGGTCAAGGTCAGGTCAAGAATTCTGTCCCTCTCAGCTTTTAACAAGTGGCAATAACTGGCACATCAATAAACAGGAGGCATCACACAATCATTCCACATGAGCTGATCCAATTTTCGAGGTTTTATTTGGCCAAAAATGAAACTTTGCTTTTAATCTGGCTTTTATGCCCCTCTCACATCCACAGATTGGAGCTGGGTGCTTGAAAATTTGATCATCTGTAGATCTTAGCGACACCAGCTACTTCATCGATTTGCATAAACGTATGGCTTGTCCTTCTTGGTGTTGCAGTTTTAATATTAAGGAGTGTATTACCAGTGCATCACATGGCTCCCTCTCATACTACTCTTATGTATACAGAAAATATTCAAATCTAATGGCATATCAGTGGAGATAAGCTATGATTACAAATGCAGGAAAAAGCTTATGGATCTGAGCGACTTTGACAAGGGCCACAATGTGATGGCTAGATAACTGGGTCAGAGCATCTCTAAAACAACAGGTCTTGTTGTGTGTTCCCAGTACGCGGTGGTTAGTATCTACCAATATTGGTCCAAGGAAAGGACCACTAGTGAACTGGCATTGGTGCTCAAGGCTCACTGATGAGCGTGGGAAGCAAAGGCTAGTCAGATCCCACAGAAGAGCTACTGTAACGCAAAGAGCTAAAAAATTAACAGCTATAGCAGCTGGTAATCTGCTGATGCACTACGATTTTCATGTGGCCTTATAAATGACATGCAATACTAATGTCGTAATGTGCCACGGCTGTTCATTTAACAGCTACTCCATAGGTGTCAGAACACAGTGCGAAACTACTTGCTGCATACGGGCCTGGACAGATCAGTTCGTGCCCGTGCTGACCCTTATAAATTGTGGTGGCATTCATTTGAGTTTTTATTGCAGTATTTTTTGGCCACTATGTGGTGGCATTATTTTGACTTTGTGCAGCAGTTTTATAAGGACATGTAGCATATTATATACGAGCGACGGGGTAATATGATTGTTTGTCCCCATACAGGGTTCATATGTCAGCAGCGCCTCCCCCGTTTACACAGGACAATGTGGTGCCATACTTATCTGACATTGGCGACAAACAAGCATTTGCTTGTTTTTTGACTGATCAGTTGCATGTTTTCTTGGGGAAATGATAGGGAACAAGTGTTATTTGTAGCTGATCTTAAGCCTCAAGCATATGACTGTATTTTGTATCTATGTCCAATCCACAACCTTTCCTGCAAAAAACAAGCCCCTGCACAAGACGATCAGCAGAATAAAAAATTAAATGGCGTTCAGAAAATGGAGACACAAATAACACTTGATCTACCCTGTCAGATAAATGTTGTAAAAAAATAAAAAATAAAAACCGTGCCTCTCAAAAAACGTCATATAGAGCAATTAAAAGTCATATGTACCCCAAAATAGTACCAATAAAACTGCCACCTTATCCCCTAGTTGGGGTCGCTTTTTGGGGAAGTTTCTACTGTAAGGGTGCATCAGAGAGGCGTCAAATGAGACATGGCATCTAAAAGCCAGTCCAGCAAAATCTGCCTTCCAAAAACCATATGGCGCTCCTTTTCTTTTGCGCCCTGCCGTGTGCCCTTACATCAGTTTATGAACACATGTGGGGTGTTTATTAGTGTTGAGCGAACCCGAACTGTAAAGTTTTTCCGTAAAAGTTCGGGTTCGAGTTCGGTGTTTGGCCGTTTAATAAAGCTTGTTGAAAGGCTGCAGGGCAGCCAATCAACAAACGTTTAAGATGTGTGCCCTTAGAAGCCATCACAGCTATGCCTAATGACTAATGGCACTAATGGCATGGCTGTGATTAGCCAGTGCGGCATGTGACCCAGCCTTTATATAAGCTGGAGTCATGTAGCGCCGCACGTCACGTCAGCTGTTACTAGTGTAGGGATAGGATGCTGCTGCTGTGAGGGAGAGATTAGGAAAGAATCTGATATCAGAGCTTGGTGTTAAGTTTGCGATCTACAGCGATTTTTTTGTGGGTGCAATTTTTGTACCTTGCCCTGAGCCTAGTGACACAGAAAAATAAGTTTTAATCCGTCTGTTAGTTAGGTGGGCGTCGGCGGCCATTTTGTGTAAGTGACAATATTGCGAGGGACAATAATTTAATCCTGTTCTTGTAGTTCAGTGGGCAACATATACCCATTTTTTAAGTGCACCTGCACTGCATATGTGCCAGGGGAAGGGAAAATAATATAGGTAATCCGCCTGTGAGTTCAGGGACCCATGGGGTGACATATTCAGATTTTTTTCTATAAAGTACCCCTGTGCTGCATGTGTGACAGTGTGATCAATTCAGTAAATCCATCTGTTAGATTCTGGGGGACAAATTAATTTTTTTTGCTAAGTGAAAAAAATCACCTTTTTTGCCATAATGTACATTTACGGTCTGCATGCCTTTTTTGAAAGTGAAATATAATCAGTAAATCCAACTCTTAGATTGTGGGTGGACAGTTCCACGGTTATCAGGCCAGTTATTCACAAGTGGCTTGGTGTGTTCCTGCTGCACTGCATACCTGACAGGAAAATATATTTTGTAAATTCGGCGGCATTTAGATTATTGGGTGCTGTAGTTATATGCTGTAAAATCTCCATGATGTCTCTATGATAAATCTCTAGCACACTTCTACACACTTTCAAAATAATCCTTCAGTGGGGCGAATAGATGGCGGATGACCGGGACACTCCATGATGACCCCTTTTCTCTTTCAAACTACCCCTGCACTGCAAACCTGACTGGGAAACATATTCTGTAAATTTGGCAGCGTTTAGATTGCGGGGTGATCTGTACCCCTTTTATCTTTCACATTACCCCTGCACTGCATTCCTGACTGGGAAATATATTCAGTAAATTCGGCGGCGTTTAGATTGTTGGGTGATCTGTACCCCTTTTTTCTTTCACACTACCCCTGCCCTGCAATATATTCTGCACGCTGGTAGATGTGCTGTTGATGGCATTGCCACCTGACACCGGGGCCTCAGTGGAAGCACAAGGCGAAGGCAGAGGAGGAGGAAGAAGTCACCAACGCAGCTGGGGCATGGCCAGCACCTCAGAAGGCAGGGTTAGCATGGCTGAAATATGAAAAAGCTTTGTCAGCATGCGACAAGAACCAGCACCACCAGCTGATATGGAATGTCTTAGCAGGAGGCAGCATTTCAGCAACATTGTGGAACAGTACGTGTGCACACGCCTACACGTGACTGATGGATCTGCCCCATTCAACTTCCGGGTCTCCAAATTGGGCACATGGCTTGAGCTTACCCTTTACGCCTTAGAGGTGCTGGCCTGCTCTGCAGCCAGTGTATTGTCAGAATGTGTGTTTAGCATGGCAGGGGCCGTTATCATAGACAAGCGCAGACGCCTGTCCACAGTCAATGTAGACAAGTTTACGTTCATTAAAATGAACCAGGCATGGATCCCACAGGACTTGTCCATACCTTGTGCAGAATAGACATGTATACCGGCCTCACCCAACCTTTGTTATACTCCAGCGCACTTTCTCTTTGTTTTCTTTTCTATATTTCCCAATGTTTTGGGGTCTACCCAAATTTTAAAAAAAGAATAAAAAAACAAAAACAAAAAACAATGTTGTTGACGAGTACCTCCTCCACCACCGCTTCCACCTACACCACCACGTCCACCATCTCCTCAACCTCCTACTCCATATGGACCTCCTCCTCCTAGTTAAAGATTATTATTTTTATTTTGTATGTGTTTTATGTTATTTTAAGTCATTTCCATATCCACATTTGTTTGCTGGGCAATTGTCCAGCTCTTACCCCCATTTTGCTTTCTTTTGCAGCCCTCTAGCCCTTTCCATTTACTTTTTTAAAGCCATTTCCCTGTTGACTTCAATGGGGTTCGGGGTCAAGTTCGGGTCCTGAACTCGAACTTTGCGACGAAGTTCGGCTGAACCCGGCGAACCTGAACTTCCAGGTGTTCGCTCAACTCTAGTATTTATGTAAACCGCAGAACCAGGGTAATAAATGTAGATTTTTGTTTGGCTGTGAACCATCAATGTGTTACAGAAAATCTGCCAAAAAAGTGAAATTTTAGAAATGTAATCTCCATTTTCCTTTAATTCTTGTGGAACACCTAAAGGGTTAACAAAGTTTATAAAATCAGTTTTAAGTAACTTGAGGAGTGTAGTTTCTACAGTGGGGTCATTTATGGGGGGTTTCACTATGTAAGTCCCACAAAGTGACTTCAGACCTGAACGGGTCCTTAAAAAGTGGGTTTTGGAAATTTTCTTAAAAAACTTTAAGAATTGCTTCTAAAATTCTAAGTCTTCTAACGTCCTAAAAAATAAAATGACATTTACAAAATGATGCCAACATAAAGTAGACATATGGTAAACGTCAAGTAATAAATATTTTATGAGGTGTCAGTTTCTGTTTTAAAAGCAGAGAAATAGAAAATTTTAAAATTGCTAATTTTTTTAATTTTTTGGTAATTTGGGGATTTTTTTCATAAATAAATGTAAAATATATTGACTCAAATGTATGACTATCATGAAGTACAATGTGTCACGAGAAAACATTTTCAGAATGGTTTGGATAGGTAAAAGCATTCCAAAGTTATTATCACATAAAGTGACACACGTCAGATTTGCAAAAAATGGCTCGGTCAGGGAGAGGGTAAATGGCCCGGATGTGATGTGGTAATGGGGTCCTGGGGCTCATCCCCATCTATTCACATCATCTCCTAAGCAACCATCCGTGAAAATCGTATTGCATCTGCACTTGCTTGGATGCAATGCGATTTTCACGCAGCCCCATTCACTTTTATGGTTCATGCGTTGCGTGAAAAAAGCAGAATATAGAACATGCTGCGATTTTCACACAACGCACAAGTGATGCGTGAAAAACATCGCTCATGTACACAGCCCCATTGGGTCCGGATTCAGTGCGGGTGCAATGTATGTACATCACGCATGGCACCCTCACGGAAAACTTGCCCGTGTGAAAGGGGCCTTAGGGTGAATAGAATTTTTACACTCTTCATTCAGAGTGATGCCTCGTGCATAGCTCAGTATGGAGATTGCCATGGCAGGCATGGAGCGCTTCAGCAGCGTCCAGGCTGCCATGGCAACCGATCGGAGCCCCGCGATTTCACTGCAGGGGCTCTGTTCGGAAGGCAGAGAAAGCCGCATCCCTCTACCTCCACTGTCAGGTGCCACGTTCAGCATTGATCGCGGCACCTGAGGGGTCAAATGACAGGGGCAGTGCGATAGCAGCTTCCTGTTAGTGCGGGCGGGTGCCAGCTGTATGATATAGCCGACACCCGTTGTGTATGGAGCGGGCCCGCTGCAGAGGCCCGCTCCATACATCCCCTGAGGTATTATGATGTAACTGTACATCATAATGAGCAAAGGGGTTAAAGGGATTGTCCAGGATTAGAAAAACATGGCTGCTTTCCTTCAGTGACAGCACCATGCCTGTCCATGAATTGTGTGTGGTATTGCAGCTCAGCTCTATTGAATTGAATGGGGTTGAGCTGCAATACCATACACAACCTGCGGACAAGTGTGGTGCTGTTTCTGAAACGAAGCAGCCATGTTTTTCTAATCTTGTACAACCCCTGCTGACAACAAACAGTGGGGAGAAACAGATGCCAAACGGCAACCTCCAATATGTAAACCTTGCCTAGATAGAGGGAATTCCCCTTTAAATCCACTTAGTACCTTATTGCTCATGGATTTGTATATGTTAAGCAAATGAACCCATTTATTAATCACAGATGTTGTTCCATCCTTGTGATTTTGTTGACTACACCATTAAGTCTAGCGAGATAAAACATTTATGGTAGTGAAATTTGCTCTTCCCGTATGTACAGCCTGCACGGTTGATTGACATTTCCGTATTTCATTGAGACAGGCAGTCTGCAGACAGGGGCTTAATACCATTCATGCTACAATAACCATCACACTCACAATGAGCAGCGAAATGAAATAGCGAGATGTGTAAGATATACTGCACTAAGCTGTCAATGAAAAGATATAGAAAGAAAATACAGCCATGTAACCAATCAGATTGCAGAATTTAGTGGAGATTTTACTGGTTACTAAGGGCAACGCTACTGTTCTAAATGAAAAAAAGAAGTATTACCCAAAAATCTAAGACCCTGAAACTTAAAGGAGTTGTCCAGTAACAAAAAATGTGTATATGCAGTCGAGTCACATTATTACATCGTCTTCCTCCTTTCAATGTCAGCGGTGCATAGCTCATGAAGGAAGTCACGTGTGGTGAGCTGGCTTGGTGGGTACATAAGATGTGTGAAAAAGGAGAATTATTGGCTTTTAAACCAAAGGGGGCAGTATTTCTGAAACTGCGCAGTTTGTGAACTGCTCCTGTGCTGCTGTAGTAGAAGTGGTCAAATGGCACCATTGCAAATAAGCGACATGGAAACTGCAGAGCACCAGGTGCCATTGATGTGAGGGGTGAACGTTGGCTACGAAGGTGTACAAGGGCGACCGACACGCTACGGTGGAGCAGCTCACCTCCATATTGATCCAGAGAGCAACAGAAAAGGCTTACGTTTTTGCGATAGCATTGGAACAGGACCTCCGCTGATAGGCAAAGGGTTGCCTTCTCCAATGAGTTATGCTTTCTGCTCCATCAAACGATGGACGTCGGCGTGTCAGGTGACAAACATCACTCTGCAACCATTGTAACCCTAGACGTACACAAGCTGGTAGTGGTTGCGTTATTGTCAGGGGAATGTTTTAATGGCATTCTCACCCATGTGGAAGTCACTCTCAACCAACTTGGGCATGAATACATCCTAGCAGGTCACGTACACCCATACATGCCGATTGTCCTCCCTGGGGTAGATGGGACTTTCCTGTAAGACAATGCAACATGTCACACTGCTAGAAATGTCTGACACGGGTTGGAAGAGCATGATTAAGACTTCCAAGTACCACACTGGCTACCTAATTCCCCAGATTTGAAAATAATGTAATATCTGTGGGACCACATTGATTGTTGTGTAGTCTCTATAATTCCTCCACTATGCACCCTTCAGCAGCTGTGGGGTGCACTGCAGTTAGCATGACTCGCCGTCGCCGGAACTGCCTGCCGGATCCGGCAATCTGCATACAAATGGAAAGCATTTGAAGACGGATCTGGCTACGGATCCGTCTTACAAATGCATTGCAAGAATGGATCCGTCTCTCCGCATGTCATGCGCAGAGATGGATCCGTTATATATTTTTTTCACATTTTTACCAGTCTGCGCAGACGGGAAGGACGGATCCGGGATTGCGGCAATAATACATCCCAATGTGAAAAAATGCCAGAGCCGGTATTCTGGCAAGTGTTCCGGAATTTTGGCCGGAGCTAAAACCGCAGCATGCTGCGCTATTATCTCCACCCTGAAATGTCAAAAAGACTGAACTGAAGACATCCTGATGCATCCTGAATGGATTTCTCTCCATTCAGAATGCATGGGGATAAAGCTGATCAGTTCTTTTCCGGTATAGAGACCCTATGACGGAACTCTATGATGGAAAAGAAAAACGCCATTGTGAAAGTACCCTTATCTACATTGACAAAAAAAATAATGCACCCGGATAGAATTGTTGGATTGCTGCAAAACTCAGCATGCAATTATGTCTCAGGCAGATATGTAAATTATTACAGGTTTGGTCTGATTAGACACTGGGTTTCGCCACACGAGGCCTTCACCCAAAAAGGCTCTCAGAGGCTACTTTTGGGTAGAGGCATTGCCCGCCATCTAGGTCATTCTGACCTAGCTGTTAGAAAGTGTTGGAAGCAGTGATTACGTAGGGAACACGCGTGGCAAATAGGTCTCAGACAGCCCAGTCAGACCACCAGTAGATTATTCGATCTGCCAACAACCACAAACAGCTCCCACAGTTTTGTTGTCCATCATATAGATGCAGGTGGCACCTTCATTACACACCCAGGTCTCTGGGCAGACCAGAAGAAAATTTGGTGTAATGGCACCCATTATATTTCCTGTTATTGACAGCTAGCTACTGTCTCCTTCGTTTTCAGTGGTGTCGTGAGTGTTGCGAATGAGAAACCTGGATTGAGCTAGATGGAGCTAAATTAGCTAGTAGATGGAACTACAAATAGCATAGATACTAGTATAGTAAATGTATAATCGCATAGATAAATTGCTGAAGGCATGACATAGGTTCTGTTTGGGATTCCACAACAGTTGGGTTTGAGTATGGAGGCCTCGGGATTGGAGTTTTGCCTATACAGTGGAGTAACACACTGCCCTAAATGCTGTTGTGATGATCTGAGGAGCCATCACATACAGCAGTCAATCACCCCTAATAATGATGACACTACCAGCTCAGCCATATGTGTAAGACCCCCACATGTGTTCCTCTCATGGCAGGGCTTCCAGCTGTCATTTTTCTGCAGGATATTGCTCGCCCACACACAGTAAGGGTTTTCCAGAAATGTTTCTCCCTGATTACACTTCCTTGGCCTGTGCGGTCGCTAGATTTATTGCCAGTTGAGCATTTATGGGACCTTGGCAACCTATCAGTGTACAGGATCTACAGGCCCAGCTGCAACATCTGTGGGCAAATGTGCCTCGGGATACATAATCTGTATGCCTCCATACCCAACTATATCTAATCTTGTATCCAGGCTAGAGGCCGCCCAACTGGATCCTAGACTTTTCTTTTAATTGTACAGGTTTCCCCAATATATATATATATATATATATATATATATATATATATATACAGTATATACATATTAGGGATGAGCGAATCGACTTCGGATGAAACATCCGAAGTCGATTCGCATAAAACTTTGTTTCAATACTAACCACTTGGAACCAAACCCGAGTTCGGGAAATGTTTTTTTTACAGTATAAATCAATTTCTGAAGATATTATGTGAAGTCTTTGTGAGATTTCACAAAGTAATAACTTCGGCTCATCAGAGCCAATACATTTTAATACTGTACGGAGCGCTCGCTCCGTACAGTATTGAAATTAAGTTTTATGCGAATTGACTTTGGATGTTTCATCCGAAGTCAATTCACTCATCCTTAATGCATATATATATATATATACACACACAAACACACTACATGCTTGGAGTCTTTTGTGAGAAAAATGCATTACAGATTTTTGTTATTGTTTATCCTCCTCTTAATCATTGAATTCAGGTGTTTCATTGAGTCCCATTGCCACAGGTGTATAAAATCCAGCTTTTACAAACATTTGTGAAAGAATGGCTTGTTTTAAAGAGCTCACTGAATTCCAGAGTGGTCCTCTAATAAGATGCCACCATTGATACAACTCAGTTCATGAAATTTCTTCCCTCCTAGATATTCCACCATTCACTATGAGTGATATTATTGCAACGTGGAAGAATTGAGTAACCACAGCAACTCAGCCACGAAATGCAGACCACGTAAAGTTAGGCTCACATCTGTGCTTTGTATTTTAGTTTTGAGTTTCGGGTAAGGATCTCAAAAATGGAGCAATTCTATTTAGTATATCATGATGAATCTGTTCTGTTCGGATGCGGTTGTATTAAATAGAAGCTGAACAAACAGGATCCGGCGCTAAAACCAATGGGGGGGGGGGTCTGTATTTTTTGGCTTGCAGCGGTTTTGTGTCCGTCACAAAATGGAACAAACCGGAACTGAATGCATCCTGATCTGTTTTGTCCCTATTGACAATGCATAGGGGCAAAACGGATCTCAAAACCGTAGGTGTGAAAGTAGCCTTAGGCCTCTTTCACACGGGAGTCACGTTTGAAGCCCGGATAAGAGGCCAGTTGCGTTGCGGGAAAATGCGCGATTTTCCCGCACGAGTGCAAAGCGTTTTAATGCGTTTTGCACGCGCGTGGGAAAAATCGGCATGTTTGGTATCCAGACCCGAACCCGGACTTCATCACTGAAGTTCGGGTTTGGGTTGAGCATTCTGTAGATTTTATTATTTTCCCTTATAACATGGTTATAAGTGAAAATAATAGCATTCTCAATACAGAATGCTTTGTAAAAAAATTAACTCACTTTATCCACTTGATCGCGTAGTTGCGATCTCTTCTATCTTCTTCAAGCATTAGCTGCCGGCTAAAGGACCTGTGATGACGTCACTGAGCTCATCACATGGTCCAATCACAGGTCCTTTAGACGGCAGCTAATGCTTGAAGAAGACAGAAGAGATCGGCAACTACGCGATCAAGTCGCTAAGGTGAGTTAATTTTTTTTATTTTTAACCCCTTAATCCACATTTTACAAAGCATTCTGAATTGAGAATGCTATTATTTTCCCTTATAACCATGTTATAAGGGAAAATAATAAAGATCGGGTCCCGTCTCTTGGCAACCTTGCGGGAAAATCGCACTGCATCCACACTTGCTTGCGGATGCTTGCGATTTTCCCGCAGCCCCATTCACTTCTATGGGACCTGCGTTGCGTGAAAAATGGACAATATAGAGCATGCTGCGATTTTCACGCAACGCAGAAGTGATGCGTGAAAATCACCGCTCATATGCATAGCCCCATAGAAATAAATGGGTCCGGATTCAGTGCGGGTGCAATGCGTTCACCTCACGCATTGCACCCGCACGGAAAACTCGCCCGTGTGAAAGGGGTCTTACAGAGCGGGGTCACCGAGTGCTGAGGCGCATAATGCATAAAAGTCACCATCCTAATGCATAAAAGTCCAAACCTCCTCTGGTATTAACATTACCACAAAAACTGCATCAAGAGCTTTACCATGTACTATGTCAAAATGATAATACAAAACATTATAACATAGGCTGATGGATATTCGGGGGGGCAGTAAACTTCAAGAAAAAGTGAGTAAGTTGGCATTTAGCTATTTGTCCTGCACGCCACATGCATAAAGCCCCTCTGAACGTCTGCTTTATGTGCACATCTATTGCAGTGCTGTTATTTTCTGTTTAAAGTAGCTTGATACAATAATTCAATTGCAATAGTAACTAATGCTGAAAGTAATTATACTGTTATGTAGGCCGTTAAATGTATTCTGGTACTTAATTTTGCCATTAAACGTAACATTTACACTGTTCCCAGGCCTCACATGAAGGCCAAATGCTTTTCGATTTTGCCTGTTTTTTTTTTTTTGTAGTGACTGCAGAACCTTTATGTAAATCATGTCTCACCAAAAACGTCTGCCAAATAAAGTGGGGCAGGGAGATACATTAGATCAAAGGCATTTCATTAAAATTGTACAGGCAGCCCTGTTCACAACAGAATAATTCAAACAATTCATCCTTGCCCTGAAGAGATCACAATCTAATTCTGGTACGTGGAGAGTCAAACGAGGGGTAAAGCAAGACCCAGCAGGAGGGCTTTGCGTCTGTAAACTCAGCAGCTGCCAAAATGAACAACACATCACAGTGAAAAATGCAGGGATCATTTAGAGTCTATGATCACATTTTAAAGGAGAATTAGGATTACACCCTGTATCGATATACAGTAAATGAGTTGGTACCATTTTTCACGGAAGGCTAGGACAACCTCTACCCATATGCAATATTAGACTCTATGGGAATAATAGAGCAGGGTACTCTACTCAGAGCCTCTAGTTATTTGCTAGGGTGGAGTTGTTGCCATAACACGAAGGCTAAAATGGTTGAAACTTCATGGGAAAAGAATTGAAAGCATCTGCTTTAACAACCAATATCAGCCGATTGCCGGGGGCCCAGCAGTGGCAGGCTGGGAGTGCCTTCTTTTTAGGTGGGTGGATGGATTCCCCAGACAAATACTGAGCCTCTGTACATGGAGAACTGATCCAGTTACAGCTCTATTCAGTTCACTTTGACCCATAAACAGTGTTAGGCCCCATGCACATGAACGTGTTTTCTTTCCGTGTCCGTTCCGTTTTTTTTTTTGCAGACCATATGCGGAACCATTCATTTCAATGGGTTCACAAAAAGAAACGGAAGGTACTCCGTGTGCATTCCATTTCTGTATGTCCGTTTTTCCTTTTTGCAAAAAAATAGAGCATGTCCTATTTTTTTCTAGTTTGCGGACAAGGATAGGCATTATTACAATGGATTCGCAAAAACAACGGATCCGCAAAAAAAATGGATGCCATCTGGAATGTCATCCGCTATTTTTTGCGGTCGTGTGCATGAGGCCTTATATGGCTCCTACTGAATTAAAAGGGGTGATCCATTCATTTGTTCATTTTTTTTCTCATCTCGCCCACTGTGGCAAGTCCCACAAAAATTGTATTATGATAATTGTTTTTTACCTTACCAAGCAAGCACTGCACTCCCAAGTCTAATTATGTTGAGGGTACTTCGTGGATCCCACGCCGTACTTTGGGCATGTGATCCTAGCTGGTTTCTACTCACAATTCACAGGGGTTGTGTCTGCACAGTCAGGCAGCCTTGGGCTCCTTGAGCTGTCCTGACTTCACAGGCATAACCTGTGAACATTGTGGGTTGAAACCGGGCTAGGATCACATGCCGAAAGTATGTAATTTGATCCTGGAAGTGCCCACAACTTAGTTAAACTGGGGAGCGCAACACTCACCCAGAAAGGTAAAAAAAAAAATCATCAGAAATGCACATAGTACATTATACTCTGGTTAAAAGCCCTGGCCAGATGGGTGGCCATCTGCCCTGTGTTTCAAATTACAGTGTAAGGCTAGGTTCACACTTGAGCGTACTTGATACACGCGTTTTACGTGCATTTTTGTCGCGCTTATTACAGCGCGTTTTTGTAAATAGGGAACGCGCGTCGTACGCGCGTTCGTGTGATTGACCACTCTGGTGTCAATCACAATACGCGCGACAATACGCCCCAAAGAAGCTCCTGTACTTCTTTGGGCGTAGGGCGTTTTAAAGCGCGTTCGTACGCGCTGTAAAACGCTCAGGTGAGAACCATGACCATAGGGAAACATGGGTTTTCACCTGTTGAGCGCTTTACAGTGCGTAGGAACGCGGTGTAAAACGCTCAGGTGTGAACCAGGCCTAATATAGCTTACTTCTGCATTGCCTTGCATTTTGCAGGCCTAGGCCCAGGAGAGCCAAGTCTGATAGTGTAGGTCCCATCTGTTGGAAACCACCTTGTTATTGCTAGATGGGTCTAACACAATTGTGATCAAAAATTTGGGCAAAGAGCCTCTAATTTTCATATCGTAAGTATAGCAGTAATGCAATTCACAGTTATCCATGTTTTCAGTTTTTGGGTTTGTCTTTGGGCATGGAGCCTTGTGTTGCTGTATATAGTGTTTGTTTGCTCATTTAAACCTTAGTCCTTAGGCTACATGCGCACAAACGTATTTTTTTTGCTTGTCTGTTCCGTTTTTTTTGCGGATAAGATGTGGACCCATTCATTTAAATGCTGACAGCACACCGTGTACTATCTGCATCCGTATGTCCGTTCCGTAGCCCCGCAAAAAAAAAAATAGCATGTCCTAATCTTGTCCATTTTGCGGACAAGGATAGGCATTATTACAATGGATCCGCAAAAAAAACGGATGCCATACAGAACGTCATCTGTTTTTTTTTGCGGATCCACAATTTGCGGACTGCAAAACACATACGGTCATGTGCATGTAGCCTTATTCACATGTCAGTCATTCCGGGATGTGTGCTGTCCGTGCTCTCCACTGGCAGCACACGTAACCATTCATTTTAAATGTATGTATTCACACATCAGTGTTTTAGCATGTTCCGTGGGTCCACTGTTTTAGCACAGAAGCATGCCATATTTTGTCTGTTTTTACGGATCCATCACGCCAGTTATAGTCTATAGGTCAGTGGAAAACACAGATGCAACATGGATCCCATTTGGGTTTCATCTGTGTTTCTTGAACCATCAAGAGGAGATGTGCAGTGTCCGTGGAACATGGATGACACACGGAGAGCAAAAAACTGACTCATGGACCAAACACGGATTCTTAACGGAATAATCATTGACATGTGAATGAGGCCTTACATATTTGTCTCCGTTTGGTACAATTACAAAAACTCACTCTATTGCATCCACAGAAGTTACAGTTCATGATGTGTCTATGAATATTTTTTCACCACGGTTGATCCATTTTTCTCCATCTGCAATTTTTTTTAAATATATATTTGGGTCAATTTTCCTGCAATGAATCAGTTAAAAACAGGCCACACACATGACATCCAACGCAGTACATGCTCCCAGGTTTTTCCTGTAGGCCCACGGTCTGCAGAAAAATGTGTACGTCTGAATACACATATAGACTTCGATGGATGCGTGTTTTGTCCTTGGAGAACATGGCAGCAAATGGATGTAATCACGGACGTGTGAATAAGGCCCCATTCACAGGCAAGCTGTGTTGTGGTGGACTTCAATGGGTCCACGATCTGCAAGATAGGGCAAAAGATAGGAGATGTCCTATCTTTTTGGAGTGGAGGCACGGACCCGGAAACACACGGAAGCCCTTCCATGGGCTTCTGGGTATGTGCCTCTGCTCCACAAAAGATAGGACACGTCCCTATCTTTCACCGTATCTTGCAGATCACTGATCAATTGAAGTCAACGGGTCCGTACCGCGATGTGGAGTTCAAGCGGCCAGTGCAGTGTTTTGTGGACCCACGGTTTGCGGTCCACAACACTGGCACAGTAGCATTACGGCCGTGGGAATGGGCCCTAAGCTTAAGAGGTAGAATATGCCCCAAATTTCTGAGACAGAACATTGTAAAACTGAAATTGAATCTCTCGAAAAATAGAAGCAGAAAGGCCAAGATATGGCATGCGAAAAAATGTGATAATTGACTTAGTTGTTGGTGCTTTTTTATGTGGATTTATTTGCTTGTTTCTTGAGGCAAAGAAATGAACCTGTTAAGAAATGAAAGGGTGGTCTCAACTTTTGCGCAGCTCTGTATCTGAATGATGATTAATATGCAGTAGATCCCCTGACTACAATAAGTAATTAGTTATTTAGCGTTCGTTATTGTTGCCCCAGGTGCCAAAAAAATCTGTGGCCCGTAGAGACTGGCAATGCCACTTATTATTTTCTAATTGTGATGGATTACCGGAAACAACAGAGGCTCGCAGTAGATCCTAAATTCCCTTTTTCAACGTGATTGCCAATATTTACTACCTCTTCGACTCTCAGCTCACCTACAAATAAAGACCCAATTTCCAGGATGCATTCACTGAGTTTTTGCCATCGTTATATAAATTATCCCTTTAGGTCTTACGTTCTCCCAAGCCCATTTGGCAAAGAATCTTCCAGTGGACGTCAGCTAGCGAAAAGGAAGAAAAAAAATTAATTCTAATAAATTTAGAAAGCGGATTCATCTATCACTGCAAATTGTCTCCGGTCCAGATACTCGACTGGATTTTGCATATCTAGAGGAGCTGAGTTGTAAACAGAAAAGCTGCAAGAGGAAATATATCACTTTGTGTCTGCTATTGCATAAGATAAAAGCTCTTGGCTGCACCTGAAGCTTTTAGCACATCAAGCCAAACCTTTATGTGTCAGGTAATGCATTGCCCAGTCAGAATAATGGCCTACTATGGAATTGTTATACTGCAAATGTGATAATAGGCTTCAACAGCCATTCAAAATCACCTCTTCCATTTGGCGCCCAATTGAGATCCAGTTTACTGTCCCACATTAACTTCCTGTTATTTCTTCATGTTGGGCATTAAGGCAGTAATGGTTGTGAACTGCTGTAGCTTTAACCCTTCCCAGCACCTGCAAGACTGGAATATATCCAAACTACATTTACCCTATACAGGGAAGGTCCCATAAATGTAAGCTAAGTACTCTTCACACATTTACATGCCGACCATTCAAATTAAGGCCCATCATGTACTACGTGGATGAGAAGCTTCTGGCAGAGTGGAAAGGACTGAATGAAAATGGATATTTGTTCTGGATCCTGGACAGTAGTGTCGAGTGGCCCCGTGTTATGATGTCCATATGCCATGACAGGGCACATGAAAAGAGGTTCTCGCCCTTAGACACCCCTTTTACCTGTGGTATCGTACAATTCACGAAACATGCCTTGTAGCTAGCTTATGTAAAACCATGGAACAACATTAACCCTTTCAAAGCATTTTAAAGCTTTTGCATTTTTTGTTTTTCACTCCTTGCCTTTCCGGGGCCATACCTTTTTTTATTTTTCAGTTCACATAGCTGTATGAAGGTTTATTTTTTGGCGGAGCAGGGTGTACTTTCTAATGGCAACATTTAATATTGCATACAATGTAGTGGGTAGCTAGAAAAAAAATTCCAAATGGGGTAGAATTGGGGAAAAAAAACAATTACAGCAAAGTTTTATGTTTTTTTGTTTCTATGGCGGTAAAACCGGCCTGTTCCCTTCATTCTTCAGGTGACTATGATTGTGCCGATCCTCCACTTTAATGCTGAAAAACAAAACTGAAAAAATAATGTTTTTCTTTTCATCGCTATATCCTGACCCCTATAACGTTTTGGTAGTTATGGTACGGGGCTGTGTGAGGGCTCTTTTTTGTGGGGCTATCTGTACTTTTTATTATTACCATTTTGGTGTAGTGTGACTTTTCGATCACTTTTAGGCCTCATGCACACGGCCGCGGACCCATTCATTTCAATGGGGCCGCAAAAGATGCGGACAGCACTCCGTGTGCTGTCCGCATCCGTTGCTCCGTTCCGTGCCCCCACAAAAAAAATAGAGCATGTCCTATTCTTGTCCGTTATGCGGACAAGAATAGGCATCTCTATAATGGGCCGCGTTCCGTTCCGCAAATTGCGGAACGGAACGCGGAGCAGCTTCCGTGTTTTGCGGATCCGCGGTTTGCGGACCGCAAAACACCCACGGCCGTGTGCATGAGGCCTAAATTACATTTTTTTGTGGAGGTGAAGCAACCTCCAATACATTAGCATTGAAGTCTTAGAATTTTACTAGCCCTGCTACAGCCTGGGTCTCCATAAGAAGATATCTGTGGCAGCCTCGGATCATTCAGGAGGACCAAGCCTGCCACACACAGTATCCGGCTCCCTAGATCGCCGCTAGTGGGAGCCATTGTAGGCCCGGGAGTGTACGCTCCTGGGTTTTTTAGCTACCAGATGCTGTGGCTACATTTGACCACGGCATCTGAGGGTTTAAATGTCTGCCATCAACGTTATTGTCAATCTATGTTCCTCCAAAGGGAAGGACGAACAGGAGTCTCCCTCAGACCTAATGACAAACAGCAGGCAAAGGCAACACACACAAATATATAAACAAAATACAAAAAGGGAAAGGAAACACTTATCTTCAATGAAGCTTTGGTAGCACCAGGAACTCACCCGAGAACGAGACACAAGATAACCATAAGTCCAACAGAAGCTATAAACCGCATAGTATAGTGGAAAAAACAACAATAAATAGAGAAGGTTAAATGACCACAATAGCCACACCTGGGGAAAGAAGGTTTGGCAAGCACCAGAAACAACACAGACTTAATTTGATCCAAATGGAAAACCTGTCAGATCAAACCACGTGTTGCCAGTCTCAACGATCTCCTGCCACCTGTCGCGGGAACGTCCGAATGTCTCGGTACGTCTGTGACAATAGACCAATTTGAAATGAATAGGTCAGGAATCAGGATCCAGTCAGTCATGCATTATATGCCACTTTTTGATATATTTAGGTCACAGATTTTGTCGTAAAGGTGTTTTTCGACAAAATCTTTGACTATACCCCGCTCAAGCCACTTTTGCGAAGTGGCAGAAAAAGGGGGCCTGGCGTGGAAGAGAGGGGGCCGCCGGCCCGTCTCATTCATCATTTTCCATGCCAGTTTATAGTGTAGAATATGGCTTTAAACTAAGCCACAAAGAGAGCTTGCGTACATTAAAGCATGTCGCATGGCCAGCAGCAGCAAGCGTCAAACTTATGTAGAGGCCTGTGCCTCTACATAACTTACACGCATCCACCAGCAGTGCACAGGTATTAAGGACAGCGTATCACTCGCCGGTCTTAATAAATATCCCCCTCAGTCCTAATGCTATGCGTTAACTACCCGTATCGCATCCGGACGGAAAGCTCTCTCGTGTGAAAGAGCCCTAATCCTCAAGCAATGACTTATAGTAAACAGGATTTAAATAGTGGATTTATCTGAAGCAGCCAGTGGGAGAGCATGATGTCGAATAACTAATAAGACCAGTTGCAGCAAAGGGTTAACCCTCGCTTCGATGTGGCTAAGTTCAGGCGGAATGATACAGCAGAGTTGTATTGTAGCCAGTATAGTAATTCATAGTGCAGACCTGAACAAGCCGGTCCAAAGGCATGCAGCCAGTGGAGAAGTGAGTTATAGTGCACTACGCAAACAAGCAAACAATTGCAGGATTAGGCTAAATGCACACGATCAGGATTGAGTGCGGATTTGCCGTGCGGATTTGCATGCGGAAAATTCGCACCGTAGGTCATGTATATTGTGTTCTATGACAATTTGAAATTCTCATGCGCACGATGCAGATTTTTTCCGCATGGATTTTTACCTACGATGCAGATTTTAACATCTGAACATCTGCGGATTTCAGTGCGGATTGTCCGCACATAAATCTATTTACCCTTTGAGGGACTAAAAAACAAAAATTAAAAGGCACATTTTTTTTTTTTATGATTGCATTTTACTCATTTTGGCCTAAAAATAATTTTTTCAGTTGGTCTTTATTAAAAATATTGAGCCATTCTGTCACAAGGGGTTAAGGCCCCTTGCAGACGAGCGTTCCTCACACAGCGAGTCCGCAACGGAGCTCCCGGCCTGACCTTCCTGCACAGACGGGATTCACATAGCATTATATTGATTTATGATGCTATGTAACCCTTACAGTTCTGGAATGTATTGGATAACACTGGCAGCATTATGTCAGTGTTATCCAATACATTCCAGAACTGTAAGGCCTCTTTCACACGGGCGTCATGTTTGACGCCCGGATAAGAGGCGGGTGCGTTGCGGGAATATGCGCGATTTTCCCGCGCGGGTGCAAACGTTTGTAATGCGTTTTGCGCGCGCGTGAGAAAAATCGCCATGTTTGGTACCCAGACCCGAAGCCGGACTTCATCACTGAAGTCCGGTTTCGGGTCTTCTGGAGAATTTATTATTTTCTCTTATAACATGGTTATAAGGGGAAATAATAGCATTCTTAATAAAGAATGCATAGTAAAATGAAGTGGAAGGGGTTAAAAATAATAAAAGTTAACTTACCTTAGCCGCGTAGTTGCGATCTGTCCTCTCTTTCCCAGCATCAGCTAAGAACTAAAGGACCTGTGATGACGTCACATCACATGGTCCAATCACATGGTCCATCACCATGGTAAGATGGTGAGCTTCATTTATTCTCTGTGGGACTACCAGAGATAGCCAAGTACAGCATTCAGCTGTCTCCAGCAGGTCCATAGAGAATGAATGATGTGGCAGGAAGCAAGCTCAACCTGCTGCCCCATTAGGACATGGGGAAGAGACCCCCATTCTCTAGATTGAGGCAGGCCCCAATAGTTGGACCCCCACAGATTAGACCAGTAGATAAGTGATATATTGTAGTACTGTACCTGGAATATCCTAAAAGACACAGCAATTATTTTTTATTTCATTGTTGCATTATGAAATTATTTTTATTTTTCCATCAATGTAGCTGTATGAGGGCTTGTTTTTTGCGGCATAAGTTGTATTTTTCAGCACCATTTTGATGTGGATATAACTTATTGACTACATTTTATTAACTTTTTGAGGGAGAATGTAATTAAAACCCACAAATGCTACCATTTATTTTTTAACTATCACACCATTTACCTGGTAACATAAGTAACGTGTTACCTTTAGGGCTTGTTCACACGAACGTGCCATGTTTTGCGTTCCACAAATTGCGGATCCGCAAAACACAGATGCCGCCTGTGTGCCTTCCGCAATTTGCAGAACGGAACGGACGGCCATTTATAGAAATGCCTATTCTTGTCCGCAAAACGGACAAGAATAGGACATGACTTATAATTTTTGCTGGGCCACGGAACGGAGCAACGGATGCGGACAGCACACAGAGGGCTGTCCGCATCATTTGCGGACCCATTGAATTGAATAGGTCCGCACCCAAGCCACAAAAAATGCGGCTCGGATGCGGAACCAAACCATGGTCGTGTGAATGAGCCCTTATTCTGTGGGTCAGTATGATTATGGAAATACTTAATGTAGTTTTTTTGTTCTTTTAATACTTTTGCACAATGAAAGCACTTTTTTTGTGCTGCTAAATGTGTTTTTGTGTCGCTAAATTCTGAAAGCCATACATTTTTAACATTTCTGTTAGCAAAGTTATGTGATGCCTTATTTTTTTGGTGGGGCAAGCTTTAGTTTTTTTTGCCTACATAGAGTATAACACTATAATAATAAAATTATTAAATTTTTTGGAGACAAGGTGACCAAAAACAGCCATTCTGACATTATTTTCTAGATTTGTTTAGTGATTCACCATGTGGGATAATAAGGGGTATCCTGAAAAAAATATTGACAACCTATCCTTAAGATAAGTCATCAATATCAGATCAATCAAAAATCAAAAACAGCTCACAACTGGAACGCTTGCACGGGAAAGGGTTATCCCCAACAAAAGTAAAAAAATGGATGAATCCCAGCAGGCGTATATATAACGAAGTATGCTTTTATTCCATAAGAAACAAAAATCACAGGACGCGTTTCGGCACTTCCAGCCTTCCTCAATTGCTCAGTGCAGTTGAGGAAGGCTGGATGGGCCGAAACGCGTCCTGTGATATTTGTTTCTTATGGAATAAAAGCATACTTCGTTATATATACGCCTGCTGGGATTCATCCATTTTTTAATCAATATCAGATCCGCAGGGTCTGACACCCCAAACCTCCCCCCAAACAGCTGTTAGGAGTGGCAGGGAATTCCATGAGCGCCGCAGCTTCTTCTTAGACCATGTGACATCACCACTGAAGTAAATGGGGCTGAGCTGCAATACATAGCAAATCAGCTATACTGTACGGCGCTGTCCTTAGAAAGCTACTGAGAGCCTGGAGCCCTCAACAGAGCTCCGGCTAATCACTGGGGAGGATAGGTCTTCATTATCACTTCTTCGATAAGCCCTTTAATGTGTTCATTTTCAAATCTGGGTTGATACAGAAACCCATTGTGTATATTGTTTTTTGTTTTTTCGCATAATGAAGAATTTTTTAATGGAAAAATGGTAATTTATTGTGGATTTTTTTAATTTCTAAAGACTTTTTTAAATTTGGAAACGTAATCTCTTATCACTGAAATTCTTCTGTATATCAATATAGCATGGTCGACAGCATTCAAGTGAATGAGATGAACCATTGTAATTACCCTGTACCACTGCTAGAAAGTAGAAAATGCACAAGTAAACTTTGAAGAGGAAGCAGTGCTTGCAAGAGCACTTGCAATCCCTTCAAACAGCTGATTCACATGGACCGTTGCCAATCTGATATTGATGACCTATCCTGAGGATAGGTCATCAATATTATGGCACTGTATAGCCCCTCTAAAATCTAACTCATCCTGCAAAATACAACTCTATTTATGGCTATGTCAACTGAAAAATAAAAAAATTATGGATCTTGGAAGGCCAAAAGGCGCTATACAGATACATTTTATTGAATAACTCAGTGGCTATGCTAATTTTTTAACAACATGCATTTACAAAAGAATTCAGATCCAGGGGCCTTTTGAAAAATGAAGTATATTTCTTGTGGGACAACTAATTTAAGGGATTAGTTATTTGCTTGTTTAGATAATCAGCAGTAACTTACTGAGGAAATACACATTTAGCAATTTCCTGCTAAAACTGAAGTTCCACCAGTCTTCAACCACCACTAGGGGAAGCTTACAAGCTTACAGAATTTGGATTTAGTTTATCGAGAGCTATATAAATTTGTATACAGTGCTTCCCCTAGTGGTAGCTGCAGGCAGTCATGTTATCATATAACTAGATATAAATATCAGACAGCACTCCAATGAAATTTGATGCCTTTTGAGTTTTATTTTAGCCGGACATAGTTACAGGCAACGTTTCGGGTTTGGGAACAAACCCTTCATCAGGCCATTAGGCTGCTATGGAGGTTTGATCCAGCATGTAAAGATTGTGTAAAGGAAAGCATGTGATTTAAAGCTCTGTATCTAAAAAATTAAAAAATTAAAAAAAGAGCTCTGATCCTTAAAATGATTTCTTGTGAAATCAGTCAGCATGTAATTTGGGACCTATTATTAAAAAAAAATAACTTGTAGAGAATTGCTTCCTCTTTGTGATGAAAGGAATATTAAATTCATGTTCCTTATGACCCCGCAATTCTATGTTTGGCCGAACGAACAATTTATGGAGAGGTGTGAAGTTTCACAGGTCATTGACTACTTTGCATGCTGCAGATTACACTTGGAGAAAAGGAAAATATACATCTGAAATTAAAATCTAAATTAAATCTAGCTCAAATATTGACTACTGTCTTTCCATTAGAAACCTTTCCTATTGCAGTGTATATAGAGATGCCGGTAACTCACAACTAAGATTACCTCTACTAGCAAGGGCAACGAAAAGGTCCAGCGGCTCAAATTGCCATTAGTTGCTTGATAATGTAAGTCTTCACTGTATGAGTAAGTTCAAGACATTGTTCCGATGATAGCAGTGTGGAAGTTCAGTAGATCATCAAATGCAGAACCGCTATAGTGGACTTGGGCCCCATCTTTTTACAGTGAACAGTACATTTACCCCACTGTCAGGCATCGTACATTGTGTACTGTCTATGTGATGCCCGACCAGTCTGTATGCAAAGCCTCATAGAGAATTATCCAAGGACAAGGAAGATTTAGATCTGAATTTCAGGAAAATTCTATTTGCCATAAAGCCAAATTTCCTCTCGCTTCGTGGTAACGAATCAATTTTTCCTAAAATAATAACAGAAAATTTTAAAAAATTATACTCACTTCATCCGCTTGCTGGCGGATAGGCCGTCTGCTCTCATCTTGATTGAAGAAAACATGCCAAAGGACCAGTGATGACACCACAATGCACGCCTAATCACACTCGCCGCAGGTCCTTTCGTGGGTTTTCTTCAATCAAGACAGGAGAAGATAGCCTCTCTGCAAGCAAGTGGACGAGGTGAGTATGATTTTTTTTTAACCCCTGGTAACCCCCTGAACAGTTTAATGTGAGTCACAGATGCCATGATCAGCGTTGAATGTGACATCTGAGGGTTAAATGATAAAGGGCGGCACAGTAGCCGCTCTCTGTCATTGCGCCCATACAATGGAAAGTGATTCATGACAAAGTAATTCGTAACTAATCGAATTTCGTGTTGAATTTCCATTAAAGGGCTTCTGTCACCCCCCAAAAGCATTTTTTTTTTCTCTCACTAAAAAGCTTATAGGGCGATTATTCTAATCATATTCTTGTTAACAGTTTTAGCAGGTTAATTTTGCTATAAAACGTTATTTTATATTATGCAAATTACCTTGCTACCAGCAAGTAGGGCGTTTACTTGCTGGTAGCCGCTGCATCCCGCTTGTAAAAAAACGCCCCTCCTGTGGTTGATTGACAGGGCCAGCGAGCGCTCTCCTCCTCCTGCTGGCCCTGTCTCTGTTTAAAATCTCGCGCCTGCGACATTCCGTTCTTCAGTCGGCGCAGGCGCACTGAGAGGAGTACTCTCGCTCGGCCGCTCCTTCCTCAGTGCGCCAATGACGTCACAGCTGCACCCGGAAGAGAAGACGCAGGCGCACTGAGGAAGGAGCGGCCGAGCGAGAGTACTCCTCTCAGTGCGCCTGCGCCGACTGAAGAACGAAATGTCGCAGGCGCGAGATTTTAAACAGAGACAGGGCCAGCAGGAGGAGGAGAGAGCTCGCTGGCCCTGTCAATCAACCACAGGAGGGGCGTTTTTTTCAAGCGAGATGCAGCGGCTACCAGCAAGTAAACGCTGGTAGCAAGGTAATTTGCATAATATAAAATAACATTTTATAGCAAAATTAACCCGCTAAAACTGTTAACAAGAATATGATTAGAATAATCGCCCTATAAGCTTTTTAGTAAGGGGGAAAAAAAATGCTTTTGGGGGGTGACAGAAGCCCTTTAAGAAGCCTAATCAAATTTTTCAAAACTTCACTCATCTCTACTCATATACTTTATTCAGTTTTTTATATTTCTGGTCCTGACTCCTGATGGTTTTTCTAAATCACATCAATATATGCAACATTTAGCTTCCTGAAGACTAGGCTTTTTTTTTTTGTTTACAGATCATTTGTTTCTATTGTTGATATAGAACCAACTTATTCCACAGTGTTAGATAGAGATTATCATCATTCACATCAATCTAATTTCCCCATCTCATACACAAGCATACAAGGGCCAATTTCATAGAAAGCCAATTAAATGAGATTTCCAGTGGGTAAAAAAAATTTGTAGTGAATTTACAGGGCCAAGACCTCTGTAGCTTCAGGTTCACTTAGTTACTGACTTTGTATTTCTGAATCTGGGTTTGGTTATCATCTAGCTTTGTCTGGCTGACCAGGATGGAGTTCTGATTCTGAGCTCACAGGGGGTTACAAAATAAAAGAACAGATGCTCACCTCACCGATTCCCTATTTCAAGTCCCACCGGTGTACACTTCCTGGTCCCATCTCAACACACAGAAAATAGAAATGCCCACTCAGTCAATCACTGGCCACAATGGTGACCCGCTTCAGCCGGTGATTTGGCTGAGTGGTCATTTTCTATGTGCTAACGCAGGCAGTAGAGACTAGTGGAAACCCGAGCAGCATTGAGACAGAAATGTTAAAGGATTGTGTCACGCCCTGCCCTGTGAATGTGCGGAGGTCTGTCAAACTGGCTGCACATGTCTCACTTCTCTGTTTGATTGGGTTTGAGCTGGATCCACCTTCCCTCATGTGTACTGGCTTTGGTTGTTAGTGAGGCTATTTATCCCTCCTTCCCCCAGTGGCCTGGGCAGGTTAGAGTTCTTTTCTGTGAGCTCTGGATGTGTGGTGGATCGGCTGATCCAGCTCTGCTCTAGATAAGTCCTCTCTGTTATTTCTTCTTGTGTCTTTTATCTAGGAGATGTTTGCTTCGTCCGGGTTTGAAGAAGCAGGTTGTCTCTTCCCTTTTCCCTACTGCTTAGGGTTTGCCCAGGGTGTACAGATATAGGCACGAGGACATGTGCATATCCACCATTAGGGTATGCACATGGGCACAGCAGTTTAAGGAAAGCTTTTAGGGATCGCCAGGAGGTGACCCTTTTCTCCCTAGCTTTTGGGCCTAGTCATTTTTTCTGTTTGTTTTCCTGTATTTGGTTATTTCCTTGCTTACCTACCTACCGTGATAGATTGGTAAGGTATGTATCAGTTCTTCAATTTTTTTAACAGCCTCTGAGACCACTTCCTCCATTTCCTGTTGAAAAACCCCTTTAACTTATCAGCATTTGTGGGAGAATATGCTGGAAAAACCAGGGAGCGATATTCGCCATGCAAGATTATTTAGATTAGATACTATTATATATTCACCAGTGTGAAACTTAACCTTTAGGCCTCATGCACACGAACGTATTTTGGGTCCGCGTCCGAGCCGCATATTTTGTGGCTCGGGCGCGGACCTATTCACTTCAATGGGCCCGCAAAAGATGCGGACAGCACTCCGTGTGCTGTCCGCGTCCTTTGCTCCGTTCCGTGGCCCCGCAAAAAAAATATAGCATGTCCTATTCTTGTCCGTTTTGCGGACAAGAATAGGCATTTCTACAATGGGCCGCGTTCCGTTCGGCAAATTGCAGAACGGAACGCGGAACAGCTTCCGTGTTTTGCGGATCCATGGTTTGCGGACCGCAAAACACCTACTGTCGTGTGCATGAGGCCTTACTGATGATCATTAGTGTTGAGCGTCACTATTCGAATTTCGAATTTTTATCGCGAATATCGGCACTTCGAAAATTCGCAAATATTTCTAATATAGTAATATATATGCGTAAAAACGAATATTCATATTTTTTTTTTTCATCTGAACCCATTATCTAGTATACCTACCTGCTTCTTGCTTGTGGGCCAATGTGAGAAGGCTGCAATATTGTAGTCTGCAGTGAATTAGAATATTCTTCATTAATAAAAAAAAATTTCTCTTGTGCGAAAAATCAGCAATGTAATATTCACGTAATGCGAATATTCTTACACCCGAATATATAGCACTATAGAATATACTGCTATATTTTTGTTTTTTAAAATATTCGTTATTTTTTTCCATCTGAAGTCATGATTCCTCCCTGCTTAAGTTGCTTTTGGGCCAATGACTGTTCACATTAAATTGGAAAAAATGAGTAATATTCTGATAGGCCCTATATGTCCCTGACAAGGGATAGCTACCGCCACCTGAGAAGAGACCTAGTATGACTACAGTCCAATAGTAATGTCATAAGTCAATTCATGTATCAGAAAATAATCGCACATAATATATATATGCTCCCAAGTAAACCAGTGGCGTCCAGGTTTTGATCACCCATTGGAAAAAAAAGGAGCACATACCATATGTCCCAGGAATGTAAACTTTGTCCTGACACGTTTCTCTGAACCGTTCTCTGGGCTCAGTTCATCAGGGGACCACATATAACAAAAGGACTCCAAAAAACAAACAATACAAAAATGGAGGCAATAGTATGTGTGCGAATGATATTATATTCTTGTAGTAATACCAAATGATAATAGTAAATCTCATGGCCATAAAGAAAGACAATTCCTACATATTTGGGACCAAATATAATGCATCTGCACCACATACCAAATGTCCACAGTGCTGCTACTACTGAGACCATTTTAAAATTCTACCACACACTATTTAAATATTGATAATCAAAATATGGCTTTAAATAAAATCGAAATTGCAGCAGGATAGGCCAATAAACATAGCAATCGCTATGACAGAAAGGGGAGGATATGATTATACTTCCCCAAATCCTAGATAAGATGCCAAGCCTGGAGAGGGTACAATAAGGCATCAGTCTGGGTCAGCACAGGAGCATTGGTGGTGCAGTGGTGGCCAACTTGATGGAAAGTTTGGTCTTTGTCCATGTCAGCATGCAATCAGCGCCGCTCTAAATACCCATGCACCGAAAACCGGAAGTCACATGTTCGGAAGTCGGTTTTCTTTGATCAAAGAAAAGTTTCTTTGATCAAAGAAAATGATAGAGAGAGAGAGAGAAAAGGGACCATTTACCAATCAGAGGAATAAAAGTAGAAAGATGCCACCTAAAGGGTCAGATCATCACATCAATCTATTTTTATACTCAGTAATTAGAGATCTTGAAGATTTGGATCGATGTGTTGATACCCCCTATCATTCTAAAAATTACTCTACCAGTGAAATGGCAGGTCTCAAAAATCTCAGTGAGAAAAAGGATTTAATTATTAAATAATCAGATAAGGGGGGGATTATTGTGATATTAAACTGTAAACAGTACAAACAGATGTGTTTATCAATCCGTTCGGATACAAAAAGTTATGAAATATTGGCGCGGGATCCTACCACTCAGTATCAACTGCAACTGTCGACTCTACTGAAGGAGGCGGTAGACAACCATTGGATAGATCGGAATGAGTATGAATTTCTATTCCCCCAACATCCAAAAATTGCTACATTCTATGGACTTCCTAAAGTCCATAAGGGGTTACATCCCCTGAAAGGGAGGCAAATTGTCTCGGGGGTGGGAAATCCGACTCAAAATGCTGGTATCTACCCGTATTTTTGGCCCTATAAGATGCACCTGCCCATAAGACGCACCTAGGTTTTTGAGGAGGAAAATAAGAAAAAAAATATTTTGAACCAAAAGGTGTGCTTTTGGTGGGTTTTGAACTAATGGTGGTCTGTGAATGACACTTTTATGGGAGGATCTGTGTCTGACACTATTATGGGGGGGATCTGTGGATGGCACTGTTATGGGGATCTGTGGATGGAACTGTTATGGGGGAATCTGTGGATGGCACTGTTATGGGGGGGATCTGTGGAAGGCACTGTTATGGGGGATCTGTGGATTACAGTGTTATGGGGGCATCTGTGGATGACACTGTTATGGGGGGAATCTGGGGATGACACATACCGTATATAGCATCTTATGCTATATATGTCATCCACAGATATCCCCCATAACAGTGTCCCTGTGTATGGTAAATAGTGACCCCAATACAGGGGGTGGGGGCCGGCAACTGGTGTTGAAATCGCGGTGGGGCCCGGTGAAGTCACTGTACTCTAATATACTGGGCCCCACACACACCAGTATTCATATATAAACTGTAGGCATTCCATATGTAAACTATAAGGTAGCGCAATACACATAGTACTCACTATGAAACGCCCGTACTAGCAGGCACTGCAGGCTGGCCGGTCACTCACTAAAGTGGGAGGCGCATGCGCCGTGAGGAAGTGAGTGACTGGCCAGCCTGCAGTGCCTGCTAGTTCGGGCGTTTTATAGTGTGCGGGGCCCGGTGTATTAGAGTACAGTGACTGCACCCAGCCCCTCCTTTCAACCGCGCATATATATCGCAGCCGGCGATGTATCAATGTTAGCGCAGTAAAAATGTCAGCATTCGCCCCATAAGACGCAGGGGCATTTTTCCCCCACTTTTGGGGGGAACAAGTGCATCTTATGGGGCAAAAATACGGTACATTGATAGAATTCTATGTCCCTTTGTCCTATCCCTTTCTTCATACATACGTGATACAATGGATTTGCTTAATAAGCTCGAGGGTATAGTGGTTGAGGCTAGGGTGTGGTTGGCCTCGATTGATGTTGAGGCCCTCTACACATCCATCCCACATCAAATGGTACTGAGGGCTACCAACTATTTTCTTGATACCAAAAGCAATCACTATCAGGGCCATAATAGTTTTGTTCTTTGTTTGCTAGAATTCATCTTGACTCATAACTATTTTGTATTCGACTCTAAGTACTACCACCAGCTCAGGGGCACTGCTATAGGGAATCATTGTGCCCCAACTTATTCTAACTTGCTCCTGGGCTGGTGGGAAGATGCAATAGTTTTTTCTGACCAATATGGCAACTGGGTCTCACATATTTTCTTGTGGGTAAGATATATCGACGATATTTTAATACTGTGGTCAGGTAAAAAATTAGATTTTCAGTTATTTGTCGAAGCACTGAATCAGAACAAAATTGGGTAATTTTTTACCCATGAGATATAGAAAGATTCTATTGCTTTTCTAGATATTCGGCTATGGAAAAAAGATAATATAATTCAAACATCCCTACATCATAAAGATACCGCTACTAACAGTTTTTTGCAATGGGGGAGTTTTCATCCTATTTCACTAAAGAAGGGAATCCCAAAGGGACAGTTCCTCAGAATACAGAGGAACTGTACAAGGGATGAGGATTTTGAGAAAGCGGTACCATTCTGTATCAGAGATTTCGAGAAAAAGGATACACAAGAAAAGTGTTAAATCAGGCATGGGAAGTTGCATGGAAATGCGATAGAACTAAGTTATCAACCCCCAAAAGCAAACAACAAGAGGACAAAACTATACGTATGATTGGAACTTTTGATTCCTTGGCACAGGAAGTGAGAAATATACTTGGTAAATATTGGTCACTCCTAAAAAACCGATCCAGATATTTCTGGATTTATTCCAGATGCTCTAGCAATTATGTATAGACGTGGTCGCAATTTAAGAGATACCTTGGTTCACAGTCATTTTGAGACTTATAAAAAAGAGACATGGCTGACCAATAGACAGACTGGTACCTTTCGTTGCGGCCACTGTAAAGTTTGTCAATTCATCGTTAGAGGATCTGAATTCTCAGATTCTGGTGGACACAGGGTATACCATACCCGCTCTTTTGCTAACTGCAGTACTGAGGGTATAATATATCTATGTAAATGCACATGTAATTTGATATATGTAGGTAAAATGTGCCGTGCATTCAAGAGATGGATTTTGGAACATGTGGGGGATGTGAAAAACAAACGTGATAAACCAGACATGTGACTTTGAAACATAATGGTGATGTCAGAGTCCTGACCTTTTGTGTGTTAGAGACGATCAGGACAGGCATTAGAGGGGGAGATCTTGACACCATTTTGAAGCAGAAAGAAGCTAGATGGACATACCCCCATTACCCCTTGTGGTCTTAATGAATATATTGATTTTGCCTGCTTTATTTTAATAATTAAGTGTTTGGACTGTTGTTATTATTTGTATCTATAGGTGAGGTAGGGTGCAATTTATAATATAAATATGCATCTTATAATATGAGGGATAGTAACCTCCCTCTCATTTTACCTCCCCTGTCCGCTAAGCTGACATGAAGTGACAATGATATATGGCAAAATACTATTTTTGAATAGTCAAATGATCTTCTTGTAGTAACAGGCTATAGTGGCTGCTCCTCTGTACAATTATTTTTATGCCCAGAAGTTTCTCTGTCCTATTTTCTGTATTATCAGTAACAGCTGCAATTTACTTCCTGTATTTGCGTTCCACAGCCGACTTCGGGTCATGTGACTTCCGATTTTCGGCGCGCAGGTATTTAGAGTATTTAGAGACCAAACTTTCTATCAAGATGGCCACCACTGCACCACCAATGCTCCTGTGCTGACCCAGACTGATCCCTTATCGTACCCTCTCCAGGCATGGCATCTCATCTAGGATTTAGGGAAGTATATTTATGTAGCGGACTGGACCCGCGGCAGTGTGTACCCCAGGGAGCTGAAGGTGTCGTCCTTCCTCCCCAGCGGCAGGGTGTATCCCAGGGAGCTGAAGGTGCCGTCCTCCCTCCCCAACGGCTGTGTGTACCCCAGGGAGCTGAAGGTGCCGTCCTTCCTCCCCAGCGGCAGTGTCTACCCCCGGGAGCTGAAGGTGTCATCCTTCCTCCCCAGCGGCAGTGTCTACCCCCGGGAGCTGAAGGTGTTTCCCTTCCTCCCCAGCGACAGTGTGTACCCCAGGGAGCTAAAGGTGTCATCCTTCCTCCCCAGCTGCAGTGTGTACCCCAGCAGCAGGACAAAATATTGAAAGGGGAGACAGTTGGTCCCCCCCTCCACCAGCAGAGAGAGGGTCAGGGAGAGGAGCCTGCTACCAGCTCTCCCCAGCGGCAGTCTACAATTCAGAGAGAGGGGCTTGTTACACCCTCTCTCCAGCGGCAGCCTAACCCACCAAGGGGAGATGTTACGCCCCCCAACGGCCCCACAAGGGGCAAGGATGGTCGGTCCTGTCCGCCAGCCACAGAGCGGTTTATCCAGAGGGGAGACAGTCGGTCTCCTCCCCCCACAACCAGGCTCCCACCAGGCTACTTCCGTGGTAGCGCTGGCCCCAGGGCAGATTACCGCCGGTCTCTGCCCACTCAGCAACCCACCTAGGCAGTCTACCAGTCCCCCGCACAGCCGTAGTGAGACACCTGGACATGGACAAGTTGCTACTTTATCCAGGTGTAGTAACCATTTATTGTGGGTGGGCTGTACTGCTGTTTGTGCTTCGTGGGTGGGTTGCTGGACTAACCAGGGCACTGACCGGCAGGAGGTCAGATACCCTGTTAGTCTCTTTGGTAAAGGGGAGAAATGTAGCGGACTGGACCCTGTACCAGAGTCTGCCCCAGTTTCCTGGAAAGGCATGCTTGCTAGCCTCTTACCCTGCGACTATGGCCCCAATGACAGTTGGCATTCACAATGGACATTACCTGTGACCTAATCAGAATTCACAATGGACATTGCTGTGACCTAATCAACATCCACAATGGACATTACCTATGACCTAATCACCATTCACAATGGACATTACCTGTGACCTAATCACCATTCACAATGGACATCGCCTGTGACCTAATCAATATTCACAATGGACATTGCTGTGACCTAATCAGCATCCACAATGGACCAGCCATGTGGGATTGTGATATATCTGGCTGTATGTTGATTGGTCGCTGTATTTTGTGTGGGAGTGTCTGTGTTTATTGTACGGATTGATTGGTTGTATTTCAAACCCCTGTGGGCCGTACTATGTTTGTGGAGTGTAAATAAAAGAGGCTGTATGCCCCAGGAAAGGAGTTCCTGCTTGACCCTCAAAACGAAGTGTCGTCTCGTTATTGGGGGGGATTTGACTGTATGCTGATTGCCAGGAGTGTAAGCTGTTCATATTGCTTTTCCTGTTCGGCTGCTTCCAGGGTTCGTGTGTCTCTTGTTCGGAAGTTGGTGAATTTGTGTGGTTTGCAGTTCGGGAAGTTGGTGATTGCAGTAGCTGCTGGTCTATCCGGAAAAGGGAATATCGCCTAAACGGAGTTGTGTGCGTAACGGTCCGTTACAATTTATATCCTCCCCTTTCTGTCATAGCGATTGTTATGTTTATTGGCCTATCCTGCTGCTATTTTGTTTTTTTTGAAAGCCATACTTTGATTATCAATATTGAAATGGTGTGTGGTAGAATTTTAAAAGGGTCTCAGTAGTAGCAGCAGCACTGTGGACATTTGGTATGTGATACAGATGCATTATATTTGGTCCCAAATATGTGGGAATTGTCTGTCTTTATGGCCATGATATTTACCATTATTATTTAGTATTACTACAAGAATATAATCTGATTCGCACACATACAATTGCCTCCATTTCTGTATTGTTTCTTTTTTGGAGTCTTTTTGTTATGTGTGGTCCCCTGATGAACGGACCCCAGAGAACGGTTCAGAGAAACGCGTCAGGACAAAGATTGCATTCTTGGGACATATGGTATGTGCTCCTTTTTTTTTCTACTGGTCATTAAAACCTGTATGCCACTGGTTTACTTGGGACCATATATGTATTATTTGCGATTATTTTTGTTGTAACTTTATTATTTCTGATACATGATTTGACTTGACATTACTATTGGACTGTAATCATACTAGATCCCTTCTCAGGTGGCGGTATCTATCCCTTGTCAGGGTCATATAGGGCTTATCAGGAGGTTCCTGACACAGGATCGCTCCTATCGGGGCAGGGCCTATAGCTTTATAGGGCAAGTGTGAGGGTGAGTCAATTTTCCTTTCCTTGTCCTGCCCAGCCTCATTGTTATTTGCTTTTTAAGGTCACAAATTGGGTTATTTTTAATGATCATCAGTTAAGGTTTACGTTTTACACTGGTGAAGGTACTCTGTGATTACATTATAATTAAGTTACACTAGTGACTACCTGACATCTGATGTTTATATCTATCAGAACTGTTAAAAAAAATTGATACTTTTGTAGCAAACCGTCAGCTGTGATATTATAAGGTCTGTACATATTTTAATCCTGTGCCGGCAAACAGTTTTCCTATTTGTTGGCAGCAAGATTATACAAATAGTATAAAGTTGCAAAGCAAACTTTTATTAGAAAGTTGTAAAACTTTTAATTATACAGTAGTAAAATCTCAGTCCAGCTTTACACATTGGCAGCGATAATGTGTTGGCACAGGGGCATGTACAGCAAGCCCCTGATGAGCCTGTGCAGAGACAATAGAAGTGGTAGTGGCCTTGATAAAATGTTGTGTCACGGTTACTCCATCAGGCCATTGCTCCCTGGGGATCCGTGCAGTAGAAATGTAGTTTGAAGAATGGGGCCAGAAGTCAGAAATTAACGTATAACAATCTCTTTTTAGTAAGTGCAAAATGTGACTTCTTGTACATTCAATGGCAGCAGATTCAGAGTGCAGTCTCTGGCACCAGTTAAGGAGCTATGGGGGCAAGTTGTATGGCTGCAACTTAGAACTTGTGGGTATAGGTGTCCACTGTCAGGTTCAGACTTGAACTTTAACTGGCCTGGTGGTGGTTTTGGATGATGGGTGTTTAAGTTGTAGTCCCTCCCCTTACAGCAGTGTCTACAATGTAGGTTTTAGCTGTTCACTCTGCTGCTTTGTTTCTCAAATATTTGCTTGATGCTAAATTGAGTTGGTCTCTTTGGAGAATCTTTATCGGGAGCAGGAGATCTTGAGAATGCTTTCTCTGCCTTCTATATCTATCCAGCAACTCCACCTGGCAGGAAGCAGGACCAGCTCACTCCCACCATGAGGGGTTTGCTGGTATGCTCAGCCAAATACCATGAAAAATGCACAACATTATAATACAAAACAAATAAAACAATTTGCATATACCTCCAGGTGTGAGGTACTGCACATGTGACCTGCAGCCAAGTAGTGGTGACACATCATTGCTGGGACAGGAAGTGGAGAGCGGAGGTGGAGCATGCAGAATTGGAACAGGAGTGGCAGGGGATCTGTGAAGTTACTGACTTAACTGTAATTTTTTTTTTTTTTTTCACAGCTTTCTTATTAGTTCTAGGTATATTTTGTTTTGGCTGGAAAACCCTTTTTAATGTGTATTCTGGGAAAAAACTTTTAATGGGTGAGATTGAGGGAGGGGGTGATTTGCCATACAATTAATAGCCTAGGCCATTACCTATTGTATGCCTGCAGGCAGCTTTCATAGAAAAAGCTGTGCATTCCCTGATGGTTCCACATTCTACCAGCAACAGGGCTTTGCCTGTTGAGTCAAGTTTTGCTAACTTTTGTTTGGGCAGTTGCTATGCAGCTGACTAACATCTGAATCTGAGTTTGGTTCTCTTCTACCCTTGCCTGGTTAACTAGGGTGGAGTTCTGCTTCTGAGCCTATTTATAGCCAAGTTTCACTTCGCTCTGGTTGCCGGGTATACTGTTTCTCATGTATGTTTCCTCCAAGATTCTATTACTCTGATATTTTTCTAGTTTAGTATGTACTCTGCTTTCTGGTATTTATAGTTCTGATATAGTGTATTTTATGTGTATTCTGAAAACTGTAGTTCCTCATAGTTTAGTGTTTAGCTTTAGGATTTGTTGCTGTGCTGTTGAATGGTTCTGGGTATTGCTGGTTTAATTCAGATAGAGTTAGCTCACTATTGCTCCATTTCTGTCTACTTTCCTTCATGCGCCATCTACGTGTAGGCCATCCTCTCCATTGCTGGATCATCTCCTCCTTTTGCACCCCTCAGTGTTTGGTTCCTTCCAGCCACTGGTGAATTTAAGTGTTCTGTTTTCTACCAGTATTCATATGTACTTCATTTATATGGTTTTTGCGACCGTCCAGATATTGTGCAGTTCAGCCCTAACGAAAGTTCTAGGTGTATTTGAGTACCAGGGGCGGAAAAAAATACCCAAAATTACCACAAATTGGGCCTAAACTGAAAAATGTGGTCGCCAAATTTCAAATACATATAATTATAATAAAAAAGACATGGAGGAGAATACAGCACCACATACCTCTTACATCCAGTGACATCTTCTGTCATGTAGACCTTCTCTTTGCTCTTCTCCTCCATTTGACCCAGACCGCCATGGCAAATTTTTTCAGCCACATCTCGTCTTTACAGAGTATGTAATACAAACACGTTAGATCTCTCAAATTTTCCGTCAACCTCCCCATCCTGGTGTCCCCACAGTGTCATCCTGCTGTCACTCCCAATACTGTGCTCGTTGTGCTCCCCAATGTCCCAGGTACTATACTGCTGAAAAAATAGTGACCCTAATAGACATAATTGGGGTCATTTATCAAACTGGTGTAAAGTAGAAGTGGATTTCCAAAAGAGCTGTCAAAAATAAATGGTGGAACCTGATTGGCTGATATGGGCAACTAAGCCAGTTCTAGTGTACACCAGTTTGATAAATTACCCCAAATGTCCCTATAGTGTCCACAGCAGCCCCCAGTAATAACACCCTATATTGCTCCAGGCAGTAATCCCTGTATAGTGTCCCCAAAAATAATAGAATTGCCCCTACAGTTCTTCTCCAGTCCAGACCTGGGAGTCTGAGGAGGACCCTGCTCTGGTAGCAGAGGGAGAACCAGCAGTGCCATCACCAGAAACCAGTTAGAAGCAAAGCTGAGAGGCAGAGGAAGGAAAAGTCAGTGCAAGAGGAACTACAGAAAACAGAGGAGGTACTATAATATTTCCCATGGATAAAGCCAGCAATAGGGCATACGGGCCTTGGATGTTTTACCAGTCAGGAATCTGTGGAGTTCAGCCTTTACTGCGAGTTCTGATTAACCCTCTGTGTACCTTGCCAAGAAATACCTGCCTATGTACTGCAAAGCCTGCTGTGTGCCAATTGTCTTCTGTGGAACTACTAGGAGCGTGTATGCTGTTTCAATTGTTCAGTAAAGAAGAGTTCTGTTTCACCTCAAGTGTCTGCACCTCCATTATTCCCAGTGTCAATCAGTGTGCCACCGTTACCGGCACTGGCGTCACGAACCTTAAGGGACCTAGCTATAGGCATGTTAAACCACAACACCAAGGGCACCTCACCCAACATCTAGCCTGTGTCCCTACAACAAAAGTGTGCCCCAGAGGACCCACGTGTCTGCCTCTCCATTACTGGCATCTCCTGCTGTCCCCCACACTGCCCCCACATAGTAATTTGCCCCCACACTGCCCCCACATAGTAACTTCCCCCACACGGTCCCTACACATTAATTTACCCCACACTGCAGTTTCCCCCACACTGCCCCCACAAAGTAATTTGCCCCCACACAGTAATTTGTTCCGCACAGTAATTTACCCCACACTTCCCCCATATAGTAATTTCTACCACATAGCAATTTCCCCAACACTGCCCCCACACAGTAGTTTCCCCCACACTGCCCCACATAGTAATTTCCCCCCACTCTGCCCCACACAGTAATTTTCCCCACACTGCTCTCACACAGTAATTTACCCTACACTGCCCAACACAGTAGTTTCCCCCACACTGCAGTTTCCCCACACAGTAGTAATTTGCCCCCACACTGCCCCAACACAGTAGTTTCCCCCACACAGTAATTTGCCCCCACATAGTAGTCCCTCCCATAATATTTTGGCCCCACAGCCCCCACATAGTAATACTTCCATAATAATTTTCCCCTTAATATGTAATATGTAATTTCTCTTAATATATCCTCCTGTGTGTCCTCACCCCACATGTCCCCCAAAGTAGGCACATGAAATAAAAACTAAATACTCCTCTATGTCCAGGGCCAGGGGCTTGCTCGCAGAGGAAGCTGGCATGAGGCAGGCGCGTACACGTCACAGTGCTGCTTCCCAGCACAGGCGAGCGATGATGTCATCACGCCCGACTTCGCTGGGATTTTACTACATACTAGGCCTGAAGCCTATGGCGGTGATCGGCGGATCAGTATGCGGGCATTCGGGTATGCGTTGGGCCCCCCAAACGTCCCGACTCCCTATTGTAATCTGCCACTGTTGAGTACCGTGAGTCAGAGTCACCATTGGGACATGGGAAAGATGACTTCTATAGGTAAAGATCAGTTCTGCAGTCTTGTGCCCAACCAGCCTTATTGCACCACCATTTTGAGGTCTCTACCAACTCCTGCCAGTCAATGGAGGTACGGTTTACCATGGAAGCAATATAGAATGGGATGTGTGGATCTGAGCCTGGCTTGGGACAATCAAGGTGGAGGCGGCTCTATATATTGATTTTTATTTTCTAGTAAATTGATCCATGTCGGTTGTGAAGCATTCAAGGTCTGAGGTATTGGGGGGGGGGGGGATGTAAAAGGTTTTAATATAACAAACTGGATAATAAAACTCCTCTGAAGTACTTGAAAATGCAGATTAAAAAAAAATAAGTGAGTTACCTTTCCTGAAATGAGACAGACTTAGAATGAAGGAAACTTCAAAGGAATGCAAATGGCTTTATTTACATGTATAGTAATTATTTAGAACCTCCATCAAGGTTAGAGAGACATCGAATTTGGAAGCAAGGTGTATATTTCGCGTACGTTGAATTCCGAGATTGCTGGGAGCAAAGTCATGAAACTCTCGTTCCCTCTCGGTCTGTTTTTTTTTAGCATCCAAGATTTTCAGGTGTGAAGTGTGGATAGGACAATATAAGGCAAAAAGTGTTATGTGCGATACCAATGTAAAGAGATAGAAAGACGTTCTTGATTACTGGACATGCATGGAAAAATTTATCTCTAAGAGTAGGTAGAAAGATTTAAAAAATATATACCTTATTGGGGAGCTTCATTTTTCAGATACAAAGCTCCAGTCTCTTGAATAGACATATACCTAAATATTAAACATCAAACTGCCTGCAGCCGCCACTAGGGGCAGTTTAAGAGATTTACTGAACACTGTTCATATTTTGAACTCAATAATACAACAATCTGCAGTAAGCTTCTAAGCTCCCCCTAGACAGAATTTTATTTTATCAGAAATATTCAGTTTCAACCACTATATGTATATAGTCAGGAGCATGGGCATAGCTATAGGGGATGCAGAGGTAGCAGTCGCTACCGAGCCCAGGAGCCTGAGGAGGCCCAAAGACCCTTGTGACGCATAGGAAGACACACAAAGCACTGAGGGAAGGGGGGCCCAAGCTGAACTCTTGCACCGGGGCCCATGAGCCGTTAGCTACGCCCCTGGTCAGGAGTGAATGCTACCTCTGTCCCCCATATATAGCTACATCCCTGAGCACTGACACCTGGTGGCAGACAAGCATTACTGCATCTTAAAGGAGTTATATCACGATTAATGTAAAAAATGAAAATCACACATAGTTTAGTACATAACAAACTCTTTTCAACAATGATAGAACCAGCCTTTAGCCTCTATGAATCCAGAAACCTCCCCATTCATTGCTCCAATTGTTCTGCTAGATTTATTTCAAGATGGCATCTCAGAGGGTATGTTCCTTTCTCAGAGGGTGTGTCCTGTATGTTGCTGCTGGCGGCAGTTGAAAGATAGAACTGAGCATGTGTTTCCATCTTAGTGAGCTGGACAAAGAAAAAAGAAAAAGAGCAAACAGCAGGTGGCGCTATACCAATACATTATATTGAATAACTCAGTAGCTATAATACATTTTTAATTACATGCAATTACAAAAGTATTCAGATCCAGGTGATAGTCTGAAAACGTTAAAATATTATTTGTGGGACAACCCCTTTAAATGGGGCTAAAATATGGAAATTGCTTATACACTGTATTTAACAATGGTACAACAGCCCTGTATGCAAGGATGCCCACCACCACAATTATTGGTGGACTGGGATAGACCTCTTGGTGAGAGGTGTAACGTGAAGCTCTTGATGCAGCATCAGTATCAGGGGCCCCAGCTAACGTGCTGTTTATAACCCTGTTGTCTTCTGATGTGGCAGAGTTTGGGCCATTTTCGGCAACCCAACACCCCCTACGGCTACACCTCTGCTCGTGCTGTTTGTACCCACCTCTAACCGGCACAATATAATGTCTGCAACACAGGCCTCATTAAAACCCATCCCACATCTGACAATGCCCGTGGCTGGTACATAACCTAAAATGTATCCGGAAGAAAACATATAAATGTTCATTACCACATGGAAGGTAACCTTAAATAATGTGTCCAGTAATAGATCAATCTCTTACTTGAGAAGTGCTTTCCTTTATGCTTTCTTGGGGAAGCGGGTGCACTTTACTCAGAAAACAGAGCGCAGGCATTGCAGTACAAATCTCTCCCATTTTGTGCTGTTTTGGCAGGGAGTTTAATGTATTTGACAGATATAACACACTGCCATGCAGAGGTAACTATTTGTTCACTGTAATGGGCACTCTTTATCAAAATGCTTAAAAGGCCTTGTGAACAGGGGGAAATTGAGAGAAAGTTCAGTTTATAGAGCTAGCCTACAATGTTCTCATAAAGAGCAACCTAAAACTATACAACTGGCTCAAATACCGGCCCATTGTGTGCAATATCAGAAGCCTGTATAATACAGTGACGATCCTGCACCATATTCACATGGAAAAGAATCTGAAAACAACAATTAAACCCTACTAGGACATCAGGAAATTAAATAAGAAAGGGGACCAATGGGGAAAAGTGTCAGCTGTATAAAAATGAGGACTCTAAAGCAGGCATGCCCAACCTGCAGCCCTCCAGCTTTTGCAAAACTACAATTCCCAGCATAGCCTACAGCTATTAGGGCATGCTGGGAGTTGTAGTGTTGCAACAGCTGGAGGGCAGCAGATTGAGCATCCCTGCTCTAGGGCGTTTACCCCAAAAATGGTCCCAATAAACCCTTGATGCAAAAATGCCTTTAAAAAAATACAACACAAAATGCCACGTGTTTTTTCAAGCAGGGGTTAAAATAAAACAATGAATCTCATTCTTTATGGGCCAAAAAGCTGTAAAATGAGCGGAAAAAAATTCACACCCAGGGCATGCTGCTATTTGAAAAAACATCATTGATTCAAAAAACGCACCTCAAGTGTCAAAATAACTGAATTCCAGCAAGTAACATCTGGAACTGATGTTTATTGCCTAAAGCACAGAAAAAATGCCCTAAAAAAGATAATATGTGACACCAGCCTTAGGAGGTTGCCACAACACAGTACCTGCAGGCAGCCCGAACCAGCAGCCTAATAGCTCCCTACTGTCAGACTAAGCCCCCTTTGCACTGGGGCACATCAACACTCCATTCTTGAATGTAGGAAGTGGTATTATATTAGCTATATCATTGTACATATGTAATAATATTACAAAAGCTGCATTCTTGTACATTGGGACAGTATTCTAAAAGTTATACTCTTGTACATAGGGAGAAGTATTATAGTACTTATAGTCTTTTACTTACGGGACTGTGTTTTAGTAGTCATGGTCTTGTCCATACAGGCAGTATTATACTAGGTATATGCTTGTACAAAGGTGCAGTATTATATTAGCTATAGTCTTGTACATACAGACATTATTATAGTACTTATATTCTTATACATAGGAGCAGTATTATAGTAATTATATTCTTATACATAAGAGCAGTATTATAGTAGTTATATTCTTGTACATAGGAGCAGTATTATAGTAATTATATTCTTGTACATAAGAGCAGTATTATAGTAGTTATATTATTGTACATAGGAGGCAGTAGTATAGTAGTTATATTCTTGTACATAGAGGCAGTATTGTAGTAGTTATATTCTTGTACATAGGGAGCAGTATTATAGTAGGTATGTTCTTGTACATAAGGAGCAGTATTATAGTAGTTATATTCTTGTACATAGGAGGCAGTAGTATAGTAGTTATATTTTTGTACATAGGAGCAGTATAATAGTACTTACGGTATATTCTTGTACATAGGGAGCAGTATTATAGTATAGTATTGTGTATAGGGGTCAGTATTCCAATAGTTGAATTCTCTAACTGGGGGAGCACAAAGGTTGTTATTTATTCTGGGGTGCTTAAACAGGATATTATTGCTATGTGGGACCTAAAAGGCAACACTATTATTGTGTGAGACCTAAAGGGGGCTCTTTTAAGTTGTGGGGCCTAAAAAGGGGCACTATAGCTTTGTGGGACATACAGAGTGCATTATTGCTGTTTGGGACAAAAAAGGGGCACTTTTACTGCATGGATCACATCAGACGCACTTTTACTGTGTCGGGCACTAATACCATCTGTATTGCTATTGTTGAGTCACTATCTAGCACTACTGTTTTCAGGGACAGTATTGAGTTGCCTGGAGGAAATCGTCATGGTGGTCTGGGGTGAATGGAGAGAAAAACAGAAAAGCTAAAGATGCCAAATAGTGGAAATATTACCTGTTAGTCCAAACTGATTTCTTTCAGGGTATATACTGTATGTAATGGTCCTATTTTTTTTTTCTTCCCTTTTTATATTACTACAGCAAAACCACAGCAAGATGTCATGGTTTTGCCATAATTTCACCCTGACATGACTACCATGTCTGAATATGCCCCTATGATGTTTAAAGGGGGTCGCCTGAGTGTTTATTACTAATAACCTATCCTCGTCATCATCAGTGATAGGTGGGGGTCGCATGACTGACACCATGACCCATCAACTGTTTGAAGATTAGCTTCACTTGGTATCGCAGCACAGCCCCACTCATGTGAATGGGGCTGAGCTGCTCCCAGGCCATGTGACCGATAAACGTGATGTCCCTGGCCGAGGAAGAGACCATAGATCTCACAGTGCACCTCGATCTCTTCAAACAGCTCATAGGTGGGGATGCAAGGAGTCAGCCCCTCACCAATCAGATACTGATGACCTATCATGAGGAAAAATCATCAGTATTAAACAATTAGACAATCCCCTTAATTGAATGTTTAAATATGGTAACAATTGGGGTCATTTATCAAAGTGGTGTAAAGTAGAAGCAACTTAGATGCCCATAGAAACCAATCAGAATTCACCTTTCATTTTCCAAAGGAGCTGTCAAAAATGAAAGGTGGATTGATTGCCTGAATGGAGTCGGGAAGGAATTTTTTACTCCCTTTAAGTGGGTAAAATTGGCTTCTACCTCACAGTTTTTTTTTTTTTTGCCTTCCTCTGGATCAACTTGCAGGATGACAGGCCGAACTGGATGGACAGATGTCTTTTTTTGGCCTTATGTACTATGTTACCATGTTATGTACTATGTTACCACTTGGATAAAAGACCCCAGATGTACGTGAGGGAGGCTCATTTCATGAAACTGTTATACTGGGCGCACCAATGTAGTAGTATAACGTAATTTAGTAGTCATTTTCTTGCTAATAGAGAACAGTATTATAGTGACTGCTTTCTTGATGCAATGATATAGTAGATAGGACAACTTTCAAAAACAAACCTACTCTCTTATTTCATTTTTAATCTTATATGTAGAAAGCATTGTGCAGATTCAAGGTTACTGGTAAAAAAAAAAAAAAAAAAAATGTAATAGATGACAATTTAGTTAAAAAGAAATTTCTGGATATTGACTATATTTCATAAACCATTTAATGTTTTTGGCTCCAGTTACCAGTTATTTATTTAGCTTCTGTTACTTACTTCAATGTGATTTGTTGTGTAACATGTTTTTCAGTATTTTATAACGTTATTTTTTGTAATTAATTTACCAGTTCAATAACATTGAATACAATTAGGGAGAATATATGTAGACACCAGCCTTTGTTAATTCACATTGCAGATGCAGCAGAACCCAATCATTTAAATCACAACCCCACCACCCGATATAAAACTCAACAGAGGACTACACCCCACAAACCTCTTATAACTTCACATTGTTACCAAGGGGTGGCTTGTTCTTGAGGACCCAACCTGCCCAAACATGACAATGAAGGGGACATGATAGGGTAGCATCCATTTTCATTAGCGATGGCAGCTGATCATCAGGGACCCTATGTAATTGATTTATCATTGGAGTATGTGGGTTGCATCATTAAAAGGGTTTTCCGAGATTTTGATACTGATGACCAATCCTCTGGATAGGTCATCAGTATCTGATTGGTGAGGGTCCGACACCTGGGACCAGGGCCGGCGCCACCCATAAGCAGAGTACGCCACCGCGTAGAGCGCACTCTTGCTGGGGGCGCCGGCTCCCGCCCGGGCTGACGCGTCCCTGTGTGCGCACCGCCTGGACGCAGTATTAAGGCAGATAGTGTGAGCGCTTCCCTAGTGTCAGTCCCTGTGGACTGGAGTAGCGTAGCTCTGTACAGTCCGCAGGTACAGGAGCTTTTGTTTCCTGTACCTGTCCGGACTGACAGGAAGTGCTCACTTAGTGTGCACTTCCTCTCAGTCCGGCCGAGTACAGGGAACAAATGCTTCTGTACCCGCGGAACCGGACAGAGCTCGACCACGCTACTCCACAGGGACTGACACCAGGGAAGTGCTCACACTGTCTGCCTTAATACTGCGCCCTACTCCACAGGGACTGACAGGTAGGACAGAGTGACACAAGAGGGGGAGGGGTGAATGAGAGTGATGGGGGGGGGGGGGGTGAGAGTGACAAGAAGGGGCGGCCACACCACACCAGAGGGACTGACAGGAGGGAACAGAGTGACACAAGGGGCAAGAAGGAGAGTGACTAGGGGGAATAAGAGTAATAATGGGGTAATGAGAGTGACAAGAAGGGGAAAAGAGTGGTGACACAAGGGAGGGGGGTAAGAAAGAGAGTGACTGGGGGGGGGAGAGAGTCTGACATCCATCACACACACACTGCATCCCTTACACACACTGAAACACAATGCATCTCTTAGACTCCATTCACACATCCAAGTGTGTTTTGCGGATCCGCAAAACACGGACACCGGCAATGTGCGTTCCGCATTTTGCGGACCGCACATCGCCGGCACTCTCATAGAAAATGCCTTTTCTTGTCCGCAATTGCAGACAAGAATAGGACATGTTCTATTTTTTTGCGGGATGGTAGTGTGGACCCGGGAGTGTGGATAGCTTTCATTTGGTGGTATTTCATTGTTGCTGACATTTTTACTTTTGTTGCCATTAATACAAATTTAACGACATTTTTGCAAAAAAATTACATTTTTCACTTTCTGTTGTAAATTTTTTTTTAAAAAACTACATTTCTATATAAATTTTTCTCTAAATTTATTGTTCTACATGTCTTTGATAAAAAAAAAAGTCCAATAAGTGTATATTTATTGGTTTGGGTAAAAGTTATAGCGTTTACAAACTATGGTGCAAAAAAGTTTCGGCATTTTGAAGCAGCTCTGACTTTCTGAGCACCTGTCATGTTTCTTCAGGTGCTAGAATGTCAGAATACCCCCCAAATCACACCATTTTAGATAGAAGACACCCCAAAGTATTCGCTGAGGGGCATGGTGAGTTCATGTATCATTTCATTTTTTTCACAAGTTAGCGGAAAATGACACTTTCTGAGAAAAAAAAAAAAAAAAGTTTCAATTTCTGATAACTTCTCAGACGGACTCACTATGCCCCTCAGTGAATACCTTGGGGTGTCTACTTTCCGAAATGGGGTCATTTGTGGGGTGTGTTTACTGTTCTGGCATTTTGGGCGGGGCTAAATTGTAAGCCGCCATGTAAAACCTAAAGGTACTCGTTGGAATTTGGGCCCCTTTGCGCACCCAGGCTGCAAAAAAGTGTCACTTATGTGGTATCGCCGTACTCAGGAGAAGTAGGGCAATGTGTTTTGGGGTGTATTTTTACATATACCCATGTTGGGTGAGAGAAATATCTCTGTAAATTGTCAACTTTGTATGAAAAATTTTAAAAGTTGTCATCTACAGAGATATTTTTCACACAAAGTATGGGTATATATAAAAATACACCCCAAAACACATTGCCCTACTTTTCCTGAGTACGGCGATACCACATGTGTGACACTTTTTTGCAGCCAAGATGCGCAAAGGGGCCCTAAAACCAATGAGTACCTTTAGGATTTCACAGGGCATTTTTACGCATTTGGATTCCAGACTTCTTCTCACGCTTTAGGGGCCCCTAAAATGTCAGGACAGTATAAATACCCCACATGTGACCCTATTTTGGAAAGAAGACAACCCAAGGTATTCCGTGAGGGGTATGGTGAGTTCATGTAAAATTTTATTTTTTGTCACAAGTTAGTGGAATATGAGACTTTGTAAAAAAACAAAAAAAAAAAAATATATATATATCAATTTCCGCTAACTTGTGCCAAAAAATAAAAATTCTGTGGACTCGCCATGCCCCTCACGGAATACCTTGGGGTGTCTTCTTTCCAAAATGGGGTCACATGTGGGGTATTTATACTCACCTGGCATTTTAGGGGCCCCTAAGCGTGAGAATCCAAATGCATAAAAATGGCCTGTGAAATCCTAAAGGTACTCATTGGTTTAGGGCCTTTGCGCACCCAGGCTGCAAAAAAGTGTCACTCATGTGGTATCGCCGTACTCAGGAGAAGTAGGGCAATGTGTTTTGGGGTGTATTTTTACATATACCCATGCTGCGTGTGAGAAATATCTCTGTAAACGAAAACTTTTTAAATTTTGTTATTCAAAGTTGTCAATTTACAGAGATATTTCTCTCACCCAGCATGGGTATATGTAAAAATACACCCCAAAACACATTGCCCTACTTCTCCTGAGTACTGCGATACCACATGAGTGACACTTTTTTGCAGCCAAGATGCGCAAAGGGGCCCAAATTCCAATGAGTACCTTTTAGGAGGGCATTTTTACGCATTTTCTTCTCACGCTTTAGGGCCCCTAAATGCCAGGGCAGTATAAATACCCCACATGTGACCCCATTTTGGAAAGAAGACACCCCAAGGTATTCCATGAGGGCATGGCGAGTTCATAGAAGATTTTTTTTTTGGCACAAGTTAGTGGAAATTGATTTTTTATAGTTTTTTCTCACAAAGTCTCCCTTTCCGCTAACTTTTGACAAAAAGTTTAATTTTTCATGGACTCATTATGCCCCTCAGCGAATACCTTGGGGTGTCTTCTTTCCAAAATGTGGTCACATGTGGGGTATTTATACTGCCCTGGCATTTTAGGGGCCCTAAAGCGTGAGAAGAAAAATGCGTAAAAATGCCCTCCTAAAAGGTACTCATTAGAATTTGGTCCCCTTTGCGCATCTTGGCTGCAAAAAAGTGTCACACAGGAGAAGTAGGGAAATGTGTTTTGGGGTGTATTTTTACATATACCCATGCTGGGTGAGAGAAATATCTCTGTAAATTGACAACTTTGAATAAAAAAATTTAAAAAGTTGTCGTTTACAGCGATATTTCTCACACACAGTATGGGTATATGTAAAATACACCCTAAAACACATTGCCCTACTTTTCCTGAGTACGGCGATACCACATGAGTGACACTTTTTGCAGCCAAGATGCGCAAAGGGGCCCTAAAACCAATGAGTACCTTTAGGATTTCACAGGCCATTTTTACGCTTTGGATTCTCACGCTTCAGGGCCCTAAAATGCCAGGACAGTATAAATACCCCACATGTGACCCCATTGTGGAAAGAAGACACCCCAAGGTATTCCGTGAGGGGCATGGCGAGTTCACAGAAAAAAATAATTTGGCACAAGTTAGCGGAAATTGTTTTTTTTTTTTTTTTTTTTTTTACAGTCTCATATTCCACTAACTTGTGACAAAAAATAAAATTTTGCATGAACTCGCCATACCCCTCAGCGAATACCTTGGGGTGTCTTCTTTCTAAAATGGGGTCACATGTGGGTTATTTATACTGTCCTGGCATTTGAGGGTCTCCGCAATCATTACACGTATGGCCAGCATTAGGAGTTTCTGCGATTCTCCGTATATTGAGCATATGGGTAATGAGATTTTTTTTTTTCCGTTCAGCCTCTGCGCTGAAAAAAAAAAAAAATGAATGGCACAGATTTTTTCATTCGCATCGGTCAATGTGGATGAAAAAATCTCTGCCAAAATCAGTGACTGCGCTGCGGTGGGCTGGGCGCTAGCTACCTAACAAGTAGCTAACTAACTGGCGGTGATAGGGGACCCTTATGCCCCATTCACACGTCCGCAATTCTGTTTACGGAACGGAATTGTGGACCCATTCATTTCTATGGGGACAGACTTTGTCCCGCTCGGATCCGGAATTACGGATCCGCGCTTCCGGGTCTGCACTTCCGTTCCGCAAAAATATAAAACATGTCCTATTCTTGTCCGCAATTGCGGACAAGAAAAAGCATTTTCAATATAGTTCTGTCAATGTGCGGATCTGCAAAATGCGGAAAGCACATTGCCGGTGTCCGTGTTTTGAGGATCTGCGGATCGGATCCGCTGATCGGATCCGCGGATCCGTGAATCCACGGATCCGCAAAACACATCTGGATGTCTGAATGGAGCCTTACAAGGGGTGTGATCAATGACAGGGGGTGATCAGGGGTCTAGATGGGGTGATCAAGGGGTTAATAGGTGAGGGGGGGGGGTTAGTGTAGTGTTTGGTGCAACTTTACAGTGTTACCTGGTCCTCTGGTGGTCGATCCCAGCAAATGGGGCCACCAGAGTACCAGGTAGCAGCTATATCAGACGCTGTTCACAAAACAGTGTCTGATATAGCTGTTTAATGCGATTTAATTCGCATCTACAGCCTGCCAGCGATGGATCATCGCTGGCAGGCTGTAGCCTAACTGCCGAGACGCGCTTTTCTGTGAACGCGCGCGCGTTCACAGGAAGTCTCGGCTCTTACGAGATGATGCACCGACGCGTCATCTCAGAGCTACAGGACCGCCCGCAGGACGCATCCCTGCGTTAGGCGGTCCTGTAGCAGTTAATGTAAACACGGCGGCCTTCGCGTTAGTTATTATGGCAGATCATATGGGTGGGGCATTGTGATGTCACATGGGGGGGGGGGGCGGAAAACTTTTCTTTTGCCTAGGGCGGCAAAAATCCTTGCACCGGCCCTGCCTGGGACCCCCGCCGATCAGCTGTTTGAGAAGGCATCTGCCCTCCTGTGACAACCGCGGCCTTCTCCGTTCTTATCAAGCACAGAACAGAACATTGTATAGCGGCTGTACTTGGTATCGTGCTCAGCCCCATTCACTTCAATGGGGCTGAGCGCAATAGCAAGCACAGCCACTATACGATGTACAGCGTTGTGCTATGTAAGCTGCGAGAAGGCCGCAGCCCTCACAGGAGCTCCAGTACCTTCTCAAACAGCTGATTGGCGGGGGTGTCGGGTGTCGGACACCCACCGATCACATACTGATTACCTATCCAAAGGATTGGTCATCAGTATCAAAATCCTGCATCATCATCCATGTAATATATAGTTGCATAGTTGTAATCCATTTATGTTCAGTAGCATAAAGGCTTAAGTGATGTGTCCCATGTGGGGGATCACATCTACCTGGGTGTTCCATTATACTCACTCTACCATTAAATTCTACGAATAATTTGGTCTTGAATATGCAGGAAAAATGCACATAGTAGTGTCGTAGGAGTAAAATAATGCACATAGTACAGGGTGCCACAATTTGGGGTCATTTAGCTTTCCAGGATCGCCATCTTCTCACCTTAGACGGTTGGCACACCATTTGGGTGCAAACTGTCCACGACCAGCTTTAGGGTATGTTCAGACGACGACAATTGTCGCGCGACAAAAAGTCGCACTATTGTCGCGCGACAATTTTTATAATGGGAGTCTATGGTGTCGCAGTGCGACATGCGACATGCTGCGACTGCGACACGACAGTCGACAAAAATCCATCCGGGATGGACTTCTTGCGACTGTTGTGTCGCAGTCGCAACATGTTGCATGTCGCACGTGCGACACCACCATAGACACCCATTATAAAAATTGCCGCGCGACATTAATGTGACATCAATGTCGCGCTACAAATGTTGCAGTGTAGTGGTTCCCAAATTGTCGCGCGACTTTTTGTCGCGCGACAATTGTCGTCGTCTGAACATACCCTTATTGTCACTTTTACAGCAGTCCAAACAAATCAAACACAAATCCTCAGCTGTCTGGCCACTGACTACACAGTATTTCTCCCTCTCTGCCATGATCTGGGTTTGAGCCCAGCCCACCTCAGCTGGCTGCTAATTCCCTTCATAACCAGCCTAGCTGATCCACACAGAGGAAAAAAAAACACTATTTCCTCAAGTTTCTTGTTCTCATATGGCCCTCTGGCAGCTCCACTGGCACAAGGGATATTGCGCAGCACAAGCATAATCTTACCACTCAAGTTACAGCACAGGAATTAGGCAATATAATAGTACAGGGATAATGTGCGAGGTGATGTCTTAACACATGAAAATAATGATTATGATGTCAGCATCCTGGAAGAATGCAAAAATGTAAAGCGCAATAGCGCAAAAAGGGATAGCGCAAGAGTGTAACAAGCAACAATGGGGCTTCAAAAAAGTTATTATTTTAGTAAGTAAATCTTAGCCAACTAATAGCTCTTCTTATTGTAGCGTCAATTCCAGGCAGCTCCAAACCATTTTTAGTGTAAATGTTGATTTACACTAATGTTATTGTTGAGGGAGACTGTCAGCAGTTCTTGGCCATGCAATCCTGCTGACAGCACCACGTAGGGGTTGGGGAGAAAAGTACAAACCTACTTTGTGTGAAGCTGTAATCATCAGTAGTAGTGTGAATATCAACTACAACTATGTGAAGTGCAAAGTTGCAATTCCGAGGTCCTGGTTACAGTAACTTGCAAGTTGCGCTACAACCCCATTCACTTGTGAGGCTGCATTACTACATTGCTATGCAGTGATCTTTGGTCACACAATGTTTGTTGCATCCAAAGTTGCCATGTAGCCTAAGCCTAAAAGTTAATATTCACACTACTCCTGATAATAGAAGCTCCACAAAAAGTAAGTATAATCGTTTCTACTGTTCCCCCTGCCCCTACCTAGTGCCGTCAACAGCTCGGAATGGCTGAACTACTGACAAACCCTTTTTATACAGACAGTACTCACACAGCGGGGGAGGGGGGACTTTTTGGCTCAGAGAATGAAGAATTTTCCATGACGTCTACTACCAAGCTGAAGTATACCTGGCATCGCCCTGCTCAGTGTGCATCTCTTCATTACATACCCATTAACTGAGAACTAGAGGTAAAATTCCAGCAAAGATCAGGCGTTTTCTGCATATGCAAAAAGTTACCATCTGCTGTACTAATCCTGTCACTTTAGCACAGAGCTTAGAAAGTAATCATGGCGGTTACCAAGCTCTCTTCTGCAAATTTCTGAAAATGTTCTGGAACATATGAAATCAGTTTTGTGTAAGTATATTCACAACATATGGTGAATATTTCCATATATACTGTATGTATAATGAGAAGAGAGCGAGAAACAAATTAAAGGGGACATTGCCCTATTGCCCTCGAACAGTTATTCAAGGGAGTTTTCAGTTTTGTGTCATCACCAGTTTCAAGATCAAGATCTCTGCTTACAATCACTGAATGGAAATTGAATGTCCAACTGACACAAGTACAGGGCTTCCTACAAGCTCTAATACACTGTAACAAGCTCTGCAGCTGTGTCAGTGAACACGATGAAAAGCTGGATGTCTTGTGAAAAATATCATACAAGAATGTACATAGAGAGTCAACCCCATAGCATTAGCAAAGTAGGGGCAGCTCCTGGTGCCAGGTCGTGTCACCGTGCTAGGGGCAGGAATAATAGGACTGCAGAGCTGGCACTGATGTCTGGACCCTGGTGTCTGAGGGGGTGCAAAGAACCCTCAACCATATAACATCAGTGTTATAAATGGCACATGGTAGGTAGAGGGGCCTTTTACAGATTTTACATTATGGCTTGGGAGCTTCAATTTTCACCACATTATCCTGCTTACAGGGTGGTCTTTTTATTGGTCACCCTCCTACCCATCGATTTTAGTATATAGGGGTCTTCATCCTAACTTTAGTTGCTAATTTGAAAGTTTCTGCGCAGACTTCGACCATAAGATTCTTGCTATGAGGCTCCCAAAAAACTAATGCAAAGGCTAAATATATATTTAGAATGTACTTCAAAGGGCTATTGTGACCTTTTGAAGGAGATGTAAAAAAAAAGTACACCCACTAAAGGCCCCTTTCCCACGAGCGAGTATTCTGCGCGGGTGCTATGTGTGATGCAAACGCATCACGGAATCCGGACCCATTCATTTCAATGGGCCTGTGTACAGGAGTGTTGGTTTTCACGCATCACTTGTGCGTTGCGTGAAAATCGCAGCATGTTCTATATTCTGCAATTTTTATGCAACGCTAGCCCCATAGAAGTGAATGGGGCAGTGTGAAAATCGCATCGCATCCACAAGCAAGTGCGGATGCGATCCGTTTTTCACGGATGGTTGCTAAGAGATTTTGTTTGTAAACATTCATTTTTTTATCACGCGCGTATTTAATCGCATTGCACCCACGTGATAAAAACTGAACGCGATCGCAAACAAAACTGAATGTACTTGCTTGTGAAATCAGTTTTCACTGAACGGATCCTCAGCGCACCTGGACCTAATCTGCTCACGATTGTCTGCAAGGGGCCTAACACTATTTTCAACTGTCTATAGTGTTAGCCCCAAAACTGTACAGCTCTGTTCACACTGGTGGTATGGCTTCTGTTATTACAGGATCCACATACTGTATATTTGCATGGTCGGGTATCTGTTTTATCTGGATAAAATAGCACAGCCTGATGTCTCGTTCACATTTCCGTTTTTCACTGATGTGTGCTGTCCACATTTTCCAAGCACAGCACACGTACCTATTGATTAATGGGTTTGTTCAAATCATTCTTTTTTTAATGACAGTCAGTCACTGACACGTACTACTTTGGTTTGTGATGCAGACCAAACACACCCATTGAAGTCTATTGGTCTGTGAAAAATCACTGACACAACACATCCATGTTTGGTCCGTTTTTCACTGACCACTGGTAGGAGATCCTCTGGAAATGAGATTTTCAGCTGAGCAGTGTCACAATGACACACGGACCAAACATGGATCTTTTACAGACATCTCTACAGATAAAACCTGGATGGATTTTTTCATGGATGTCAAATGGACATGGAAATGTGAACGAGGCACAAGGCTCAGGTCACATTTGTGTTAGAGGTTCCTTCTCTATTGGCAATTTTTAAAAATATTTCGTAAAGAATATTGCAGCATGCAACACTATTTTTGCTGTCCAGATGGCCACCACTGTAGGTCATTGAGGTCTATCGGGAGCTGAGGTAACAGAGCATTATGGTTTCCATTATAAGTGAAAGCCACTACATAGATGATCCACTGTTTTATGATGTCTGGAAGACCATAGCGGACCTGTTCACATTGACATTTTTTGCGACCTTCGTCAGTTCCAATATTTTGACTGCAAATAAAGCAAAGTCCTCAGCAATATTATTGCCTTCAAGATAATGAAACCAGGATAGAAACCTGATAGTCCCAATTATAGGTCAATAGGAATGGTCAGAATTTGTCATGATCCTCTTTAGGCTACATGCACACAACCGTTGCCTGCCTTCGCGTCCGCTCTTCCTTGAAATTTTGCGTCCGTCAAAAAAAACGGATGTCGGACCTTTTTTTTGACGGATCCGATTTTTATGGCAGATCCATTGTAAAAATGCCTATCCTTGTCCGCAAACGTGAAAAAAATAGGACATGCACTATTTTTTTGACGGAATGAAAACACGGATCACGGATGCGGAACAAAAACGGTTGACCGTCCGCATTTTTTGACGGACCCATTGAAATGAATGGGGAAGCATCCTATCCGTGAAAAAAAACGGAACGGACACGGATACAAACAACGGTCGTGTGCATGGGGCCTTAAAAGGATAGCTATCTTGGCTCCTTTATGAACGGGGGCCAGGATGCTAATATGAACAGAACCTGCTGCCCATACGCTTTAGATAGTCTGTGAGATTTATGATCAGTTCGGCTGAGAGAGTCCCTCGTCAGCGGCTTATTGCCTGTTGGAAGAAGAGGCCTAGCATGTTGAAATCCCAAATACTTGATCTTTCCTTGTTCCTTCTGCTGATATCTTCAATAAGGTCCCTTTCACATGAGCGTGTCCGGATTAGGTCCAGATGCGTTGCGGATGGGTTCAGTGAAAACTCTGCGATTTCCCAGGCAAAGCCATTCAGTTTTCCCTGCGATTGCGTTCAGTTTTTTCCGTGCGGGTGCAATGCGTTTACAAACAACGTGAAGGTTTACAAACAACATCTAGCAACCATCAGGGAAAAATGTATCGCACCCACACTTGCTTGCGGATGCAATGCATTTTTTTTTCGCAGCCCCATTCACTTCTATGGGGCCAGAGATGCGTGAAAACGCAGAATATAGAACATGCTGCGATTTTCATGCAATGCAGAAGTGATACGTGAGAAGAAGTGCTCATGTACACAGACCCATTGAAATGAATGGGTCAGGATTCAGTGCGGGTGCTATGTATTCACGTCACGCATTGCACCTGCACGGAAAACTCACTCGTGTTAAAGGGGCCTTAAGGATCTGGTGACCCCTCAAAGGCCGCTTTCACACGAGCGAGTTTTCCGTGTGAGTGCAATGCGTGAAGTGAACGCATTGCACCCGCACTGAATCCTGACCCATTCATTTCAATCGGTCTGTGTACATGAGCGTTTATTTTCACGCATCAGTTCTGTGTTGCGTGAAAAACGCAGCATGTTCTATATTCTGCGTTTTTCACGCAGCCCTGGCCCCATAGAAGTGAATGAGGCTGCGTGAAAAACACATTGCATCCGCAAGCAAGTGCGGGTGCGATGCGTTTTTCACTGATGGTTGCTAGGGGATGTTAGTAAACCTTCAGTTTTTTATCACGCATGTGAAAAACGCATCAAAACGCATTGCACCCGCGCAGAAAAAACTGAACAACTCAACGCAATCGCAGGCAAAACTGAATGGCTTTGCCTGCAAAATCGCACAGTTTTCACTGATCGCATCCGCAACGCATCCGGGCCTAATCCGGACCTAATCCGGACACGCTCATGTGAAAGAGGCCAAATACCTTAGTTGGTCTGCTGAGCTTTACAATATTGGCTGACATTTACCCAAAATGTATAAACTGTTTTTGTAGAACTAGAAGTCAAAGGCCTCATGCACACGACCGTTTTTTTCTTTGTCCGCAAAATAGGGTTCCGTTGTTCCGTGATCCGTGTCCGTTTTTGCTTCCGTTGTATTTCCGTGTGTCTTCCGTTTTTTTTAGCGGACATGACACAAATGATTTTACCAAAAGACAGGCTGAAAATTTTTGCCAAGTGCATGCTAAGGGATCCGCAAAAAAAGCGGATGCGGAACACGGATGACACACGGATGGCCATCCGCATTTTTTCACGGTCCCATTGACTTGAATGGGTCCGCAAACCGTTTTTAGCGGACAAGAATAGGACAGGTTATATTTTTTTGACAGACTGGAAACACGGACCACGGACACGGAGGACAAATGGTGCATTTGCCGAGTTTTCCACGGACCCATTGAAAACCAATGGGTCCGCAGAAAATCACGAAAAACTTCACAACGGACACGGAATCAAACAACGGTCGTGTGCATGAGGCCAAAATATAGTGTGAACCAAAGCAGTTCTGTCAGATTGTGTGCAAATTGCACTGTTAAAAACATTGCATGTGATGCCCTACAACATATTAGTTGAAAAAATTTGACTCTTGTTATTTGCCAAATTGAGCAATGAGAAAAGTGGGCTCATTGTTAGTAAAGGTTGGGTTAGGTTGTCCATAGGAGATACAGTTTAAGACGCACTGCATGCAACAAGAGGTAGCACCTGTTAGGCCTCTTGCACACGGGCGTCATGTTTGACGCCTGGATAAGAGGCAGGTGCGTTGCGGGAATCGCCACGATTTTTCTGCGCGTGTGCTAACGTTTGTAGTGCGTTTAGCACGCGCGTGAAAAAATCCGCATGCTTGGTACCCAGACCCGAAGTCAGACTTTATCACTTAAGTCTGGTTTCGGGATGAGTATTCTGTATATGTAATTATTTTCCTTTATAACATAGTTATAAGGGAAAATAATCGCATTCTAATTACAGAATGCAATGTTCCCCGGTCTATAGAGGGTTAAAAATAATAAAGAGTTAACTTACCTTCTCCCATTGTGGGACGTCACAGGATCACATGGGTCACATGGTCCACTCAAATGCTTCTATGATTGGACCATGTGACCCTGTGACGTCACCACAGGTCCTCAAGGATCCAAACCATCAAGAGAGAAGACGTTCTGGGGCTCTGCGCGTACAATGGGAGAAGGTAAGTTAACTCTTTATTATTTTTAACCCTCTATAGCCCGGGGAACATTGCATTCTGTAATTAGAATGCGATTATTTTCCCTTATAACTATGTTATAAAGGAAAATAATAACGATCGGGTCCCCATCCCGATCGTATCCTAGCAACCATGCGGGAAAATCGCAACGCATCCGCACATGATTGCGGATGATTGCGATTTTCCCGCATCCCCATTCACTTCTATGGGGCCTGCGTTGCGTGAAAATCGCTGAATATAGAACATGCTGCGATTTTCACGCAACGCAAAAATGATGCGTGAAAATCACCGCTCATGTGCACAGCCCCATAGAAATGAATGGGTCCGGATTCAGTGCGGGTGCAATGCGTCCTCCTCACGCATTGCACCCGCGCGGAAAACTCGCCCGTGTGAAAGGGGCCTTAGAAACTTAGCAATATATCATTTCAACTGGTGATGAAGGCAAAGTCTTAGTAAATGGAGGCTATTAAAGTCAAACTAAATGTCTCCTATGCAAAGACTAAATTTTAGTGATACATTAATTAATGTATAGGAGAAAAATAATATTATTTAAACTGAAGCAAATAACACCCTATGTAATGAAAAAGTCATACAAATGATTTAACCTATCAAATGCAAAGTACACTTATTGGCAAAAAAACAAAAAACGCACCCTGATAGAAATGCCAGATGGCTGCAAAACTAGACATGCAGTTGTGTCTCTGGGAGATATCTAAATGATTACAGGTGTGGTATGAAAAGACATTGGGTCTTGTCACCAGAGGGTATAAAAGTGCATCCTCCACTGCCCTATAAAAAGGATCTCAGAGGCTACTTTTTGGTAGTGCACCTCTTAATGAGAGATTGTTGACTGCTAGACATCTCTCTACAATGCACTAGAAGACATTTTACACAGTTGACAGACTTTGAGAGGGGGCACATCATTGGGCCAAGAGAAGTTGGATGGTCTTTTCAACGAATTTTAAGAAATCTAGGCTGTTCTCACCTAGCTGTTAGGGGGTGTTGGGCGCACTGGTTACATTAGGGCAGGAGCACATGGGCACAGGCTCCAGATGGCCCAGACAGACCACCAATAGAGAGGATCGTTTGATCCACCGAGAAGCAAAGTATCTCCCACAGTTTTGTTGTCCACCATCCAGATACAGGTGGCACCTTCATTGCACACCCCTGCTAGTGCCTGGACAATTTACAAGCAGAAGGACATTTAGTCTCATGGCGCCCATTACATCCTGCCATTGACAGCAAACCTCTGTCAAACTTTTTTGCAGTGGTGTTGTGAATGAGAAACCTGGACTGCTATGGACTGGACTCATAAAGTCTTTAGTGATAAATCCAGGTTCTATTTGGGATCCATTGACGGTCGGGTTTGCGTTTAGAGGCCTGGTGGTGAGCACTTCAACCCTCCCTTTGCTGTGGAGCAAAACCTTTCCCCAAGTGCTGGTGTGATGATCTGGGGAGCTATTGCATACGACAGTCGGTCACCCCTAGTAGTGATACGAGGGACACTAACAGCTCAGATATATCTGCAGGGCATCCTGCGGCCACATGTGTTCCCCTCATAGCAGGCTATCAACTGGCATTTTTCTGCAGGATAATGCTCGTCGACACAAAGTAAGGGTTTCACAGAAATGTCTCCACTAGATTACATTTCCTTCTCATTACGGGTCACCAGATTTATCACCAATTGAGCACTTATAGGACCAGCTGGGATGCCAGCTTCCTCAACCTACAAGTGTGCAGGATGTACACACCCAGCTGCAACATCTGTGGGCAAATGTGCCGCAGGATACCATACAGAACCTGTATGCCTCCATACCCACGCATATCTCATCTTATATCCAGGCTAGAGGCGGCCCAACATGGTCCTACAGCCTCCTTTCATCCTGCCTACATTATGACATCATGACAGAGCAGCCTGACAGGATCACTCACCAATATGTAGTATGTGCAAGTCACAGAGAGCCGTGTGTAATGAGGCCTCACCCCCTCACCCCCCTTAGGAAGCAACCAGTCCTGTTCACGTTTTAGGACAGATTTTTCACCATTAAGCTTTATATCAAATCTTGCAGCATGAATTTGGAAAATAATCCGATATTAATGTCGGCTGGGGATCACAAACTTTCTCATGGAAACTGATTGATCCTAGCTTCCCATGGAGATGGACTATAGAAAAAGCAAACCTGTCGCTACATAATGTAACATTTGACACCATTTGCTGCACAGATTTTTTTTTCTCTTATCGTCAGGAGAGGGATTTGAAATGGAGGTTTGGTATAAACAGCAGATAGCATTATAAACCACAGTGAATTATTTAAGACCCTCTTTCCCGCACCTGAGTAAATTATTGATCCTGCGTCACCACAACAAACTCTTAGAGATAAAGGCACAAATCTCAGGTGATAACATAGTAACCTTCTATGTAAACGCAGCGCAGGAAAAAAAAAAAAAAAAAAAGTTTAATATTTAAAGGTCTCACACATTGCATTCTGTCTAGATTTAAATGAGAATTCTTTACATTTTGGTTTACTTTTGACCAAATTGATCTCTTTAAATTTGGATTGGTCACAACTTTATTGACAATTTTTATTGTGTAGTTGTAAAGATTAAAATAGACACTGCTCCCTAAAGTCTCATTAACAAGTAACACAAACATTGGGGGTTATGTGTTTGATTATATTTTTTGGATGTTCTCACTCCCCTTTTGCAAGGCTTAGTAATAAACCCTATGGAGAAAGAGGGTGATATTAATTTTAATGTTACCCTTTGCATTTTAATGTTATTGAATACAACTTCAAGGCAAAGGATCATGGCAAATGTTGACCATTGAATGCTGTGTGGCCAAGAGGTAGACTCCATTTTTAAGTTATTTCATGCAGTATTAGTGTCTAGAAAAATGGACTTCTGTGTTCTACTGAACCAATCTCTTTTAGGCTCATGTGGGGATCTAAATCAGCTTCAGCAGAACTAGGGGAGTCCAGGTCTTGTGGTTGTAATATGGCTGTGAAAATGCATACATACGTGTTGAGTCGTCCTTATTCTTTTATGGTGTATTTTACCTCCATGGCCACTTGTTACTTTGCAGTGAAAACCCAAAGCATGTCTGTTTGGATCTATTGTGTGGCTTATTTTTTATTTTATTGCATAAAAAAAAACCATTCCATTAATTTTACACATTTTCTCCCAAGGCCTGCCAGATATTTCCCTTACAGAGCAGTTTTACTTTCTTAATCAAAGTGGGACATAATGTAGGTGTAGAATTCAGTGTTGGGCTGAAGCTCCATGTCTAAGTTGCAACATCTCAGGGCACAAAAACATGATCACTTCAATATTAAGGTGAACCTTCTTTATTGGGGTCTCTTTAGAACATGGTTCGGAGTATGACACTTCTTTTTTAAGTCTTTGCAGAGAAGCACCTTGTGATCAACGTCATGCTATGCAGAAGAGCGCAAACAGCCTATGACTGTGCTTCTCTGAAGACTTGAAAAAGGTGTGTGTTTTAAAAAGACCCAATAAAAAGGTTGATCTTAATACTTAAGTTATTGTGCCCTGAGAATCATACATGTAGCTTTGGCCCAGCACTGAGCTCTGCACCTCTATTATGTTCTTCTCCATCGTCATGTTAGCCGAACCCGACTAGTGAAGGCAAATATCCTACAATAGCAGCACCGACCAGCCCCCTCATTTCTACAAGCTATATGCTAGCATTGTGCCTACCTGCCCATCCAGAGAAGGTCAGCAACACTCCTCTTACTGAAGGCTAAACTACTGTACATTTTTAACCTATAAGCCCCATTCTTGAGCTAATCAAAGAGGGGAGACCTCCTAATAAAGTCAGGGGCATAGCTCTAGGGGGTGCAGAGGTAGCAGTCACTACCCGGCCCAGGAGCCTGAAGGGGCCCAAAGACTCTGGTACCACATAAGATGACACAAGTATTCTAGAAAGTAAATGCTGGTCAAGTTACACCTCTGGCTGGAGGGAAGGGATTAGGTCAAGAATTTAGCATGGGGGGTACCGTATCAGGCAGCACGAAGGCTATGTGCTTCCCTGCCCCTGGCCACAAAGTACTGAGGGAAGGGGGGCCCAAGCTGAACTCTTGCACCAGGGCCTATGAGCCTTTAGCTATACTCCTAGATAGAGCATATGGTATTGACATAAAAAAAACTAAACTTTAAAAGTTGAGCCTGAAATTTTAAAAGAGAAAAAAATGTTGTTTTTTTTAGACACAGTGCTGCTTTTGTCCAGGGGCTGTATCTGATGCCGCAGTTTGCGTGAGAATTGCAATACCCATCCTCAACAAGAATAGAGCTGATTCTTGGGGGGAAATAAAAAAAAACATACTTTTTCTAATGGTGGACACCCCCACCAACATTACCTGTACTCCTAAATGTGAGATGAGTCAACACAGAACTGATGCACATCTGCAGCAACCAGCAAAATTCCGCGTGCAACTTTGGATGCTACTGGAATCTAGCACAGAAGGTAATTCAAGTCATACACTGACATCTGTGTTACAGGAAGAGAACACGAATAACCTTTGTAAATTTACTAGTTTATGTTTTTTAAAGAAACTGAAACTTTTAAATAATAATAATAATAATTACCTTTTGCTATAGAAATCCAAAACACATTAAAGGGATATAAATAATTTTAAATTCATTTATTTGTACTTTCTTATCCAGCATACCAGTGTCCATGTTGTATTCATACAAAAATATAAAAATATCTATACAGTAATGGTTCAAAACTATGGGAAGTTATTACCTTTTATATTCTAGATTTTTTTTTTATTTTTGTCTTGCTCTTCTTTTTACCTTTTCTTTTTTCCCTTTTAAATAATTATCTTCATCTCTAGAAATAAACCTGTATTACCAGCTGTTAAATTTTATTTGCAGGGTATTATTTTAAATTACCACCAAAGTATTACACTGGCAGCATATTAAAAATTCCCATTCAGGATTCAGCTCACAAGTTAATAAAGAGCTGAAGAAGAGACGTTAAAGGAATGGCAGATTTAACCCATATAATGTGGATTATACAGGATGGGACGTGATGTGGCTATTGTATTTGTCTCATGTCTGAGACGAAAGATATCTAAATGTAAAGATAGATAGATGGTTGTAAATTGATAGATGTAAATATATTGTATTAGATAGATAAATAGATATTAACAAAATTTGAGATACATATATTAGATTAATATTCGCTAGAAATTAGGTTGACAATAGATAAAGAGATTGATTATAGATAGATAGATAGATAGATAGATAGATAGATAGATGAGGACTAGTGTTGATCGAGCACCAAAGTGCTCGGGTGCTCTGGTGCTTGGGTAGAACACTTTGGGATGCTTGGGTGCTCAACAGAGCACCCGAGCACAATGAAAGTCAATGGGAGAATGCGAGCATTAAACCAGGCACCCCTGCTCTGAAAAGGGGAGGGTGTCTGGTTCACAGGAAAAGGTCAGAAATTGATGGAAACACCACTGAAATGGTTCGGGAACAGCATGGGGAGGATGTCTGGATGCATCTTGGACTCGCTGCTGGGAACGATGTTGTCCGAGTAGTACGCCACTTTTACAGACTCACAATAATACGCACAAAATGCTGCCAAAAATTACAAGGAAGAGGCACTCCGATACAGCCTGTATATCACATAAAGGAGGGCCTCATTCACATTGTGGTACAATTGTTCATGTAGTGGGACTACTACACTCATAAAGCCTATGCACTAAGTGAAAGGACTGCCAAAAATTACAAGGAACTGGCACTCCAATACACCCTTTATTACACATAAAGGAGGGCATCATACACACCCTTAAAAAATTATGATTGATGGCCTGCTGGTGACCCTCAAAAACATTAGAAGAAAGGGCCTGCTGGTGACCATCTAAAATATTATGGGCGAGGGCCTGCTGCAGAGCTGACCATCTAAAACATTAGGGGTGAGGGTCTGCTGCTGAGCCGACCATCTAATACATTATGGGCGAGGGCCTGCTGCCGAGCTGACCATCTAAAACATTAGGGGTGAGGGCCTGCTGCTGAGCTGACCATCTAAAACATTATGGGCGAGGGCCTGCTGTTGAGCTAACCATCTAAAACATTAGGGGAGAGGGCCTGCTGCCAAGCTGACTATCTAAAACATTAGTAACGAGGGCCTGCTGCTGATCTGATGATCTAAAACATTATGGGTGAGGGCCTGCTGGTGACCCTCTAAAACATTAGGGTTGAGGGTCTGCTGCTGAGCTGACCATCTAAAACATTATGGGCGAGGGCCTGCTGTTGAGCTGACCATCTAAAACATTAGGGTCAAGTGCCTGCTGCTGATCTGACCATCTAAAACGTTATGGGCGAGGGACTGCTGCTGAACTAAGCATCTAAAACATTATGGGTGAGCGCCTGCTACCGAGCTGACCATCTAAAACATTAGGGGTGAGGGCCTGCTGCTGAGCTGACCATCTAAAACATTATAAGCGAGGGCCTGCTGCTCAGCTTACCATCTAAAACATTATGGGCGAGGGCTTGCTGCTGAGCTTTTTTGTGGTGGAAGGGGTGCATGCAAATACAGTGTATTCAATACACCATAAAAGCCACATTTAAAGTGCCTTTATGTTCAGCCGCTTTCCTCTGGTGGAGTAGAGAATTTAGGAGTCATCCAAGCCTTGTTCATTTTTATGAGTCAACCTGTCAGCATTTTCAGTTGACAGGCGGATGCGCTTATCAGTTATTTTGCCCCCAGCAGCACTAAATATCCGCTCTAAAAAAACACTGGCGGCAGGGCAGGCCAGCACCTCCAAGGCATAGAGCGCCAGTTCGTGCCACGTGTCAAGCTTGGATACCCAATAGTTGTAAGGCACAGAGGAATCATTGAGGACACTGACACGGTCTGTATGTACTCCTTCACTATCTTCCAAAATGTTTCCCTCCTTGTCATGGCAGGGTGTCATGAAACCCAGGCATTGGAGAGTGTTGCCCTGCCTCTGTTGAAACTGCTGTGTGTTCCCTTCTTCCCCCCTCCTCGGTTGCCCAAGGAACTACGTACTCTGCTACGTACTCTGCCACCAGCGTTGTCAGCTGGAAATTTTTGGAGCAATTTTTCCACAAGGAACTTCTGGTATTGCACCATTTTGCTAGTCCTCTCCACCGCAGGAATGAAAGATGAGAAGTTCTCTTTGTAGCGGGGGTCGAGAAGGGTGAACCACCAGTAATCGGTGTTGGCCAAAATGCGTACAAGGCGAGGGTCACGGGAAAGGCAGTATAACATAAAGTCAGCCATGTGTGCCAGAGTCCCAACAGACAAGACTTCGCTGTACCTCATCGGGAGGATGACTCTCAATGTCCTCATCCTCTTCTTCGGCTCATTCACACTGAAAAGATGGAATAAACCTGCTATGGGTACGACCCTCTGTAGCAGAGGCAAACATCTCCTGCTCCTCCTCCTCCTGATCATCATACAGTTTGCGCTGAGAAGATGAACTGAGGGTGGTCTGGCTATCAGGAAGGGGCGGAGCTTTCTCTGCAGCGCTTCTGGGGCTTTTCTTTCAGCGCTTGGACATATGAGGAGAGCAGGTGCCTCGTTGAAATCAGGCTTGGCACACAGGATGTTTGAGGGTGGAGGCACATTCTTGTGGTTCCTCACATGGCCTCTTTTTATTCTGAATGAGGGCGTGTTTGTAGTATATTGATTGAATAAATAAATTCAAGAATTGGGAGACAAAATGCTCCCTCCACGCCCCTATTATGGCTTATTTAAATCAGGTTCACTCCTGGGCACATTGGAGCTATCATCTGGCCCCAGGAACCACATCCAGAGGTCTATATATCGGCGGTTTGTGAGTATAGCAATCATCTTTACCCAGCTGAATGGTATGTAAACTCTATGCAGACATTGCGGACGTTGCAATTGCATTACAGCTATTATCTTGGTGCATCACCTCTTATCAATGAGTGGCACTCAGCGAATGGTTGCTTTACAAAATAGTATACTAGTGTCCTCTGTTCACAGGAATAAGTGTGGCTTGGTTATCTACCTCTGATCTTAAGGGATTGTCCATTAATGGTGTATATGGTAAAGTTTCCTCAGTTTCCCGGGTTACCCATAGAGGTATTTGTATGTATATATCTTATGTGATCTTGGACACTGTCTCTACCACCATATGTCCTTGAAAGTTATCCATTGTGAGTTTTCTGGTCCTCGGTTCTGGTTATTTTTGTGCCAACTGTAGTTTTGTTTATCCTGCTTAAGTCCCCTGATGAACCCTCTGTATATCGGGGGGGGGGGGGGGGGAACGCATTGGGATTGGTTACACTTTAGTTATAGAGTGTGGTCCTAATATAGGTTAAGGACAGACTAAGGAAAGATTAGTCCTATGCACGAGGACAGAGAGCATCTACCATGAAGGTGTGTCTCTGGGCTGAGCAGTGTGGAGGGTGAGAATAGGGAGAGAGACACACAACTATCCCGGTCACTCCCCAAGTTGAATATCCCAGTGTCTCAGCTTTTTTATGCTAGTTGATATCTTTCTTTGCGCATATTAAGGATCAGTATTGATCCATTGGATGTAATTTTAAACTGTATTTAATAAAAGTTATGTTTTAGATTCTTGCCCTCAGTGACTTAGTTTTTGGCTTCAGCAAGGGTCTTACTGTCACCACTAAATTTAGTGATTTGGTCTGGCTATCCCCCTGTGTACTCTCTTTCCCCATTTCCACCTCTTCCACATGCAAACTGTCCTCCTTCATAGTGAGCGGCGAGCGTTTCAGTAGACACAGAAGTGGGATGGTTATGCTGATAATAGCGGCATCGCTGCTTACCATCTGTGTTGATTCCTCAAAGTTGCGTAAAACCTCACAGAAGTCAGACATCCATGCCCCCTCGTCGCTTTTGAAGAGTGGAACCTGACTGGAAAGGCGACGACCATGTTGCAGCTGGTATTCCACTACTGCCCTCTGCTGCTCACAAAGCCTGGCCAAGATTGTGGAACATGGAGTTCCAGCGCGTGCTCTCGTCGCACAACTGTCAGTGAGCTGGCAATTGCAAGTGCTGCTGCAGTGTAGATGACCTTCAGAAATGGGCACACATGCGGCGCACCTTCACCAGTAGTTCAGGCAAATTGTGGTAGGTTTTGAGAAACCGCTGAACCACTAAGTTGAACACGTTGGCTAGGCATGGTATGTGTGTAAGCTTGCCAAGCTCCAAAGCTATGCCCATTATCAGACACAACCATGCCTGGTTGTAGGTTGAGTGACGAGAGCCACAGCTCAGTCTGGTCCTTTATATCCTGCCACAGCTCTGCAGCGGTGTGCTGCTTGTAACCTAAGTAAATAAGTTTCAGCACGGCCTGTTGCCGCTTCCCCACTGCATTGCTACACTGCTTCCAGCTACTGACTAATGGCTGACTGGTGCTGCAAGATGAGAGTTCAGTGGTGGAAGTGGAGGTTGAGGAGGTGGAGGAGGAGGAGAAGGGGGGGTTGCAGCCACCAATGTAGGTAGTGGCAGAAATCCTGCCATCAGTAGCACCTGTGCCATCCCAGGGTACGACTCGCTCCCTGCCTCCACAAAGTTCATCCAGTGTGCTGTCAGGGAAATGTAGCATGCCTGAACACAAGCACTTGTCTATGTGTCAGTCGTTAAGTGAACCTTCCCAATAACTGCATTGGTCAGGGCACGGGTGGTGTTATGGGACACATGCTGGTGTAAGGCGGGGACGGCTCACCGGGAAAAATAGTGGCGGCTGGGGACTGAGTAACGAGGGAGGGCCACCGCCATTAGGCTGCGGAAAGCCTCTGTGCCCACAAACCTAAATGGCAACATTTCCAGGGCCAGCAATTTAAAAAGGTGCGCATTTAGTGCTATGGCCTGTCGGTGGGTGGCTGGGTATTTGCGCTTTCGTTCAAAGGCCTGGGGTATGGATATCTGTACGCTGCGCTGGGACACAGAAGTGGATGTGCTAGATGATGGTGCTTGCAAAGGTCAAGGTGCAGGGCGGAAGGCATTCGGGCCTGCTTCTTGGACAGGGGATTGGTCAGCACGTAACACAAGGGAAGAGGAGGCAGTGGTGTGACCCGCAGACTTGTGGACCCAGGCGTTCAGCCCATCTATCAGAGTGCTTTGATGCCATGTGGCGGATCATGCTGGGGGTGGTGAGGTTGCTAGTGTTCCCGCCCCTGCTCATTTTGGTACGGCACAGGTTGCAAATGATAATTCTTTTATCATCCGCACTTTCCTCAACAAAGCGCCAGACTGCGGAACGCCTACCTTTTGGCAAGGGAGATTGCTGCAAGGGGGGCCTCGGGGAACAGCTGCGGGCCTGTTTGGTGTGGCCCGCCTTCTCCCTTTTGCCACTCCACTGCCTCTTCCAGCCTGTTGCGGTGCTGTGGATTCCTCTTCCTCTGTACTGCTGTCCTTGCTCGGCTTGCCACCTTCCCAGGTTGGGTCAGTGATTTCATTGTCCACCAGCTCCTCTTCCACTTACTCACTCTGGTCATCCTCCTGACTTGTTGACCTAACAAGTAACTTATTGACAACTGTGTCTTATCCTCATTATGAACCTCTTGAAACACTAATTGCCTTTGACTTATTTGCAACTGTGTCTCATCATCATCATCCACCTCGTGAAACATTAATTGCCGTTCCCCACTGTCATATTTTTCTGACTGTGGATGCTCAAGCGTTTGGGAATCAGTGCACAAGATCTCCTCGTGTCCCTCTTTAAGTGGGCTTAGCGAGATCAAAGGCCAAATCAAGGAATGGCGATGAAAAGAGCTCTTCGGAATATCCGAGTGTGGGATCACTTGTTTGCCAAGACTCTCCATGGTGGGAGGAAGGAGGATCAGGGTGAGGATTCTGTTGACCAGACTCTTGGCTAATTAGACTGGGCTTTGTGGAAGACAGGGTGGTGCTTAACCGACTGGAAGCATTATCTGCTGCAATTCAACTGACCACCTGGTCACACTAGTGTGACTTCGAGAGTGGTGTCCTGCACCGCCCTGAAAACTGGGACATGAAGCTAGGTATCGTGGAAAAGCGTGTTTCACCGCGCCCAGGGCCACGGCCTCTGCGTGCACCATCAGCAGCATGGCCACTTCCCCGTCCCTTACTGCTCGCTTTGAGAATATTAAATGGTATATGCTTGCAAGTATGTCACACGTACAGTAGAGCAAATTTTGTAAGTGTATGTGCAAATGAATTACACTGAATGTCACTGATATTTATGATGTGCAAACGTTATACAGGAGATGTAGTGCAGGTAATGTCGCTGTCCCCAGCGGCGAAAAAATTAAACTGAATGTCACTGACATTTATGATGCGCAAACGTTATATAGGAGATGTAGTGCAGGTAATGTCGCTGCTGTCACCAGCGGCTAACGTTATACTGGAGATATAGCGCAGGTAGTGTCGCTGCTGTCACCAGCAGCAAAACAATTGCACGCAATTGAGCGCACGTTGCGCTAATATATTTCGCATCCAGATAAAACAATAGTCCTTAAAAGGACTGTTGGGTCTCTAACAAAGTTTCAACACTCAAAACTCCCTAAAAAATAAATAAACACAATTCTTCTCCCTACACTATCTGTCCCTGCTGCTGCAGCTCGCTGTGACTAAGTCTGAGCCGAACCACGTGTCATCAAGTGCTATATAGCACCCGATGATGCGTTCCGGCCAACCAATCACTGTAATGCCAGTAACCAACATGGCTACGGCATGACAGTGAGTGGCAGTACTTCCCTGAACGTTTATTGGCTGCGTTGCAGCCAGCAAACGTGCGGGGAGGAGACTCGAGCATCGAGCTCGAGCACACGCGGTATTCGGCCGAATGCTCGAGACAAACACCAGTTCGCCAAGCATGCTCGCTCAACATTAATGAGGACCTGTCACCTCTCCTGAAGTTTTAGTAGATATTTTCATTCTTCTGGCATCTTTTCGTAGCTCTCAAATTTTTGTGCTTATATAGCCTGACACTGTCCAATCAGTAGGGACATACTTTAAGTGTCTTTTTATACATTTTAAGGCGGTATAACACAGGAACAACATTTTATGAATACAAGTATACACTAACAGACAGGAGTCAGAAGGTGTCAGTCTCTCTCTTAAAAGACTTTCTGCAACTAAATATATTTGTAGAAACATTGGACTTAGATGACGTTAGTTGTCATTTTTGAGGCACATGTTTTCAGGTGGCTTAGCACGCTCACCTTGGTACACCTTTCATGAGGCAAAGTGAGGCTGCGGTCTCAGGCGGCGCTGTGCTAAGACTACAGGATAGACGGAAATTTACCCTCCAGCTCTGCAGTGCTGCACAGCCCTGCACATATCTGTGTCTTTGGGATTATTGTACCCCCCAGGTAAAGATATGTATAGGAGAGTTTAAATGACATTTGGGATAAAGTAATGTGAAGGTAAAGGACCTATGAGATTGATGATGTGTGCATGTCAAATGATCAATCATCTCAAAGGTTGTCAAGCCTCCAAAAAACTGCGGAGATGAAGAACCTGCATCAGCATAGGCGTGCGCAGGGGGTGTGCCAGGTGTGCCTGGGCACACCCTAATCAAGCCGCAAAACATAAGGTATTGTCTCTGCTACAGTGCTACCCCTCCTCAGTTGTCCCGTGTATAATGTATCCTGATACCCCTCAGTCATCTAATATAAATGAGGGGTATAAGGGTACATTATACAGAGCTTAATATAACTGAGGGGTATCAGGGTACATTATTATACAGGGGTAATAGGACTACGGATTGATATCAGACATTATACAGGGTTAATATAAGTTATATTACACCGGTATATTGTACACTGATACCCCTCAGTTTTGTGTTTGCGCATGTATAATATATATATAATATATTTATACACACACACAAGCACGCTTATGCATTCGGGTGCACACCCTAATGCAATAGGCTGCGCACGCCGATGTGCATCAGCCTTTGTTTATGTGTCTCTATCTGTGTGAATGTGTGTCAACATCTGCTTATGCTTTATATACTGTAGAGGAACTGCACAGCATCACTGTCCTCAATATCTGGACATGAGTAGTAGTGCTTAAAGGAAATCTGTCACCTGCATATCATCAATTTTTTTCCCCTTTATCCAAGTGTAATAAAGTACCTCATATCCATATGTGTTCTTCTTTTAGTTGTGTCTCTTGTCTTTTCTGTAAAAAAACGCTTTATCCATTATGCAAATTAGGCTCCAAGAAGCCAGAGGGGTGTTTTTTCTCTCCCAAGGTGCCCAGGAACGCCCCCTGATGTGCCCAGCCCGCCTAAATTTGAATCAGAAGAATGCCTCCAGCATCTCAAATCGCCTCCCAGAGGTGAGGCTACCGGCTACCCCCCCCCCCCCCCCCCTCCCAGCTACCTCCTCTCTCAGCCCTGAAACATCCCCAATCTTCCTCTCGCCGGGAGAGGGTCAAATTTGCATCTGAACACACTTTGGGGTCTGGTGTGACACTGTTGAGGCTGTTGCCGTGAGTTGCTCTACAATTGCGCAGGCAATCGCCGGCACTGCCCCTGCGTGAGATTTCGGGCTGACGCCTCTCTACAGTACAGTGCGGTACTACATGTCCTGTACAGCCCTCTGTTAGTGGCAGGAGGAGCTGCTCATTTAGAAGTCAGGTAAGGACAGCTGCATGTTATTTTTCTGGTACACTGTGCGCTATACAAGACCATAAAGAAGCTCCTGTCCTTATAGCGTGATTTACAAATTCCAGCATGTATTAATGACTATTATACAGTATGTAAGGCATACATCCCAACTTTTAAAACTAACTAAGAGGGTCATATTGTGCAATTTTTTTCTGCACTAGGCCATCCTCTAACTCTGCCCAAAACATAACTATGCACCTAATCCCACTCAGTCCCCTAAATGCCCCCACAGTAGTTATTCCCCCTTTATGCTACCGGAAAGTATTTAGGCCCACATTGTGCCTTCTCACAGTAATGATGCCCAGGTATGTGCCACCTCACAGAATCATGCCCAGCTGTGTCCCCAGTAATATGCTCAGTTAGGGTACTTTCACACTAGCATTTTTAAAACGCTTCGGTTTTATCCTAATGTATTCTGATTGGATAGAAATCCATTCAGTATGCATCAGGATGTCTTCAGTTCAGTCACTGTATCGTGTTTTGGACGGAGAAAATACTGCAGCATGCTGCGGTTTTATCTCTATCCAGAATGCTGGAACACTTGCCGTAATGTTGGATCCAGCATTAATTAATTAAAATACCGCATTGACGGATCCGTTCTTCCAGTCTAAGCATGTGCAGACTAAAAATTTGAAAAAAATACATAACAGATCTGTTTCTCCGGATGACAACCGGAGAGACGGATCCGTTCTTGAAATGCATTTGTGAGACGGATCCTCACCTGGATCCATCTACAAATGCTGTCCGTTTCAACACAGATGTGACGGCGACGGAACTGCTTGCCGGATCCCTCTGCCACAAGTGTGAAAGTACCCTTATGTGCACCCTCACAGAAAGTAAAAGAAATAAACTCCACATATATATGTATATGTGTGTGTGTGTATAAAATTTTGGGCCGTCCATGATTTTTAGTTCTGTTGTCCAGAAAAAATGTAGTAAAATAAATAAGTTGGACTGCTGTCTGGTCTAGGGTCTGTATTTGTTTTAGTCATTGTTTTACTTTGGGGTTTAAGGTCTGTATTTACTCTAGGCTTTGCGTCTGAACACACTTTGGGGTCTGGTTTGGCGATTATATTCATTTTGACTTTGATAAGGGAGTCACATGCACTACTTGTGCATACGTTAGTGAGGTTTGGAGGACATATGTAAATACATGGCATATGTTAAAAATTAGAGAGATAGAAATAACACCGACGCTATGAAAGCCCTTAGTAGAGTATGTGAAATTAAGTACAAAAGTGGGCGGGCGCTGCAATCTAGGGAGGTGTCCATCATGGTACTATTAATGTAACTATATAAAAACAGAAATACAGAACAACTAAAGTGTGCCCAACTAGGTGAAATTATAATTACCACCACTATGGGGGCAAGATACCAAACAACAAAACAACCCCACACAACCCTCAGCTGAATCATAGTATGTTTAAGCTATACATGGATACCTGACAGTGGTATATAGCAGGAGCAGTTGCACCCAGTGGCGTACACAAAATCCATGGGGCCCCGGTGCGAAACTGATCCATGGGGCCCCCTCCCTGTGCCCCCGCAACCCGCTGCAATAATTTACTCGGGCCCCCTGGATTATGATTAATAATGCTCCGTGCCTCTCTGTGACCTTTTTATTACAAAATCACAGTGAGATAAAGTTGTCACCGTGATTTTGTAGTAAATAGATGACAGAGAAGCACAGAGCATTATCAATCATGTTACTGCTCCGTGTCTCTGCTGTCCGGAACGGGGCTTAGCTCTCTTTCACACAGCGGATTCCATGCACTGCATCCGCTCATGTGAAAGAGCCCTAAGCCCAATGCATGACTACACTCACCCAGTCCTAAGTAATAAAATCTGGTCCTACCTCATCCAGGGTGTAGCTGGCATTGGCGATGTCCGCTGGATCCAGAACAAGGTCCATGTGGGGAGAAAAAAAGAATAATCACATAAGGAAGGGATGGTGACTGCCCCTGTGAGATCCCCAGGGGGCGCTGTGCTGGCCTGTAAGACTGAGCCATGCCAATGTATAGCAGGGTAATGTAGTGCTACCACACAGTACTAATGCCCACATTGTGGCCCCTCACAGTAGTTATGGCCAGACATACGGATGGACGGACATACGGATAGACTGACATATGGATAGAGGAACATAGGGATAGACAGACAGATAAATAGATAGTTCCAAATCCAATCAGCACAAGAACAATATGAGTAGCGGTGTGCCAGCAGCCATTGATATGACCTTTAATCCAAGAAGACAATACAACATAAAAATTCTGCAGCGCTGGGAATAGCAATTCAGATATGTTGTGCTTTAGGGCTTTTTTCCTACCTCATCCAGGGTGTAGCTGGCATCGGCGATGTCCGCTGGATCCAGAACAAGGTCCCTGTGGTGAGAAAAAAAGAATAATCACATAAGGAAGGAATGGTGACTGCCCCTGTGAGATCCCCAGCAGGGGGCGCTGTGCTGGCCTGTAAGACTGAGCCATGCCAATGTATAGCAGGGTAATCTAGTGCTACCACACAGTACTAATGCCCACATTGTGGCCCCTCACACTACTAATGCCCACCTTGTGGCCCCTCACAGTAGTTATGGCCAGACATACGGATGGACGGACATATGGATAGACTGACATATGGATAGAGGAACATAGGGATAGACAGACAGATAAATAGATAGTTCCAAATCCAATCAGCACAAGAACAATATGAGTAGCGGTGTGCCAGCAGCCATTGATATGACCTTTAACCCAAGAAGACAATACAACATAAAAATTCTGCAGCGCTGGGAATAGCAATTCAGATATGTTGTGCTTTAGAGCTTTTTTCACACAAGCAGATGCCGTGCGGGTAATCCGCAGCGTGAAAGAGAGCCAAGCCCCGTTCCGGACAGCAGAGACATGGAGCAGTAACAGGATTGATACTGCTCTGTGCCTCTCTGTGATCTATTTACTACAAAATCACAGTGACAACTTTATCTCACTGTGATTTTGTAGTAAAATGGTCACAGAGAGGCACGGAGCATTATTAATCATAATCCAGGGGGCCCGAGTAAATTCTTGCAACAGGTTGGGGGGGGGGGGGCCACAGGGAGGGGGCCCCATGGATCAGTTTCGCACCGGGGCCCCATGGATTTTGTGTACGACACTGCTTTTGCCTCTAGCAGCAGAAAGGCTAGGTGCACCCCTGAGCATGCCAGAGGATGCGAGCATACAGACATAAATCAGAAATGTAGCTTGAAGCTTTGGGACCTCAATGCAAAATTTGTAACAGATGACCCTGCCTACCACATGCCATTTATAATACAGGAGTCTTATGTGCTAGAGCAGGGTTTCTCAACTCGGGTCCTCGGGACCCACCTACCGGTCAGGATTTGAGAATATCCCACAGAATGAATCCCTGTGGTAAGTCCTGATGCATGGACACTAATTATATCAGCTGCTCAATACTAAGGGAATCCTGAAAACATGACTGGTAGGTGGGTCCCGAGGACCAGAAACCCTGTGCTAGAGGGACATTAGGCCTAGAGGTACTTTTCAGATTCATGTCTTCAACAAAACAAGAATAAATGTGGTTTAGTTTAGCAGGAGCTTATGCATAACAACAGAGTACACACAAAATATTGCTATACAGCTCACAAATTTAAAGGGCATCTGTCAGCAGGTTTGTACCTATGACACTGGCTGAGCTATTACATGTGCACTTGGCAGCTGAAGGCATCTGTGTTGGTCCCATGTTCCTATGTGCCCGCATTGCTGAGAAAAATGATGTTTTAATATATACAAATGAGCCTCCAGGAGCAACGTGGGAGTTGCATATACACCTAGAGGCTCTGCTCTCTCTGCAACTACCACACTCTCTGCACTTTGATTGAGAGCACCAGGCGTGATGATGTTTTCAGTGCCTGGCTCTGTGAATTAAAGTACAGAGGGTCCAGCAGTTGCAGAGAGAGCAGAGCCTCTAGGTGTAATGACAACACCCCCATTGCTCCTAGAGGCTCATTTACATATATTAAAACATAATTTCTCTCAGCAGTGCAGGCACATATGAACATGGGACCAACACAGATGTCTTCAGCTGCCAAGTGCACATGTAACACGTCAGCCAGTGTCATGGGTACAAATCTGCTGACAGATGCCCTTTAAGTTTAGTGGATTCATAATTCCTTGGTTGCCTTCAGAAGCTTAAACCTCGTGCTATAAATTTGCTGCTCCCCCTGTTGTGACGCTTGGTTTCTTGGCTGCATTTTATCGTTCATATAGTGGACTCAACACCAAAGCACAGATACTAAAGTGGCCATGTGAAACTGGCCTTAGAAAGGTTTTCCTAGATCAGACAAAATTTAGCTAAAGGGGGCAAACTGTATAAAATAATGATATAGTATTCACTGGTTAATGGCAGCTCGGTCCCACCAGCATGTTTCCCTTCCTGCCTGGCAGTCCTGTAGCGCTGTTCCTTTCACGCAGGCTGAGGCCTGCTTCCTGCCAGTAATGCCTGTGTCTGCCTGTAGCACACCCTAATCTTACCCAGCTAATGGCTGTTTATCCTGGGTTACTTTATAAATAAATTCTAGCTCATTTACCTGTTGCATGTGCCTGACCTCTGCCGGTTCTCTGCTCTTACCCTGAGCTTCCTACCCTGACCTCAGCCTGTTTATTGTATTGCAAGTACTCTGCCTGCCCTGACCTCCTCCTGTCCTTGAATGCGGTTTTAGTGTGATCCCTCAGTGCCCGGCACCTCTTGACTCCCCTGGGTCAGCAGTCACTTGAACTGAGACTACTTCAAGAGGCAGCAACCCGGTGGTTCCCCTGCAGTAAAGTGCAGGTCCCTGTATAGGAGCTATAGGGTGAACACCTTGGGAGCCACTTAGATAATGCCCTTAGCGTTAGTCCAGAGTCATATCTGTTCAAGTGGGGGAGATTTATCAAACTTGATGTAAAGGAAAACTGTCTTAGTTGCCCATAGAAACCAATCAGATTCCAACTTTCATTTTAAGGAGCATCTAAGAAAGTTTTCCTGCACACCAGTTTTGATAAATCTCCCTACAGTGGCGTAATAGTTACCTTCATCCTGAGGATTTGTGGACTACCACGCAGCCACTAACAACGAACACTGAATAAACAGTTCAACTCTAATCAGATAATATGATCCCACGACAGCTTGCATGGCCATGGCACAACAATGCCATGTGGCCATACCCAAAAACAAAAAAAAATCTTTAAAAATGCAAATTTTTTGTCTATATCTCTGCTTTCTTTTCAACTGTGGCTCGAACAACACAGGGGTGGTTTGTAGTCTAAAACTTTGTAGATATAGTCTGCACAAGAGCTGTAGACACAAAATGGAAGGAAAATTGTTTCATGTTCAGTTCTTCAGGCACTGAAATAATACAAAAATATCTACACAGGGCACCTACCCTTCAATAAGGAAGGAAGTGGAGGGGGTCTCTTTCCTCGTACCTCCCGAAATTAAAAAAAGATAATATAAAAATGTAAAGTGGTACGTATAACACATCGGGGAGCAGCAACCTGTGTTTAGCATGAGGTCCATTGTATTCAGTTTGCGCTCTGCCCTCGCCTGATACATTATTACACAAATATTTTTATTAGCTGCCTGAATTTTAGTGCATGTTCAGGTAAAAAAAAAGATAATTACTTTTTACTTACATTAAAATTGTCAAATGTAATCCACACATGACCCTTAGGAGAAAGATAAGCATAATTTAAAATCAATTTCTTACCTAATTGGGTAAAACCTGCAGTAATGCAGATAACACCACAAGTAATAATCATATGGTGTGAATACAAATGGAATATACAAGTGCTCACCCATAGCTGTCACTTGAAAAAAAAAGATTGTGGGTTCAAAAAATATAAGTGATTTTCACCCAAAAATCAAACATTAAGTACCTCATATTTCCATACAGTCAACACCAAGTTAGGAGTTAATACAAAATTATGCATAGGTCAGTACCTTTGGCTCATCTAATACTTGATGTGCTTCTTAGGAGCCTGGATGTGGTTCTTAGGAGCTTGTAGTTACAGAATGTCTACTGCCTTAAAGGGTTTTTCCAGGATTACTATGGTTTTTACCAGATATGCCCATGCTGTTGCTTACTTTGCGTACATCTTCCCCTATGCATTTTTTCAGTTTGGACTCTACTGACCCGTTTTCACCATGTAAAAAAATCATTCTGGTTTGTTTCCTTCCTGTACATAGCACTTCCTGCTTTTGTATTCAATCAAACCCATGATGCACTTCTCCTTTCTCTGCCACTGCTCCAGCACCAACCCTAACAATGCCCAACTAGTTTATAGCTCCTGCCACCCAGCTAGTTACATATACAAGTGGCCTGTCTGACCCAGGAAGAAGTGCAGCAGTGTCTTAAAAAAGATTAACATAGATAAATCACCGGTATCAGATGGCATACACCCCGATATCCTAAGAGAATTAAGTAATGTCACAGGCTGAACCTTATTTCTGATATTTAAAGACTCTATATTGGCAGGGAGTGTTCTACAGGATTGGCGCTTAGCAAATGTGGTCAAAAACAGCCTGGAAACTATAGGCCGGTAAGTTTAACATCTGTATTGGGTAAACTGTTTGAAGGTTTTCTAAGAGATGCTATCTTGGAGTACCTTAACACAGCTTCAGCATGGCTTCATGAGGGATCGGTCATGTCAAACTAATTTCATGAGTTTCTATGAGGACGTACTGTATTTTTCGCTTTATAAGACATACCTGATGATAAGACGCACCTAGGTTTTTGAGGAGAAAAATAAGAAAAAAATATTTTGAACCAAAAGGTATGCTTTTAGTGGGTTTTTGAATTAATGGTGGTCTGTGGATGACACTATTATGGGGGCTCTGTGGATGTAACACTGTTATGGGGGCTCTGTGGATGACATACTGTTATGGGAGATCTGTGGATGACGCACTGTTATGGGGGACCTGTGTATTATGCATTGTCTGGTGGATCTATGAATGACATACTGTTATGGGGGACCTGTGGATGATGCACTGTTATGGGGGACCTGTGGATAACACTGTTATGGGGGATCTGTGGATGACACACTGTTATGGGGATCTGTGGATGACGCACTGTTATGGGGGATTTGTGGATGACACTGTTATGGGGATCTGTGGATGACGCACTGTTATGAGGGCTCTGTGGATGATACTCATGTGATTATAACACCCATTATCCTAAAGAATACACCGATGTACTGTAGGTACTGTACATGGGTGTATTCTCAAGGATGAGGGGAGTTATAGTCAGACTAAATATAAATACTATCCAGGGACAGTTTATGTTATCCAGGGTCTGTTTATATTAAATATGACTATAACCCCCCCTCATCCATAGGAATCTACTCATATACTGCAATATATGTGTGGATTCCTATGGATGAGGGGGATTATAGTCATATTTAATATGAACACATGCCAATTACAGAACAGTCCCTGGACAGTGTTCATATTAAATATGACCATAACCCCCCTTATCCATAGGAATCCACTCATACAAGGGTGGTGTATGAGCAGCAGGGCTGACAGGCATAATAAGAGAGGAGCACAGTGTGACAGGCATCCAGCACATGAGACAAGGGTTCCTGGAGCTCAGATCAGTGCTGGATTGCCCAAGGTTCCCCCGGCAGCAGCTGGAGGAGGAGACTGGGGGAGAAGTATGTACTTACTGGAGGTGCAGGCTCCGGTCCTGGGTAAGCTATGGACGTGCGGGCTGGCGGCTGGAGTAGCGGACCGGGGAGGGGGGGGGAGTTTTCTGTGAACTGAGCCGCAGTCCGTCCTGGTGAGCGCAGCAGATGCATAGGCTGGCGGCAGGAGTAGGGGACAGGTGGGAAAACTTTTCAGTTACCGGAGCTGCGGGCCCTGGTCCTGAGTGCGCACCAGACACGCGCGGGCTGGCGGCAGGAGGAGGGGACAAGGTGGAAGCACTTTCACTTTAGAAAGTTGGGTCGGGCTGGCGGCAGCGGAGCACAATAATTCAGTGAAGCTGCCAGCCTGCCGAATAGTTTAATGACAGGCTCAGGAGCTGTTAGTAAGAGCTCCTGAGCCACCTAATGCGTCGCATTCGTCTTATAAGACGCAGTGAATTTTTCACTCCACTTTGGAGGGAAAAAAAGTGCGTCTTATAAAACGAAAAATACGGTAAGTTCTAGACTTGACTGGGGTGAGTTAATGAATATATCTGTCATATATCTTGACTTCTCCAAAGCATTTAATACTGTGCCACATAAAAGATTAGTATAGGAAAAAATGTGGTGTATGTGGGTAAGTAACTGGCTCAGTGATAGAAATAAGAGGGTGGTTATTAACGGTACACACTCAGATTGGGTCACTGTCACTAGTGGGGTACCTCAGGGGTAAGTATTGGGCCCTATTCTCTTCAATATATTTATTAATGATCTTGTAGAAGTCTTGCACTTGTAAAATATCAATTTTTGCAGATGAGACTAAACTGTGTAAAGTAATTAACACGGAAGAAGACAGTTTTCTGCTACAGAGGGATCTGGATAGACTGGAGGCTTGGGCAGAGAAGATGAGGTTTAACACTGAGGTTATGCACATGGGATGGAATAATGCAAGTCACCAGTACATGTTAAATGGTAGACACTGGATAACACTGATATGGAAAGGGACTTAGGAATTTTAGTGAACAGCAAACTAAGCTGTAGAAACCAGTGTCAGGCAGCTGCTGCCCAGGGCAATAAGATTATGAGGTGCATTAAAAGGGGCATAGATTCCCATGATGAGAACATAGTCCTGCCACTTTACAAATCACTACTCAGACCACACATGGAGTAATGTGTAAAGTTCTGGGCTCCTGTGAACAAGGCAGACATAGCAGAGCTGGAGAGGGTTCAGAGGAGGGCAACTAAAGTAATAACTGGAATTGGGGGACTACAGAAAGATTGTCAAAATTAGGGTATTCAGTTTAGAAAAAAGACGACTGAGGGGAGATCTAATAACTATGCATAAATATATCAGGGGTCAGTACAGAGATCTGTCCCATCATCTATTTATCCCCAGGACTGTGAAGAGAATTCTTTACGGTAAGAGCAGTAAGACTATGGAACTCTCTGTCTGAGGAATGAGGAGGTGATGATGGTGAACTCACTAAAAGAGTTCAATAGGGGCCTAAATGTATTTCTGGAGTGTAATAATATCACAGGTTATAGTTACTAGAGAAGAGTCATTGGTCTGATTGCCTGATTGGAGTCAGGAAGGATTTTTTTTTCCCACCTAAAGTGAGGAAAATTGGCTTCTACCTCACAGTTTTGTTTTTTTTTTGCCTTCTTCTGGATCAACTTGCAGGATAACAGGCTGAACTGGATGGACAGATTTCTTTTTTCAGCCTTACAAACTATGTTACTATGTCAATATGTCACTCCCCTATCACTGTCCCGCCCATAGACATAATATCACAGAAAATAAGAAGGAGCTGTATCGACATGGCTATGTGACCACAGCCCAGAACAGAAAGATAGAAGCAATCAAGGTGAAAGAAATACATTACGAAATTACAGCTATCTTGTGCTATTCAGTACCCCATAATAGTGCTATTATTGGCCATATCCCACATAATACTGCCATACATATTCCAGAAATATTGCTATACAACTCAAGCAATTGTGCCCCACAGTGCCTTATACTATGCAAATAATAAATATCTACAAAACCCACATCACAGTGTCACACGTGTCTCATACTGTAGGTCCCAGTATCTAGATATCTAGATGGATAGCAGTTGCCTAGAATGACTACATGTAGCAGGTGAGTCACATGCTTCCTTCTAGAAATATTTCATGAGAATTGATCCATCCAATTTTAACAATGAGATGTCCTTTCCGAATTCTTCTTAAAGGAGATTTCAACTCAAACTACAGTCAATACTAAAATCAAAAAGATGTATGCAAGTGTTCTTCAACAATTATCTTCTGTATGAGCATTGTCTTGCAGATGGAAAAGCATTGTTCCAGTAAAAATTAGAATATTCCTCCTTGGATGTCGGAAACATTAAGTAGTAAGGTTTAGGGGGTGAAGGTGGGGTAAACGGACAATAGAAAAAAATCATTGAACATGTATCCGTCAGTTAGAGCTAGGAGATTAACAAAAAAATGTTGTGCCCAAAGCAATTTAGTCCACATTCACACTGCTCAATATGATGACTGTTCTAAAATTCAATGAATAAATGAACACAAACTTATCCGAGTGTGCTTCCTCGAGTTCTGTGGTCAGGGGCAGACTGAGAACTTAAAGTGGCCCTGGAAAAAACCCTAAGTTGGTGCCAATATTTTAGGTGGGTCAAAATTGACAGAAGGTGGGGCAACACAACTAGATGGGGATCAGTAATACCATAGTGCAGTGCAGAATACCATCCCACTGAACCAAATACCACAATGCAGCACAAAATAACTCACCAGAAGCTGTCTTTCTGTCATAGCCATCAATAGCTGCCACGTTCTGTTCTTCTACTCCTCCTAATATGGATAGGAGAGGGCTTAGGAGGTGAGATGTGGGCCACAACACTAGTCCAGCCCTACCTTCTGCATGCTCCCCTAATAATGACCCGTATAGTTCCTGCAGTAGTATGTTCCCGGTCAGAGGCAGCGAGGAGGCCTTGGCTGGCCCTATAGTCATCGGCTCACCAGATAAGTTCCCTGTAGGGTCTATGGCCAGTCCATCCCTGTCTGTGGTAGACGTTTTATATCTGTCCTCCATTCACACTACTGTTGCATGCTGCTTCTTGTATTCCCACAAAGTTGCAGGAGACTGCCCTGCCAAAAGCTCTCACAAATGGCAGAGGCGAAATGGTAGCTTCCAGTGTAAGTGTGGAGGGAGCATGAATATAAAGCATCTATTATGCAAAATGCAAAAAAGCACACACTGATAAGGTCGTATTCTCTTATTCAATACATTTTATGATAGTCAATGTGTTGAGAAGTATGAATTTGGACTAAATTTAAAAAAAAATCCTTTCCAAAATGTAATATTTCTTTTTAGGTCGTTAAACATATAGCCAGTGATGATCCAGGGCTGGGAACCAACCACAATCTTCTACTCTCCTGCGGACAGGGCATGACCTGCTGATGGTAATACTGATAAGTAACCACAAACGACAAAACCACCTATTGAAAATTTTGCAGCTAGCAACCTTCAAAAAATTGCACAATTTTGTTTTCATAGTTGTTTTTACCAGTCGTGGTAAGACTATAATTTTGCAATGGCTTGTGGTTGACCAGATGATGCCATGGAGCCCAAACCTTACAGTATAGATGTTTAACCTATTTTCATTCGCTGATAGTTCCTAAACTGATGATAAAGCTTGTTTATGCTCCTCCTGTGACTAGGATAAATTTTTCATCCAGTTGAAGCAAACAGTGAAGATTTTTATTGATTGACTACAAGCAAAAATACAAAAAATCCTGAATATTTGGAGAGTTATGTAACTTTTCAGCATACATTGAGTAAGATTATCCCTTTACTATTTCGAGAAAGAGCTCCACTTTCATCAGGAGTGGATTGGCTATAGACCATACAGGGAAATTTCCCGGTGGGCCGCCCAAGCCCTCCTGTCAGCCACTGGCTGGGTACATAATGAGCTCCTATCAGTAAATAAAGTTGTGAGAATCAGGTACCCATATATCTGGCTAATAACTGACTGTATATGCCCTTCTGAATTCAACTGCTGTGGTCCACACCTCAACCCCTAGCCCCCTGATCCATATCTTAATCAGAGACAACTGGGGAAAGAGGACAGAAAATGGCATCTATTGAAGGACACCACAAAGGGGCAGATTTTGGGGCAATATATTGTGCTTCACTGTGATATATGGTTCTGATAGGAGAGTATTTTGCGCTATGGTATTGCTCACCCCGTCTACCTCTGTTGCCCCTCCTATCAATTTGGACCCGCTTACAACATGGGGCCACTTTTAGTTTTTTTCCAGGGCCACTTTAATTTCCCAGTTCGTCCCTTACTCAGCTCAACCATATTTGCTTGAATGGGCTGCTTTACTGTACATAGCATTCCTGAGCGTGACTCGGGGTTAATTTTTGCTGCCAGGAGCAGTAACCCTGAGTCATGCTCGGGGAAACATTGCAGAGCTGTCAGCTGAGTCCCCTTACCTTCTTCGCTGTAATCGCCTCAAATATGACACTTGCCTGCCATTTGTTCCCATAAAATATTTATAACACTGTACAGTGCCCCTTGCCTGCCATTTGTGCCCATAAAATATTATAACACTGTACAGTGCCCCTTGCCTGCCATTTGTGCCCATAAAATATTATAACACTGTACAGTGCCCCTTGCCTGCCATTTGTGCCCATAAAATATTTATAACATGACATCAAAAAAGTGCTACTTTACTAGAAAACCGCTTTTGGACCAGTTGAGTGACAGCGACAGTGACACGGAGGTGCTCGCAAAACTGAGCGATAGTGAGTCGTGGGGAGATTTGTCGTCTGACACTGACACGGCAAGTGGAAACGGCGATGATCCTGCACCTGTCCTCAGCAATGTGCGCACTTGGTGCCCTATTGACTGCAATACGGACCAGGTAGCGCCCCCCAAGATTCCTGTTCACTGGATCACATCGGATGAAGGTAGATTTTGAGCATGACAACCCTCTGGCATACCTACATAGAAACACAAGGGGGATCAGTCAGCATGTCCCTGTATGCAGGTGCACGTAGCCATGGCAAAATATACATACAAACACAGAAATGCAACAGCACTCTGCAACCAGCACTCTGCCCTGCCTCTATACTAGAAGTTGTCAGAGGCTAGAGTGTACATTTTAATCAAAAAGTAATAAGCCACTCGCCACGCCAAGGCCGCCTCTATGAGTGGTCCTAACGCTAAATCCTACCTGTTATGGGCCATAACAGCCACAGAAAATCCAGGGCGTTCAGGCCCAGCATGCATGCTAGGATCCACCGTGCTTACTAACCCTTTTTGGTGCCATAACAGCCTCCATTAGATCCAGGGATGCAGGTACCAACTTGCATGCTGTGAGCCCACTGTGTACTCTTCCTGGAGCCAGATGGCTATTAGTAGGTACTATGAACAAAAGTTCAGTTTTATACTTACTCTGATTAAAACCAGCCTCTAGGGCAGACAAACTGGTCAGGTGTCCTCGAGTGAATGGAGGTTGCCACACCTCCAGCATATACTACGCAGAGACACAAGGGGGGGTCAGTCAGCACGTCCCTGTATGCAGGTGCACATAGCTATGGACAAATCTATATACAAACACAGAAATGCAACAGCACTTTGCAACCAGCACTCTGCCCTGCCTCTATGCTAGAAGTTGTCAGAGGCGTTAATGTACATTTTGATCAAAAAGTAATAAGCCACTCACCGCGCCAAGGCCGCCTCTATGAGTGGTCCTAACGCTACAGCGTGACAACCCTCTGGCATACCTGCAATTATTCCTCACTGAGGAGGTACCGTATTTTTTGCCCCATAAGACGCACTTTTCCCCAAAAAAAAATCGGGGGAAAGTGCCCCTGCGTCTTATGGGGCGAATGCTGACATTTTTACATCGCCAGATGCGATGTACGCGCGAACGGAGAGGGACTGGGAGGAGGAGCTGGGGGCCTGACTGTACTCAGCCCCCCCGCTCCAGTGCTGCACTATTGAAATATGAAATATGTACGGTAATTCAATTAAAAGTTCCTGTCCATGCCCCCACCCCTAATATTACCAACACACCGCAGCTTGTTGAAAGCAGGCAGTCCGGGCGGCCAGCGCGTCACTCACTGACGTCACGTGCCTGCGCCGCCTGCTTCATTCATAAAGTAGGCGGCGCAGGCACGTGACGTCAGTGAGTGACGCGCCGCCGCCCGGCCTTACTGCCTGCTATCAACAAGCTGCCTGTGTCGGTAATATTAGGGCTGGGGGGCATGGACAGGAACTTTTAATTGAATTAAATATTTTGTATTTCTATAGTGCAGCAGGGGGGGGGGGGCGGAGTACAGTCACTGCACCGGCCCCTCCACAATTGCCGGCCCCCAGCTCCTCCTCCCAGTCCCTCCTAGCTCGCTCAGTTTTATGGGGGGAGGGGGTCTGTGGATGGCACTGTTATGGGATGGGGGATCTGTGGATGGCACTGTTATGGGGTGGGGAGGGTCTGTGGATGACACACATATATAACAGTGCCATCCACAGATCCCCCATAACATTGCCATCCACAGATCCTCCATACAATGCCATCCACAGATCCCCCATAACAGTGCCAGCCCTGTTATGGGGGGGGGGGGGATCTGTGAAGGATACTGTTACAGGGGGCTGTAACAGTATATTTCACAGATCCCCCCATAACAGTATCCTTCACATATCCCACCCATAACAGTGTCAGTCATAGATCCCCCCATAACAGTGCGTCATCCACAGATCCTCCCATAACAATGCGTCATCCCCAGATCCCCCCATAACAGTGTGTCATCCCCAAATCCCCCATAACAGTGTGTCATCCCCAGATTCCCCATAATAGTGTGTCATCCACAGATCCCCCATAACAGTGTCCTTCACAGATCCCCCCGATAACAGTGTCCTTCACAGATCCCCCCATAACAGTGACATCCACAGATCCCCAGTAATAGTGCCATCCACAGATCCCCAGTAATAGTGCCATCCACAGACCACCATCAGTTCCAAAACCACCAAAAGCACACCTTTTGGTTAAAACATTTTTTTTTCTTATTTTCCTCCCCAGAAACCTAGGTGCGTCTTATGGGCCGGTGCGTCTTTTAGGGCGAAAAATACGGTAATTAAAAAAAATAGTCAGAGAGACAAATCGCTACCAAGAGCAGCAATCTGCTACGCTGCATGCCACATTTTCCAGAATCAGAAAGTGGGAACCGGTGACCAAAGATGACATGTGGCAGTTTCTGGGACTCATCATTCTTCAGGGGGTGATGGGGAAACTGCTCCAGAAATGGTACTGGACCACCAATAAGTTACTGGCCACTCCATTTTTTGGTACCGTGATGTCAGAATACCGGTTTTCCCTCATCATGAAGTATTCCCACTTCACAAACAATGAATAATTTGATGAGGCTACGCATCCTGCGCCCAAATTAAAAAAAATCTAGGAGGTATACCAAATTATTGTGACCAATTTCCAGCGGACCTACGTGCCAGAAAGGGACGTCAGCGTAGATGAAAGTTCGATTGCCTACAAGGGACGCCTAAGCTGGATACAGTACATTGCATCCAGAAGAGCACGGTTTGGCATCAAATCCTACATGCTCTGTGAGTCATCCACTGGGTACATCTGGAATTCGGTCATTTACACCGGTAAAGGCACGAAGTTCAACCCCATGTACAGCGGCTATGGGATGGCCACATCATCTGTCCTTACACTGCTGGAGCCATTGCTGAACCAGGGATATTGTGTGACCACGGACAATTTCTACACTTCTCCAGAACTGTATGAGGTTTTGCTACAAAACAAGACCGATGTATATGGTACCGTTAGGCCTAACCAACGTGACATGCCATCTATGTTTGCCAAGAAAAAACTCAAAACCGGAGAAATGGTTGCCTGGCAGAAGGGTAAGATGATGGCAGAGACAAGAAGGACATGTGTCTCATGAGTACTGTGCAAAATACCTCTACTGCCATGGTCCACACAAGAGGTGGGAAAGATGTGCTGAAGCCGCAAGTCGTGATAGACTATAATAACACCATGGGAGGTGTCGACAGAGCCGATCAGGCAATGACATTTTATCCGGCTATGCGCAAACAGCAAAAAAAAAAAAAAAAAATATATATATCTTCTGGAACAATATCTTCTGGAGTTTATATGGAAGGTGGTTGAGCGGATTTTTGCCACCAGTAGCTGTGAACAGATCTGGACGTCGTGCTGTTGACGTTGTCTACCCAGAACGCCTGACTGGTCGTCACTTTATGGACCACATCCCGCCAACTTCAAAAAAGGCAGCACCTACCAGGATGTGTGTGGTTTGCTGCTCAAAGAGAGATGACAATGGAAAGAAAGTCTGAAAAGAAACCAGGTTCCATTGTCCTGATTGTGACGTCGGACTTTGTGCTGTCCCATGTTTCAAAATTGATCACACTCAGGATGTTTATTGAATTTTCTTTGTTTGACAAATTTCATTATTTGTTATTACATTACTGAATAAAATTATATTATTTATTAGATTATAATTAATAATTTTGTGTTTCAAACTTTATCACATCTGGGATGTCTACTAGAGTCTTGTTTGGTCAGGTTTAAGTAAGTAGTTACTAAGAATTTCAGGCCTACAATACATAACACCAAATTACCATGCAAAAAATTGTACCACTTTTGGTACAAAATTCCTGACATAATCATACCGCCAGGGAGGTTAAAGGGACAGGCACATCATCTCCCACTAATATCTATGTTACCGGCCTATTATAACTAAATGATTGCTACAGTGCATGCTCTTTAAAACAATCTTAGCAAAAGTTCTTTCTGTGCAGGAAGTTAAGTGATCTCATATTTCTAGTTTTCTTTACCTCCGGAGTTTATCTTCATATTACACTTATTCTCCAGAGGGTATTTACCGAATAACTCAAGGAGCCAGCGGGTGTCATTTTTACGCATAATAAGGAAATTTGTGAACACGACATCTGCACAGACTTGTCAGGGAGTGGAGGTGATTTAAACCGTCCTCTTCCAGATTAGCCGCGTGCGCCTCCGTACCTATTACACCGACGTTGCCTTCAATTTGGACTCCTCTTTTTTTGTGTTTTGCTTAATATGCGGCGGTGACATATAATATAGAAAATTTATGAGGATACAGATGCTGTATGTGGCAGAGCAAGAACTAGACAAGATGTTTTTGTTTTGTTTTTTCCTCCTTTAACGTTCGTGTTCAGTCAGATGAAATAAAGCATCATCTATGTGAGGATGCAGCAGAGCTGGCGTGGTATTGTCTTTATGCAGAGGAATAAAACAGCCTCATCTTAATAATTCATGGCGTGTGATTTAAACCAACCGAATGCAATTGTATAACTTATAAATGTATTCAGGATAAAACAAATGGAAATTTTATATGTTTATCCTGTTGTATGCAAATTCACATTTACAGCTTCATCCCATAAAGAAAATTGGCATCAGTATGGGAGCAAATTGTGAAAGGGTTAAAAAAAAAAGAGCTTACTTCTTGCTATTGCTTTTACTGAATGCTCACTGTATGTAACAGTGTGTTACTGAGCTGATGTATCTAAGCCTATTGTGTGTAAGGGGATATTTACACGGCAGCTTCGGAATTTTGGCACCGACATCTGTGCTGAAATTTAGCTAAAAACCCACCGACGGCCATGTCCTCTCTGCCTCCCATAAATCTCAATGGGAGGCAGCGCTGATGATCGCAGACTGGCAGCTTAAAGCCGTGGCGAGAAAGGACACGTCCCTTCTCGGTGTGGCCACGGCTTTAAGCGACCGCTCCGTGATCCTCAGCGCTGCTTCGCATTGAGCGATCGTCTGTGGGGTTTTTTTTTTGGGCAAAACTTTGGAGCGACTGTCTGCACCAAAATTCTGCTTCAAAATCCTCCGTGTGAACGTCCTCTAATACTTTCTGCTAAGCTGATGTATCTAATCCTATCATGCCTAATACTATCTGCTGAGCTGATGTATCTTATCCTATTGTGTGTAAGAAACCTGTTCACGTGGAGTTTTTTGCCCCTAAAATTCCGGCAGCGGCCATGTGACATCCGCCTCTCAGCGAATTAAAGCTGCAGCCGTCATGTCTAGACAGATGCCCCTAGAAGCCATGGCGGTTGTTCATTCATAGTTTAGCTCCATTAATGAGACACAACTGGGTCCACAGCATTCAAATTGAAAAATCACAGCAGTTTCTGCCACAAAGTATGCAGTGGATTTTTCCTCAGCAAAATCCACTGTGAGAACAGGCCCATACTATGGTGACCTATGCTGACCTGAGCTAAGACTTGGTTCACATCTCCAGCACAAACTCCAGTAGTCTATTCTGGCAGAAGAACAGACTATTCAAGTTTACCGTATCTTGCATAGTTGGATATTGCCGTACACCGCCAGATCCCATTATAGTCAATAAATAGACAGTTTTTGGCATAAATGCTAGCTTTTGGCCGGACAAATACCACTGTGTGCATGCAGCGGTACCTGTTTGCCCAGCTGAAAAACAGCATGTATTCTGGAATGCCACCAGATCCTTGTGGAATCCCATTATAGGCAATGGGGATCCGGCGATTCCCAGAGATGTGTAGCAGTAGCCGGCTATGCTGAATATGGTAAACTCCGGTAGTCTGTTCTGCTCCTCTACCGGAACAGACTACCAGACACATAAACATACTCTAAGCTGACCTTGTTAGATACTATCTGCTGTGCCTTGGTATCTAAGCCTATTGTGATAATATCTGCAGGGCTTAATAATGTATCTAAGTCTATGGTGTGCAATACTGTCTGCTGATCTAATATTTCTAAACATCTCCTGTGTGATACTGTATAGAAGCAAAACATGTTCAATTTTGGGTGCTGAGCTGATGTATCTAAGTTTAGCATGTGTGATACAGTCAGCTAATCTGAGCTTTTCGTGTGTGATACTGTCCCAGAAGGACCCACACAGCATTACATTCCACATCAAATGCTGCTCAGCCTGTATATAATCACCTCTTCTCCCATCATCTGCAGTGGACTGCAGTACCAACCCTGTGGATGTAGAGGGGTGAATCCACTGAGAAATCTGCTGCATGCTACATGCCGATATTGCTGCAGATTCACAGAGGTATTGACTGTTAGTTTGGCGGCAGATTATTTTCCCCATGTGTGTGCAGCAAGCCCCTGAAGATCCACAGGAGAGGATGGGAGTAGTAGTGGCCCTAATGAGATGATGTGTCTAGGTGTACTCCCCCAGGCTGTTGCTCCCTGGGGATCGGTGCATTCGAAAGGTAGTATAAGGAATCAGGCCAGAAGTAAAAGTATATCCTTACTAAGTGCAATATAGGAGCAGTAGTTGTATACAGTGCAATTTTTCTTCCCAGATGATGAGGTATGATGGCTGGCAAAGAGGCAGATAATTGCACCTCTGGTATGCTACCTTGGTAATGTCTCTCTCCTGAACTTTTGGATAATAGATGTCTACTGGCACTTGTGCCTATGGTTGTCCACTGTCTAATGCAGGCTTTGAGTTGGCCTGGCCTGGATGTAATCATGGTGATGGATGTCTGAGCCATATTCCTTTACCTGCAGCAGGGTCTGTAAAGTTGTGGCTGGCTGGTCACTCTGTTGACTGTAAACGCTGTAGCATTTCTAAGATCTGGAGTTTTGGTATTCTTGTAGTCTCTCTGGAGTAGTGGTCTCGCAGATGAGCTGGAACAAGAACTGGTCCCTAAGGCCCTTGGAGCAGAAGTAATAGGACATACTTCCTAATCCTCACTATCTACATTAGAACGCCCCCTCTTGGCAGGAAGCAGGACAAGCCCACTCCTACCAAGAGTGGAGGAACAGGATGGTTAACCCTGTCCCTGCAAAACATACCATGTCATAGTAAAACATAACAAACCAAACATTGCAGATGCCCCCAGCTCTGGGGTACTGCATGTGCACCTATCCTTACCCCTATATATGCCTCACCTTGGAGATTCCTTTAAATAGTGGAGCAGAGCTCTCTCCACTGTATGGCCACATGGCCCTATAGAAAAAGCTATGCCCACTATGCTGTTAGTTCCTTCTTTGGCTACAGGTGGCAAACAACCGACCCCTTATGAATTTAGACAGAGGCGTATTTCTTTATTCTTGAATTCTATGTGGTGCTTAGATACACAACAGATCTGCGATCCTAATAAAGTTGTAGTCAGTGATGCTTTACACTATGGTATATCTACCGGGACTACATCTGACCTTGTGGCGAGAAATTCAGCCGAATAATAATACATAGACAATAATAATGCAGCCTCACCTTGGCCTCAAGGTTTCCTGGCCGCCTACCTATGGGTATATCTTCCATTAGACACGGCAATGCAACTTTGCAGAGCAGCGAAATTGAAATTCACCTTTCTGGTCTACAGGGCTCAGATGGAGCCAGAACAATTTTTGCTTCGATGTAAATTTTGTTCATTTCTTTTTTTTTTCCTGTTCAAAACTTTTCAGAAATTGCACTTTCTACCATGATGCCTATGTTACCTTGATATGCCTGTTGCAAAAACTATCCATGAGGTCATGGGACATCTATGAGGCTATTACAAAGAAAATCTTTGCTGCGATGTGGGAGAGGTGGGAAATGAAAAAGGTGCGTCATTTTTTTCATTAAGCTTATCCATTTTCTAGCGCTGGGTCCATTTCTCTCTTGCTGGATTAGTCATATGACGATGATATCACACAGGTCCTTCCCACCTGGTACAGCTAGCTTGCTTACCTCTCGTTCCCTGAACCAGGGGCTTAGCTATAGGGGGTGCGGAGGTAGCAGTCGCTATCAGGCCCAGGAGCCTAAGGGGGCCCAAAGAGCCTTGCGCCACAAAAAAAGACACTGGTATTATAGAAAGTGCATGCAGTTCAGGTTACACCTCTGGCTGGAGGGAAGGGGTTAGGTCAAGAATTTGGCGTGCCATTTCAAGTTTTGGCTCAGGCAGCATGAAGGCTATGTGGTACCCTGCCCCAGGCCACAAAGCACTGAGGAAAGGGGGAGGGGGGGGGAGCTGAACTCTTGCACCAAAGCCCATGAGCCTTTACCTACACCCTTGCCCTGAACCTGCTGCTCAATTATATCTGCAGTCTGTGGACACAGATACAAATGAGTGTACGGGCGCCCAAAAACCAGATGAATTGACCTGGTGACTGGGTGCCTGGCAAAAGGGGCCATTTGGTGCCCCCATTGAGGAGTCCTGGCTGCACCCTGTGCAGTCGCACAATTCGCCAGCAGGGAAATAAAACACTTGCTGCTAGTTCCCATGCATATTACAGCAGATCGCTGGAACAACCTGTAATTGCCTTCTTTTTTTTTTTTGGTGGGGGGACACTTCTAATAAAATTGTATTGGAGAAGACTAATGTTTAAAGTGGTTCTCTGGTCCCATAATTATTTTTGTATCTCCTCAGAGTACTCCAAGCAGTGCCTATTTTGTGCCCCATATGCCTGTTTTTCATGTCAGCACGTTCTGTCCCCTGTGCAAGCTGTCATGAATGATGTTTACATACAGCACTTCCGTTTACGTTCCGTTTTTTGCGTTCCGTATACGGAAGCATTCATTTTAATGGATCCGCAAAAAAAACGGAAGGTACTCCGTATGCCTTCCATTTCCGTATTTCCGTTCGGTTCAAAGATAGAACATGTCCTATTTTTGTCCGCATAATGGACAAGGACTGTACTGTTCTATCAGGGGCCAGCTGTTACGTTCTGCAAAAAATGGAATGTACATGGATGTCATCCGCATTTTTTGCGGATCCGGTTTTTGCAGACCACAAAATACTGAAAAAGCCCTACGGTCGCCTGCAAGAGGCCTAACTAACATACAGAGGGGAGGTGCATGGGTGTGACTACTTCAGAGAGAGGCACAAGCCCTGAGAAACATTACAGAGCAAAGCATGCTGGGATTGGTTAGCAAACTCAGGAAGGTGAGGAAAACAGAAAGTAAGACATGTAATTATCCTACCAGGATGAAGTAATGCTGACAAAAGGGGAAGGAAAGTGCTGACATGAAAAACAGGGCTTTTGGGGTACTCTAGGCAAATTAAAAAAATGTCATTATGAGACCGGAGGAGCCCTTTCAGCGGGGGCATAACTAGTCTGGGCCCCATAGCAATTGTTGAATAGGCTCCTCCCTACCTCATCAACTTCTCCACAACCCAGCAGGCACCCACAAAATATGGCTTAGGCCCTATTCACACGTCTGTAGTGTGTTGCGGATTCGCAAATTTCGGATCCGCAACACACTTTGCCACCAGCCCCATAGAGATGCCTATACTTGTCCGCAATTGCGGGCAAGGATAGGACATGCTCTATATTATTGCGGAGCCGCTGGCTCTCCGCATCCATCGTGTCCCCATTAAAAATGAATGGGTCCGCACCCATTCCGCAGATTTGCGGAACGGGTGCGGACGAACATTGCGGACGTGTGAATGGGGCCTTAGCATCATCTCGTGTGCAGACCCGTGGTGGTGTTCATACTTACCTGATCCCCACCACTGGGTTCTGGCTCCACTGCCAGCTCTGCAGATCCCGGGTCTCCCCGCATCAACACACATATTAACAGGGGAAGGGGGGAGGGGGGCTGGGGGCTCAAAAACACAGAAGACATGCAACTATTCCATTTACGTATCATCTCTGTTTTGGATCCACTCCTGTTTTTTTGGGCATTAGCAATACTGATGAATTACTGACCAAATGCTGACGGAGTGAAGGCAGATGCTCAACAGAAAGTTTTTTGGAGGTTATTGTTCTGACGGATCAGAGGAAGGGCAAAATAATCAGAGACATCAACACAAATTTACTGCTGACACCCTCTCCTCTCTGTTGGGGGGCTCTACTTGCTTAGGCGTTTAATAGAACAGGTTCTGTAGACATCTATGTGGAATCAGCTGACAACGGTGTAAAAGGAGTGCACTTCTTCTTGGCGCTAATGTCGACCTGTAAGACTGAGTTCATACTTGAGTTAGTTGGTCAGTTTTGGCCCCGTGACTGCCTATATAAGTGAAGTGTGCAGTGATTCTAAGAGCGACGCCTGTCATCTGCATGTCATACTGACTCACAGTATTATTTCACTACCACAGCAGAATCACTATGCGTCAGTGTTCTACACCACTATAAAGGTTCTCTGCAACCAGGAAATGGCAGTTTTTTGATGAAATTCGCTGCGAATAAATTCGGATCGAACCAAATGTTTTCAAAAAATTTGGTGAATCGGCCAAATCGAATTTTTGAGAACTTCGCTCATCTCTACGTGTGATGATGACATCACTCGGGTCCTTTAGTGCCAATTATATCTCTCTAGTGCTGAGCTATTTTGCCAATAAAAAGCCAGGAGAATCCCTTCAAGAAGCTGATTGAATAGGAAGGGGGTTTCATTGCTCAAGACTCCCTTCAATTAATCTGAGCTAAGATGCACTATGAAGGTCATCTCAGCAGCGAGTACAGGATGGGGTTGAATAAAGTAGACGCTTTTAAAATCTGTCATGTACACCGGCGGTTTCTGCCTTCAGATGCCGCGGACCCACTCACTGTCTAGCTCCATTGAATGGAGCTAAGCTGCAAGCAGATAGGGACACTTCCCTAGTTGTGGTCCCAGCTTTTATCCGTCTGGGCGTGAACTGCAGCACTGCCTGCTATTGAAAACAATGGCAGGCAGACACTACACAGTGCCAGGGACAAAATCCACCGCGTGAACGGCCCCTATGATGCCATTTGTCATAAGGAACCATACCAATCTGCCTCCTTCAGTATTTTTGGATAAGATGGCAGAGCAGCAGATGTTATATTTAACCCAGTATGTTTTCTGAGTGTTATAGCTTGAAGACGTCGATAAACAAGCCACCTGTTGCTTTCGTGCTAGTATAGTTGTAAAAGTCATCCTTGTGAACGCAGATCCCTGGGGGATATGTCAAGCAGCTTAAAGTGAATCAGGAAGAAAATAAAATAGCATTAAATTGTCTGGAAATCATTATGATACATAGAGTCTCATATAGAAGGGTGTTCCTGTATGCTGTGCAGGTAACATATCATATATAATGGAATAATATGAATGTGGAAATAATACTGGTTTTGTCGAGTCCTTTCTTCTCAACAATTGGACAGGATCATTTGTTTAACCCCTTCAGGACCCTGCCATTTTTCACCTTAAGGACCAGGCCATTTTTTGCAAATCTGACATGTCACTTTATGTGGTGATAACTTTAAAACGCTTTTACTTATTATGAGACTGTTTTCTCGTCACATATTGTACTTCATGACAGTGGTAAATTTGAGTCAAAATATTTCATTTTTATTTATAAAAAAATACAAAATTTATGAAAAATTGGGAAAAAAATCGCAACTTTCAGAATTTCAACTTCTCTGCTTTTAAAACAGATAGTGATAACTCCTAAAATAGTTATTACATTACATTTCCCATATGTCTATTTCATGTTTAGATCATTTTGTAAATTACATTTTCTTTTTTTGGGACGTTAGGCTTAGAAGTTTAGAAACAAATCATGAAACTGTCCAAATTTCCGAAACCCACTTTCGAAGGACCAGTTCAGGTCTGAAGTCACATTGTAAGGCTTACATAATAGAAACCACCCATAAATGAACCCATTTTAGAAACTACACCCCACAAGGTGTTCAAAACTTAAAGGATTAAAGGAAAATCTAGATGAAATTTTAGAATTTCACTTTTTTGGCAGATTTTCCATTTTAACCCCATCAGCCCACCTAGCTTAAACACCCTTTATGACCAGGCCACTTTTTACAATTCTGCACTACACTACTTTCACCGTTTATTGCTCCGTCATACAACTTACCAACCAAATCAATTTTACCTCCTTTTCTTCTCACTAATAGAGCTTTCATTTGGTGGTATTTCATTGCTGCTGACATTTTTACTTTTTCTGCTATTAATCAAAATTTAACGACATTTTTCACTTTCTGTTGTAATTTTTTTTTTTTTTAAACTACATTTCTATATACATTTTTCTCTAAATTTATTGTTCTACATGTCTTTCATAAACAAAAATATCCAATAAGTGTAGATTTATTGGTTTGGGTAAAAGTTATAGCGTTTACAAACTATGGTGCAAAAAAGTGAATTTCCGCATTTTGAAGCAGCTCTGACTTTCTGAGCACCTGTCATGTTTCTTCAGGTGCTAGAATGCCAGGATAGTATAAATACCCCCCAAATGACACCATTTTAGAAAGAAGATACCCCAAACTATTCGCGGAGGGGCATGGTGAGTTCATGTATGATTTCATTTCTTTTCACAAGTTGACATGACACTTTCTGAGGAAAAAAATAAATAATAAAGTTTCAATTTCTGCTAACTTCTGGCAAAAAAAAATAAAATCTACCACGGACTCACTTTGCCCCTCAGTGAATACCTTGGGGTGTCTACTTTCCGAAATAGGGTCATTTGTGGGGTGTGTTTACTGTTCTGGCATTTTGGGCGGGGCTAAATTGTGAGCATCCCTGTAAAACCGAAAGGTACTCGTTGGAATTTGGGCCCCTTTGCGTACCCAGGCTGCAAATAAGTGTCACTCATGTGGTATCGCCGTACTCAGGAGAAGTAGGGCAATGTGTTTTGGGGTGTATTTTTACATATATCCATGTTGGGTGAGAGAAATATATCTGTAAACTGACAACTTTGTATAAAAAAATTTAAAAAGTTGTCCTTTACAGAGACATTTCTCACACCCAGCATGGGTATATGTAAAAATACACCCCAAACACATTGCCCTACTTCTCCTGAGTATGGTGATAGCACATGTGTGACATTTTTTTGCAGCCTGGGTGCGCAAAGGGGCCCAAATTCCAATGAGTACCTTTAGGATTTCACAGGGCATTTTTATGCATTTAGATTCCAGACTTCTTCTCACACTTTAGAGACCCCTAAAATGCCAGGGCTGTATAAATACCCCACATGTGACCCCATTTTAGAAAGAAGACACCCCAAGGTATTCCGTGAGGGGTATGGTAAGTTCATGTAAAATTCAATTTTTTGTCACAAGTTAGTGGAATATGAGACTTTGTAAAAATAAAAAAAAAAAAAAAAAAATATCAATTTCCGCTAACTTGTGCCCCAAATTTTTTTTTTTCTGTGAACTCAACATGCCCCTCACGGAATACCTTGGGGTGTCTTCTTTCCAAAATGGGGTCACTTGTGGGGTATTTATACTGCCCTGGCATTTTAGGGGCCCTAAAGCATGAGAATCCAAATGCATAAAAATGCCCTGTGAAATCCTAAAGGTACTCATTGGAATTAGGGCCCCTTTGCGCTTCTTGGCTGCTAAAAAGTGTCACACGTGGTATCGCCGTACTCAGGAGAAGTAGGGCAATGTGTTTTGGGGTGTATTTTTACATATACCTATACTGTGTGTGAAAAAAATATCTCTGTAAATGACAATTTTTTTAAAAGTTTTATACAAAGTTGTCAATTTACAGAGATATTTCTCTCATCCAGCATGGGTATATGTAAAAATACACCCCAAAACACATTGCCCTACTTCTCCTGAGTATGGCGATACCACATGTGTGACACTTTTTTGCAGCCAAGATGCGCAAAGGGGCCCAAATTCCAATGAGTACCTTTTAGGAGGGCAATTTTACGCATTTTTCTTCTCACGCTTTAGGGCCCCTAAAATGCCAGGGCAGTATAAATACCCCACATGTGACCCCTTTTTGGAAAGAAGACACCCCAAGGTATTCCGTGAGGGGCATGGCGAGTTCATAGAAGATTTTTTTTGGCACAAGTTAGCTGAAATTGATTTTTTTATTGTTTTTTCTCACAAAGTCTCCCTTTCCGCTAACTTTTGACAAAAAGTTCAATTTTTCATGGACTCACTATGCCCCTCAGCGAATACCTTGGGGTGTCTTCTTTCCAAAATGGGGTCATTTGTGGGGTGTTTGTACTGTTCTAGCATTTTGGGTGGGGCTAAATTGTGAGCAGCCCTGTAAAACCTAAAGGTACTCGTTGGAATTTGGGCCCCTTTGCGCACCCAGGCTGCAAAAAAGTGTCACTCATGTGGTATCGCCGTACTCAGGAGAAGTAGGGCAATGTGTTTTGGGGTGTATTTTTACATATACCCATGCTGGGTGAGAGAAATATCTCTGTAAATTGACAACTTTGTATAAAATTTTTATAAAGTTGCCGTTTACAGCGATATTTCTCACACAAAGTATGGGTATATATAAAAATATACCCAAAAATCCATTGCCCTACTTTTCCTGAGTACGATTGATCATCGCTGGCAGGCTGCAGTATAACTGCCGAGCTGCGCGCCACTGTGAACGCGTGCGCGCGCGTTCACAGCAAATCTCGCGTCTGGCGAGATAATGCACGGATGCGTCCAGCCAGAGCAACAGGACCGCCGGCCGGACGCATCCGTGCGTTAGGCGGTCCTGAGGAGGTTAATCCATTTTTTCCAGTAATAAAGCAAGGGTTAACAGCCGAACAAAACTCAATATTTATTGCCCTAATTCTGTAGTTTACAGAAACACCCCATATGGAAAGAAATGCCATATGGTTTTTGGAGGGCAAATTTCACTGGGATAATTTTAAGTTGATATGTCACATTTGCAGACCCCCTGATGCACTCCTAGAGTAGAAACGCCAAAAAAATTACCCCATTATGGAAAATACACCCCTCAAGGTATTCAAAACTGATTTTTAAAAGCTTTGGTAACCCTTTAGGTGTTCCACAAGAATTAAAGGAAAATGTAGATTAAATTTCAGAATATCACTTTTTTGGCAGATTTTCCATTTTAATAATTTTTTTTCCAGCAACAAAGCATGAGTTAACAGCCAAACAAAACTCTATATTTATTGCCCTGATTCTGTACTTTACAGAAATACCTCATATGTGGTCGTAAACTGCTGTACGGACACACGGCAGGGCGCAGAAGGAAAGGAACGCCATATGGTTTTTGGAGGGCAGATTTCACTGGGATAATTTTAAGTTGCCATGTCACATTTGATGAGCCCCTGATGCACCCCTAGAGTAGAAACTCCAAAAAAATAACCCAATTTTGGAAACTACGGGATAAGGTGGCAGTTTTGTCGGTACTATTTTAGGTTACATATGATTTTTGGTTGCTCTATATTACACTTTTTGTGAGGCAAAGTAAAAAAAAATAACTGTTTTGGCCCTTTTTTTATTTTTTGTTATTTACAATGTTCATCTGACAGGTTAGATCATGTGGTATTTTTATACAGCAGGTTGTTACGGACGCGACAATACCAAAGATTTTTTTAGTGTCTCCATTGTCTGAAAGCTATCGTTTTTTTTATTTTTTGGGTAACTGTCTTATGTAGGGGCGAATTTTTTTTCGGTATAAGATGACAGTTTGATTGGTACCATTTTAGGATCCATATAACTTTTTGATCGCTTGGTATTACACTTTTTGTGATGTAGGGTGACAAAAAATGGCTTTTGTGAATTTTTTTGTGATATTTTTATACAGTAGGTTCTTACGGACGTGGCAATACTTAATATGTATACTTTTTTTATTTATTTAGGTTTTTGCACAATAACAGGATTTTTGAAACAAAACAAATCATGTTTTAGTGTCTCCATATTCTGAGAGCCATAGTTTTTTATTTTTTGGGCGATTGTCCTAGGTAGGGTCTCATTTTTTGTGGGATGAGATGACGGTTTGATTGGTATGATTTTGGGGTGCATATGACTTTTTGATTGCTTTCTATTACACTTTTTGTGATGTAAGGTGACAAAAAGGGGCTTTTTACACTGTTTTTTTTTATGGTGTTCCCCTGAGGGGTTAGGTCATGTGATATTTTTATAGAGCAGGTCCTTACGGATGTGTTCATTTATTTAAGTTTTACATAATAATATCATTTTTGAAACAAAAAAAAATGTTTAGTGTCTCCATAGTCTAAGAGCCATAGTTTTTTTTTTGCACGATTGTCTTAGGTAGGGTATAATCTTTTTCGGCATGAGATGATGGTTTGATTGACACTACTTTGGGGCGCATATGACTTTGATCGCTTGCTATTACACTTTTTGTGATGTAAGGTGATAAGGCAATGCCTAATATGTCTACTTCTTCTTTTTTTTTTTTTACATTTAACACAATAAAAGAATTTTTGAAACAAAAAAAATTATGTTTTAGTGTCTCCATAGTCTGAGAGCCATAGTTTTTTTTATTTTTTGGGTGATTTTCTTAGGTAGGGGCTCATTTTTTGCGGGATGAGGTGACGGTTAGAGTGGTCATATTAGGGGGCATGCTCCTTTTTTATCGCTTGTTGTTGCACTTTTAGTGAGGTGACAGAAAAAAGTTTTTGGTAGCACAGTTTTTATTTTTATTTTTTTATGGTGTTCATCTGAGGGGTTAGGTCATGTGATATTTTTATAGAGCCTGTCGATACGGACGCGGCGATACCTAATATGTCTACTTTTCTTTTTTTCCCTATTTTTTTTACAATTTTTTTAAATTTTAGTTTGGGAAAAGGAGGCTTTTTTTTTCCTTGAAACTACATTTTTTGGAAAACTTTTTTTTTCACTTTTCTTTTTGTCCCACACTAGGACCTCAACTTTTGGGGGTCTGATACCCTTTACATAGCATCACAATACTTCTGTATTGTAATGTATTGGCTGTAAGTGTATTACACTGAGTAATACACTTACAGCCTTCCTGCATGTGAGATCCACATCGGGCTGCCTTCCCCGCCATCAGGTCCCCGTCACAGCAGCACGGGGACCTGATGGCCACCCCGCACGTTCCCATAGGTGCCGCTGTCAGCGCTGACCATGGCAGCTTGAGGGTTAATGCGCCGTCATCGGTGTTTTCACTTATGCCGGCGCAAACAGCAGGGGTCTTGCCATCAGTGACTGCCGGACCCCTGCAGCTGATCGGGGAAAGTTAATACAAGGCACTTACTAATGTATTGTAATTATCCATATTGCTTCCTTTGCTGGCTGGATTCTTTCTTAGATCGCATTATACACTGCTCATTTCTACGGTCCCGGCCATCAAAGAAGCCGGCACTTTATCCTATAGTGTGCAAGTACGGCCGCCACTGACGGATTGCAGGGTGGTCATAACTGCTGGAAATGAGCAGTGTATAACGTGATGAAAAATGAAGCCAGCGAAGGACAATCAGAATATTTTAGTAAGTGTCTTGTATTAACTTTCTCTACATGATAAATGCCATTTGCAGAAGTGACACAACCCCGTTAACGTTTCTATAACAACCTTTTGAGGATAGGTTCAGTGACTCTATATAAAAACAGATTCATACCTGTTCAGCTCTATGGGGGAGATTTATCAAACTGGTTTAAAGTAGAACTGGCTTAGTTGCCCGTAGCAACCAATCAGATTCCACCTTTCATTTTTAACACCAGTTTGATAAGTGACCCCATATGTTTCAGAAGATATCCTACACACTGTGAAATAAGCTCCTGTAACACGGCAGAAAAATTGCTGTATTTTCTCATGTGCTATTATATAGCAAATAGGAGCAGATCATGAGGAATACACGAGTATAGGCTAATAAAACCCATTTGAGTTAGTCATCCCCAAAAAAATGGTGCACCAAAAACGTAGAAAAATTGCAATTGTCTGAACAGTCACCAAGACTAGGATGCTGGTTTTTAGAGATCCAGGCAGAGTACAAGTAATGCAGATACAGGAAACACTTGCAGGCGGAGTAGTGATGAGGCAAACATGAGGCAGGAAAGCTGTGGACTTTACAAGCACAGACAGGGTAGAAACACTGGGTTAACTTAAACATGAACTGAACTTGGACTTAAATGTGCAGGGATACACAGGCAGGAAGACACTGAAATTTCTGCTACACTAAAAGTTCCCAAGAGTACAGTGGCATCCATAATTCCTAAATGGCAGACATTTGGAACTACCAGGACTTCCAGAAGGTCAACCATTTCTGCAGCACTCCTGGGCTTTATGGCAGAGTGGCCAGTAAAAGACACATTGAAAGTTAACTAAAAAGCACCTAAAGTACTCTGATACTGTGAAAAACAAGATTCTCTGGTCTGATGAAACGAGGGTTGCCAAATGCAAACCAGAATTTTTATTTTTTCTGGACAACTTTTCCAAAAATTATGGACAGCCAACATTTTTTACGGACAAATTGGAAAACTATACTGAATTATAAAAATAGATAATATATGTCTCTTGCTCAATATTCTGATAGTTCCTCATTACCAGCATTTAATGTTAGCTGTAAAATGATGATAATTACCACTAAAATAATCTAGTGACATACCACCTGCCTCAAAAAAATCACAGACACATCAATTTTTTTTAGACACTAAATTTCTTGACAGTTGACAACCCTGTATGAAACCAAGACTGAACTTTTTCCTTTTCAATAAGTTAACAAAGATTTTGAACATTTTTTTTTAACATTATTATGAGCACAAGGCTGCAACATAAGAAAATGTGAAAAAAGTAAAAGAGTGTGAAGACTTTCCGAATTTATGTTATTGTACATAGAGGCAGTATTATAGTAGTTATATTCTTGCACATAGGGAACCTCATTATAGTAGCTATATCTTGTACAGAGTGGCAGTATAATAGCAATTATATTCTTGTACATGTGGGGCAGCATTATAGTAGTTATATTCTTGTACATAGGAGGCAGTATTATAGTAGTTATATTCTTGTCCATAAGAGCAGTATTATAGTAATTATCTTCTTGTTCATATGGGGCAATATTATAGTAGTTATTTTCTTAAACATAGGAAGCAGTATTATATTAGTTATATTCTTGTACATAGAAGCAGTATAAATTAGTTATATTCCTGTACATAGGAAGCAGTATTATAGTAGTTATATTCTTGTACATAGAGAGCAGTATTATAGTAGTTATAGTCTTGTACATAGAAGGTAGTATTACAGTAGGTATATTCTTGTACATGGGGCAGTATTATAGTAGTTATATTCTTGTCCATAGGGGCAGTATTATAGTTGTTATATTCTTGTACATAGGATGCAGTATTATAGTTGTTATATTCTTGTACATAGGAGGCAGTATTATAGCAGTTATATTCTTGTACATACGAAGCAGTATTATAGTAATTATTATATTCTTGCCCATAGGGGTCAATATTAGAATAGTCATATTTGTATAAAAATATAAAAATTCAACTAATGACAGTGACAACCACCTTTGGTGAGCCAAAATGGGATGGATCAGTGCCATTGTCATATCCCCTCCCACTCTCCAAAAAAGTACATTAGTCCCCAGGAAGCAACAATAAGCTCAGTAAAAAGCTCCATACATGTAGCAGAATATTAAATCTGTACTCTTTCTTGAGACATGAGTGGAGTCACATTAAGAATGCTCTTTAAACATTTCCCCTTACATTCACAAAAAAAGTGAACTGAACCCTAACCCTCATCCTAGTGGACTGTGCTGGAGGTTGAACTGACACCACCAAAGGACCAATAAACCCAGAGTCCCAAAATAATAATAAATTATATTTGGTCTAAGACTGGTTTCACACGAGCAAGTGTCAGGCTCTGGACTACCAGTGCAGCTCCCGTGCTGAAATTCCAGCACTGCTGGGGTCGCATAGCATTATATTGATTTATGATGCTATGTAACCCTTAGAGGTCTGAAATCTGGATACATTCCAGAACTGTAAGGCCCCTTTCACACGGGCGAGTTTTCCGCGCGGGTGCAATGCGTGAGAAGGACGCATTGCACCCGCACTGAATCCGGACCCATTCATTTCTATGGGGCTGTGCACATGAACGGTGATTTTCACGCATCACTTCTGCGTTGCGTGAAAATCGCAGCATGCTCTATATTGTGCGTTTTTCACGCAACGCAGGCCCTATAGAAGTGAGTGGGGCTGCGGGAAAATCGCAAGCATCCGCAAGCAAGTGCGGATGCAGAGCGATTTTCCCGCATGGTTGCTTAGCAACGGGACCAGATCTTTATTATTTTCCCTTATAACATGGTTATAAGGGAAAATAATAGCATTCTTAATAAAGAATGCTTAGTAAAATGAAGATGAAGGAGTTAAAAATAATAAAAGTTAACTTACCTTAGCCAATTGATCGCGTAGTTGCCAATCTCTTCTGTCTTCTCTTTTCCAGCATCAGCTAACAACTAAAGGACCTGTGATGACGTCACATCACGTGGTCCAATCACATGGTCCATCTTACCATGGTGATGGACCATGTGATTGGACCATCTGATGTGACGTTATCACAGGTTCTTTAGTTGTTAGCTGATGCTGGAAAAGAGAAGACAGATTGCAACTACGCGATCAAGTGGCTAAGGTAAGTTAACTTTTATTATTTTTAACCCCTTCCTTTTCATTTTACTAAGCATTCTTTATTAAGAATAATATTATTTTCCCTTATAACCATGTTATAAGGGAAAATAATAAATTCTCCAGAATACTCTACCCGAAACCGGACTTCAGTGATGAAGTCCGGCTTCGGGTCTGGGTACCAAACATGGCGATTTTTCACACGCGCGTGCAAAACGCATTACAAACGTTTGCATCCGCGCGGAAAAATCGCGCATATTCCCGCAACGCACCCGCCTCTTATCCGGGCGTCAAACATGACGCCCGTGTGAAAGAGGCCTAAGGGTTACATAGCATCATTAATCAATATAATGCTATGCGGTGAGTCCAGAGCATGACACTCGCTCGTGTGAAACCAGCCTAACTATAGTCATAAAGGGGCCCTTGAGGTCCCATAGTGGAAACCTACATTTTATGTGACAAATCACTATGTAATGGAGCTGTCTCTTATGTAACCACCGGCTATAGGAAGAACACTTTGTCCACAATTTACATATATCTGTTTCTATTTTCTTAGCATGTAAGTACATAAGACAAAGCATCTCTTCTTTTCTCAAGGCGGCACCACTGTACAGTGTAAAGGGTTTCTAATTGGCTCTTCTGCGGTGATTACTGTGCTTGTTCTCCTGACTAGGGGGCATTGCCGTCTCCTCATTATAGCACACATATTTCTTAATTTCCTTAGCAAATAAAAACATTAAATAGACAGAACCCATATTTCATTTGCTTTGTTTTTTTTTCTCCTCAATCTTCCTGAACAGTTTCTTTACAACTGGCAGCAAACTCTCAAGGAACTGTGGATTGAATCAGCGGGAGTTTTTGAGGTCAATGTGGAGGTGTGTAGACTGAGCTCTTCAAGGGAATGTAATAGTATCACCTGCAGGCGGCTTTCCTTATTAAAGTCATTCAGACTCATTTCCATACGTAATAAGGTCTTTCCATTTCTGATTAACAAAGCGCTATGTTCTTTAACAACACGGATAATGAGTGATTAGGCTAAATGAATACAATTTTCACAGTCCACCTTTTTGTGCCCTCCATAAATTTATTCCTTGTGTTATTGAAAAAAGAAAGTCAGACTGAATCACATTATTTACACATTAAAATTGTTTGCGCCTCGGCTGAAATTAATTTTACATTGTAAAAATTAAAGGCATTAGGCTAACGGAATATATGTTTATATTGTAATTGTTATAGTTCTTCATGGAGAAGTAGATTCATAGCCATAATTGATCTGACACTGGCCAAACCGAGGTGTGGAATCATAGGAATCCCTATAAGGAGGTATATGGTCTTTCTCAGCTGAATTCCTAGGTTGTGATCCCCCAGTTAGTGGCAGGTTAGTGGTGCAGAATCAGAGTTGGAGTGAAGCCAAGGGCCATCACCAACAGAGTAGTCAGGATGCGACAAACCATTGCCGAAGACATAAGCAGTAGATGGGCCAAGAATCACAACCAAGTGCTCAAACTACAAGTGCTGAAAGAGGCAAGACTAAGGCTTTTGTTCAGCCAAATCCAAGCATATTTGGCCGGTGGTGGCTGGGTCTCTGCCAGACCCTATTATAGACAAGGTATAGAGCTGGATGATTACTTTAAAGGCAGTGGCCGCCTAGGAAAAGTGAGTGGAGGATAGGAGTGGTAATGGCTCTGGAAATAATAACTGTACACAGATCACAGTGGCAATTCTCACACTAATACCGCCATAGGGCCATGCAGTGGTGCGCATACTTTTATCCCCCAGGCACACCCTGATGTTGGGAATCAAGCCTGATGGGGATTTGGGTGCCCTTGGTGTTGGATATTTTGGTGGGTACAAGGCAGGAGTGTGAATACAGGTGCAATGCTGGTACTGGAGACAAAAACCAGGCCAGTGGTGGAAAATAAGTAAGTCTCTCTCTCTTTACTAAAGTGCAGGACAGGAGTAGTACTACATCGAACGGTATCAAGGTACAATTCCAAGCAAATCACAATGCAAAGGTTCCCCAATAGCAATGTATGGATAGCAGCAATGGTGGAGCTGAAGTACTGCTTCCCACTATCTTTCTAAAGTCTCTCTATCTACAAAATCCAAGGCTGGCGATTAAGGTTCTTATCAACACTTCTGTAATTCCCATATACAGTAGATGGGAAATATAGCTGGCCAAGCCATCTCAAGATGGGTGCATTGACAATATTCCCTCTCACAGTGGCAAAGTCTCTGTCAGCCTTAAACTAGCACAATACCTTGCTGTCTGACTCCAGTGCACAGTCCTGCAGATTATGGGCCTTTAAATCTTCCTTCTCTTTTTGGAGCACTTTGGATAAAGTTTCTTATTTTCATAACAGTAAATGTCTCAGAGATGATGGTTCTTTAAGCTGAGGCTTAATACAGAGGAATAAGCACATGTAGAACCTCTCAGTAGCTCTGTTTCTGTCTAGACTTGAATAGGAACTCCCTCTAGAGGCGAACCCTGGCCCATCCCCTAGCATTCTAAAGGGCTGATGCAATGTTATAAACCCTGACCTATCCATACAATACCACTGAGCAAGCATATATAGTAAATCAAGACATTTCAATTAATTAGATAATAATTCAACAATTAACTCTTTTGCAGAGACCATTTTCTGGGGTACTGCGTACACCCTGCTACATGACATTGTTGGTAGGTCCCAGTGATCAAGAAGACCCAGTGCAAAACATAGCTATGTGCAAAGAAACTGTCACTGGAGGAGAGCGACACTAGAATAGGTTGAGATGAGTGGTTGTGAGAGCCAGTACAGTTTATCTGTATAGGATCATGTGTGGGTATCTGAGGGGCATTGTCATAGTAGGATAAGGTTTAATGCGCATTATAGTTAAAACTCATGCCTAGGTCAGTAATATAGTGTCTATAGACTCCTATAAGTGTTCATTTCCTCTAAAGCAATACTATAGAGACAGGGCTGTTTTTAGACAAGTTTGGCCTTTGGCAACATTATAAACAGCACAATTATTCAATCAGTCAGTCAAGTCAAACGGTATTGAGAAGAGATCTGCATTGCTTTGAGGGGAGTAAAAAATAAGGGGCAACAGACCCTAGGCACCTTCACATACATGAATATAATGAATTACAGTTGAAACCAGAAGTTTACATATACTATATAAAGAGACACATTTGCATGTTTTTCTCAGTATCCGACATGAAATCAGAATAAACCTTTCCTGTTTTTGGTCAATTAGGATTATCATAATTATTATTATTTGCCAAATGCCAGAATTATGTGAGAGAGAGAGAAAGTTTTAAGACATTTTTATTACTTTCTGCAAAGTCAAAAGTTTACATAGATTTCATTAATATTTTGCACCATTGGCCTTAAACTGTATGACTTAGGTCAAACGTTTTGGATATCCATCCACAAGCTTTTCACAATAGTTGGTCGGAAATTGGGCCCATTCCTCCGGACAAACTGAGCCAAGTTTGTTGGTCGCCTTGCTCGCACCTGCCTTTTCAGCTTTGCACATACATTTTCAATAGGATTGAGATCAGGGCTTTGTGATGGACACTCCAAAACATAAACTTTGTTATCCTTAAAGGGAACCTGTCACCGGGATTTTGGGTATAGAGCTGAGGATATGGGCTGCTAGATGGCCTCTAGCACATCCGCAATATCCAGTCCCCATAGCTCTGTGTGCTTTTATTGTGTAAAAAAACTGATTTGGTACATATGCAAATTAACCTGAGATGAGTCCTGTACGTGACTCATCTCAGGGACAGGACTCATCTCAGGTTAATTTGCATATGCATCAAATCAGTTTTTTTTCACAATAAAAGCACACAGAGCTATGGGGACTGGATATTGCGGATGTGCTAGAGGCCATCTAGCAGCCCATATCCTCAACTCTATACCCAAAATCCCGGTGACAGGTTCCCTTTAAGCCACTTTGTAACCAGTTTGGCAGTATGCTTCGGGTCATTATCCATTTGGAAGACCCAAGCTTTAACTTCCTGGCTGATGTCTTGAGATGTGGCTTCAATATTTCCACATAATCTTCTTTCCTCATGCCATCTATTTTGTGAAGTGCACCAGTCCCTCCTGCAGCAGAACAACCCCACAACATGATACAGTTGGGATGGTGTTCTTAGGCTTCCAAGCTTCTCCCTTTTTGCTCCAAACGTAACGATGGTCATTATGGCCAAAAAGTTAAATTTTAGTTTCGTCAGACCACAGGACATGTCTCCAAAATGTAGGTCTTTGTTCCTGTGTGCATTTGCAAACATTAATCTGGCTTTTTATGTTTCTTTTGGAGTAATGGATGGCTCCATGTTGATACAGTACACGTTTTACTGTGGATATTGATACAATCTCACCAGCATCCGCCATCATCTTCACAAGGTCTTTTGCTTTTGTTCTTGGGTTGATATGCACATGTCGGACCAAAGCAAGTTCATCTCTGGGACACAGATCCCGTCTCCTTCCTGAGCGGGATGATGGCTGGACATTTCCATCTTGTTTGTACTTGAGTATTAATTGTTTGTACAGATAAATGAGGCACCTTCAGGTATCTTGATATTGCACCCAAGGTTGAGCCAGACTTGTGCAAGTCCACAATTCTCTTCCTGATATCTTGGCTGATTTCTTTTGACTTTCCCATGATGCTACACAAACAAGCAGTGTGTTTCAGGTGTGCATTTAAATACATCCACAGGTGTGTCTCTAATTAACTCAGATGTTGCCAAAAAACCTAAGAGAAGCTTTCAAACACATGACATCATCATATGGGCATTCCAGAATTGTTTAAAGGCATAGTAATATTAGTGTATGTAAACTTTTGACATTTGACAACCCAGTAGAACCTGCCTACAAATGCAAAAACTGAGCACAAAATATTGAGCACTAATATGATTAATTCCATCTGTGGAAAACATAGCATAGTCTGCTGCACATTAATTTCTGCAAAATACCTGTGTCGTCAAGTGCTCACTTCACCCCTGAATATCTCAAGGGGTGGAATTTTCAAAATGAGGTCACTTTTCAGGGATTCCATTTATTATTTTACCCCAGAGCCTCTACAGTTTGTCAGCACAAACGGTGTAAATGACATAGTGAGCCTCAAATGCAAATTGTGCTGTTTTACTCCAGAGCCTTGCTAAATGTCCAGGCAAAAGACTAGGGTGTTTCTAAAACCAGGAAGCACATGACGGGTACAACATTTTGGACACTGAAATGGCATATCTGTGGAAAAATTGCAATTTTTACTTTGCACCATTTAATTTTAAACCCCTGTACAAGTTAGGCACAGTCTGTGTAGTCTACTAATCTGTGTGTGCAGGTGCAGCCAAAAGGTTACCCACTCCGATAAAAAGAATACATGCACACAACGACCAAATATAAAAATATCTCATCTTTATTATAGTCAATATGAATAATTAAAATACAAATATGATGAATCAACACATTTTCCACATAAGGCCTCTTTCACACTTGCGTTATTAGGATCCGGCGTGCACTTCCGTCGCCGGAAATGCCCGCCGGATCCGTAACAACGCAAGTGACCTGAAAGCATTTGAAGACTGATCAGTCTTCAAAATGCTTTCAGTGTTACTATGGCAGCGAGGACGCTATTAAAGTCCTGGTTGCCATAGTAGTAGTGGGGAGCGGGGGAGCAGTATACTTACAGTCCGTGCGGCTCCCAGGGCGCTCCAGAATGACGTCAGAGCGCCCCCATGCGCATAGATCACGTGACTCCCCACTACACTTCACCATGGCATCCGGGACTTTAGCGTCCTGGCTGCCATGGTAACCATTCAGAAAAAGCTAAACGTCGGATCCGGTGATGCATCGAAACAACGTTTAGCTTAAGGCCAGATCCGGATTAATGCCTTTCAATGGGCATTAATTCCGGATCCGGCCTTGCAGCAAGTGTTCAGGATTTTTGGCCAGAGCAAAAAGCGCAGCATGCTGCGGTATTTTCTCCGGCCAAAAAACGTTCCGGTCCTGAACTGAAGACATCCATTCCTGATGCATCCTGAACGGATTTCTCTCCATTCAGAATGCATGGGGATAAAACTGATCAGGATTTTTCCAGCATAGAGCCCCGACGACGGAACTCTATGCCGGAAAACAAATACGCAAGTGTGAAAGAGCCCTAATAGATATCATATTGTGGTCAGAATGAGTAAGGGTAAATAGACAGATGGGAACAATGAAGTACAAAAAATCTATAATTCTAGAAATAGAATAAAAAGTAACAGTTCCACCTTCAAATATAATCATGAAAAAGTTTCTTGTCAATAACTAAAGACAATTATCTTTCCTAGTTGGTACAGGATCCAACTAGAGCAGTGATGGCTAACCTCTGATACTCCAGCTATGGAGAAACTACGGCTCCCAGCATGCTCCATTGATTTCTATGGATTTCTGAAAACAGCCAAGCAAATGAACATCTTGGGAGTTGTAGTTTTACCACAGCTGGAGTGCCGGAGATTAGCCATCACAGGACTTGAGAGACAGTCATACTGGACTTAGTATTAAACAATAGACAGACCAAACATGCACCTGGGAAATAGGGACCATAATAAAATAAACATCCAATTAATGTTCAATATGGAGTTTTTTCAGGGAGGCACAAAAATGCTGAGCTTTCGAAAAGTAAAATTTGATCAGCTTAGAGGGGCCATTAGACTGACTAATTGGGACAATATCCTCAAAAGGTGTTTTCATATGCATCCAAAACTCTCATTATGAGAGGTAAATACCTATGGGAATAAAAGGGTCAGAAACAAAGAAAATAATGTAAATAAATAAAAATGTAAAGGGGCAATACATCAAAAAAGAAACCAATTAAATTGGTTGAAAGGATTCACTAAAAAATTATAAGGAAAAAATAGAAAATCTAAAAAACAGATAAAGGCAGCCAAGATGAAGAGAGAGAGGCTCATATACAAAGACAGTAACACTGTCTTTGGCTCCCTTACTATCCCCATCGGGTCCATGTGCTGCAGTGATGGCAGCCCGATTTCATCCACAGGCATCTGGGCTGCCTTCTACGGAAGCCTGTGAGACCCAGCCCCCTGGGTCTCACAGGCAAGAAGGCTGTCAATGTATTACATTGGTAATACGCTGACAGCCAATGCATTACAATACACATGTATTGTAGTGCATTGTAGAGGGGATCAGATCCCCAAAAGTTGAAGTCCCATAGTGGTACAAAAAAAAGTAAAAAAAAAAAAAGGTGTTTTACATAAATAAAAAAGTGCCATTTTCCCATAATTATATCATATAAAATTGTGAAAAATAGACATATTAGGTATCGTCGCGTCCGTATCGTCTGGCTCTATAAAAAGATCACATGATCCACCCCATCAGGTGAAAGCCGTTAAAAAAAACTAAATAAAAACTGTGCCAAAATATCAATTTTTTGGTCACCTTCTCTCACAAAAAGTGTAATACCAAGCAATCGTAACATCGTATGTACCCCTAAATGATGCCAATCAAACCATCATCTGATCCCCAAAAAATGAGACCCTACATAAGACAATTGTTCAAAAAATTAAAAAAATATAGCTCTCAGAAAATGACCGCATAAACAAGATATTTTTCTTTTCAAAAATGCTTTCACTGTGTGAGACTTAACAAAAATAAAAAATAGACATATTAGGTATCATTGCGTCCGTAACAATTTAGTCTATAAACATATCAAATTATATACCCCCTCAGGTGAATCCTGAAAAAAATAAAAATAAAAACTGTCACCTTGCCACACAAAAAGTGTAATACCAAATGATTAAAAAGTTGTATGTACCCCAAATTGGTAACAATTAAACCGTCACCTCATCCCGCAAATATGTCGCCTAAGACAATTGCCTGAAAAATGTAAAAAAATATTCCTCTCAGAAAATGGCAACACAAGATTTTAGTCTTTTCAAAAAATGCTTTTACTGTGTAAAACTTAACATAAATAAAAATAGACATATTAAGTGTTGCTGCTGTAACAACCAGCTCTATAAAAATGTCACATAATCTATGAGTGATCAAAAAGTCATATGTACCCCAAAATGGTACCAATAAAAACATCACCTCACCCTGCAAAAATTGAACCTCTACATAAGACAATTGCCCATAAAAATAAAAACCAAAGGCACCCGTAACCCAATCCATCAAAGTCGGCACTGCAAAAGCCATATGGTGCTCCTTTCCTTCTGACCACTGGCATGTGCCTTTACAGCAGTTTACTACCACGTATGGGGTATTTCTGTTAACTGCAGAATCAGAGTGATGCATATTGGGGTTTAATTTGCTGTTAACCCTTGCTGTGTTGCAAGAAAAAAATAATTAACATATTAAATCCTCAAATAAATTACATTTTCAAATTTCAACTCCATTTTCCTTTAATTCTTGTGGAACACCTCAAGAGTTAACAAAGTTTGTAACATCAGTTTTGAATAACTTGAGGGGTGTGGTTTCTAAAATAGGGTCATTTATGGGTGGTTTTTATTACGTAAGCCTCTCAAAATTACTTCATTACTGAATTGGTGTAAATGGTTTTGAAAATTTTCTTGAAATTTTTTTTTTCTCTTAAAAATTGCTTCTAAAATTCTAAGCCTTCTAAGCTCCTATAAAAATAAAATGACATTTACAAAATGATGCCAACATAAAGTAAACATATGGGAAATGTTGATTGATAACTATTTTATGAGGTATTACTATCTGTCTTAGGACTCATGCACACGACCGTATTTTATTTCCGCTTCCATTCCATTTTTTGTGCGGCCCGTATGCGGAACCATTCACTTTAATGGGGCTGTAGAAAATATGGAAGTTACTCAGTATGCATTCCGTTTGTCCGCATGGCCGTTCCGCAAAAAAGTAGTGCATGTCCTATTATTGTCCGCAAATCACGGTCCGTAGCCCCAATTCTAGTCAATAGGTCCGCAAAAAATACAGAACACATCCGTATGTCATCCGTATTTCATCTGTATTTTACGGATCCATACTGTAGAAATGCTATGCCCAGCCCATATTGCTCATGTGTTTGGTGATTAATAAGTTATTTTTTCCGTTCCAATCTGCAAAAAACGGATCGCATACGGAAACCATGCAGATATGTTTTGTGGAATAACGTAACGGAAGAGGACTTAAATCAGAGAAACAAAACCTCAGATGCGGAACAACGGATCCGTGAAAAATGGACCAAAAAAACAACAAAGGTCGTGTGCATGAGCACTTAAAAGTGAATTTTTCCAAATTTTTATATGTTTTATATATTCACATAAAGGTGAAATAGATCGACTCAAATTTATCACTGTCATGAAGTACAATTCAGTGTGTAACAAGAAAAGTGGCTTGGATAAGTAAAAGTGTTCCACAGTTATTACCACATAAAGTGACACGTCAAATGGCAAAAAATGGCATGGGCAGGAAGGTGAAAACAGGCCTGGGGTAGAAGGGGTTAATGGCACATTCAAATAAATAAATTAGAATAATCAGCACTTTGCCTGATCAATAAGTGGGAAGAGTAAGTGTAAGCTGTGCAGCCATGGTGCTGAGCCATGTAAAGAAAATAGTGCCAGTGGCACCCTGGCACTTGTGGTTGACCCTTGGCAATTCCATATGTTGCCCCTCATCTCTTCACTAATGCTTACCCTGCACATTAATATAAAAGATTACATGGCACCATGTGTGTAGGATCTAGACTAAAAAGGGGGGGGGGGGGGATTGTAACTGCTGTATCAATTACATCCTCTTCAATTTAGGGAGATAAATATATACCGTTGATATATATTTTCATATCACTGTATCTATATGTATATATGGCTTGAGAAAGGCTCATGTTTAGAGTTGAAACGTCGCCTGCACTGATGTCTGAATAAAGAACATCACTTTTTTGCACTATTTTGGCGTGCTGCTCTACTTTTTTGATAAATATATATATATATATATATATATATATATATATATTGTGGCAGTGGAGCTGCCAGAAGGCCATAGGAAGGCCATTCAAGTGGCGTATCTCACCCAGAGAAAGCTGGGTGAGAACAAGAAAGGTTGGGGAAATAGTTTTTCCCACTGTCTGCAGCAGTCAGGCTGGTAATGGGGATAATTAGCAGCCAGCTGAGGAGCTTGGATTAATGTGGGTTGAGCTTCTCAATCAGGGCTCCCAGCCTGGGAAAGAAGCAGGCTGTGTCAAGGCCTGTGGGAGCCGGGACCCTCTAACCCTGTGTGTAGGGTAAGCACTGGTGATGTGTCTTGGGAAGCTGGGTGTTAGACCCAGATCCTGATAGAGAGGGAAAGACTGTTTAGTCAGTGGCCAGACGGCCGAGGATTTATTTTTATGATTTTGTTGTACTGCTGTGATGACAATAAAGCTGGTCGTGGCCAGTTTGCACCCGAATCTACAGTGGTGGAGTGGCTTCTTGATGTGTGCCAACCGTCTAAGGCGTTAAGACGGCGATCTGGAAGAGCTAAATGACCCCGTGTTGTTACAATATATATATATATATATATATATAATGAATACCTGATGTCAGTTAAATCTGATACATCTGTTGGCTGGGAGAAATCAATTGTACGGTTAAGAAAAGATTTGTTTCCTTTTGTTATTATTAAGATATCCAATTATATTATTGATTAGATTTATATTCTTTGTGTTTATTAATTGCATATCCTTGTTCATCACTATTTTATTGTCACCGATTTTATATTTTATTCTATTTGCACTGAATTATTAATAAATATATATATATATATATATATATATATATATAGTATATCTGTTTCTTTTTGTCTTCAATTCAGCACAGATAAAAAAGCTCTAATTAGCTCTTGTTTTGTTTATGAAAATAAGTTGGAATCTCCTTTATTATAGATCCTGACTTGTTTACATAAATAAAAGACTGTTTTTCAGAGCAGTATAAATATTGTGACAGAGCCTGACCGCTCGCAACACCAGCTCCCACGCGACTATCATCATCACTACTTGCCTGCCTACAGGAGGAGGCGACAGATGTCTCCTCCAGATCTTGGATGGGCAGTAGCTGCTGACTGTCCTCTAGTAGCTCGTCCGAGCTGAAAAGTGGAGCCGAGCCTAAGGCATATAATACTTCTCGCGTTAAGGGGGCAGAAAATGACAGAGGCAGGTTGAGAACAGTTGTGGGCCCAGGGCCTGTTCCCAGGCCATGCCAACTAAGCGTCGTGTCAGAGGAACCCACTGACTCTTGGCTTGGGGTGTCTGATGTCACTTGTGACGAAGTCGAAGACCGAGTCAACCATTCCAGTCAAGCACCGCTGAGTTGCTGGTCAAGACACGAACGCTAGATTACACTGGAAGGTCAGGCCTCTTGCTGCAACTACAATTAAGACGTATTCTTTTTCCTATTAATACAACCCCCAAAAAAACAATAACAATCAAAATCAACCGCAGAACGGCTGATAGGACGTACCGTATTTTTCGCTTTATAAGACGCACTTTTTTCCCCCCAAAAGAGGGGGGGGAAATGGCCATGCGTCTTATAAAACGAATGTTGCACTGAAACTGATGTATCGCCGGCCGCAACGCTGCGCAGCGTGGCCGGCGATACATTAGTTACAGTGCGGGAGGGAGGAGGGGCTGGGGGCGGCATTTACTATACTAATGGCAGCGGGGCCCGGTACAGTTACTGTGCCCTATTGCACCGGGCCCTGCTCACTGTATTAACTTAAAGTAGCCAGTAAAACCGGTACATATACCGGTAATAGTCTTACACTTACAAAGGGCATGCAGGAGGCGGCGGCAGGAGGCAGGAGGCCGGGCGGGCAGGAGGCAGGAGGCCGGGCGGGCAGGCAGGCGGGCGGGCACTTACAGCATCACTCACTATGTCACGTGCCCGCGCCGCCTGCTTCATTCATAAAGCAGGCGGCGCGGGCACGTGACATAGTGAGTGACTCTGTAAGTGCCCGCCCGCCTGCCTGCCCGCCCGGCCTCCTGCCTCCTGCATGCCCTTCGTAAGTGTAAGACTATTACCGGTATATGTACCGGTTTTACTGGCTACTTTAAGTTAATACAGTGAGCGGGGCCCGGTGCAATAGGGCACAGTAACTGCACCGGGCCCCGCTGCCATTACAAAGTCGTATTAAATGCTGGCCCCCCCTCCAGTTAACAGGGACACTGTTATGGGGGAGATCTGTGGATCACACATAGCATAAGATGCTATGTGTCATCCACAAATCCCCCCTAGCAGTGTCATGCCATCCCCAGATGCCCCCATAACAGTGACATCCACAGCTCCCCATAACAGTGTCACCCACAGTCCCCCCATAACAGTGCTAGCCACAGATCCCCCATTACAGTGTCAGCCACAGTCCCCCCATAACAGTGTCACCCACAGTCCCCCCATAACAGTGCCAGCCACAGATCCCCCATTACAGTGTCAGCCACAGATTCCCACATAACAGTGCCACCCACAGATCCCCCATAACAGTGTCATCCACAGATCCCCCATTAGTGTCAGCCACAGATTCCCCCATAACAGTGCCAGCCACAGATTCCCCCATAACAGTGCCAGCCACAGATTTCCCCATAACAGTGCCATCCACAGATCCCCCATAACAGTGCCATCCACAGATCCCCCATAACAGTGTCCTCCACAGATCCCCCATAACAGTGCCATCCACAGATCCCCCATAACAGTGCCATCCACAGATGCCTATAACAGTGTCATCCACAGACCATCATTAGGTCAAAACCCACCAAAAGCACACCTTTTGATTCAAAATCTTTTTTTTCTTATTTTCCTCCTCAAAAACCTAGGTGCGTCTTATAATCAGGTGCGTCTTATAGGGTGAAAAATACGGTACATATCTTTCCTATTAATACAACCAGTTAATGGCTGTAGTACAATGTAACTTCACCGCATAAAGGCAATAAAGACGTATTCATTTTCCTATTAATACCCCCCCCCCCCCCCCGCCAAAAGAAAAAATCTAACAATCAAAATTCACAGGAGAACGGCTAATAGGACCTACGTATATTCTTATTAATACACCCCGTAAATGGCTGTAGTACAATGTGACTTCACAGCAGAACTGCAATTAAGACATATTCTTTTTCCTATTAATACACCCCGCAAAAAAAAATATAACAATCAAAATTCACAGCAGAATGGCTAATAGGACATATGTATCTTTCCTATTAATACTGTACACCACATAAGTGGCTGTCATACAATGTAACTTCACTGTAGAACGGCAATTAAGACATATCCTTTTTCCTATTAATACACCCCCCCCCCAAAAAAAAAAAGTATAACAATCAAAATTCACCTCAGAACGGCTAATATAACATACATATTTTTCCTATAAATACACCCCATAAATGGCTGTAGTACAATGTAACTTCACCGCAGAAAGGCAATTAAGAAGTATTCTTTTTCCTATTACTACACCCCCCAAAAAAAGTTTAACAATCAAAATTCACCGCAGAGCAGCTAATAGGACGTACGTATATTTCCTATTAACCCCTTAAGGACCGTCACCGTACATGTAAGGCACTGGTGGATGTGACTTAAGGACCAGCGCCGTGCATGTATGGCGGGCTGATCCGGTGGATGCAAGAGTTGCGCCCGCCCTATCAGCGGCATGGTTCCAGCAGTCACTGACAGCCAGGCCCCTGCTGCATACGCCGGCATATCAACCCCTTGTATGCCGAGGTCAAAGCTGACCGCAGCATGCAGAGGGTTCGTGGAGGGTATGGGTGCCGCTGCAGTGGCGGAGAAGGCAAGTTCGATGCCTTCTATAGGCATCGGGGCTTGCCTTCTACGGAAGCCTGCGAGATCCAGCCCTTAGGCTGGATCTCACAGGCAGGCTGTCAGCATAAAAGCTGACAGCCAATGCATTACAATACAAGTGTTTTTCATAAAAAATAAAAAATCCCAAAATAAAACACATATAATTGTAAAGAAAACCAGACATATTGGGTATTGCCGTGTCCATGACGACCGGCTTTACAAGAATATCACATGATCCACCACCTCACCTGAACTCCGTAGAAGAAAATAAAATAAAAACTGTGCTAAAACAATCATTTTTTTGTCACCTTACATCAAAAAAGTGCAACACCAAGCGATCAAAAAGGCGTATGACCCTCAAAATAGTTCCAATCAAACAGTCACCGCATCCCACAGAAATTGAGCCCCTACATAAAACAATCAGGCAAAAAATAAAACAATAACAATATGGTAGAGAAAGCTCACCAGTAACCTAACCCATTGACCACCCCTCAGAATTGCTATAACCAAAATGTTAGTAATAATAATGGATGGTTTACAGTAATTTGCATGCAATTCCACTATTTAATATAAAACACAATGTATTAAAAAAAAATTCCCCGCATATATACCTAAAAACCACAATTTATATCGTCCATTTTATGCGCATGTATCAAAAAATAAAAGATAAAGATAATTAAAACATGATTTCATTATTTTTTTCCTTCACTCTGGACTTGTGGTTAGTAATATTAGTTGTTATTTGATTGCATTCACACAGTTTTCTTAATTAATTGTGGACTTGCAAAGCTTTCACACGGTCTATTATATTGTTAAATATGCAGTGCCAGTTCTTTTCTCATGCACATATATAGTCATAGCATATTATTATTAGTCCACAGTTAGTTTCCATAGCTTTTGCTATATATATTACTCACGATCTTATTACAATTCTGCGCTGCTTTATCACCGACCGACCTTTGATCGAGAAAGTTTGGTTGTATCACTCCTTGCTGAGCGTCTGTTGGACTTGCCGGGATGCCAAGCAGCTAACTGGAATTGCGCTATATTGGAGTTTGTAATGAATGACAATCCACACTGTCCGATCAAAAAAAAATACCACCAGATGCGTTTTGGAACTAGTAAACATAGTAACATGGTAACATAGTATATAAGACCGAAAAAAGACATTTGTTTATCCAGTTCGGCCTGTTTCCTACAAGTTGATCCAGAGGAAGGCAAAAATCCCCTGTGAGGCAGAAGCCAATTTTCCCCACTTAAGGGGAAAAAAATTCCTTCCCGACTCCAATCAGGCAATCAGAATAACTCCCTGGATCAACGACCCCTCTCTAGTAGCTGTAGCTTGTAATATTATTACACTCCAGAAATACATCCAGTCCCCTCTTGAATTCCTTTATTGTACTCACCATCACCACCTCCTCAGGCAGAGAGTTCCATAGTCTCACTGCTCTTACCGTGAAGAATCCTTTTCTATGTTTGTGTACAAACCTTCTTTCCTCCAGACGCAGAGGATGTCCCCTCGTCACAGTCACAGTCCTGGGGATAAATAGATGATTGGAGAGATCTCTGTACTGACCCCTGATATATTTATACATAGTTATTAAATCTCCCCTCAGTCATCTTTTTTCTAAAGTGAATAACCCTAATTTTGATAACCTTTCAGGGTACTGTAGTTGCCCCATTCCAGTTATTACTTTAGTTGCCCTCCTCTGAACCCTCTCCAGCTCTGCTATGTCTGCCTTGTTCACAGGAGCCCAGAACTGTAAACAGTACTCCATGTGTGGTCTGACTAGTGATTTGTAAAGTGGTAGGACTATGTTCTCATCACGGGCATCTATGCCCCTTTTGATGCAGCCAATTATTTTATTGGCCTTGGCAGTAGCTGCCTGACACTGGTTTTTGCAGCTTAATTTGCTGTTTATTAAAATTCCTAGATCCTTTTCCATGTCAGTGTTACCGAGTGTTTTACCATTTAGTATGTACGGGTGACTTGTATTATTCCTTCCCATCTGCATAACTTTACATTTGTCAGTGTTAAACCTCATCTGCCATTTCTCTGCCCAAGCCTCCAATCTATCCAGATCCCTCTGTAGCAGTATACCGTCCTCTTCCGTGTTATTTACTTTACACAGTTTAGTGTCATCTGCAAAAATAGATATTTTACTGTGCAGGCCTTCTACAAGATCATTAATAAATATATTGAAGAGAATAGTGCCCAATACTGACCCCTGAGGAATCCCCCTAGTGACAGTGACCCAATCTGAGTATCTACCATTAATAACCACCCTCTGTTTTCTGTCACTCAGCCAGTTACTTACCCACTTACATACATTTTCTCCCAGTCCGAGCATCCTCATTTTATATACTAACCTTTTATGAGGTACAGTGTCAAATGCTTTGGAGAAGTCCAGATATATGACATCCATTGATTCGCCACTGTCAAGTCTAGAACTTACCTCCTCATAGAAGCTGATTAAATTCGTTTGGCATGACCGATCCCTCATGAAGCCATGCTGATATGGTGTTATTTGCTTATTTTCATTGATATACTCCAAAATAGAAACCCTTCAAACAGTTTACCAACAATAGATGTTAAAGTTCCGGCCTATAATTTCCAGGCTCTGTTTTTGGACCCTTTTTGAATATTGGCACCACATTTGCTATGCGCCAATCCTGTGGAACATTCCCTGTCAGTATAGAGTCCGTAAATATCAGAAATAAAGGTCTGGCTATGACATCACTTAATTCCCTTAGGATATGGGGGTGTATGCCATCCGGTCCTGGCGATTTGGCTATTTTAATCTCGCTGTTGTACTTCTTCCTGGGTCAGACAGGGCACTTTTAATGGGGAATTTACTTTTACATTCTGCATTTCATCTGACAGTTTATTTTCCTCAGTGAATATAGTGGAGAAAAAAATATTTAATTATTTTGCTTTATCCTCGTCGCTCTCTGCAACACCCCCCTCATTGCTATGTAGAGGGCCGACTCCTTCAGATTTATATTTTTTACTATTTATATAATTGAAGAACATTTTAGGGTTAGTTTTACTCTCTTTGGCAATTAATCTCTCGGTCTCTAGTTTGACAAATTTTATTAGTTTTTTACATATTCTATTTTTTTTCCTTATAGTTCATCAGTGCTTCCTGGCTCCCCTCTTGTTAGTGATTTATATGCTTTCTTTTTGTCATTTATTGCTATCTTTACGGTTCCATTTATCCACATTGGTTTCTTATTGTTCCTTAGCATTTTATTCCTATAAGGTATGTACCTCTCACAATTAGATGTTACAATGCTTTTAAAAATCTCCCATTTTGTGGTTGTCTTTCTATTTTTGAGGACTTTGTCCCAGTTAGTTAGGCTTATGGCCTCGCTTAGTTGGCTAAATTTAGCTTTTTTGAAGTTTGGTATTTTTGTTCCTCTCTTTAGAAACTCTCGTTTGAAGGATAATTGGAAGGTTATTACTTTATGGTCACTATTTCCTAGTTGTCCCGCAACCTGCACATCTGTTGTTCTATCAGGTCTATTGGTTAATACTAAGTCCAGTATGGCCGTCCCTCTAGTTGGGTCCTGAACCAGTTGGGAAAGGAAATTGTCTTTGGTTATTGCCAAGAACCTGTTTCCTTTTTGGGATGTCCAGCTCTCAGATTCCCAGTCTATATCTGGGTAGTTGAAGTCCCCCATAATAACGACTTTATTATGATTTGCTGCCTCGTCTATGTCGTTTAGTAATAGATTTTCTGTGGACTCTGGTATATTAGGTGGTTTATAGTAAACTCCTATTAGTAATTTATTATTGTTTTTTGCTCCATGTTCCATCCTTTCTAAACAGATTGTAACCTTTTATATTAACTGCCCAGTCATAGCTATCATCCAGCCATGTCTCAGTTATTCCCACTATGTCATAGTCCTTCTCACACATCACTAATTCCAGTTCACCAGTCTTGTTAGTCAGGCTTCTGGCATTAGTATACATACATTTGAGAGGTTTATGTGTATTTTTTACCCTACATCTTTCATTCTGAGCTGTTCTAGTCCCCCCTTCCATTCCTCCCCCAGTCACACTACCTCGCCCCTGGTCTCTATCTGCACTATCTTCCCCTCCTATAATGTAATTACCCTCCCCCCCAGTCCCTAGTTTAAACACTCCTCCAACCTTCTAGCCATCTTTCTCCCCAACACAGCTGCCCCTTCCCCATTGAGGTGCAGCCCGTCCCTACGATAGAGCCTGTAGCCGGCAGAGAAGTCGGCCTAGTTCTCCAGGAAGCCAAACCCCTCCTTCCTACACCAGTTCTTGAGCCACTTGTTAACCTCCCTAATCTCCCGCTGCCTTTCTTGTGTGGCTCATGGTACAGGCACTATTTCAAAAAATACAACTTTTGAGGTCCTAGCCCTAATTTTTTAAGGACTCTCTTCACCTTCCTCTAACTTTGTCATTGGTTCCGATATGGACCATGACCGCTGGGTCTTCTCCAGCCCCTCCCAGTAATCTGTCAACCCGATCCGCGATGTGTCGAACTCTAGCGCCAGGAAGACAGCACACTGTTCGGCGATCACGATCTTTGTGACAGATCGCCCTATCTGTTCCCCTAATAATGGAGTCTCCCACTACCAACACCTGTCTACTAGTAGTTCCTTCCTCAGTGGTAAACAGGCATTGAATGGCTGTTGGGACCGAACAGCCAAGTTTTAAACTATTCTGGGTCAATTGCAATTTCTGGACCGGATCATGACAGGAACGATCTGGTTTATAAGCATCAGTACATACCACACTTGTAGGTGACACATTATATGTTTATATCAATACACATACTACATTTAACTATCGCATTAGTATGTTAATCATATTAATAGATATAATCTTATCTCTTATACCATGAACATCACCACATTTATAGGTGTCAATACACATTGTATGTTTGGCTACCGCATTTGTGTCAATACACATGGTGTATTTGCCTCCCATATATTAGTAATGTTAATGGATGTTATACCATCTTTCATACCAGAAGTACTGCCTAATTTATAGGTTCATTACATGTTGTGCATTTGACTACCGTATTTGTGTCAATGAACAGCCATTATTATTACTAACAAAAAATAAAAAAAACTATTGCTATATGGAGACATTAAAACATAATTTTTTTTGTTTCAAAAATGCTTTTAAGTAGACATATAAGGTATCTCTGTGTCCGTAACAACCAGGTATATTAAAATATCACATGACCTAACCCCTCAGATGAACACTGTAAAAAAATCAATCCATCATCTCATCCCGCAAAAAATGAGACCCTACCTAAGATAATCAGCCAAAAAATAAAAAAAACTATGACTCTTAGGCCCCTTTCACACGGGCGTGATTTCCGCATGGGTGCAATGCATGAGGTGAACGCATTGCACCCGCACTGAATCCGGACCCATTCATTTCTATGGGGCTGTGCCCATGAGCGGTGATTTTCACGCATCACTTCTGCTTTGCGTGAAAATCGCAGCATGCTCTATATTGTGCGTTTTTCATGCAACACAGGCCCCATAGAAGTGAATGGGGCTGCGGGAAAATCGCAAGCATCCGCAAGCAAGTGCGGATGCAGTGCGATTTTCCTGCAAGGTTGCTAAGAGACTGGACCCAATCTTTATTATTTTCCCTTATAACATGGTTATAAGGGAAAATAATAGCATTCTCAATACAGAATGCTTTGTAAAATGTGGATTAAGGGGTTAAAAATAAAAAAATTAACTTACCTTATCCACTTGCTCGCGTAGTTGCCGATCTCTTCTCTCTTCTTCAAGCATTAGCTACCAGCTAAAGGACCTGTGATGACGTCATATCACATGGTCCAATCACATGCTCCATCACCATGGTGATGGACCATGTGATTGGACCATGTGATGAGCTCAGTGACCTCATCACAGGTCCTTTAGCCAGCAGCTAATGAATGAAGAAGAGATCGCAACTATGTGATCAAGTGGATATGGTGAGTTAATTTTTTTATTTTTAACCCCTCCATCCACATTTTACTGAGTATTCTATATTGAGAATGCTATTATTTTCCCTTACAACCATGTTATAAAGGAAAATAATAAAATTTACAGAATACTCAACCCGGAACCGGACTTCAGTGATGAAGTCCGGGTTCGGGTCTGGGTACCAAACATGCCGATTTTTCCCACGCGCGTGCAAAACGCATTAAAACGCTTTTCACTCGTGTGGAAAAATCGTGCATTTTCCCGCAACGCTCTTATCCTTATGTGAAAGAGGCCTTAGAATATGGAAACACTAAAACATAATTTTTTATGTTTAAAAAATGCATTTATTGTGTAAAACAAATAAATTAAAAAAGTATACATATTAGGTATTGCTGCATCTGTAACAACCTGCTGTATAAAAATATCACATGACCTAATCCCTCAGATGAACACCATAAAAAAAACTGTGTCAAAAAAAACTTTTTCTCACCTTACATCACAAAAAGTGTAATACCAAGCGATCAAAAAGTTATATGCACCCTAAAATAGTACCAATCAAACCATATCATACCGAAAAAAAATAAGCTCCTACATAAGACAGTTGCCCAAAAGATAAAAAACTATGGCTTTCAGAGGAGACACAAAAAAAATTGTATTATGTAAAATTGAAAGAAACAACAAAAAAAGTATTAATATTTGGTATTGTCGAGTCCGTAACAACCTGCTCTATAAAAATAGCACATGATCTAATCTTTCAGATAAACATTGTAAAAAACAAAAAATAAAAACATTGCCAAAACAGCTATTTTTTGTTACCTTGCCTCACAAAAAGTGTCATGTAGAACAAAAAAATCATATGTACCCTAAAGTAGTACCAACAAAACTGCCACCTTATCCCGTAGTTTCCAAAATGGGATCACTTTTTTGGAGTTTCTACTCTAGGGGTGCATCAGGGGGTCTTCAAATGTGACTTGGCAACTTAAAATTATCCCAGTGAAATCTGCCTTCCAAAAACCATATGGCGTTCCTTTCCTACTGCGCCCTGCCATGTGCCCGTACAGCAGTTTACGACCACATATGGGGTGTTTCTGTAAACTACAGAATCAGGGTAATAAATATTGAGTTTTGTTTGGCTGTTAACCCTTGCTATGTTATTGGGAAAAAAATGATTAAAATGGAAAATCTGCCAAAAAAGTGAAATTCTAAAATTTCATCTACATTTTCCTTTAATTCTCGTGGAACACCTAAAGGGTTAACAAAGTTTGTAAAATCAGTTTTGAATACCTTGAGGGTGTAGTTTCTAAAATGGGGTCATTTATGGGTGGTTTCTATTATGTAAGCCCCACAAAGTGACTTCAAAACTGAACTGGTCCTTAAAAATTGGGTTTTGGAAATTTTCTGAAAACATCCCAAAAAAAAGAAAATGTCATTTACAACATGATCCAAACATGAAGTAGACATATGGGGAATGTAAATTAATAACTATTTTAGGAAGTATCACTATCTGTTTTAAAAGCAGAGAAATTGAAATTTAAAAAATTGCCCATTTTTCCAAATTTTTTGTAAATTTGATATTTTTTTATAAATAAAAATGAAATATTTTAACTCAAATTTACCACTGTCATGAAGTACAATATGTGACGAGAAAACAATCTCAGAATGGCTTGGATAAGCATTTTAAAGTTATCATCACATAAAGTAACTGATTTGCAAAAAATGGCCTGGTCCTTAAGGTGAAAAATGGCAGTGTCCTGAGGGGGTTGATACACCCTGTAAATGGCTGTATCACACAGCACTTGCACCCCAATAACAAGCAAGATTTGCTGGAATTACTGAGCTATCATTTAGTGCAATTTGAATCCCCAGTTAGTACAGCAAGGTGTCATAGAATCGCTATTACCAAGGCTGTACACTCCCGTATTGGACCCTGTTCTCCTTTTATAGTGTAGATAATGCCTCCCTATCCTTTCCCTACACTATGAATTGTCTTTCCCTGAACTTATAAATAGTGATGAGCGACCATACTCGGCCGAGTACCGCTTCGGCACGAGCATCGCTATGCTTGGCCCGTGGCGGTACTCGGCCGAGTACTGCATGTGCTCGAGTGAAAGGCTCGAGTCTCCGCCCGCATGTTTTGTGGGTTTTAAGCAGCCAATAAAGGTGCAGGTAAGTACTGCCCTCACTGCAATGCCAGTAGCCATGTTAGCTGCTGGCATTACAGTGATTGGTTGGCATCAACGTGTCATCGGAGGTTATATAGCACCCGATGACGCATGTTCGGCTCAGACGTAGTCAGGAAGAGTATCGGGTAGGAAGGGAAAGACAGAGCAGGGAGTGAATTTCAGCGATTTTAGTTAGAGAAAGCTTTTGAAAGATCCAAAAGTCCTTTTACGGACTACTGTGTATTTGTGTGTGTGTGTGTTATAGATCAACAAAATATTTAACAGCAGTGTCAGGGACATCCGTTCTAAGGAAGGGACAGATAGTGCAGGGATTAAAATTTGCTGTGTTTAACACCAAAAGCTTTTCAAAGAACCCAAAATCCTTTTAAGGGCTACTGTGTGTGTTTCACACTAGCAAGATATTTTTATTTTATAACTATTAGTGACATATACTGTACATCATCCGCAGACTAACTCTTTAATAATCTAGGTCACATCTAGTGTCCATAATCTGTGGTGTTCTCTGTAGCCAATACTGTCCTGCATCATAAAACACTGTCTGTATTACAAATTCCAATAATCTGGGCATAATATAGTGTCCAAAATCTGTGGTGTGCTACAACCAATACTGTCCTGCCTAAGAAAACACTGTCAGTATTATGAATTCCAATAATCTGGTCCTAATATAGAGTCCGTAATCTGTGGTGTTCTATAACCAATACAGTCCTGCCTCAGAAAACACCGTCAGTATTACAAATTCCAATAACCTGGGCCTAATATAGTGTCCATAATCTGTGGTGTTCTATACCAAATACTGAACTGCATCTAAAAACACTAACTATATTACAACTTCCATTAATCTGGCCCTAGTGTAGTGTCCAAAATCTGTGTGTTTTTATATCCAATAATGAACTGCATCTGAAAACAGTGTGTATATTACAACTTTCATTAATCTGGGCCTCGTGTAGTGTCCAAAAATCTGTGGTGTTCTATACCCAATAGGAACTTCATCTAAAAACACTGTCTATATTACAACTTCCATTAATCTGGGCCTAGTGTAGTGTCCAAAATCTGTGTGTTTTTGTATCCAATACTGAACAGCATTTAAAAATACTGTCTATATTACCACTTCCATTAATTTGGGCCTAGTGTAATGTTCAAAATCTGTGTGTTTTTGTATCCAATACTGAACTGCATCTAAAAACACTGTCTATATTACAACTTCCATTAATCTGGGCCTAGTGTAGTGTCCAAAATCTGTGGTGTTCTATACCCAACACTGAACTGCATCTAAAAATACTGTCTATATTACAACTTCCATTAATCTGGGCCTAGTGAAGTGTCCAAAATATGTCTGTTTTTGTATCCAATGCTGAACTGCATTTGAAAACAGTGTGTATATTACAACTTCCATTAATCTGGGCCCAGTGTAGTGTCCAAAATCTGTGAGTTTTCGTATCCAATACTGAACTTCATCTAAAAACACTGTCTATATTACAACTTCCATTAATCTGGGCCTAGTGTAGTGTCCAAAATCTGTGTGTTTTTGTATCCAATACTGAACTTCATCTAAAAACACTGTCTATATTACAACTTCCATTAATGTGGGCCTAGTATAGTGTCCAAAATCTGGGGTGTTCTGTGACCAGTATTGTCCTGCATCAAAAAACAAAGGGACAGGGAAGTGGGCGATATGCTGATGGTGCAAGCAGAGGCCAGGGCCCTGGGCGCAATGAAACTGTGCCTGCTGCCAGTGCACCAGAAAAAAAGAAAAAAAATCCACCTTACCCAGCTTTATGTCGCTGGGCGGTGCAGGAAAACACTGTCTAAGTCGGACCAGTGCGAACAGTTGGTCGGTTGGATTGCTGAAGATAATGCTTCCAGTCGGTTAAGCACCACCCTCTCTTCCACTAAGTCCAGTCTCTGTAGCCAAGAGTCTGGTCAACTGAATTCTCACTCTGATCCTCCTTCCTCCCACAATGTCGAGTCTGGCCAAACAAGTGGTCCCACTCTCGGATATTCACATGACCCCTTTTCATCGCCAGTACTTGGCTTGGCTCTCTCGCCAAGCACGCTTGAAGAGGTACCTGAGATATTGTGCCCTGATTCCCAACCTCTTGAGCCTTCACAGTCTCAAGAAGATGACGGTGGTGAACGGCAATCATTTGTTCACAAGGTGGATGATGATGAGACACAGTTGTCAATCACTTAGGTTGTGGTTAGGTCAAGTCAGGAGGATGAGCAGAGTGAGTAAGTGGAATAGGAGGTGGTGGACGATGAGGTTACTGACCCAACTTGGGAAGGTGAAAAGCCGAGCGAGGACAGCAGTACAGAGGGGGAGGGATCCGCAACACTGCAACAGGCTCGAAGAGGCAGTGGGGTGGGAAAAAGGAGAATGCAGGCCACACCGAACAGGCCCACAACTGTTCCCTGGATCACTGCCTTGCGGCAATCTCCCTTGCCAAGAGGTAGGTGTTCCGCAGGATGGCGCTTTTTTGAGGAAAGTGCAGATGACAAAAGAGTGGTAGTTTGCAACCTGTGTCATACCAAAATGAGCCGGGGCGTGAACACTAGCAACTTCACCACCACCAGAATGATCCGCCACATGGCATCCAAGCATCCAAGTGGGCCGAATGCCTGGGTCCACAATCTGGGTCGGCGGGCCACATCACTGCCTCCTCTTCCCCTGTGTTACGCACTGCTGGCCAATCCACTGTCGAAGGCAGAGGCCCGGATGCCCCTTGCCCTGCACCTGGAACTTCGCATGAACCGTCAGCAACAACATCCACTTCCCTGTCCCAGCGCAGCGTCCAAATGGCGATAAGACAGGCATTTGAACGCAAGCACAAATACCCACCCACAGGCCATAGCACTAAATGCGCAACTTTCTAAATGACTTGCCCTTGAAATCTCACCATTTAGGCTTGTGGACACTGAGGCCTTCCACAGCCTGATGTCGGCAGCCGTCCCTCGGTACGCAGTCCCCAGCCGCCACTAATTTTCACGGCGTACCATGCCCGCCTTACACCAGCATGTGTACCAGAACATCACCCGTGCCCTGACCAACGCACTTACTGGGAAGGTCTACCTCACCACGGACACATGGACAAATGCTGGTGGCCAGGGAGGCTACATTTCCCTTACCGCACACTGGGTGAATGTTGTGGAGGCCGGGAGTGAGTCGTACCCTGGGGTGGCACAGCTGCTACCCACACTCAGGATTGCGGGTCCTACGTCCATCAGGGTCTCCGCCAGCAGCTATGTTACTGGCTCCAACCCCCACTTCTCCTCCTCCGCCGCCTCCTACTCCACTTCTACCTCCAACAGCAGTCAGCCATCAGTCGCTAGCTGGAAGCAGTGTAGCACTGCTGTGGGTAAGCGTCAACAGGCCATGCTGAAGCTGATCTGCTTAGGGGACAAACAGCACACTGCCGCAGAGCTTTGGCAGGATATAAGGGACCAGACCGAGCTGTGGCTCTCGCCACTCAACCTACAACCAGGCATGGTTGTGTCTGACAATGGCCGTAACTTGGTGGCGTCTTCGGAGCTCGTCAACCTGACACACATCCCATGCCTAGCCCACGTCTTAAACTTAGTGGTTCAGTGGTTTATAAAAACCTACCCCAATTTGGCAGAGCTACTAGTGAAGGCGTTCTGGGTGTGTGCCCACTTCCGCAAGTCGTCCACAGCTTGAGCTGGTCTTTCAACGCTGCAGCAGCGCTTGCGGCTTTCAGTTCACCGACTGTTGTGTGACGTGAGCACATGCTGGAACTCTATGTTCTTCATGTTGGCCAGGCTTTTGTCTGAGCGTGTATTTAGTGCTGCTGGAGGCATTATAACTGATAAGTGTATCCGCTTGTCCACTGATAATGCTGACAGGTTGACTCAGATAAAAATGAACAAGACCTGGATTTCCCCTGACTTCTCAACTCCACCAGAGGAGAGCTGAGCTGATGATGGACATGAAGGCAATTTCAATGTATTGTTTATAATGTACTCAGTCTACTGTAGTGTATTCCCATGCACCTTTTCCACCACAAAAAAAGTGTATATGGTTGAAACTTGTTTTCTCCTCCTCCTCCTCATCCAGATTGTATATATTCCCTCCACTACAATTTTTAGAGGGTCAGCTCACCAGCAGGCCCTCAACCATAATGTTTTAGAGGGTCAACTCACCAGCAGGCCCTCAACCATTATTTTTTAGAGGGTCAGCTCACCAGCAGGCCCTCAACCATAATGTTTTACAGGGTCAACTCACCAGCAGGCCCTTAAACCATAATGTTTTATAGGGTCAGTTAACCAGCAGGCCCTCAACCATAATGTTTTACAGGGTCAGCTCACCAGCAGCCCCTTGCCCGTAATGTTTTAGAAGGTCACCAGCAGGCCCTTGCTCCAAATGTTATTCAAGCTGTTTTCGGAGTGCCTCTTGCTTGTAATTTTTGGCAGCACTTGCACTTTATATACAATTTAATATACAGGAAAGAATGCTTTCTAACATTTTTCCCTGAAAAATGAAAAAAAATTTGAGGAGGGGGTTGGGCGTATTTTTGTCAGTCTGTAAAAGTGGCATGCAACTCGGACAACATGGTTCCCAGCAGCGACCTGGGAGTCTAAGATGCATGCAGACATCGTCTCCATGCTGTTCCTGATCCATTTCGGTGGTGTTTCTGTCACTTTCTGACCTTTTCTATGGACCAGGCACCCTCCCCTCTTCAGAGCAGGGGGTGCCTGGTTGTCTCCCATTAACTTCCATTATACTCGGGTGCTCGGCCGAGCACACAAACATAGCAATGTGTTCGGCCCGAACATCCGAACACCCGAATACTTTGGTGCTTGCTCATCACTACTTATAAATAATTTTTTCAGCACAATAGTCTTTCCTAGCACTGTACGTAGAGCCTATCACATCTCTCCCAGTGCAAGTACACTGAAAAATAGCAGAATCCAAGATGGCTGAGGCTATTTATAGGGCTGTTACATTACAGGGGCTGTCTAGCTGCTGATTGGCTGCATGCATGGCTCTGTGGGTGATCCCTCGTTCCCAGAGTTCTTTTCTCCATGTCCTAACATGTGCAGCAGTCATTTTAGGAAAAAATGCGATTCGTTACCACGGTGCGAATCAAATTTTTTTCTGAAATTCGGATAGAATTCCACTTTGTCAACTTCGATTCACTCATCTCTAACAACGATCAAGAGTATAATTGCCCTAAAGGCAAACAAAACACGTGTGTAAATTGGCCAAATTTATGGGAGTACAACTATCTGCACAGAATAACATTCCTAAAAATAGTTAATCAGCTTCTGCTACAAATGCTCCAGGTTCCTAGTTTACCAGTGAAGGTGTGTTATTCTGTTTGCCCCTGTACTGAATTTCTGTCCATTTATAGATTCTGTAACTCTGCTGCCTGCCCTGCTGTCTTACCCTTTGTGGCCTGCCCTGGCCACGGATTAGTTTCATGGATTTGCATGAACTCTGCCTGATTATGTACTATGAGTATTGCCTGATCCCTTGGTGATTTTCACCAGTGTCTCTGCCCCCGTTTTTTAGCTGCCAACTACACCGGGACTATTCCAAGAGGTAGAGGCCCGGTAGGTACCCTGCAGCGAAGATCAGATCAATGTATAGTGGTTAAAGGGTAAAACTAGGCGATCATCAGGATAACGCCCTTAGGACTAGCCTAAAGTCTAACCGGTTAGTTGGTACAGTGGATGCACACCCACCTCCCTTTATAAAAATAGATGTGCATCTCATTAAATTAGGATGTCATCGAAAAGTTAATTTATTTCAGTAATTCAATTCAAAAAGTGACTCATATTATAGATTAATTATACAGATGTCACAGAGTGATCAATTTCAATAGTTTATTTCTTTTAATGTTGATGATTGTGGCTTACAGCTAATGAAAACCCAAAAGTCAGTCTCTCAGAAAATTTTAATATTGTGAAAAAAGTTCAATATTATAGACTAAAGGTGTCACACTGTAATCAGCTAATCAACACAAAACACCTGCAAAAGTTTCCTAAGCCTTTAATGGTCCCTAAGTCTGGTTCAGTTGGCTGCACAATCACGGTGAAGACTGCTGACTTGACAGTTGTCCAGAAGAGCCACAAACACATTGCTAAGGTTTTGAAGAAGATGAGAGACACCAGACCCAACAATGCAGGCGATCTGAAGGCTGCTGGCTGTTCACTGATTGCTGTATCCAGGCATATCAATGGAAAGTTTAGTGGAAAGAAAAAGTGTGGTACGAAAAAGTGCACAAGCAACAGAGATAACTACAGCCTTGAAAGGATAGTCAAGAAAAGGCCATGAGTGGACTCCAGCTTCAAGAACCACCACTCACAGGTGTATCCAGGACATGGGCTACAACTGTCACATTCCTTGTTTCAAGCCACTCATGACCCAGAGACAACATCAGAAGTGTCGTACCTGGGCTAAGTAGAAAAAGAAATGGACCATTGCTCAGTGGTCCAAGGTCCTGTTTTCAGATGAAAGTAAATTTAGCATTTCATTTTGAAACCAAGGTCCTAGAGTCTGGAGGAAGAGTGGAGAGGCACACAATCCAAGTTGCTTGAGGTCCAGTGTGAAGTTTCCACAGTCAGTGATGATTTGGGGAGTCATGTCATCTGCTGGTGTTGGTCCACAATATAATATCAAGTCCAAAGTCAGCACAGCCATCTACCAGGAAATTTAGACTTCATGCTTCCCTCTGCTGACAAGCTTTATGGAGACACTGATTTCATTTTCCAGCAGTACTTGGCACCTACCCATTCTGCCAACAATACCAATACCTGGTTTAATAACCACGGTATCACTGTGCTTAATTGGCCAGCAAACTCTCCTGACCTGAACCCCATAGAGAATCTATGGGGTATTGTCAAAAGGAAGATGATGCAGACAAGCCGAAGTCCGCTATCAAAGCAACCTGGGCTTCTATAACACCTGCACATTGCCACAGGCTGATCGCCTCCGAATTGATGCAGTAATTGACACAAATGAAGCCCGACCAAGTATTGGGTGCATATACTGCACATTCTTTTCAGTAGACCAAGATTTCTATATTACATTTTTTTTTAATAAGTCTAATTTTCTAAAATACTGACTTTTGGGTTTTCATTAACTGTAAGTCATAATTATGAACATTAAAAGAAATAAATGATTAAAATAGATCACTCTGTGTGTAATGAATCTAAAGAATATATGCGTTTCACTTTTTAAATTTAATTACTGAAATAAATTAACTTATTGATTGTATTCTAATTTTATTGAGATGCACTTGTAAATGTTTTTTTACAGAATGAAAATATATACAATTTTCCAAAATACAGTACTGTGTTAGGTGTGGGAAAAAGGCAAAGTAAGAATGCTTTCAAAAATGTTAATAGTTTATTTTGAGCAATTAACAAAATACAAAGTGAATGAACAATGGAGAAATGTAAATCAAATCAAATCATTGGTGTGACCACATATTGCCTTCAAAACAGCATCCCTTCTCCTAGGTACACTTGAACAAAGTCACCAACAGGTGATAATAATCTTTATTTTCATAGGTAAGTTGAAATCCAGTCATAAACAGAAACAGCTGTATAGGAGGCTTAAAACTAGATTAGGAACTGCCTGCTACAAAGGTGGGGTTGTAGACGATAGTTTTACATACATACATACATACATACATGAGAAGACTGAGCACAACAACAAGACACAAGGTAATTATACTACATCATCAAGGTCTCTCCCAGGCAAAGATTTCACATCAGACTGGGGTTTCAAAATGTGTTATTCAAGCTCTTTTGAAGAAGCACAAAAACGGGCAATGTTGAAAACCACAGATGCAGTGGACAGCCAAGGAAACTTTCTCTCTATCAAATTCATCATTAGATAATGGATTAAATGGATTTCAATTCATATTAAGTTTATTGGCCTATACTAATTAGAGTATTGCAATGGCTGTCATTTTCTATGAAATGTTCATTTTATTTATATATATTTTGTGTGTAAAAATCTTTATTCACCCATGTGGTGCAGAAATGTTTCGGCTCGACAATAGAGACGATTTTAAGGAAAGAACAGAGACAAAGTGAGAAGTATATATACCCAAAGAACAATTACATGTCCAATTACATGATTGCATACCATAATTTCTCATTAAATAAATAAAATATACAATAATTCATACAATAGTGTGAAAAAATACAATGTGAATAAAAAATTAATCAGTAATAATCAAGTGACATAATGAATCCAAGAAATAGATGTATATCTAGTTTAAACATATAATACATTGATTTGCATATATAATGTGGTCTACAATTTTGGGGGAATATCGCAATTTGTTGGTTTGCCCTCTTCCCAAGCTGTATCAGTGTGGTTTGCTTCATATTTCTTTTAGAACCAATATCTGCTCTCACCAACTGATCACGCAGATTGCTACATCTGCGATATGAGATGCAGTGGATACACCAACTCAATTGTCTTAAACCTAATGGTCTAAATGTGGACTACAATTTTGGGGGAATATTGTGATTTGTTGGTTTGCCCTCTTCCCTGTATTATGTGGTCGGTTTATCTCCTGTGTATTTGGTAGTTAAAGAACTACTTGATCCATTTTGTAACATAGTAACATAGTATATAAGGCCGAAAAAAGACATTTGTCCATCCAGTTCGACCTGTTTCCTGCAAGTTGATCCTGTACTCTATGATTTCCTAATTATATATTTATATATTTATACTAGCACAGGCACAGTAACTATACCGACACGCCGTGTACGGCGGTGCTTCTACACGAGGTCGCCATTGCATCTGGTCTGTATGACTAAGTCCACTCCCTCCCCTCTTGCTCTCCTCAGCTTGTTTTAATATTACACACCTGACACTGTAAATTCACTTTATTAATTAACCATGCATGCACTGGGTCACTTTATATATGTAAATCAATGAATTACATGTTTACACTAGATATACATCAATTTCTTGAATACATTATGTCAACTGATTATTACTGATGAATTTTTTGTTCACATTGTATTTTTTCACACTATTTGTTATGGATGGTAGTGTCAAACAAGGCTCACCTTAGTCAGAGGACACCCAAGCTGGGAGTATGGAGTCCAGTGGCAAAGGCCCACAGAAGCAGGAGGCAGGTAGCGTGGTCGATCAGTCCGGGTCAGCAGCAGAGATGGCAGCGAGGTAACAGCAGAAGTAGACGGAGGCGTGGTCGTGGTAAGCAGTGAGTCAATGCAGGCGGCTAATCAGCGAGGTCAAACGGTCCGGGTTGGCAACGATGGTAAATCAGCAGTAGTGGTGGAGGAGCAGAGAGGACGCTTGCTACAGGCTTGGAGGCACAATAACCAGCAAAGGGCTGGGTTCAAGGGCTGGGTTTTATAGGGAAGTAGCAGGTAAAAGAGATTGGGATAATCAGCAGGACAAGAGAGGTAGTTAGAAGTTAGAAGTTAGAAGTTAGCAGTTAGCTAGAGAATAGTCCAAGGAGAGACGGTAGCCTAGTGGGTAGAGCTACCGCCTGGGACATGACTGGCCACGGGTTCGAGTCCTGACACTATTGTATGAATTATTGTATGTTTTATTTATTTAATGAGAAATTATGGTATGCAATCATGTAATTGGACATGTAAATGTTCTTTGGGTATATATACTTCTCACTTTGTCTTGGTTCTTTGTTTGAAAAAGGCTCTATTGTCAAGCCAAAACATTGCTGCACCACATGGGTAAATAAAGATTTTTATTCTTCTTTTTGAATTTTTGGATTGCTGTCCATTTTCTTGTTCTATATTGTGGGTAATGTGCCTATTCCCATTGGACGTGCACCCTTGCATTCTTTTGTCTGTGCCGCCATTTTTCCATTTATATATATATATTGTGGGGATTTGCTCTTGGCAGATAGGTGCGGGTGCAGTATAGAGGCGAAGGAAGCGGATTTTCAGTCATTCAACAGTGTTTTATTCACACTCTTGATAAAGCAAAACAACAGTCCTTGGTGCAGGTTCACACAGCAAACAAAACAAAAGTCCTTCAGGTTGTTACACTCACACACTGCAGGTCAGGAGCGATCGCCTGTGCTCCTGAAAGCTGGGTCACAGCCAAATGTCCACGGCAGGCCTCTGTGCACGCTGTACGCCTGCTAGCAGCTTCCAGACACAGGCTCAGCTACAAACTCCACTTGCTGGAGTAATTTCCCCCCAGCTGACAGTGCTGGCTGGGCTTTTAAACCCAGTCAAAAACCAGGCCTGGATCGCGGGAAGCAACTACCCACCCTACGCTTTAGTTGCTTCCAGTAAGAGCCAGCCCAGATTGGCTTTACAGCCATACTAGCTAAACAAGCTGTGTCCAGCAGCACTAGCTGCTGCTGACCTAAAAGAACAGGCTCTTACCTCACCGAGGCCAGGAAACTCGGTGACACGTACCTTCCGTCAATGACGGATCCCTGTGCCCTCTCACATACCTCCCCCTTTGTTCAACCCTGACAGGGTGAACACACGCCAAACACTGTACTCGAGACAGGGCATCCGCATTTCCTTGCAAGCGGCCTGCCCTGTGTTCCACTGTGAACTTGAAGTTCTGCAGAGACAAGAACCACCTGGTGACCCGAGCATTCCTGTCTTTCGCCTGGCACATCCACTTTAGAGGGGAATGGTCGGTCACCAGACGGAACTTTCTCCCTAGCAGATAATAGCGGAGAGACTCTAGTGCCCACTTGATGGCGAGGCACTCTCTCTCCACTATACTGTACCTGGTCTCGGCCGGGAGAGTTTGCGACTCAGGAAAACCACGGGATGCTCCTCCCCATTGATTTCCTGAGAGAGTACAGCCCCGAGGCCCACTTCAGAGGCATCGGTCTGTACCACAAATTCTCTCTTGAAGTCGGGCGTCACCAAAACCGGGGACCCACACAGGGCCGACTTCAGAGCAGAGAAAGCCTTTTCCGCCTGCTCATTCCACTGGATCGACACTGACCTGCGTCCCTTTAAAAGGCTTGTCAAAGGAGCAGCTATTGTAGCGAAGTTGGGAATAAACCTCATGTAGTATCCCACCATGCCCAGGAATGATTTTACTTGCCGCGTAGTGACAGGTCGGGGCCAATTCTTAATTGCCTCAATTTTGTTTACCTGAGGTTTGACCATCCCCCGCCCAATAACATACCCTAGGTATTTGGTCTCTTCTAACCCTATCACACACTTTTTTGGGTTAGCAGTTAAGCCAGCTTTCCTAAGGGAGTCCACTACGGCCTGTACCTTCGGTAGGTGACTCTCCCAGTCGGTGCTATGGACCACGATATCATCCAGATATGCTGAGGCGTACCGTCGATGTGGACGGAGCACAATATCCATTAGTCTTTGAAACGTGGCGGGGGCGCCATGTAGACCAAAGGGTAATACCTTGTACTGATCCAACCCCTCCGGTGTGATAAAAGCAGTTTTTTCCTTGGCAGCCTCCGTTAAGGGTACCTGCCAGTACCCTTTGGTGAGGTCCAAGACAGAAAAATACCTGGCCTGGTCCAATTTTTCAATGAGCTCATCCACCCTCGGCATGGGATATGCGTCAAACTTGGACACTTCATTTAGCTTGCGGAAATCGTTACAGAACCTCAATGTCCCGTCCGGCTTGGGTATTAAGACTATCGGACTGGCCCAATCACTTTTGACTCCTCGATGACACCTAACTGGATCATCAGCTGCACTTCCTTCACAATGGCTTGTCGCCGAGCCTCGGGTACCCGGTACGGCTTTAACCGGACTTTGGCCTGAGGCTGAGTGATAATGTCATGCTGGATTAGGGATGTGCGCCCAGGAGGTCCGAGAACACATCCGTGTTCCGACTAAGGAACTCCTTAACTTCCTGAACCTGTTTGGAGGACAGGCTATCTGAAATTTTTACGGTGGCTGCTGCTTCCCGGACTTCGAGGTGAGGGCCTGGATCCTTCTCACCTAGAAGCCCCGGCCGGGGGCTGTCATCGCTGGACAAGTCCCTATCCTTCCATGGCTTCAGTAAATTAACATGATACTCCTGCTCCGGCTTCCGCCGCCCTGGCTGGTGCACTTTGTAATTTACTTCCCCTACTTTCTCGAGTACTTCATAGGGCCCCTGCCACCTAGCTAGAAATTTACTGTCAAGGGTGGGTACCAGAACCAAAACCCGATCTCCCGGATTGAAGCCCCGTACCCGAGCCTGACGATTGTACACCCTACTCTGGGCTTGTTGCGCTGCCTCCATATGCTCCCGGACCAGCGGCAACACCCTTTCCATACGTTCCTGCATTTGGGTAACATATTCAATTACGCTTTTGTGGGGGACGGGCTGTTGTTCCCACGCTTCCTTAGCGATGTCCAACAGGCCCCGAGGGTGTCTGCCATAAAGCAGTTCGAAGGGCGAGAACCCAGTAGAGGCCTGGGGCACCTCTCGCACTGCGAACATGAGATAGGGCAGAAGCAGGTCCCAGTCCTTCCCATCTCTAGACACCACCCTTTTTAACATATTTTTTAGAGTTTGGTTAAACCTTTCGACAAGACCGTCCGTTTGCGGATGGTAAACGGACGTCCGCAATTGCTTTATACGCAACAACTTACACAGTTCCCTCATAACTTTGGACATAAAAGGGGTCCCTTGGTCTGTCAGAACCTCTTTTGGCAGGCCCACACGGGAAAACATTTCCATTAACTCTTTGGCAATGAGCTTAGCTGAGGTATGTCGCAGAGGCACCGCCTCCGGATACCGAGTGGCATAGTCGAGAACTACCAGAATGTGCTGGTGGCCCCTGGCAGACTTTGGTACAGGCCCGATTAGATCCATAGCGATACGCTCGAATGGGACCTCAATTATTGGGAGAGGGACCAGGGGACTTCTGTAATGCGGCTGGGGGCTATTTACCTGACAGGACTTACAGAACTCCTCTACTTCCTTAAACAAACCGGGCCAGTAAAATCGCTGTAGTACGCGGTCCTGCGTTTTCTGCCACCCCATGTGTCCCCCAAGAACATGTTGGTGGGCAAGCTCCATAACAAGCTTGCGATATGCGGTGGGCACCACCAACTGTTCAACTGGCTCTCCTCGGATTTGGTTCACCCGATACAACATATCCTGAAGAACAATGAATCGTGGAAACATTAATTCAGCCCCAGGTTTCTGGGGTTTACCATCAATCACTACGACACTTTCCCAGGCCCTGGTTAGGGTTTGGTCCCGGTGTTGTGCGGTCCCAAAATTTTCCCCGGAGACATTGAGATCTGCTAACTCGGGTCCTGGTGGCAAGTCCTCCGTGTCTCCCACCATTACACTCAGTGGGGTTGTCTCCCCCTCTATATATATATATATTTAATAATTTTGTTATTAAATTTTTCAGCAGCCAAAAGACTGTGATAAATAATCCCAAGATATCCCACTAGCCCAAGATTACATGCTAATTGATTGTCTGCAGTGTACACCCCGGTCTATATGAGCCTGTATTCATTTACACCCTTGAATTGTTCAATTGTGCAATAAATCACGCTGTCAGAGCCGGTTCTTCCTTTTCATAGAATGTAAAAATTCATTTTATAAAGTTATAACAAATATCGTTGGATTTGTTTCTTTGCTGGAGATAAGGCGTCTCCTGAGTTTTAGGAGCACAGTAGTAATAGTTCTTATGCAAAAGCTATTGAAAGAGAGAATAAGATACAGAAAACATACCCAAGGACAGAGGTTCACGGCAGCATATTCACAGGCGAGATATCTGGGATGTCCTTTATTATGGGTGCTGATTTGCATAGGTCATATCTACACAAAGCCCATTATTTAAAGGGGAAACTCTTGGCACACTATTTCCAGGAGATGCCAATTATTTTTTTTCAAGGTCAGCTCTGTATTTTTTTTAGAACACTTTATTATTTATATGCTTTATCCTTATCAAAAAAATATACAAAATAAAATGCAAAATCAAGCTCCTGCAATAACATGGTTTCTTTCACTTGTGCACAGGTTGTGTATGGTATTGCAGCTCAACGCCACTAAAAGTGAATAGCAATAAATTATTAAAGGTATAGCGCTGATTTAGGATGCATGTAGCCATGTTTTACTAATCCTGTACTGTCTCACTATCACATCCCTTTCGTTAGCCAGCATGTAATGGTAACTTGCTAGAAAAGAAAAAGACAAAAAATCTTAGAGTTTTGTAAGACTTTCAAAGAATATAAAAAAAAAAAAAAACAAGTACACCTAACCATAGTTCCAGGTCTCTCCTACGGCTAATAGGGCATACACACACATAAACCTTCTGGGTTTAGCTCTGAATTGGTGCAGTCTTAAAGAGGCTGTATCTCAAAAGCAACCCCTTTTTGAATAGAAGGGGCTGATGGTGGCCATAGATTTCCCCTGCAGTGCTTTCCACAGATGAAATGCAATATTACATGTAATATATAGACCTGCTGGGTGTGCCCTATTTGAGTGCGGATTTGCATTCTGGCTTCCAGAAGAGAGCTCCTGATAAGTATTTTGTTAATAGGGATAACGTTTTGGTCTGAGGGCCAAAGCATGATCATGTTACAGTTAGTCCCACTGCAACGCCATGCAATCGAACATCACAATCTTCATACCATGTGACACATATCGCCATGTAGTTCCAGCATAAAACTTATGGTGGTATTGCCATCTGAAATGTTTCTGGAACATCAAAAGTCGTACAGTATATGTCTGAAAGGTGCAGGTTCCACTTCCAGGACACCTACCTATTGGGCTGAGAGGTGTCACCTTCTCTCCCAATAAGCACTCCATAGAATAGAAGACCAGGCATGCATGAAGCTATGTCCATCGTAGTTTATGGGTGTTGTGGTGACTACTTAGCATTTCACAACTACCATAAACTACAATGTTGCTAAGAGGTGTCTCCCAAGAAAAAGAACAAGTCGGATCTTGACTCATACGTGGTCACTTCCAAAAGGAGGTGTTGGCGAAATGGTTCTCTTTCTTTGCATATTTGGTTCCCATGGAACATTGCCAATAAGTCTCCATACCCTCGAGTACCTCCAGTAAGTCTCTGTAACAGACCGTTTCTGCAGACAAGGGGTAAAAACCGTTTAGGCGATCGGCCCCCTTTACAGAGATATAGGCACAGCTACTGCAAAACTCCCGAACTGGATACAAAATAGCACTCCAACTTCCGTACTGGAACCTCCCAAATAGCTGCTAGCAGACGAACAGGAAAAGCAGACAATCAGCTTACACTCCTGGCAATCAGTCTCTAACAGCATACAGTGAATCCCCCCAAGAACGAGACGAGGCTCCGTATTGATGGTAAACAGGAATTCTCAGTTTATTGAGGGCTACCTGCCCGGTATTTATCCAGGTCTCCCACCTGGTGGACACTCCCCTAGGGGACCAGAAGGAAGACTGCGACACGGGATACAGCAGCCAATCACACACATTGGGACAATACAGACACCCCCAGCATATCCCTCCCCTCTGCCTGTGATACAATCACCCTACATGGGTAATGTAATCATCACAGGCAGGAGAATACATAATGTCTTCTGTCCTGGAGACAATTGAGGAGTCATTCAATTATCTCTCAGGACAAAGGAAATCGCCAATACACACGTGGGGACAATAGGACAGACATCACTATTCAATATACAATGTCCCACCCTTTACAATACACACAGACATGTCAGAGACAAGACTCCATTATGCACATGGGGACACAAAACAAGCATTACTGTTAAAATACACCAGGTAAGACACATTACATTAAAACTATACATTTAACATATCCCCAGATAGCTCAGGTCTGAGCGCACATTATTAAGTGAATGGCGCTCAGACCACACGAATACAGTTTAATCGCCATGGAGCCAAAGTCTTTACAGTCAGTTTCATACGAATGGGCTCCATGGGATTCCTATCTGGGGTATAACACATTCAACCAAAACTACCGAACCCCAGGCAGAAAAGCACGAATTAAGCTTTTCTGCAGGTAAAAAAGATGTCTTTTAACAGGGGGCCATAGTCCAAAGGCAGCAGGCGAGCAACCAGGTTTCTCCAATGCAATGTGGCGAGATTGGTCTCGTCACAGTCTCCATAGAGGGCTTGTCTCTTTAACCCCTTAGTGACCACCCATACGTGTTTTTACGGCGGTCACTAAGGGGCCTTAGGCTGGGCTGCCGCTTTTTTACGGCGGCCTAGTCTAAGTGCTGCACGGACCCTGCTCTGCGGCGGGTGCTGCTCTAACAGGCCGGACTGGTAGGAGTGTTGATCCAGGCTGTTTAACACTTTACATGCCGCTGGCAATGGTGCCAGCCGCATGTAAAGTGCTGACAGAGGGAGCGGACTCCCTCTGTCTCTCATCGGCACCCTGCAAATGCGATTTCGGGGTACCGATGTGTATGAAGGTTGCCTGGGCTCTGATGTAGGCCCCAGACCAGCCTTGAGTAATTTCCAGCAGGTTGTGCCTCTCTGGCGCAGTCTGCTGGTCAATGTCAGAATAGCATTGCAATTAAAATGTAATGCACTATAAGGATAGTGCATTGCATTTTAAAGGCAATCAAAAAGCTGTCTGTTATAGTCCCATTGTGGGACTATTAAGTGGTAAAATAAAAGTAAAAAAAAACCTCATTTATTCAATTTTAAAAATCCCATTAAAAAATTATGCTTTTTTCCACTGAAAATACGCTTTTCAATAAAAAAAATTGAAAAAAAAAAAATCTTGCCCATATGTTTGGTATTGCCACATCCATAACGACCCGGACTACATAAATATCATGTAAATTATCCCCTGCATGCCGTAAAAATAAAAATAAAAAAAAGACACAATTGCTCATTTATTTTTAGTTGCCAACGAAAAAACGTAATAACAAGCGATCAAAAAGCACCATTTACTCCAAAAGGATTCCAATGAAAAATTCAAGTTGTCCTGCAAAAATCAAGCCCTCACACAACTCCATAAAAAAGTTATGGGTCTTGGGAAGCAGCAATGCAAAAACATTTTTCTCTTTTACAAAAAAAAGGGTTTTATTGTAAAAAAAAGGTTATAAAATGTAAAAATAACTATATGTATTTGGTATCACGGTAATCATACTGATCCAGAGAATAAAGATATTATGTTATTTATCCTGATAAATGAACGCAGTAAAATTTATTACGTAAAAACGCAGTGGCAGTATTGCTGTTTTTCCCATCTCCCTCCCATAAAGAGTTAATAAAAGTTAATCAGAAAGTTATGTGTACCCCAAAATGGCGCCATTAAAAACTACAACTTGTCACGCAAAAAAACAAGCCCTCATACAGCTATATAAATGGAAAAATAAAAAAGTTCTAGCTCTTGGAACACGACAATGAAAAAAGGAAGAAAAACGCTTGGTCAGTAAGGCCCAAAACAGGCTAGTCACTAAGGGGTTAAAAAAAAGTTTTCCAAAAATGTAATACTGATGACCTATTCCCAGGATGTGTCATCAGTATCTAATCAGTGGGGGTCTGATACTCAGGACCCCGGCCGATCAGCTGCTTGAGAAGGTAGTGTCTCTCCTGCGAGCACCGCAGCCTTCTCTCAGCTCACCAAGCACCGCGCTGTACATTGTACAGTGGCTGTGATTGGTATCACGCTCAGTCCATTCACTGCTAAGGAGTTGAGCTGCACCTAGACCACGTGACTGATGAATGTGTCATCAATGGCCTAGGAGAAGCTGAGAGAAGGCCGCGGCACTACGATGAGCACCTCTGTCTTCTCAAACCGCTGATCAGAGGGGGTCCTGGGTGTTGGAACCCCTCTGATCAGATACTGATGACCTATTCTGAGGATAGTTTATCAGTTCTAAAGTCTCAGAAAACCCCTTTAAGGAGATTCAGCACCCTGCCTAATGCAGAAAAGAGCCGCATGCTTAGATAACTACCTCTAAGGCTTCATTCACATTTCTGTTCGGAGATCCAGCAGGCTGTTTCGGCACAGAGCAGCCTGCCGGATCGTCTATTTCATCGGCAGATCCTCATTGACTGTAATGAGGTCAGGCAGCCGGATATAAGAAGTGGAGATGTGAATGCAGCCTAACTCATATACTCCTTTTCAAACAAGGGTCAATAAAACCCAATTTTTCCTATGAGGGTACAAGAGATGGCTACATATTTCACCAGTAGTACTTGCCTGTCCCTGCTCCCGAGCGGTGGGCTACTTATTTGACATGGTAACAACACTTGATTAGCCACACAAACATGATTTTCTGTGTGTAGGTGGTTGGGGGCCACACCGAATGGCAGCCTGGGTAGCATGTGGCACTAGGTAGCATGTTGTTACCCCCATTCTGTATAATCTTATGCTCAGACAACCCCTTTATACTGGTGCTTTTACCGCTATGCACATGCTATACAGTATACCAACTATATTCACCAGACATGAAAAATCTCTCAGATACTGGACACATCACACCAATGTGGGGTCATTAAACTGAGACTTCATGTCACGCTCCCTCCCATGACAGAGGTGAGAAGATCTGAGAGACTGGCGGCATGTGAGGGTATCTGACAGTCACTCTGTTTTCATCTTGCAGAGTTGTTGTTTGGTAATGACCACACCTTTTGTCAGGTGCTGCTTGTGGGTCATTACTGGGGCTCTATTTAGTTCTGACTCACACTGCTTACTATGGTTGAAATTTCCTGCTGAAGTTGAAAGAGCTGGTGTGTTGTTTCTTTGGATCTCCTGCTCCTCCATTCTTCTTTAAGCTAAGTGCATTTTGTTTTGCATTTTGTTGTTCACTTGTGTGTGTTGTTGTCTTGGCCTCAGAGAGACACTGGTTCCTTCATCTAGGGAGGAACCAGTAGTCTCATTTCCTGCCACCACTCCTAGGGCCTTCCAGTGTCTCCAGGGCTAAGGTTCCAGTGTATGAGTATTTCCACCTTCTGGGTCTACTCATACTGGCAGGAGTCAGGGAGAGGTCTAGGGATTCCTAGGAGGTCACCATCCCTTTCCCTTAGCTTTGAGGCCTAGACTACAGTCTTTTCCTTTTGTGTGTTATCTGGTGTTATCCCCTCCCCATTACCCGTGACACTTCATTCTTAGGGAGTAATTGTCATTGGTTGAACAAACTACATTTAAATTATAGAGATAAGAATAAAAGTAGACACGTCAACAGAGGCGTTAGTGCCCCTGTTGAATAAAAAGGGTTAAACAAAGTCCAGAATAGATAGGAAAGCAATAAGGAAAAAGCAAAAAGATAAGTGGAAGCTGCTCTTTTGATTGCCAGCCCCGTTCTTAATGTAATCTGTTTCCAAATCAATGGAAATAATTATGAGACTGTTCAGCTCTGACTAATACTGTCCTTCTAATTAATGGTGATATGGGGCAATGCCAGAAAGAGAGCTTGTTTTGTTCATCGAATGTCATTGGAATAATCTGATTTCTCACTTACTTTTGTTCCTTACAGAATGGGGGATACATACTTTGGTGGAGATCGGTGTCCTGCATAGCTAGAGATTGGAATTTGTGATATTGTCACTCATTTATTATAGTGTTGAGTACATATAGTTAATAGTCTCCTCTTAGTTTCAGTAGAAGGTTGTAACTCACTTCACATGCTCCAACACTAACTCTGCCCTTCAACCTTGTCATGAGGAGACCTAATGACCTCATAAGGCATTGAATTATTTAAAACTTATATTTTTATGTCTTTTTGGTTTCTTTGCTTTTTCCAGTGGGGTACTTGGGCAAGAGGTGTAACTTGAAGCTCCTTGGTCCCAATGCAAAATCTGTAACAGGGTCCACTATCTACCTATTTATAATTGCTTTAAGGACCTTCTGGCACCAGACTCTTGGTGTGACAGCTGCATCTGCACCCCCTTTAGCTGTGCCCCTGACCCTCTGTGTCCATTGTCTTTTGCTTAGCTTCTAATTATGATTCTTGGTTACATCTTTTAGCTTGGTTCTAGCTCTTATGGAAAAAAAAGAGGATCACAGTGTTACTTAATTATGGCCGGGATTCTGTCTCTAACATGTCCAGTCCGGCTGTTCCTGTCCAGCAGTCACCGAACAGAAAAAAATTCTAGAGACCGAGATATGGGAATTCCAGTGCAGAGGTGCATACCTCCTCATAGTAAAGACCAAAGGCTCACTTAGACCTGGCAATTCATAATCTGTAACAATCTAACCATGGCACAGAGGATACACTACTACCCAAGACCATGGCGGATATTTATTGGGACACATATTATTTTGCTATCAGACCATAGTGTATGTCATCACATGAACTTTTTTACAGATGGAACTGCGTCTTATCATTCCAACCCATGTTCAATATGTCCATACCGTATATATGACCAATGAAGAAATATATTCCAGCTCACCATTCGTTTCCTCTGCACGGAACATACAAACAAAAGAGAGGTTCCAGCATCCAGGAAAAATGTTGCCAACTTCTTTATTGAACTTCGGTTACAAATCAATTATAGAGACATCAACTTCCTCCACCGCTCGGTTAACATGTTTCGAACCAGTATGGTTCTTACTCATATGGAGGGATCTTTTGTGGGTTTAGATGCACAGGGTCAAACTATGGGAAAGTGCCACATGCCCAGGCCCTCCACCACCTTGGGGATCTAGAGCTCGCTCCTATCAGTTCTTCTCAGACACTTCCAGCACCAAGACATGGGTACTTGAAAAGATCAGATCAACCTGCAACAAAAATGTAAAGCTTTTAGGATGTTAATATGTGTAAGGATCTGTCTACATTGCCATAGAAGAATGGAGATAAACAGCTGCCAGTCCAGACACATCTGGCTCTCAGATGAACACATGATCAGCCATGTTATATTCCAACATGGCGGCACTGGCTGTTTTTATACACATTTTTATGTGCATCTCAAGTGTAAACCATACATTATATGATACTGCTATTGAAGAGGTGCTACCACTAAATCTCTTGCCCCTTATTCCAGCCCTGCAAATGGACCCACTACGTTCTCAATGCTCCAAAGTGAAAGTATCCATCTGACCTTAGATAGGAATGCACATTTTTTGCTGCATCCTAACAAGTCCTAAACATTTTATTTATTTAGATCTAGTATTCTCTTAAGATGTTGCCATTAATTTCTGTGGGTTTTCAGGAATATCATAATTCCTTACATAAATATTTTATTGAATAGGCCAATTGCCTTGTTACTCTACAGAGGGTGATAACAATTATTATCATTTATTTATAATGTTGCTGTGTGCTGCCTCTGCGATACTCAATGAAGGAGCACAATTCCTATAAAATATAGTTCAAGAGCACTATTACAGCAATGAGGCAAGAAAAATGTAAATGTGAAGTAGAAGAGGATGGCATACATGGGATGATTCATCTGCAAAAATAAGTAAACATCTGAACATTCAAGGGCATTGCGGCCTGCAAACCAGTACCAGTGCAGGGTGTCCCATTTTAACTTTTTCAATAGGCCTCTCTCTCTCTACTAGTTACAGCTATGCTTCCACGGTTGGAATACAACTAAAAAGACATCTACCTGTCAGTGCTAACTTGGAACCCATAGTGTTGTCATGCCACTGATTTTCGCTGATCAGCTGCCTGTATATATTAATTACAGATGACTACCTTAGCCCATAGTGAATAGATCCATCAACAGCAATTTCAGAACAGCAGGATAATTTTTCTACAAGCACATGAAAAGATAGATAATAAATAGATAGATAGATAGATAGATAGATAGATAGATAGATAGATAGTGTAATGGCAGTGGGTATAGACCCACTGTACCAACTAACTGGTTTGGCTTTGAGGTAGCACTAAGGGCATTATCCTGGCAGTGCCCCGATTTTCACCCTTTAACCCCTATACAAGGATCTGTTCTTCACCGCAGGGGAGCTACCAGGCTGCTACCTCTTGAGATAGTCACGGTGTACTTGGCAGCTTACCCACTGAGGTTAGAGACTCTGGTACAAAGAGACTCTGGTACAAAGCACCGAGGGGTCAGGCAATATACATAGTCTGGAGACAGGCCAAGGTCAGGAAAGGAGGCCTACAAACAAATCCAATAAACAAGTCTAAGGTCAGGGCAGCCGGCAATGGGGAAATATGGGAAACAAACTAAGGTTAGGACAGGTGTCATGGAATCAGAATCAGTTGTCAGGCAGGATTTCGGTACATGGGTAGTCAGACAAAAAATAGCGCCTTTGCTGGCAAACTAGAGACTAGAACTTAAAGCTCAGGGGCCCTCTCACTGGGGAGGGTACCTTAAGTACATGGGACCACAGTGCACTCCATGTGGAGCAGGTCTGAAGACCTTTAGACCAAAAGTGTAGACCATGGCCTGCAGAGGATGCCAGCAGCCAGAACCATCACAGGAATAAACAAGGCAGTAGTAAGCAGCCGGCACAACAGATAGATAGGACATAAATAGATAGATAAAGTGGTGCTTGAAAGTTTTTGCATAAATGTCACTTAAAACTACATCAGATTTTCACACAAGTCCCAAATATAGATAAAGATAACCAAATCAAACAAAGAAGTGACAAATATTAGACTTAGCCATTATTGATAGTGGATTATTTTCTCAAAAAATATCCAAGTCTAATAATCAAACTCATTTGTTTGATTTGGTCATCTTTATCTTCTTTAAGGACTTGTTTGACAATCTAATGTAGTTTTAGGTCAAATTTATGCGGAAATGTAAAACAAAAATTCCAAAGGGTTCACAAAATTTCAAGCACCACTGTAGATAGATAATGCAGAGATCGATAGATGCATGAAAAAAAAGAGAGAAATGTAAGTTAGATGAAGGATAAATAGATATGGAATAAATAGATAGATAGATAGATAGATAGATAGATAGATAGAAAGATATGGAATAAATAGATAGATAATAGATAGATAGATCGTATATGTAACAGAGTTAAAGGGGTTTTCCCATCTCAGACACTCACTAGGATATGCCCCCATTGTCTGATATGTGCGGGTTCCACCGCTGGGACCTGCACCTACAATTAGAAAGGAGCGGGGAAATGAACAGAGGGCGCACTGCGCATGCGCAGCCACCCTCTATTCATTTCTATGGGGCTGCTGAAAATAGCCGAGCGCTGGCTCGGCTATTTCCGTCTGCCCCATAGAAATGAATGGGAACATGGGCCGCACATGCGCAGTGCGCTCCCTTTCACTTCTATGGGAGCAGCGGGGAACACCGTTTGGTGGTGGACGGACCCCGGGAAATCCGGGGTCCTCCAGCCACAGTGCTCCCTGCTTCTTTCTCGTTATAGGGACCCGCACCTATCAGACAATAGGGGCATATCCTAGCGATATGCCCCTATTGTCTGAGATGGGAATACCCCTTTAATGACTTCATAGTGGCAACTTGTTACATGACATTGCTAATTCATAAATAACATGTCAGTTATTTATGTGCGTATGTAAAATAAAATCTGTGTGATAACGCTGGGATATTTTATTCACAGCTTTCTCTGCTCTCAATCCATTTTGTGGAGGATAAACACCTACCTCCTTTTGGAAGCCGCTGTGGAAAAATATAATAAATAATCAACATTGTAGCTTAGCATCAGATATTTCCCCCTACTGGGGTTTAATGATGCGTTCAAATCGCCTGAACTGCTCCAGATATCTCAGCGTTTGTAACTTCATGAAGCCTGGACTGGAATTTCAGATACTTTGACTGAATGTCAAATGTGCAGAGTATTAAATAAGAGGCCTTCTAATCATTCACCTTTTCATGCATGCACACAAGTAATACGAGGGCGTTGTGAGCGCAGAAATTTCTATGAAATATTTAACTGGAGAATAAAAACAGCCCGCAGGGCATGGAACAGCAAGTTACATTCATTTTATTACTAAAATAGTAGTAGTCACTCTAGTATGAAGAAATACTGTACTACAAAGTCTCGTGACAGTGTTTATAGCGCTGCCCCTCTGCCACATAAGATACCGCTATTATAAATGGCACATGGTAGGTAGGGGTCCCGCTGCAGATTTTGCATTGGGGTCCAGGAGCTTCAGGTCATCATATGATTGATCATCAGCAGTTAACCTCCTTGTTGCTGGTTTCCATGTACAGTAGTAGCAGATTTATTTCCACACTGCATAGATTGAAGACAAAATGACAAATAGCGAACCGTGCAAAACAGATTAATATTACAGAGATGCTATAACTGATGTGGTCATTATATAGCTTAGGGTACTTTCACACTGGCGTTAGAAGAATCCGGCAGGCAGTAACGTGGCCGGAACTGTCTGCCGGATCCGTAAATTCGTATGTAAACGGATCTTATTTGTTTCCATATCGGATGCAGATCCATCTGACAAATCTCTCCGGTGTCATATGGAAAAACAGATCCGGTATTTATTGTTTTCACATTTTTAAAGGTATGTGCATCAGCAGACCGGAAAACCGGATGCATCAATGCGGCAATTTCCTGAACACTTGGTACTGGATCCGGTATATTTCAATGGAAAATAATGCCAGATCCGGCAATCCGAAAAGTGTTTCAGAAATTTTGGCCGGAGAAAAACTGCAGCATGCTGCGGTATTTTCTCTGGCCAAATACCGTAAAAGGACGGAACGGAAGACATCCTGATGCATACTGAACGGATTGCTTTCCATTCAGAATGCATTAGGACAAACTGATGCCTTTTTTTTCCAGTATTGAGCCCCAAGGACGGAACTCAATACCGGAAAACGTTAACGCTAGTGTGAAAGTGCCCTTACTGATAATCAAAAGTCAGACTTCTCTTTAACAAGGAACTGTTCACACTAATCACATGTCTGGATTTATAAATACTTTACTCTCCCATGAAATAACAGTTTTGGAGCATCTTTTATTAGAACTTTCTGCAGCTCCTCTGTTATTCCAACTAGAAATGTAAATAAATTAACAAATGTGTACCACCATTCCCCCTATTCATTGTGGCATGTTACTGCACTATCTAATCAGTACTGAAAGTGTCAGACTGTGAAAGGACTTGCTCCATTGACAAAGGAGACTTTGACAAAGCATCCACCACCAGTTCTAAATGTATGCTAGCTTCCGAGCTGTCTTACATTTAGACCTAAATGGTAAATGAGATGGGCCTTCCAGCACGTCCCCTTCCTAGCCCTCGCTACGCCCACAATTTTAGACCTGTCACGAGCGACTTGAAGTCGCAGATAGCAGTGCAGCAGTTAGTATAATATAATATAGGCGTATTTCAGTATTATAAATTACCCCCTATGTTTTAATATATGCAAATAAGACTCTAAGAGCAACGGGGGTGTTGCCCTTACACCTAGAGGTTCAGCTCTCTCTGCAACTGCCACGACCTCTGCACTTTTATTGACAGGGTCAACTGTGATGATGTTTTCACTGCCTTGCCCTGTGAATCAAAGTGCAGAGGATGCAGCAGTTGCAGAGAGAGCTGAGCCTCTGGGTGTAACGGGAACACCCCCGTTGCTCCTAGAGGCTCATTTGCATATATTAAAACATAATTTCTCTCAGCAATGCGGGCACATATGAACATAGGACCAACACAGATGCATTAAAGGGGTTGTGTCAGTTCAGTAAATGGCATTTATCATGTAGACAAAGTTAATACAAGGCACTTACTAATGTATTGTTATTGTCCATATTACCTCCTTTGCTGGCTGGATTCATTTTTCTTTCACATTATACACTGCTCTTTTCTATGGTTACAGACCACCCTGCAATCCATCAGTGGTGGTCGTGCTTGCACGCTATAGGAAAATGCATCAGCCTCTCTGGTGGCCGGGACCATGGGAGCACAAATAGGCTGGTGCTTTTTCCTATATTTTGCAAGCACGACCACCACTGATGGATTGCAGGGTGGTCTGTAACCATGGAAACAAGCAGTGTATAATGTAATAGAAAAATGAATCCAGCCAGCAAAGGAAGCAATATGGATAATAACAATACATTAGTAAGTGCCTTGTATTAACTTTCTCTACATGATAAATGCTACTTACTAAAGTCACAAAACCCCTTTAAGCTGCCAAGTGAACATGTAACAGGTCAGCCAGTTTCACAGGTACAAATATGCTTACAGATGCCATTTTACACTCAGTGGTCAATTTATTCAAACTTTGCCAGGAGGAATAACAAAGGAATGGCACAACGCAATGTTGTAAGTAAAGATGACCTAGCATTGTTATTTCATGGGGAATGCAAGTATCTACCGTACTGAACCAGATATGTCAGAAGAAGTGAGGGGTCCTCTTTGAAGGTCCTCATTTTCTTTTATCTTTTTTTTTTCTGTACAGTATGGAAACAATTCTGATGATACATGGAAACTGTCAGTGAGTAGGTTAACTGCTGATGTCAGATCTTCTGATAGATAGGGTTAAGGTTACGCATTATACCTTGGTGCTAATAGTCTTAAAGGTAAGATACTGCTTATGTGATGTGGAGTTATGTATTAAATAGATCCATCCACATCAATTTGTTGATGGTTTCGGTGTAGAAAAAGTCATTTTATTCTACACTGCACAAGTAAAGTTAGATTCATAGATTCATTAACAGTACATTAACCATCATAGGCAAGTAAGTTTACAGTAGATCTATTGGAATTTTTTATGATCAAAGTAAGGTCTGAGCCAGTATGGTCTACCATGGTCATCAAGGATGAACAGTAAATTCAAAGACAGAACAAAAACTTCAAAGCTAGAATTGAAGACGACTGGTCAAGTGGCCAAATACCTATGACAGACAATGAAATCTGGCAGAACTAGACAAAACTCATACCAGCCTGCGAGATTCAGAGAGACCTGAAAGGTTCTGCTGACGTGAAATATATTTTTATAAAGCTAAAAGATTGCCCTTCCAAATCCTCATTAGTTTTCTCTTAGTTCAGCAGCAATAAAGGAGGGAAGACTCCAAGAGAAGAAAGATATCACACCAGCTACAAAGAGGCGAAAAACACAAATGCACAAATAACTTTAGTAGGATGCTCAGAGGGGAAGATAAATGGAGGGGTGGGTGGACAGGGAGGAGATGAATTGCTGGAGTGGGGGTCTCAAGTCAGAGATCCAGCAAAAGTAAGATGTAAAGACACAGCTCAATTTCTCCTGAGGGACAGTCATGTCAGCCCAGCCCTGCTGCTCAAGCAATTGTATAATCTATTGGGATTGAAAATAGATTTCTTTGTGAGTTCACTATGTGTGACTTGCCTCCAGTTCTCTCGTATTGATTCCTTTTGTGAACCATTGCTTGGAATAATGAGCATGTATAAATATGCAAGTGAGGTATCTGACACAATCCTGCCCTACCACCGCAACCACTGGAAAGGTGAACTTGGGTTTTCAGAGAGTCAGAGCACCAAAACCAACGTCTTGACAGCTACCCAACCAATAGCTCTTGGTTTTTCCACACATGGCACGCTAGCAGAGAAGCTTAGAGCCAAAAAAGGATACAGTGGGAGATAGTTCTGGCATGGAAAGCCTAAAAACTATGGGGTGGGTGACATTTTATATGTACTTTAGTTGAGGACACCACCAAAGCCAATGATGGGCAACTGTAAGGAAAAATTCAAAGCTATTGATGGTCGACTTGTAGTGAAAAACTCGAGAGCTATTTAAACGAGTGGCTCAAATGATATTGGTTAGGGCCACCACCAAGCCAGTGATAAGTAACAGAGTAGAGCACGCTGGAGCTATTGTATGGGGTGGCTATTGAGACATTGTTGGATCACTTATGGGTAATTAGTACATTGAGAGGCCATATCACACCACAGGCAAAGCACCGCAGCAGCAACAACAGCCACCATGCAGTAATGCACCATGTCAACATATCGCAAAACCTCACCTTTCCATGTGGTCTCAGAAAACAGACTGAGAACAAGTAGGTATAAAGGTGACACCACAAGTGGGCAAGCCATACCTACTAGTGGTCACCAGGGGCAGCACCATTTTATCATAAAAATCATGCAGTCATTGGCTGTCATGGTTGGGTGTGGCTTGGACCTGTTTGGCAAGCCACACCATCTAGCCTAACCCTTATTTGTCTTCCACCAAGAAGGGCTTATGCAAATTGCAGATCTGCAAAATACGGATCTCGGCCGCATGCATACTGCCATTTTCTCTTTCACTCCAACAGAAATGTCCTATCCTTGTCTGCAAAACAGACAAGATTAGGACATGCTCTATCTTTTTTGCTGGGCCACAGAACGGATGTGCATATATGGATGCCGTCTGCATCTTTTGCAGCCCCGCTTAATTGAATTGGGTGCGCATATGATCTGCAAAAAAGGAAGATCGGATGCAGACCTAATATACGGTCATGCGCATGAGGCCTAAAACAATCCAGGGACAATGGGTGAAGTGCAGGTGCCAAGGAAACAACTGCAAGACATGGGCCGCATACTGAAAAATGGCTTTGCTCTATATAGACTCTATGGCCCTGATTTGTCATACCATCACTCCAGAATTCTGGAGTCAGAAAGTCGCAAAATATGGCTTTTGCGACTTTTTTGCACTCGCTTGTGCAAAATGTAGGTGCTTGTGGAAAATTTTGCGACTTTTTGCATTTTTACACTACTCACTCCAGTTTTGTAATATTTGAGGAAAAGTTGGTGTGGTTAGCTATGTTAACCGTCGGGTGAGCAGCCTGTCGGATCCGTCCTGCCGCTAGTGTGAAAGTAGCCTTATGTGGTTGGGTGAGGTGTAGGCCTTAAATGTTGAGAAATTACCATTTTGTTTGATACCACAGTGGACCAGAAAAACCAATGATGTCTTAGCCTTAAAGCGGTTGTCTGAGAGTTTACTATCCGATTGGTGGGGATGCAACTCCCACACCCCTGCCGATCAGCCGTTTCCAGACATCACATTCATCGGTCACATGGCCTAGGCGCAGCTCAGTCCCTTTCAAATGAATGGGCCTGAGCTGCAATACCAAGTAGAGCCACTATCCAAAGGTTGGCACTGTACTAGCTACGGGGTGGCTGTAGCTCTCACAGAATATCTGTAAAGAATAAATCAAGGCAACTGGACTTGCTATAGATTTCTTGAAAACATTTTGCTCGTTCTTCCAACAAGCTTTGTCAATTCTGAGTGACTTGTACAAGAATTCTCTGGGAATAAATATGTAACTGAATCAACATCTGGTAATTAGGTCAATATACCCAGAGAATTCTTGTACAAGTCACTCAGAATTGAGAAAGCTCGTTGGAAGAACGAGTGAAACGTTTTCAAGAAATCTATAGCAAGTCCAGTTGCCTTGATTTATTCTTTACAGATATACCATGACCTGGATAAATGAGAACCTTCACAGACATCTCACAGAATAGTTACAGCCTCTTCAAACAGCTGATACGACTTATGACCTATCCAGAGGATAGATCATCAGTATTAAACAGTCAAACAACCCCTTTAAAGGGTTTCTGTCACCAACTTTTGACATTATAAGCTGTCTGACATTAGCTATGTGCTAATGTCAGACCAGCTTGATAATGTCTTTTTTATAAAAATCGGATGTATATATAGTCAGAAAAACTTACTTAGTTTGATTGACAGTGCGGGGAAGCGATCCTCCTGCACTGTCTTCTGAAATCCCGCGCCTGCGCCGCCGCTCTGTATTCGGCGCAGGCGCGGTGAGCAGAGGACAGCAGGCACCAGCGTCCTCTGCTCACCGCGCCTGAGCCGAATACAGAGCGGCGGCGCAGGCGCGGGATTTCAGAAGAAGACAGTGCAGGAGGATCGCTTCCCCGCACTGTCAATCAAACTAAGAAGGGGCGTGCCAGCAGGTTGCCGGACGGAGCCGCTAGGAGCAGGGCAACGCCCCCCCTGCTCCTAGAGGCTAATTTACATATTATAAAAGTAAGTTTTTCTGACTATATATACATCCGATTTTTATAAAAAAGACATTATCAAGCTGGTCTGACATTAGCACATAGCTAATGTCAGACAGCCTATAATGTCAAAAGTTGGTGACAGAAACCTTTTAAAGCCTATTCATGATTTAATGAAAAGTACCAAAACTTTCCAGTTCAGTTTGTCTGCAGTTTTAAGAGTCTTGCCTACTGTTAGTAAATTGAAACATTAATAATCTTACATGTAGGTGGTGGTTGCTTTTTATAAGTAAGATACCACACCAGATGTTAGACATATGCCCTGTATGTATACAAAAGAAAAAATGGTGGATTCAAATGTCAAAAGCATAACTATCTGCCAAAACATGATTTAATAAGCAGAGGCATATGTAACGCCCCAGAGTGGCATTACCACTTCTTCACCCCGCTACTATCTCTAATGTGCTAATATTATGTAATCTTGTGTATCTATTTCAGTTCCTATACACTGTGCATTTCTAATGGTTCACCAGCAGGTGGCAGCAAATATGGCAGAGCTGTAATTATATAGAATGGAGCTTTCTATTCCATTCTAACCCCCCTCTGTGGAGGAGTGGGTGAGTACCACTTCCTGCAGGAAGAGTGGGGACCAGTTTCTAGGAGCAGTCTAGCTTACCCCCTGCTAGAAGAAGAAGGTGGTACTGGATGTGCCCAGGCCAAGCCAAGCCAGCCAGAGCACCTTCAGCTCTGCTGGATGTGGAGGCCACAGACAGGGGCGGATTAAGTGCATCATCGGCCCGGGGCTGTTTCATAAACTTGGGCCCCATTCCTCTATTTATCAATGACCCCCAACCCCCCCACCCCAACCCAATTCGGTGTTCTGGCCCATATTTATAGTAACTATTTAAAGATAACTACACAACATGAAATTCTTTGCAAACTTCAAACCTTTATTGTCGTTTTTATAACAATGGTAAATGGTCCTTCAAATAATATATTAAATGGATTAATTTTTTTTTTATTACAGGGGATTTATCCAAACTAAATTACTGTATTTTTCGCCCCATAAGACACACTTTTTTCCCAATAAAAGCGTATGTAATGCCGGGAAACAGTAATGAGGCCCAGCAAATCCTAAACATGAAAATCAGAGAGCCAGGGGGACCCCGGCTATGGGGGGACAATAAAATATAACTTTTAATAGATAAAGGTTAAAAATGTACACACCAACACAACATAAGTGGAAAAATAATCTAAATGCCCAGTATCAATAGAAAAATTTATAAAAGCTCACCATATATGTGATCGTAGGACAGGGAACCCGTCAAAGTGCCTGGTCAGCATAGTGGTGTGCCATCCGAGTGGGCAGACGGGTGATCCGCAGGTCCGCCTCAGTGCCTGATCAGCATAATGATGTACCATCCAGGTGGGCAGATCGGTGATCCGCAGGTGGGCAGTGGGGAGGTTACAAGGTATCTGGAGGGGCAAACAGATGGGAGATGACTAACCCTGGAATGCCCTGTCAGGTGGAGAGGGGGGGGAATGCTACGCCAGCCCTTCCTATCTGTACAGAGCACCCGCCCCGAAAGGGGCGACCCCGTCCAGACACCTGTCCCTATGTGGGGACCTCACCCTAGATAAACCTAGCAATCATTGTCTCCCAACGCCCGACGTGTCACGTTTCTACACAATCATTCATCAGGGGGAAAAGGGGGGCACTAATGCCATATAGCTGGATTAAACCGGGCAATGGGGAAAATTCTGCATAGAAAAAATACTGGTATACTATTTAAAAATACAGCAATAATATCCAAGATAGTAGGTCCATTGAGGATAGTGATAGCAGAGTCCCATTCAATAATGGTCAATAGATATGCAATGAGGACTATATAACAAAGGACCAAACTAAACAATATGGGCAAGCCTGGCTACCCGGTGGTGACTCCACCAGTGGGTGGACGCTGCCAAATGTACACCCCTTGCCGGTTAACGTCACGTCCCCTTGGCCTTAGCCAGAGCGTGCGCAGGAGCTACTGCGATGCCGTGCCAGGAGTAGGCATCGCACTGCACATGCCCCGGCGCGGGCTCTGATGAACTTTAAAATGCACAGATGGGCGGGCAGAGGAAGAGGTGTGGCAGGGGTCTGAGCCGGGGAGGAGGTGCCGCCTGGGGCTCGGACGCTGGAGACGCCGCCATGGGCGCTTCAGAGACTGCATTTGCATATTCTTTAAAGTTCATTATTGGATGAAAAAAACACCGTTCTATACAAAAAAGGTACAGTTTTTATTAGATTAGTCTAATGCGCTCAAATATGCTGACAGACTCCCTTTAAGGGACATTAAACTGTGAACTTGTGAAGGGGCACTAAGGGAGAACTTGTCTGGGTGCATAATGGACATTAGCATGTTATTATATAAGGGTCCTTAAAGGGACCCTTAGTGCACCCAGACAAGTTCACAGTTTAATGTCCCTTAAGTGCATGCATGATGCACACATACAGGGAAGGAAGTGCTTAGTGCCCCTTAACAAACAGTAAAATGTCCATTATGCTTATGCACTGCCACCCAGATAAGTTCTCCCCCCAGCTTTCACAAAAATTCACTACTTAGTCAGTCCCTACTCCCTTACTTAGACCAGCCAGGCCACTCCAGATATATTAAAATAGAATAGCTAGCCGGGCCCTTAGTGTTTAAATCAAATGAGTTATGTCACTGTCAGACTCATGGTCACCTGCCTCTGCCTCACTGCCTGGCCTGCATGGGAGGGCTCCGGCCGGGTGCTTGCTGCTGCTGCCGAGTGCCGACTCTCCTCTACACTGGCTGCTGGGTGAGGGAGGTCGGTGCTGGCCTGGCCTGGTGCTGCGCTGCTGGCTGGGGAGAGAGGACCACGACCATCCACCCATCCTCCTTCAGGTGCTCGTGCTCGCGCTCCTGCGCACCAGACAGTGCGTGCCTGACTATCTGGTGAACTTTTTTTAACCTGTGGGCTTGCCGCCTGCCTCCCGCTCCCGCTCGCTATTGTCCCCGCCTCCTGGTCACGTGGTGCTACTGACCGCGTCTGCTGCCGCCTGCGTGCTGCGCGGCAGCAGACTGTGTGATGTGTGAGTGACAGATTAAAGTAAATTATAACATTCTGGCTCAGGTGGGGGTGTCGGGGGCGGGGGCCCCCCAGCCATGCCGGGCCCGGGGCTGCCGACCCGAACGCCCCAATTATAATCCGCCTCTGGCCACAGAGGTAAAGCTTCAGGAGCCAGGAGGAAAGTTCCCTGGCATAATTAAGAGACAGACTACAAAGAGAGAAATTGCAGCATAAAAAAAAAGCTAAGTTATACAGCAAGTCTGTCAACACAGCAGAGTCAGAGAGCAACAGATGTAGCAAAGTTAAGTTTGACTGCCAGAGTTTTAATACTAAAGCCTGCTGGTACCAAGACAAAGTTTGAAGATTGTGTCTGATGAAAGTTTATCGAAGAAAAGCTGCTATTCAACTTCATCACAAGGTGTGCACTCAATTGTTTATTCAAATTCCTCCACTATTCCCAACTATTTCTTTGCTTCGAAGTCAACGCCTGGGGTCCAGCAGTATCCAGGTAGGAGCACCGTGACACTCATACAACATAAAGGACATTTTAGGCCACCCTATACCACTCAGCCATTCCTACACCTGGGTACCGCCACTATTACAAAATGGTTGCACATACATATAAGAAAGGGGGTCCCATAACAAAGATTATCATGGGGGTGGGGCCTTCCTGGTGCTGCACCCCTGACCCCTTTACCCCATAACTTTGTAAGGTTTATAAAGAGGAGATTCCTTGCACAAGTTCTTACCATCTACTTAGAAATATATGAGGGCATCCTCTCTCCAGCCATAAGATCTGTCTCTATCATACATACATCCTTGACTGAGTTAGGCGCATCTTTCTCCATAGATGTCACCTTTAATTCAAAATACAGAATTGTTCCAGCACTAAGGAACTGCAATAACTGCACCTCTTACAGTATTAACTGCACCCCGTATATTTTCAGTTGCCCCGTCCTCCAATACAGGGGAACTCAGCGGCAGTCTTGGAATGTAATAAAGTAATATCTAGGGAATGCACCATGGAGTTTATTGGGAGAAGCTTGCATCTGTATCTCATGTAAATAATGAATTTCGTATATTGGCTCCTTGGTATGGAAAGGGTCACTTATAATCTGGTACCTAAAAACAGGGATGCCCCCTATACTGATTCCACTGACCCCAGCTCAGACTGAGAGGTATCATTGAATCAAAAGACAGCTAATGGTCCCACAGGGGATTTATGTGGTATATATCAGGTATCCTTTGTAGAGAAAGTCAATAGAAAAAATAACCACAAATGAGCCTGGAAGAAATGACTGATTGAAGGCGACTGTTACACTATGTACGACGCTTTTTATTGTCCTAGTTGTATCTAGATATTGAAAACATATTTTTAAAGGGCAAGTTCATTTTTTCACCCTTCTTAAACAGAACCTGATACTCTTCATTGTTACCAAGGACAGCTCCTCCTCTTTCATGGTGGCTGTGACTGGTATTGCAGCTCAGACCAATGTGAATGGGATGGCGTTGCAATAAACTGCAATACCAGGCACAGCCACTACCAAAAGTGCAGCACTATTCAGAGGATCAGCAGGGCTGTAGGGGTGACTGAGGTTGGAACCCCAACAATCTGATATTAAAAATATCATAAAAAAGTCTTTCAATTTTACACTGGTCTCTAGATCTAGATCGCTCACAATAAAATTCTCTGTAGATCACTTGTAGTTTTGCTGTATATGATGAGGAGAATTATCTAATTCAAATTAGAGGCAGATTTTGAATTTATGGGGCTCCAAGCCCCCTATACTGATTCCACTGACCCCAGCTCAGACTGAGAGGTATCATTGAATCAAAAGACAGCAGTTTAGGGGACCCCACTGCACTGCTAAGCTCCACCCCTCACACCACTAAACTCCACCCTGTTATATCTCTGTTCCTCACCAATTGTCCCGCTAAGCTCCACTCTTAGGTGACCATTGCCACCTGAGCACTTCTGCTACCACTTTACAGGTGAGAAATGCTACCTCGCCCACTGGGCCCCATTGGCAGCTGAACTGGCTGCACTGGTGGTACAGTATGTCTCTGCCCCTGGTTTAGATTTTTTGTTTTTTCAACTGCTTGTGGCCAGCACAGGGCTCTCTGATCTGTGGAACCTCAAGCATTTGCTTGGTTTACATGGTGGTGGCGTTTGCCCCAATTATAATTACAGGGTGACCCTTTTATAGCAGAAGAGGATCAAGCCCAATTGTCAAGAACAAACATTTGTACAATGGGTTATGTAAATGTGCCACTGATCACCCAACGGACCATCAAAATTTGTTGGTTGATATGATATGTTATTTGGCACATAAAGTTGTTTGTTGGCAACTACTACCCCATTATTTCCCCATGAGGACAAATGATAGTAGTAGCGATCATTCATGCCCATACAGAGAGGATGATTGCTGCATGTAAATTTAACGGATAGAGCTGGCAATGATTCATTGTCCTTTGAATCCACCCATGTAAATGGACTCTAACACTATACAGTATGCCAATGACAGCTATCCAGGGTTCCCTAGAGGGGCTCTGCTTGGATATCTTCAGCAGTCCTGAGGTTGAATAGAACAGCAGCTGACATGTGTGACTGATGCTCTATTCAAATAGGAGAACATGGGACTCCCATTCTTGTGATTGGTGGGGGTCTGAGTGGTTGGAAGCCAACCGAACAAACACATCCTTTGGATAGGGAATAAGTGTTGTTTATGGGAAAACCCCTTTAAGGATACTAAAATAAAAAAGCATGACACATTCCCTTTAAGGGTACTTTCACACTAGTGTTAGAAGAATCAGGCAAACAGTTCAATTGCGGGAACTGCCTGCTGCATCCGGAAATCCATGTGCAAACGGATATTTTTTTTCTGGATCCGGATCCGTTAGACTTTTGCATTGAAATACCGGATCCATCTTTCCGGTATCATTTGGAATAACGGATCCAGTATTAAATTTTTTCAAGGCTAGAAAGAACTGTGCATGCGCAAACTGCAAAACCAGATCTGGCGATGCGGCAATTTCTGGAACACTTAGTACCGGATCCGGCATTAGTACATTTCAATGGAAATTAATGCCGGATCCAGCAACTGCGGTAGTGTTCCGGGATTTTGTCCGGAAAAAATACATCAGCATGCTGCAGTATTTTGTCCTGTCAAATACCGTACAAGGGACGGAATGAAGACACCCTGATTCATTCTGAACGGATTTCTTTCCATTCAGAATGCATTGGGACAAAACTGATGCGTTTTTTTCCGGTATTGAGACCCTTTACCGGATTTCAATACCGGAAAAGAATAACGCTAGTGTGAAAGTACCCTAAGACCAGTCTAGCCCAGGTCCTAAAAAACATATTTCTAGTTGAAAAACAGCCCAAAATATTGTGAACGAGGCAACAGTGTAGAAATCCAATAAATAATTAACATTTCAGTATGGTTATATAATTATAAAAGTGTGCCGGGATTGCCCGTGTATACAGAGGTGCTTCTCCGGGATAGGATATATTGAAGTAGACTGTATTATGCTTTTACTACATGAGGCCTGACAGTGAGACAAGGGATATAATAGACCACGGGTCTCGTCACATGAGATTTAGCCACTTTGCAAAATTGCCCAAATTTGTACTGAAGCTTAGCAGTCAGTGTGTATTGAGGGCTTATTCACATGGTATGGTCAAACTGCAACCTGAACGCACTGTTTGAATAACCCCGTGCAATGTTATTGGAATGTTGCCCCCAAAATTCTAACTGGGGCACGCCAAAAATCTAACCTATTCCAAATGCAAATAACCTAGCAAACATATTTCGCTATGAGAAGAATCCTCCCCATTCCTAGCCTTTCATGAAGTGGTCCCATTCTTCAGATAAGAGTAGATCCCAGAAGTGGGACTATCTGTATCAGACATTTATGGTATATCCTGTGGATATGCCATAAATGTCCAGATGGGACAACCCCCTTTAGGGCTAGGTTCACATGTGCAGGACAAAATAGTGCAGCACATTGAACTACTTTGACAGAATGACAGACTTCATGCTGGAAACCACAACACAAAAAGACATCTGGCGCCAATGTCTGTTTTCTCACTGAATATGTGAACCTAGACTAAAATGTTTCACACGCTAACATAAGAACTTCTGTTTAGAAGTACATTTGAAGTTTTGTGCTGGTCACAGCTACTCAAAGTTGTAATGACCCACCAGAGTACCACATGTGGGTCCAGGCCCTGGTACAATAATTTGCCCAAAAAAGTTTAGCAGAAGACAATTTAATTTACAGCTCACTTTGGAGCTAATTGCTTGCCTTTAGGGTTGCGTCTTTTAAGTGGGTGTGGTCAGCTTTAAAAACAGATCCTCCTCTGAGGAGTCAGTAAATAACTGTTCATAGGGTCATACTGGACCACTTATGTTCCATAAGATCCTTAGTGGGCCCAGGCTTTATGGTAATGAGACCCATAAGTGTAGAAAAAGTAATCACATTTGGAGGTGCCTTTTTAACTTGCCATTAGGGTCCATTTATTATGAGCTGATCCACAAACATCCTACTAGATATTACTAATAATTTGTGTTGCATATACAATAATAGCAACACAGTTTACAATCCAATTAAAAGTGGACATGCGCATTTTATGTATAGGTGCCCTCAGAATTATCTCCTCTGGTAGGTCCAAACTAAGCTGCTTAGTAAATCCCACCCTAAAAGTGAAGGTCTAATGTTACACATGGTCAACACAAGGATAACACATTCCCCCTCCTCCTCCATTAGGGTCTATATTACTATTTATAATCCGTCCGAACTGGCATGGAGGATTAATCTTTGGGCCCTAAACGTTTCAGAGGTCACGTCTGTATAATGGATAACACAGCGAATATTAATATTTAATAGCAAAAGTTAAGAAGGTGAGAGAACATTATTACACTTGTCAACAATAAAATTTGCTGCAGATTTTCAGTTGCTAAGACAGGCCCATCAATAATTTATGGGATCCAGAATGTTAAATATTAAATACAAAGCCTTGGACACAGGGAGGGCACGACGAGCAGGTGATAGTGTTCAACGGCCATAAAAATCTGCTCAACAACCCGATAAAACTGCATTAAACATTGCTATCTTAAAGGTTTTGCTTCTTCTGTGTGTTATATCCACATATCAGCTTTGCAAGGGTGGGTGCCTTTATTGTTAATAGACTACATGAGATTAAAAGAAGAAAAAAATCTGATTTTCTTACAGCAATAGCACCACTTTTATCCTTAGGCTGTGTCTGGTATTGCAATTCTGCTCCATTCACTGGGATGGGACTTAAATGCAATACCATACAAATCCTATGGAAAATGATGATGCTGTTTCTGGAAATAAAAAAGCTATTTTCTTTCCAAATTTCAAACAACTTATTTAAAGGGCACCTGTCACTACGAAAACACAAGGCAACATGGTATAGAGCAGTAGGAGCTGGGCACACTGGTATATAATATTATAGGAACAGATTCAGTCAAACCTGTAATTTATTTATTTTAATTTCAGCTCATTCTGGGCTTTGAAGTCAAGGAGGAGGTCCTATTATAGAGGGAAGGCTGTCAATCACTGATTTTAAAGCCTATAATTTATTTCGAATGTATAAATTGCAAGTTTTACCTGCTCTTTTCCCATAAAACTATATATCAATATGCTCAGCTACTCCTGGTCTATAACATGGAATTGGTAAAAAAAACACAATTACGCCATTGTAGTATGGGATTTGGTTTTACGGCATTCACTAGGTAGTAAAACTGACCTTGTAGCTTATTACTCTTTGTGTCAGTACAATTACAGCAATACCATTTTTTGTTTGTTTTTTGTTTTAATACTTTAAAAAATTGCATTTTTGAAAATAAAACACTTTTTTGATCACTTTTTATTCATTTTTTTGGAAAATGAAATGACCAAAAAAAGCGATTTTGCATTCAGACTTTTTTTTCCATGACACTGTTCACCACACAAATGCTTCTATATTTTAATGGTTTGGACATTTTTAGACATGATTGCAATTATGTTTATTAAATGTTGTTAATTTTTACGTATACATTACAAGGGGGAGATTTGAATTATTGATTCTGTTTTTTTATTTTTTTTCTAAACTTTAATTCCTTTTTTCTAACTTTACTTTTAACCCGGCCCTAAGGGAATTCAACATAAATCACTTATACCATAGACAGCAATGACTTACCATTGCAGTCTATAGGAAAATCACTATGCTCCTATTAACCCCTGCCGCAGGCAGGGCTTAAAGGGTTTGCCTGGTTTCCTATATTAGTGACCTATCCTCAAGATAAGTCATCAATTTCAGATTGGTGGGGGGGTTCGACTCCTGCCACTCCGCGCTGATCAGCTGTTTGAAGAGCACACAGCTCTCCTCTCTTCACTGTTTACCTGCCTGCAATCGACATTGCAGCAGCGAGTAGGTATAGTAGGGGTAACTACAGCTCCTCCATCTTGTGGATAGATTATCAATACAGAAAACCAGACAACCTTTTTAATAGGAGCATTACTATGGCAGCTCTTGCAATCTAATCACAGGAGGATGTTTGGTCCAGAAAGGGGGGGGAATAATTTCTGGAGAAATACACTCCATCTGTATACATTTTTAAAAAAAAGCTGCTCTCCAGTGTCATTTCACCCTTCTTCTTTACTCACCTTCTGCAGCTCTAGTCTCTGTACTTTCTGTAGGCGGACAGCAGCTTGTCCCATGTGACCATCAAGGAGCTGCATCTCCCAGGAGTGCATTGCAGTCCGCTCTTGCTTACCCTGCCTCTCGGTTGCTGAAGCTCTGTTCTCCTGTTTTCCTCACCTGCACAGAAAATACTTTCTTTCAACTACAGGAAAAACAGCATGGTGCTCTGCTAGAGAGAAACATATGTACATTAAAAAACCTAACTAGAAATATTGACTGTATATGCGCCGCTGACATCTGTGTATACCTGGAAGTGGACACGGCGCTCCATCGTCCGAATCTACCGCCTCCGAAATCTGTATTGTTAAGATAGCAGCGGCAGATCCTCTGAGCTTCGGGTGGGGGAGGGTAAGATTGACAGGGCCAGGCGAGGTGTCCGATCCTGTCAATAAGGGGGAACTCATGGAGCGTCTTGAGCAGCGTCGCCAGCCCCTCGCTGCTCCAGAAGACTGATTTGGAACAAATTTGATTCATTAGAATTGATTTGCTTATCTCTAAACCTAACAATATTGTATATTGCAATAAAACTTCATTTGAAATGCCCTATTCTTTGCATACTAATAGTTTTCATGGGTAGCCTTTTTAAGGAACCATATCATAACTACTGTCAAACCTCTACCTAGGCAAGAAGAACTACAAACCCACATGAGCACACCCAACCCAAGGTCAGGGGGGTACATCCCTACAATTACTGTGGGGGCCTTAAGGTCACACCATTCACCTTCTCAGTCAACATAGGGTTCTTTCCCTATAGGTAGCACAATGGTAGCAAACAATGAAGGGGGCAAACAAGTGCCTCCTAATCTAAGATAATGGAGGGTTGAACTGGTGTCAGGAAGGAAATCAAATTCGATGTCTCTATTATGTAAACACCTATATACCTTATACATATAGATGAACCACGGAATACACTTACAACTTAGAACAAAAAGAGGTACTGGTACATACAGTATTTCCAGTGACAAAAACTAGGACAGAACGAAACTTTAATTACGGACCTAAACCCAGTCTATGCAATTCCAGCTCTGTCTCTCTCCAGTAATACAGGAAAGGGGATTTTATTATGCCCTAACAAGCGTATATGTTATTGCATTGTTATATAATTCACTACGGCTCTTTGGGAAATTGCCTGGATGAACTTAGATTACCATACAGGAAGCACTTTTTTATTAATGTTATTTTTTATGTCAGTTTAATACCAGCACACCAAATGCAGAACCACATTGTAATGTTAAACAGTCTCGCTACAAACCAAAGGGACGCGGAATGCTTTGTTTTCTAATGCGCCCATGCCCTCTGGGCAGTAACCAGAATGAAGGGATTTAGAAAAAATAACATCTTTCCCGACATATATCTTAAATGAAAAGGTAGAGCTGGAAAGTGCAGAACCTATTACCTTATACAGCAGATGAAGCAATAAGAATGCATTTTATTGTAGCCTCAGCAAGTACAAAATGGATTATGGAGAAATACATTTGAGAGGTGATACAATACAATTTTATGTATTTAAATATTGGATAACGGGCTACAACGTTTTATCGTCAGAAATGCAGGAAGCATTGACCTTAGAAACTTTCATAATTAGAGGATTCAGTATCATAAAGTGCGTAACTCTACCCAACGGTAGGGGGCGCTAATGGCCCTGATGGTCTGGGCAACTGGAACTTGTACCGCCTTTCCCAATTTTGGTTCCTGAACCTATGAATAATGGCAGCTATATCTCTCCTTAATTTATTAATTGACAGAGTTAATTGAACAAATATATGGATGTTATCATCAGCCAGTGGCAAACAACCTTGGGGTATTTCCGGCACCCTCCCAGTGGAAGAATGCCTGAGCAGTAGGTCCCAGCTTGTTGAGTTCCCGCTGGGTGTGCTGTATCCTGTTGTGTGACCATGTACTGACTAGAGTTGTTTCGGTGCCAAAATTTTGATTCGGTATCGATACCATAAAAAAAGTATTGCGATACTCGATACCATTCGATACCACGCGAAAAAAATAAAAACACCAAAGAAATCCACGTGCATTCCACATTTTATGAAACCGCCGGCTCATAATACAACAGTCCTATCCTACTTTTTTGTGGGGACAAGGCGACTAAAAGAAAATGGCGAATCGTGCATTTTTTCTTTTTCTTTTTTTTTCTTTTACGGCGTTCACCACATAAAAGTGGATTTTTCTTATAGTTTGGACTTTTGAGACGCTGCGATATGTAATATTTTATTTATGTATTGTTTATATATTTTATATGTAAAATTGGGAAAGGGGGTGATTTATAATTAATATTTTGGTGTACTTTAACTATTTTCCCCCTTAGGGGCTAGAACCTGGGATATTCTCATCCTATTCACCCTAATAGAGCTCTATCAGGGTGAATAGGATCTCACCCTCTCCCTGCTGCCCTGTGCACAGTGCACACAGCAGCAGGGAGCAGACTATGGCAGCCAGGACTTCAGAAGCGTCCTGGTTACCATGGTAACCGATCGGAGCTCCAGCATTACACTGCTGGGGCTCCGATCACTGCCACTGCCACCAATGAGGAGGAGGTGAGGGGACCCTGTGGCCACTGCCACCAAAGCTTTTATTACTGGGTGGAAGGGGGGGGGACAGGGGGGGGCGCACACTGCCCACCAATGTTTTAATACTAGGGAGGGGGGGGGCACACTGCCCACCAATGTTTTAATACTAGGGAGGGGCGGAGCACTGGCCAGCCTAATAACGTTCATATATAAATGCAGGAAGAAGACACAGGCTGCCGGCACCTGCCTGTGACCGAGCGCTGCAATCAGAGGCTATTAACCCCTCAGGTGCCACACCTGAGGGGTTAATTGCCTCTGATTGCAGTGCTGGGTCACAGGCAGGTGCCGGCAGCCTGTGTCTTCTGCCTGCATTTATATATGAAACTGTACTCGGCATTGCTGGCCAGTGCGCCCGCCCTCCTCCCCCGCCCCGCCCCCCTCTCCCTCTATTGGTTGCAGCCAGTGGCGGATTAACATAGGGGCGTTCGGTCGGCAGCCCGGGCCCGGCATCACTGGGGGGCCCAATGCCGACCCGAGCGCCCACATACTGCGGCGGGGCACGGGAGCGTATAGTTCCCTGCCCCGCCGCCTAACACCGCCATAGGCTTCAGGCCTAGTAGGCCTGAGGCCTATGTGGTGGTATAAGCCCGGCGTGCGCGATGACATCATCGCGGCGCGCGTGATGACATCATCGTGCGCCTGTATAGTGGCGCACGCACGCTCTGATGTACGCGCGCCTGCCACACCATTCAGCATACAGGTAAGTATTAGCTTTTTATTTTTTGTGTGTGTGTGCTAACTTGGGGGAGATATTAAGGGACAGTGGGGCATGTTTCCATGGGGGCACATTAGTTAATGGATGACAGTTGTGGGGGCAAAATAATGGATGGCAGTTGTGGGGGCAAAATAATGGATGGCAGTTGTGGGGGCAAATTAATGAATGGCAGTTGTGGGGGCAAATTAATGAATGGCAGTTGTGGGGGCAAAATAATGGATGGCAGTTGTGGGGGCAAATTAATGAATGGCAGTTGTGGGGAAAATTAATGGATGGCAGTTGTGGGGGCAAATTAATTAATGGATGGCAGTGTGGGGAAAATTAATTAATGGATGGCAGTTGTGGGGGCAAAATAATGGATGACAGTTGTGGGGGAAAATTAATGGATGGCAGTTGTGGGGGCAAACTAATTAATGGATGGCAGTGTGGGGAAAATTAATTAATGGATGGCAGTTGTGGGGGCAAATTAATAGATGGCAGTTGTGGGGAAATTAATGGATGGCAGTTGTGGGGGCAAACTAATTAATGGATGGCAGTGTGGGGGAAATTAATGGATGACCGTGTGGGGGCAAATTAATGGATGACCGTGTGGGGGCAAATTAATGGATGACAGTGTGGGGGCAAATTAATGGATGACAGTGTGGGGGCAAATTAATGGATGACAGTGTGGGGGCAAATTAATGGATGACAGTGTGGGGGCAAATTAATGGATGACAGTGTGGGGGCAAATTAATGGATGACAGTGTGGGGGCAAATTAATTAATAGATGACAGTGTGGGGGCAAATTAATTAATAGATGGCAGTGTGGGGCAAATTAATTAATGGATGACAGTGTGGGGCAAATTAATTAATAGATGGCAGTGTGGGGAAATTACTATATGGGGACAGTGTGGGGAAATTACTATATGGGGACAGTGTGGGGAAATTACTGTATGGGGCAGTGTGAAGGGAAAATACTATATGGGGGTAGTGTGGGGTATTGGGGGACACTATACAGGTATTGTTACCTGGAGCACAATATAGGATGTTAGTATTACTGGGGGCACTCTATGGGACATTATAACTGCTGTAGACACTATAGGGATCTTTGAGGTCATTTATCAAACTGTTGTAGTAGAACTGGCTTAGTTGTCCATAGAAACAGGTTCCACCTTTCATTTTTGACAGCTCCTCTGGAAAATGAAAGGTGGAATCTGATTGGTTGCTATGGGCAACTAAGCCAGTTCTAATTTACACCAGTTTGATAAATGACCCCACTTATGAGAAATCTAACGTGTCTGTGTAACAAACTCTGTAGGGACGAGATGCGGCGGGAGGAATTAGTCATGGCGGTCTGGGTCAAACGGAGGAGAAGAGGAAAGAGAAGAGCTACATGACAGGAGAAGTCCCTGGATGTAAGAGGTATGTGGTGCTGTATCCTCACTGCTGTGACCTGCGTCTCATCTTCTCCTCCAAGTCTTTATCATAATCATATGTATTTTAAATTTGGCACCTCAAATTTAAATTTTTCACCTGCAGTCCTATGTAACAGCCCAGATAACAGTGATAACTTTCTGTGTGCAGATAATGTACATATTCCCTGCAGTCTAGGTAACACCCCACATAACACAATAATTCACTGTGTTATGTGGGGTGTTACATAGACTGCAGGAAACATCTATGACATCTGTACTCAGAGAGTTATGAGATGGTGGGGGTCTGACTCCTGGCACCCCCGCCAATCAGCTGTTAGAGGAGACCGCGATGTTCCAGTGAGCGCCGCAGCCTCTTTGCTCCTTACAAAGCACGGCGCTGTCCATGTGATAGCACTGTGCTTGGTATTGCAGCTCAGACCCAATCACTCAGATAGGACAGAGCTGCAGATAGGCCATGTGAACGATGAATGTGATGTCATATGGCCGAGGAAGAGACTGTGACGCTTACAAAGCACCGCAGCCTCTTTATACAGAAAAAAAACCTGAAACCTAAAATGGAGTGGGGGGGGGGGCCCAAGTTGGGTAGACAGCCCCGGGCCTATCATGCACTTAATCCGCCCCTGGTTGCAGCGGCAGCACAGGGGGAGGGAGAGGCTGCCTCCTTCTCCCTGTGCTGCCGAGGAGAACATGGCCGCGCTGAGAGCAGCGCAGCCACGCTCTCCTATACTGGGCTGTGCAGTAGCGCAGCCCAGTATCGATAAAATACTTTTCCTGGTATCGAGTGCGATACCAGAGAAAAGTATCGATTGGGTATCGAAAGTTCGATACCCGAAACAACCCTAGTACTGACCACTGCTCATTTACCTGTGTTGACCTTTCACTGCTGGACTTGACCTATGCCTGTTTCCCATATTGATCCTATGCTGCCAGCGCTGACCTAAGACCTATTACCATATTGCACATACTCTGTCCAGCCTGACCTCAGCCTATCCTTGACTATGATTTTGCCTGACCCCTCGCTGCCCTGCACAGTATCTCTGACCTCCATGAGTCAGATGTTAACCACACAGAGACGACTTCTGGATGAACCAGCCCGGTGGCTTCCCTGCAGCGAAGTTCAGATCTAAGTATAGGCATTAAAGGGTAAAAACCAGGGGACTGCCAAAATAACGTCCTTCGGATTATCCCTAAGTAAAATCTGTTGGTTGACACAGTGGTTCCACACCCACTGCCTTAACAGTTTTATATAAATTGCTCAGTGACTGTGAGGGGTGATTGAGCGATCAGATGTACTGCCAACAAATGATCATTTTTGGGGCTAATCAACTTTTAAACCAGCATTTGTCAGCAGTTGCTAATAGAGACTACATTGAATGTAGTGTCCTGTGGAAAGACTATAGGAAGCCTAATTGCCACTATTGGTGTTACAGGGTGAATCCCTTAGGACCCTTTACATGGCCCAATGATTAGAGCAATAATTGGAAAGGATCATTCCTAGGAACGTTCATTCCAGATATTTGCCACATGTTAAAGTGCAACCAATCATCCAATAAATGAGCTTGTTCATTGGGTAAACGCAGTGGCGTACACACAATCCATGGGGCCCCGGTGCGAAACTCATCAATGGGGCCCTCCCAACCAAACCGGCCCTGCACCCACCCCCACTACCTCCCCTACCATTCAATCCCCCCCTCTGACAGTTGCAGTGCACCACTGCACCACTTATCTCTCTCCACCAGACCCCCCTCCCCCCCCACCCCCCACCGCTCATTTCTCATCACCAAACCCCCCACCACCAACTTGCTGCGTCGCCGGCAGTGGCACTGTGGCTCATGATGGGCTGGGCTGGCTCTGGATGATGCAAGCGAGTCCGTCACGGCAGTCTGGGTCCCGTCAGAAGGCTGCGCCTGCGTCAGTAACGGCGCGCGCATGTTCCCGCGAGACCTGCCGCGGGAGTTCACAGGTCTCGCGGAACTGATGCTGTGCTCCTGCCCGGCACTGAGATTCTGGATGCAGATGCACTAACTACTTAGCTCAGCACAGCGCCGCAGTAGGGGCCAGGGGCGACCCCTATATGTACGACCCCTGCGACCCCTGCGACCCCTATATGTACGCCACTGGGTAAACAAATCTCTAAGGTAGACCTAAATCATCATCTCTGAACAGTAGACTGTCCTGTCTAAACAGAGATCTGCTGACCATAAGCAATGACTTTATATAGGGATGATAGATTGCATTAGCAATCGCTTGTTCCCATACAGGGAAGATGATTGCTGCATATAAATGAAATGCTCACCTCCAGTGATGAACATACAATCAGGAACAAACCGTTTATTCCCAATTATTGCCTGCTGTGTCTGCTCAGGTAAAGAGCTCTTTAGTCTCAAATCCTTGTGTCAATAATCCAGCTACATATGGCCATTAGGGCATATACATATCACAGATTGAGACTGTCTCTATAATATCCATAAACTGTAATAGGGCATAGGTATAGGGGTTATATTCATGAGATAACTTTAGGTCCTCCTTGGGGCCCTACTATGAGCCAGGTCCTCTCTTTGGGATAATGGCAGTTTAAGGACAGATTCCCCCAGTGATCAGGTGGGGTTGGGTCAGCCAATTACCACAGCAGCTTCCATTCTGAATGGTTTGTCTTTATGAGACCACTCATTTAATGGAATAAAGTAAAAAAAAACTGAGAAAACTTTTTTTTTTTCTACACTGAAGCGATATTATCCATTTTAGTGGATATGTGATTTGGATTATAGACAAAAAATAAAATAAAAAAGGAAAAAACAGTATCGTAAAGGCCACGTAACTTACAGCCTTCGAGCCTATTGCATTATGATTGATGACAAATTCTTAAATTACATTGCCTAAGAAGTATTGCTTTGGGCTACTTGATAAAGTATTTATGGGAGTTGAGAGATGGTAAGACTCTTCAAAGCAATGGCTACGACGTCTCCGTTATGAGTCTATGAAGCATTGCTTAGACACCCGGGTCACATCAGGCTTCTCAAGAAACCCCTTAACTCAAGATAATTCTAAGCAACCTCCAAACAATAAGACTCTTAAGGGAGTTGGCTTAAGAGTGACTGCTTTATGTCCCGCTCTCCTCCATTCCAATCAGGTCAAATACGAGCTTGTTAAAGGAGAATCCTCCCATAACAGTAATGTTTAATAGTTTCACGCCGGCTGGGGTTATGGAAGACTAATCTTTTCTGGCATCTCGGTGACAGGCAAGAATTCTGCAAGCAGCGCGGTTAATGTTGACAGATATGTCGGAGACGCTTCAGACTTATGTTTATTGTGTCATATTCTCAGCAGAAATATTGATTTGTAACAACGACTTGTGAGATATGAAAATTGAGTGAAAGTGAAAACCAGATTCCTTAAAGGGGTATGTCCGACACAAAATGACTGAGTTGATATTAATGTACAGGTTAATTTGTCTGCAATTTGCAGGTTATCTCCACCACTGAACTACATTATACAGTTTATATAATGGGCTATAATAATGTTAGGCCCCTCGCAAACCACCATAATTATACGATACGTTGGACAAGTTATCACAATGGGGCAGATATATTAACATGCTATATATAAATAAGGCTATTGAGCTAGAATATTTTGCTTGCACCAGTTTTATTTAGTGTCATATTTATGGGCAGCATGTATTCGGATTGTTAATTGTGTCTTAATTCATCATATTGTCTTAACTAGGGTTAAGCGAATCGACTTCGGATGAAACATCTGAAGTCGATTCACATAAAAATTAGTTTCAATAGTGTACGGAGTGAGCGCTCTGTATAGTATTAGAATGTATTGGCTCCAATGAGTCGAAGTAATAAGTCTCGCGAGACTTTGCATAATAACTTCAGAAATTCATTTATACTGTAAAAAAACATTTCCTGAACTCGGATTCGGTTCCAAGGTACCACTTGGAACTATACCCAAGTTCGGCAAATGGTTTTTTACAGTATAAATCAATTTCTGAAGTTATTATGCGAAGTCTCGCGAGACTTTGCAAAGTAATAACGTCGGCTCATCGGAGCCAATACATTCTAATACTGTACGGAGCGCTCGCTTTGTACAGTATTGAAACAAAGTTTTATGCAAATTGACTTTGGATGTTTCATCCAAAGTCGATTCGCTCATCCCTTGTCTTAACCTTTTAAGAACAAAGCCAATTTTTCTTTTTGCATTTTACTTTTTTTCCTGCCCGCCTACCAAGAGCTGCAGCTTTTTAAAATTTTGCCTTTCACATAGGCATATGAAAATGTATGTTTTCAAGAGAAGTTGTGTTTTTTTTTTAATGGCATACCATAACTTGTATTGGAAAACAGGAAAAAGATTCATTGTGGGGTGAAATTTTTGTTGGGGTTTTGTTTTTACAGCATTTACTATGCAGTAGAAATGACATGACAAACTTATTCTGTGGGTCACGATTAAGAAAGGCAGTATGATTAGGCAATGACAAATTTTAGTAGTTTTTTAATATGGTTTACTACTTTGAACAAAATAAAATCTTTTGAAAAAAGTAAAATGTTTTTTTGCAATATTTATCGCCAAATTCTGACACCTCTATATTTATATACAGTATTTCCAGTCGCAGAGCTTTTTGGGGGGGGACAATGTGACAAAAAAATTGGTGAATCGTACATTTTAATATTTTTCCGTTACGGCTTTCATCATCTATTTTAATGGTTCAGATTATGCTTTTTTTATTGCCTATTGGCTTTATTTGCGTCAAGTAGGCTCACAGACAGGTGGGTTACATTTTAAAGAGGTTGTGCACTACATACATTTTTTTGGGGGGAAACGCTGTGAGGGGTTTAAAAGAATAATGTAACAAATATTTATCCATTTTAGTTGCCTTAGGTCCAGCACTGCTCCTCTTGTCACTGTTGATCTATGTTCACTTTTAGACAGTTTTCTTGTGCCATGTACTGTAAGTTCGTGATTACTGTGGCCAGTGACTGGTCTCAGTGGAGACAGCAATGAAACCAGTGATTGGTTGCAGTGCTCAAATGCTTACACTGCATATCACCATTGGCCAAACGTGAAAGGAGATGGAGACTGTCAGGCACAAGAGTGGCTGCAGGGCTGGGATACAGATGGATGAAATGGGTGTTATTTGTTATTTTATTATTTTAAAGTGCTCTTAGTAGTTCTGAGAAAACTTAATGCACTGAACAACCTCTTTAAAATGTATCTGACTGCAGGCCCTTTCAGGCTATGAGCCTTTGAACATTGCTGCTAGCAGGTGAAAGATGATATTTTCCCTAAATAAGATATATTACAAAGTTTCATATATGCATATATACTACTTATGTATGCAAAAATAATTCCAATAGCAGTATTTAAAGAAAGTAAAGTTGCTACCCAGAGCAATGAATAATTCCGCAGCTGCCTTATGGGATGCAAAGCTATCGGCAAGTCGACCCTTTGCCTTTTGCACTTGCTCTTCTTGTTTGACCCCAGCACTGTGCTGACTTACATTTAAACTCTCATTTGACTATCAGAAGTGGAAAACAGCCGGAGAGAAGTAACTTCAGAAGGATACTCCTCCAACACCTTGCTCATTAAATGCCACTCGTCACCCTTGAAGAGTCTTAATGAGTATTAACTCACATTAGCATCATCTGCTTTCAGCCAGAAGGCATCAACCAGAATGACAAGGGCGATCAGTTACAAAGAAACAAGCAACATCGAAACCCATAGCGCGGAGTGATTAACAATATGCTCTGTGTGATAAAAATACACACCTAGGCGATTAATAAAAGATCAAATTACTAACACATTGCTCTAGCAACCCCATTACCCTCCTGATTACAGTGTCACTCCTGATTGGAAGATTTATATGGTTTCAAAGTGGAAGGAGACTCTGGATGCAGCTTCCATATTGTAAGGAGAAGTCATTATTGGAAGTATACTTTATCATATATTGATTCATTGTAAAATACCGTCCTTAAAGGGAGTTGGTCACTAGGAAGTTCAGCGTTAAGCCAGGCATAATGACTTGTATGGCTAGCTTAGCGTACTTCATGCATTAAAAAATAAATAAATGTTTTAATTGGTCTTTATTAAAAAACATGTAGTCCTTTTTTCTGTGCAGAGCTGAGATGCTCTAGTAGCACCCTTTGGTTTTTCTGCCTTCTCCGTCAGTTGGGGAGCTGACGGCTCCTTATCTCTGCTCCCTGACCTTATAAACACTCATTATAGCTCAGTTCTTATCTTACTGACAAAAATAACAGTCACACAGCTAGAAAAACCAAATAACCCTTTCTGACAGAATAGCTCAATATTTTTAATAAAGGTCAATATAAAAATGATTTTTAGACAAAAATTAGTAAAATGCAGTCATTAAAAAAATGAAAAAAATGCCTCCCAAGGTGTACATAACCTTTAAGCCACCCCAATTTGCTGTAATTCTCCATGATCTACATGCTCCATCTCCAGCTTCTGTAGTTCTCCATACTATATATTTTTGACCTCTTCATCTCTTCTGGCTGGTGTCCATCTCTGAGTCCTGCTTTCATGAGGCATAAACGAGCATTTGGACTACCTAAGTTGCCAGGCCATTCAGCAAGATCCTACTGCCTAACTGCTTTGTATGAAAAAGGGGACTATTGGCTGGTATGCAGTAGAAATAAAATAATGATAAATTGATGGTGAAGCTGGGGAACACTAAGGCCATTTTACCCAGGCCGATGATCGGTTAAATGAGCGTTCTTATGAACAATCATTGCCGATCGTTGCCATATGTAAACATGCCCAAAATCTTATTGTAACAATTGTTCTTTCCCATATACTTTCAATGCTAACAATAATTGCTTTTTTTAAATGGAGCTTAAACAAGCGCCGATCAACATTTTGTATTGCCAACCGACGCTCATTACGTGTAAAAGGGACACTTACCCGCTTAGCAGACCTTTTTTAAATATCAGTAAGGATCTCATTTCTTGTCACTGACTGGGAAGCTGTAACTGCCTCCTGTACTTCACTGAGACATTTTTTGTATGGGAATGTTCATTCATAGGCTCATACAAGCCAATGCAATTGAAATATTAACATGAAAAAACACGACAGAAGAAATAAAAGCAGTCCCGGTTTCCATTTACTATCATGACTAATTTATAATATGAAGTTCCAGAAAGCAGCAAAAGAAACATTTTACACAAGGGTTTGGCTCAAAAGTCATGATAACTATTACAAATAGGAACAGAGAGCGACTATTATACTCCACAGGCATGTGGCCAGATCTTGGTGAACTGCTATATTCTCTATTAACAGGAAGGCATCCCTTTGAGGTTCATGGATCTGACAGGTGGAAGATCCAATAAATATAAAAATACAAAAATGATAAGGCCATCTAGACAGTAGTAAACCCAGCTAAATTCAAAATCCCCTCTTTTGCTTTTCACAGTCTGCATTCATTAGTACACACTGATAACATTTTCTCTACCTGTAGTCATCAAAAGGGGGTGCTCACTCAAAATAATAATATCTTAACCCCTTAGTGACCAGCCTGTTTTAGGCCTTAGTGACCAAACATTTTTTTTTTTCATTTTTTATCATTGCATTCCAAGAGCCATAACTTTTTTTATTTTTATGCAGGCATATGAGGGCTTGTTTTTATGTTTTTAATGGCACCGTTTTAGGATATACATACAATTCATTGATTAACTTTTAACTCTTTCTAGGTGGGGGGTGGTAAAAACATCAATACGCTTTTAAATCTTTACATTGTAAATTTTGCAACATTCACTGTGCGTAATATTATGCTTATTTTCTGGGTCAGTACAATTCTAGTGGTGCCAAATATGCATAGAATTGTTTTGTTCTACTACTTTTGCATAATAAAAACCCTTAAAAAAAATAAAAGAAAATGTTTCTGCATCACCGCATCTATTGATGAGCCAAGTTATGAAAAATTTGACTTGGCTGCTTTGCCGAATTTCACAACGAAATTCGAGATTGTGACAAATTACTTCATTATAAAACACATTCCTATGTACGCAGCGGGCACAATGGCGGGGAACGGCGATCGCACCGCCCCCCCCCCCCCAATCATTGAACCATTTAGATGCATCATTCTTCGCTGATTGCGGCATCTGATGCTATAAGTGTGGGCTTTCAGGGTTTAATCCGTTAAAAAAATACATATTCACCGCATCCATTTGCTCACGGAGAGGATGTCGCGGCCAGGTTGATTGAAGACACAGAGCGAAATCTTGCGTGGTGACTTGATGATGTCATCATACTGGCCGGGAACAGCCATGCAGGATAAATTATGTGATAATTCTATAGTGCAGGTCGTTACAGTTGCACCAATAGCAAATATGTAGAAGTGATTTTATCTTTGCAACTTTTTTCCACTAAAAATATGTTTTTCAATGGAAAAAGGTGTATTTTTTAACATGTTTTTTTTTTTATGAAACTTCATTTCACTTTTATTTTTACAGTTTATTAGTCCCAAAAAGAGACTTTGAAAGTCACTGATCACTTCTACAATACACTGTATTGCTTATGCAGTACAGTGTATTATACTGTCAGTAGAATACTGACAAGCATACACTGCAGGCAGGCCTGTGGGCCTTCATTAGGTCCCCGGCTGCCATGTTAAGAGCTCCTTCTGAACCGCTTAGACACTGTGGTCACTATTGACTGCAGCATCTAAGTGGTAAAACTGGCAACCATAAAAGAGTGGCAGCCTAGCCTAAGGTCCCTTAGTGACCGCTGTTAAAGACATATTGGTGGTCACTAAGGGGTTAAGTAAGATCCTCAGTTCTTCCTAGAGGCAACATCAGGCAGACAGAATTTTATCACTTACCCCAATTACCTGTAAAAGAAGAACCCCTTTAAGTACCGGCAGTGTGATTCACCCAGCTTTCAGTAGGCTCTTAACTACCATGTTCTCATAAGTCATGGTCAGGTTTCATGCTGCTTGGTATAGCAGTATGCACACTTACTTTGCAAATATATAATATTTTTTACTATGCTAGGCCTTAAAATGTAATTAGTTCTTGTACCAAATATCTTTCATCATTTGCAAGTGATTTTCAACTTCAATTGCCAGGGGAAAATAAGGGATGGGATCTCTTTGTGTGTCTTTTCTTAATTACTTGTCTATACATCTCTGCTACGTCCCCCCCAGCTCAGTCATTTCAGGTATTCCAGGAGTAGTTTTTAATACTTCTACCCAAGTTTTCCCGACAGGCCTTGTTTGAAAGAATAGCCTTTCATGAGCACAAATGCATTAGTGGAAATGACTGATGGTCCTACATGTGCTCAGATGGAGGAATCCCTCGAGTCAGAATTATTAAGTGTCTTTAAGGACATAGTGAGCCATTGAATAAGAGCAAGGCACACAACGCCATGGGACTTCACTCCCTGCTGCTATAGGTTTATGCAAAACAAAAGAAATGGATTGAAATCTACAAGGAATCTACTTTACACTAAGGAAAGGCTAAATATCAGAGAATAAAAGGCTCCAGGTCATTTTGCAACTAATAAACTAAACCTATTCATAAATGTGGTGGTAATGAGGATCTTTTTGTATTTTTTAAAAATGTCTCCTATGTGTCACAAGCCTTGTTATCTAATTCTCTTCCCTATGTAGATGATGCCATTCATTAGCTATGTTGTAATGGTTTAACATCTCTTGTCTAACTTGTTTATTGGGTTTATTGGTCAACAGGTCTTACATATGTGATTGATTGATTATATACAATTGATTGATTGATAAAACAGGATTGTTTGGTAAAACTACAAGAATACAAATAACATGTATAAGTATTAAGCATGGATAGTATGTACTATAACATTTGCATTGACGGTGAAAGCACATGGTAAAATGGCTGCCTATACCTAGCTAACAGTAGTAACAACTCCCTGAGTAACAATTACAACTAACTGAACAGCTCTGCATAACGTGATATCCAGTGGCGTATCTATCACGAGGCAAACAAGGCATTTGCGTAGTGTGGCACTTGCCAATGGGGCGGCAAAATGCCTTGTTTGCTCATCGGATCTGAGTTTTCACGATCTCAGTAAGATCGTGAAAACTCAAATCCGATGGTATATACCGATGGAATATACAGGGTAACTAACATCTCTCCTACCAGTGACACACATGACCCGCTCCCTCCACTGCCCCACCTGCACCTGATGTGCCCATTACATCACAAGTCTCCGCCTCTTACCAGGCAGAAGGCCTTCCATTCTAGTCAGGGCCACGCCCCCAGCTCCTCTCTGCAGGCGACTCTCTCATGTGGGGGCCGGGCAAGACGGTAATTATAACCGGGGCCGGGCGACCGCAGCGGAGCTGCTCAGACTGCAGGCCTGTGTCATCCAGGCGTGCCGGGACCCAGAGGAGGCGCCCCTGGAGCTGTGGGAGGAGACTGGGGACAGCGGAGATGTGGTGGTGAAGCAGCTGGACCTGAGCGCCCTGAAGTCCATGCGGCGCTTCTGCCAGGAGGTGGGGAGGGTGAGTGTCTTGATGTAGTGTGTACAGTGCCCTATGCGTGTGGTATGTGTGCACAGCATCCTGTGTGTGTGCGGTATGTGTGTGTGTACAGTGCCCTGTGTGTGTGTACAGCGCCATGTGTGTGTGTACAGCGCCCTGGGCGTGCGTTATATGTGTGTGTACAGCGCCCTGTGTGTGCGTGCGTGCGTTGTGTGTGTATGTACAGTGCCCTGTGTGTGTATGCAGTATGTGTGTGTGTACAGTGCCCTGTGTGTGTGTACAGCGCCCTGTGTGTACGGTATATGTGTGTGTACAGCGCCCTGTGGGTGCGTGCGGTATGTGTGTGTGTACAGCGCCCTGTGTGTGTGTACGGTATGTGTGTGTGTACAGCGCCCTGTGTGTGCGTGCGGTATGTATGTGTGTGCGTGCGGTATGTATGTGTGTACAGCGCCATGTGTGTGTGTACAGCGCCCTGTGCGTGCGTGCGGTATGTGTGTGTGTGTACAGCGCCGTGTGTGTACGGCGCCCTGTGTGTGAGGAAAGGGTGGAGCCTAAATAGGAAGGGGTGGGGTTTTCAGAGGAAGGGGTTTGGCCTTGACAAGAAGGGGTGGGTCAAATTTACATTAGGGGGGTGCCCGAGTTTAGTCTCGCCTAGGGCAGCACAAAACCAAGATACACCACTGGTGATATCCCTGAAACAAAGGTAGATTTCTCACCAGATATTATTTTACAAGGATGGTGGAGTCTGAGAAGGAGACATGCATAGAACAGCTCTGAGCTGTGTCCTGGAGACTGGAGACTTCTCTTTCCCAGAATGCTTTGCACTCCGACAATGCAGTGCACCACCCACAATGCAATAGTCTTTGTAACAGTAAAAACAAAGTGTATTACAACTTAACATCGCTAGATGGTGCTATAACCACACTAAACACCAGAAATACCAAGACTGAGGCAATGATCCTCTAACCCCGCTGGGCAGAACACCACACCTAGGCCATGTGACCAATGAAAGTGACATTATGGGGCCTAGGCAAAGCTGCAAGAAGGTTGCGGTTTTAATCTACTGTGACTGCCAGTGCCTTCTCAAACAGTTGATCGGCGTGTGCCCCAGGTGTTGGCCCACCACCTATCAGATACTGATGACCTATGCAGATGATAAAATATCTTGGAAAACCCCTTCCAAGTGGGTGCCATTTTTAAATCTGCAAAATGAAAATTATAGTTTTCAATATAGCAGATCTGTTCGCAATATTCTGTTGCACGCATACACACACACCCTCCTCCCAAATTTAAGAATAATACATTTAGGGCAGCTTTCTCAATAGGGTAGACAAGAGAAAAAAACACTTTACAAAGATGTTTCATTTGGCACAAATTGTGTCAAATCAAAATGGCACTTTCTACACAACATATTTGCGACAAAATGTTACAACCATTGCTACAACAATCGTGAATTTTCTTGCTGCTATCCTTTGATGCTTCATTCATATTTGACGCCTTTGTGCGTTTTTGCAGATTAAAAATGGCACAGTATGGAGCATATTGCTCACACCCCTTTCTTAACACACATCACGCCCCTTTTCTGACACAATTTATTTGATAAATAAGTCCCCCCTGGTGCATATTATATTTGGCAGGACCACCAGACTTCAGCCACGTAGAATTGATTGAGATTGATAATGACTAATTTTATTCAAATGTCTATCTACTTTGGACAATGTGTTTCTTTTTTTTTTTTTTTTTATAGAAGACCTCCTGACAATAAACTGATCCTATGATGTCCCGCTATTAGGATCCTCAGTGATCAGCTGTAATCTGTGGAGGAAGAGAAACCTAGCAACAAGTGTTGCATTTCCCTACAGCACCACTACAGGAGAAATAAAGCACTGCATAGTTCTCAGCAGTCTCATTTGAACTCAATGGTCTGCATGCATAATCCTCCGGAGTGAGAAACTGTTTTTGTAGGCGCTCTTCCCTCTCATAAATACATTAAGAATTATTAACAATAATGAATAATACATTAGTTTTCTTCCCCTTTACTTTACAATCCTCATTTCCTTCTGAGTACCAGAACTTCTTTTTATATGTTTTCTGCTCTCAAAACCAAACGCTTTATCCATCTAATACCCTATTAAAAATAAATTGCTATTCTTTTAATTTCTTAATCATTATGTCATTATGGCCGAATTTCATTTTTACACTAAAGTACACCGACTGAATGCGCATGCATTATTAATTCACAACTCGGTGAAAGAACAGGGCTCAAAGAAGACTCCCTGATGAAATCCCAGTTCTGGACAAGAAAGTTTAAGACCCCTTGGGAGACACCTCACTGCTGAAAATACGAATCTCCTAAATGAAGCTGTACTTTATATATATATGTGATGGTCTCCAGACTTAAAAGGTTTGTTTCAGAATGTAATGTATTAAAATGTATTAAAATTCATTCTGATTCTGGGGGATATTTGACAGGGTGCGATGTACAGAAATACTGTGCTAAACCAGCTCTGGACTCTAAGGAAACCCCTGAAGAGCTCTATGGGTTTATGCCGGCAATTTCCTGCTACAAAAAGTTGATGTATTTTAGATAATAATTAAATATTGAAAATAATCATAATTTTCAACAATAATTCTGTTTTGCATCACAAATCACAATCATCTAAAGGGCAGTCGGACAGCCTATAAGTTTAGGTTCCCAAGGAGTTCATTATATTGGCTGTACGGAAGAAACTAGGAAGTTTTTGCAACATTATTCTTATCTGCTAATGAGCATGAAAGTGAGCTGAGAGCAGCTGTATAATATTCAGCTATTATCATTTACTACACGTAAGGCAGGCAGTCTTGAAACATGTTTATGCAATAATATTGCTTTATTGCAATTTTTAGATGATTTTTTATTATTTGTAATCGTTTATTTTTTATTTTTATAATTGAACAGAGGAGCTACATATTAATATAATGTCATTATTAGAATTTGTTACTCACTTTTCCAAGATCCAGCACTACACTCCTGCTTCGCCACCTACCAGCTTCCTTTCACTCTGTTAATTAGGGTCCAATGTCCATGGTCCAAGTTAGTGGTGTCAACCCTAATGTCCTATATAAAGACGACCTTACCTGAGCCTTAAAGGGAATGTGTCATCACAAAACAACCTTAACATTTATGTTAAACATTTTTAAATCTCTCTCTCTCCGTATTTAAAAAAAATCCTAAAATCCTGCATTTTTTACATCGCCCACTAAGCCTAATAACAGGTGTTAGTTTCTGGCCTGCAACACCAGATAACACCAGATCCAAAAAGTTTTTTTTTTAGGCCACAGGAGTACAGACCCCAAAAATTAGGCATTCACCTGGCAGAAAAGAACTTGTGATTATGTGGCTGGAGGCAGGGCCGGCTCGAGGTTCATGTGGGCCCTTGGACGATAAATCCCAGTGGACCCTCTTGAGGCATTTTTGTACATTTACATGTCCCTCTGTGGCTCCCACACGGTATAATGACCACCAGTTTCCCCTATACAGTATAATGACCACTAGTGTCCCTTCACACAGTATAATGACCCGCCAATGCCCCCAAAAACAGTATAATGACCCTCAGTAGCCCACACACAGTAAAATGACCCCACAGTGGCCCTCCATTCAGAATAATAACCCCCAGTCGCCCCCCAGTCAGAATAATGACCCACAGTGACCCCCACACTAGGGGTTATACTGTATGGAGGGGGCACTGGGGATCATTATACTGTATGGTGGATAATGGGGGTTGTTTTATTGAATGGGGGATCTGGTGATCATCATACTGAATGGAGGGTCATTGGGGATCATTATACTAAATGGGGAGCAGCTGTTGCTGCCTACTCCGAGATCTCAAATGTCAGTGGTGGTGAAGGTGACAATGATGATGTGTCGATGGACGTCACGTGGGTGCCCACAAGAGAGGAAGAGGAGGGGAGTTCAGAGGGAGAGACGGAGCAGCAGAGAGGGAGGAGAAGCAGGCAGAGCTCGCAGGGCACAGGAGGCTAAAAGCAGACTGCAAATGTATCTGGGGCGAGCCATCCACCATGAACGGTTATTTCTGGAGCTCCCAGGATGCCGGCACATGGCTCCGCAGTGTAAGCTTTTTTAAACGTGTTAGCTGCTGACAATAGTGTTGCCAGTCACGGTAAGCCCAACACTCACCTAGGAAAGACCGCCTTAAGAAGGCACCTGGCCTCCCATCACCAAGCCCAGTGGGAGCAAAGCCGTCATAACCCACAAAGCCACATTCCCAGCGCTCCTTCTCCTCTCTCCTCCCATTTGTCCTCCACTCCACCTTCCACCATGCCGTCGTCAAGTTCATCTGGCAGAAGGCAGGCTTCCGTGGTCCAAATGTTCGAGCGTAAAAAGTTGATGACGCCGGATAACCCTCTTGCCCAACAGCTGACCGCTGGCTTTTTAGAACTGCTAGCCCGCCAACTACTCCCATATAAACTGGTGGACTCAGAGACTTTTAGAAAATTTGTGGCCATTGGCACACCGCAATGGAAGGTCTCCGGAAGGAAATATTTCTCCCAGAAGGGCATCCCAGAACTATATCGCCAGGTTCAGCGGCAAGTGAATATATCTCTGGCATACAGTGTCGGTGCCAAGAGACATCTGACCACAGACACGTCGTTTAGCAAACACGGGCAGGGAAGGTACATAACTTTTACTACCCACTGGGTGAACCTTCTGATGGCTGTCAAGCATGTAACCCGTGGCTCCCGTGTGGATTTGGTGTTACTGCCAAGAATTGCATGCAGGCCTGACTTCTTCTCCTCCTCTTACTCCATCCGCCATCTCCTCCTCAGCTGACTCCACCTTTTCCACTGCTACCACCTCTTCCGCTGCGCCCCCCAAGCTCCCCAGAACCTATTCGACGTCCCAGGTGAGACGTTGCCATGCTGTGCTGCGGCTGTTGTGGCTGGAAGCCAAGAGCCACACTGGTCCTGCACTGCTTTCAGCTCTGCGGTCACAGGCCGATCAGTGGCTAACCCCGCTCAATTTAACAGTTGGTGAAGTGGTGTGCGATAACGGTGCCAATCTGCTGAGCACGCTGAAACAGAGCAAAATGACACACATGCCGTGCATGGCACACGTCTTGAACTTAGTCGTGCAGCAATTGGTTGCCAGATCCCCCGGGGTCCAGGACGTCTTGTGGCAGGTCAGGAAAATCTCTGCCCATTTTAGAAGATCTTACACGACCATGGCTAGCCTTGCTGACATTCAGCGGCGATGCCACTTGCCCATCAGATGTCTGATTTATGACAGGCCGACGCGCTGGAACTCCACCGTGTATATGCTTGATAGGCTGCTCCAGCAGCAACGCGCCATTAGCGACTACCTGTATCTGAACTCTGCAGCAGGACAGGTTCTGGGGAGCTTGGTTTCTTTTCACCGCACTAGTGGCTGCTCATGCGCGACGCATGCAGACTTCTGCGGCCATTTGATGAGATCACCAAACAGGTCAGTCGCAGCCAGGGCTCCATCAGTGACATCGTACCTTACGCCTTCTTTCTGGAGCGTGCATTGCATCGTGTCATTAATCAAGCCGTCGAGGAGCGGGAGCTGGAAGATGAGGAAGTCGAAATGCTGAATGAATTCCCAGGGGGGCTACTCCATCTGACACAAGTCAGCAGGAGTCTGAAGAGGAGTCAGAGGAGGATGGTGGCTGGAGGGAGAAGGAGCAAGAAGAGCAGGCTTTGAGGGGGACTTTAAACTTTTCAGGGATCGTGTTGTCCGTGGCTGGGGGGAGGAGACTGAGGATAACATTCTCCTGGGCGATGAGAAGGCGCAAGGGCGCTGAACTGCTTCCGATTTAGTGCAAATGGGGTCTTCATGCTCCAGTGTTTGAAGAGGGACCCCGTATAAAAAGCATAAAGGGCAACGACCAGTACTGGGTGGCAACGTACTTAGACCCCCGGTACAAACACAAACAGGTGTGTAAAATTTTATTTTTTGTCACAAGTTAGTGGAATATGAGACTTTGTAAGAAAAAAAAAACAATTTCCGCGAACTTGTGCCAAAAAAAAAATCTTTTATGAACTCGCCATGCCCCTCACGGAATACCCTGGGGTGTCTTCTTTCTAAAATCGGGTCACTTGTGGGGTATTTATACTGCCCTGGCATTTTAGGGGCCCCTAAAGCGTGAGAAGAAGTCTGGAATCCAAATGCGTAAAAATGCCCTGTGAAATCCTAAAGGTACTCATTAGAATTAGGGCCCCTTTGCGCATCTTGGCTGCAAAAAAGTGTCACTCATGTGGTATTGCCGTACTCAGGAGAAGTAGGGCAATGTGTTTTGGGGTGTATTTTTACATATACCCATACTGTGTGAGAAATATCTCTGTAAATGACAACTTTTTAAATTATTTTATACAAAGTTGTCAATTTACAGAGATATTTCTCTCACCCAGCATGGGTATATGTAAAAATACACCACAAAACACATTGCCCAACTTCTTTTAGTGACGGGGGGGGTGGCAGGGGTGACAGGGGGTGATCAGGGGGTGATATGGGGTGATCAGGGGTTAATCAGTGATGGGGGGTGGGGGGGTCTGTGTGGTGATTGGTGCACTTACATATGTTTCCTCTGTTGGTCCCAAGCAAAAGGGACCACCAGAGGAGCAGGCAGCAGGCATATCAGACGCTGTTAACAAAACAGTATCTGATATGCAATTTTTTTAAACTACTACAGCTTGCCAGCACATGATAAGCACTGGCAGGCTGTAGTTAAACTTCCTGCCGACGCGATCCTGTGAGCGAGGAGTAACTGGGCCGCCGCAATCACGCGTATCTGCGTGTGGCGGTCCAGAGATGGTTAATCAAGATTTGGTGGAAGCAGGTATATCGCACCCCTCAATCAGTATTTTGTGGAAGCAGGAATACAAAACCTCTTAATCTGTATTTTGTGGGGGCAGGTAAATCGCAGGCCTCAATCAATATTTGGTGGAAACAGCTATATCAAAATCTCTTAATCAGTATTTTGTGGAAGCAGATATATCGCACCCCTCAATCAGTATTTTGTGGAAGCAGGTATATCGCAGGACTCAATGAATATTTGCTGGAAGCAGGTATATCGCACCCCTCAATCAGTATTTTGTGGAAGCAGGTATATCGCAGGCCCCAATCAATATTTGCTGGAAGCATATATATCGTACCCCTCAATCAGAATTTTGTGGAAGCAGGTATATCGCACCCCTCAATCAGTATTTTGTTGAAGCAGGTATATTGCAGGCCCTATAAATATTTGGTGGAAGCAGGTATATCACACTGCTTAATCAATATTTTGTGAAAGCAGGAATATCACAGGCTTCAATCAATATTTGCTGGAAGAAAGTATATTGCAGGCCTCAATCAATATTTGGTGGAAAAGCCATATCAAACCGCTTAATCAGTAATTTGTGGAAGCAGGTATATCGCAGGCCTCAATCAATATTTGGTGGAAGCAGGTATATCAAACCCCTTAATCAGTGTTTTGTGGAAGCAAGTATCTCCCAGGCCAGTGAAGCAGGTATATCAATCCCCTTAATCAGTATTTTGTGGAAGCAGATATATCAAAGGCCTCAATCAGTATTTGGTGGAAGCAGGTATATCACACCCCTCAATCAGTATTTTGTGGAAGCAGGAATATTGCGCCCCATTAATCAGTATTTTGTGGAAGCAGATATTTGGAACCCCTTAATCAATATTTGGTAGAAGCAGGTATATCGCACCCCTCAATCAGTATTTTTGGAAGCTGGTATATCGTAGGCCTCAATCAGTATTTTGTGGAAGCAGATATATAAAACCCCTTAATCAGTATTTTGTGGAAGCAGGTATATCGCAGGCCTCAATCAATTTTAGGTGGAAACAGCTGTATCAAAACCCTTAATCAGTATTTTGTGGAAGCAGGTATATCACAGGCCTCAATCAATATTTGTTGGAAGCAGGTATATCGCACCCCTCAATCAGAATTTTGTGGAAGCAGGTATATAAAACCGCTTAATTAGTATTTTGTGGAAGCAGGTATATCGCAGGCCTCAAACAAAATTAGGTGGAAAATGCTATATTAAACCCCTTAATCAGTATTTTGTGGAAGCAGGTATATCACAGGGCTCAATCAATATTTTGTGGAAGCAGGAATACTGCAGGCCTCAATCAATATTTGGTGGAAGCAGGTATATTGCATCCCTTAATCAGTATTTTGTGAAAACAGGTATATCACAGTTCTCAATCAATATTTGGTGGAAGCAGGTATATCTCACCCCTCAATCAGTATTTTGTGGAAGCAGCTATATCCCTGGCCTCAATCAATATTTGGTGGAAGCAGGTATATCAGACCCCTCAATCAGTATTTTGTTGAAGCAGGTATATTGCAGGCCTCAATCAATATTTGGTGTAAGCAGGAATATCACACCCCTCAATCATTATTTTGTGGAAGCAGGTATATCGCAGGCTTCAATCAATATTTGGTGGAAGCAGGTATATCAAAGCTCTTAATCAGTATTTTGTGGAAGCAGGTATCTTACAGACCAGTGAAGCAGGTATATCAATCAACCTTAATCAGTATTTTGTGGAAGCAGATATATCGCAGGCTTCAATCAGTATTTTGTGGAAGCAGGTATATCGCACCCCTCAATCAGTATTTTGTGGAAGCAGCTATATCGCAGGCCTCAATCAATATTTGGTGGAAGCAGGTATATCGCACCCCTTAATCAGTATTTTGTTGAAGCAGGTATATTTCACCCCTCAATCATTATTATGTTGAAGCAGATATTTAGAACCCCTTAATCAATATTTGGTAGAAGCAGGTATATCTCACCCCTCAATCAGTATTTTGTGGAAGCAGGTATATTGCAGGCCTCAATCAATATTTGGTGGAAGCAGGTATATCGCACGCTTTAATACGTATTTTGTAGAAGCAGGTATATCAAACCCCTTAATGAGTATTTTGTGGAAGCAGGTATATTGCATCCCTCAATCAGTATTTTGTGGAAGCAAGTATATCGTAAGCCTATTGTAGGAAGCAGGTATATCGTAGGCCTCAATCAATATTTGGTGGAAGCAGGTATATCTAACCCCTCAATCAGTTTTTTGTTGAAGCAGGTATATCAATCCCCTTAATCAGTATTTTTTGGAAGCAGGTATATCACAGGCCTCAATCAGTGTTTTGTGGAAGCAGGTATATAGAACCCCGTAATCAATATTTGATGGAAGCAGGTATATTGCACCCCTCAATCAGTATTTTGTGGAAGCAGGTATATCGCAGGTCCCAATTAATATTTGGTGGAAGCAGGTATATCGCACCCCTCAATCAGTATTTTGTGGAAGCAGGTATATCGCAGGCTTCAATCAATATTTGGTGGAAGCAGGTATATCAAAGCTCTTAATCAGTATTTTGTGGAAGCAGGTATCTTACAGACCAGTGAAGCAGGTATATCAATCAACCTTAATCAGTATTTTGTGGAAGCAGATATATCGCAGGCTTCAATCAGTATTTTGTGGAAGCAGGTATATCGCACCCCTCAATCAGTATATTGTGGAAGCAGCTATATCGCAGGCCTCAATCAATATTTGGTGGAAGCAGGTATATCACACCCATCAATCAGTATTTTGTTGAAGCAGGTATATTTCACCCCTCAATCATTATTATGTTGAAGCAGATATTTAGAACCCCTTAATCAATATTTGGTAGAAGCAGGTATATCTCACCCCTCAATCAGTATTTTGTGGAAGCAGGTATATTGCAGGCCTCAATCAATATTTGGTGGAAGCAGGTATATCGCACGCTTTAATACGTATTTTGTAGAAGCAGGTATATCAAACCCCTTAATGAGTATTTTGTGGAAGCAGGTATATTGCATCCCTCAATCAGTATTTTGTGGAAGCAAGTATATCGTAAGCCTATTGTAGGAAGCAGGTATATCGTAGGCCTCAATCAATATTTGGTGGAAGCAGGTATATCTAACCCCTCAATCAGTTTTTTGTTGAAGCAGGTATATCAATCCCCTTAATCAGTATTTTTTGGAAGCAGGTATATCACAGGCCTCAATCAGTGTTTTGTGGAAGCAGGTATATAGAACCCCGTAATCAATATTTGATGGAAGCAGGTATATTGCACCCCTCAATCAGTATTTTGTGGAAGCAGGTATATCGCAGGTCCCAATTAATATTTGGTGGAAGCAGGTATATCGCACCCCTCAATCAGTATTTTGTGGAAGCTCTGGGCCCTTTAAGTTCTGCTGGACCAGACTCTCGGCGGATCCCCTGCGTTTGTCCGCCTTGTCTGGAGGTGTCTGCTTGCTGCCTTGCTCGCAGACCGGGTGGTCACCCTCCTTCTGATGTTTCGGTCTCCGCTGCTTCCTGCATCTTCGGTGTCAGCTGGGACCTTGCTACAGGTTTGAAGCTTGAAGTATCGAATATATGTCGCTTCGTGTCCTCCTCTGCCTCCATGTCTGATCCCTCCTACCCCATGCCCTGTGTAATCGTTTTTTCGATCTCCCTGCTTTCTGTATTCATTTATAGAGAATATGGGACAGAACAGGTTAAAATTTCTCAACTTTATAAAGTGTTGCTTAAAATACGATGTAATAATACACAAAATGCTTGGCAAATTTATTGTCCGGTAATTTCCCTCGAAGATTGGGATAATATATTGGCGAATTTAAGTTTAGTTTCTTATAATTTTAAACAAGTTTTGGTTCAATTTAATATTTTGCACAGAATCTATATCACACCTTTATGGCTTAATAAATGTGGTTTAAGGGATACTTCTAATTGTCCACAGTGTGATTTATCTTGTTAAAGAATGTGGACTAAGAGTTACAAGAGTGTCAGGATTGATGATTCTCAAAAATCTTAGCATCGACGTTGAAAAATATATGGCATCATAGGTGTGTGAGGAGGACGCCATCGCGATAGGACGGGTACGCCATCCAGGGCAAATCGCATATGTGGGAATATACAGGTGAAACAAGAAAAATTAGAATATCGTGCAAAAGTTCATTTATTTCAGTAATGCAACTTAAAAGGAGTTGCATTAATGCAACTTAAAATTAGAATATTGTGAAAAGATTCAATATTCTAGGCTCAAAGTGTCACACTCTAGTCAGCTAATTAATCCATACCTCCTGAGCAAAGGGTACCTGAGATTGTAACTTTGGGGTTTTTATAATCTGTAAACCATAATCTTCCAAATTATAACAAGTAATTATAAAGGCTTGAAATATCTCGCTTTGTATGTAATGAGTCTATCTCATATATTAGTTTCACCTTTTAGGTTGCATTACTGAAATAAATGAACTTTGCACGATATTCTAATTTTTCGAGTTTCACCTGTAACCAGGAAACAGATTGAAGAATGGGGACAATTTGATCTGATAATTGGCAGCAGTCCTTGTAATGACTTATCTGTGGTTAACCAGCACCGGAAAGGCCTTTATGTGGGCAGTGGACAACTGTTTTTTGACTTTCCACGATTACTCAATAAAGTGTTTCCTAACTTGGTTTAGATATTTACAGTTACGTTCGGCACTTTTTAGTGTAAAGGGGAGATTTTTGTTACAGATAGATACTGATACATTTTTGAATAATTTAATGGGAAAGCTGGGGCAGAAGTTCCTGGGCCATTACAGCGCTGGGTGAGCCATGGGGACCCCAAGACGGCAGACCAGCTTGTGGATATGGTGGAAAGGTACACCGTTGTGGAGGATCTACTAGGACCTTCGAGGTCTAGGAATTACCCTGCTAACAGAGCGACCAAGTTCCCCCCAGGGTTGGAAGGGGAAGCTACCCGTAGTCCTGTCTCAAATGGGGGGTCCAGCAATGGAAACAACCCTAAAGAAACTGCGTTTCCCCGAAAGGCTGGCTTAACACAGTGTTGGAAGTGTCAAGCCTGGGGGCATGTGAGGGCGCATTGTCCGTTGCAAGGAGAGCCAATGGAATGTGGTTCGGCCCGGTGAGAATCCTTTCATGCTCAAATAACTTGTACTGCACGCCCTGAGGATAAGGGAAAGTTTGAATGCTGGGTTTATGTGAATGGATTCCGTGCTCATGCTTTATTAGACTCAGGAAGCATGGTGACTTTGGTGCATACCCGAGTGGCTGGACAGATTGACCAAGAAGCACCAACCCTGCGTGTTATTTGTGTACACGGGGACACTAGGGCGTATCCTTTGGTGGCTGTATCCATTGCTACTATGTGTGGAACTATGGCACATAATGTAGGGGTGGTACCTTCCCTAGTGTATGATGTCATTTTAGGATGTGATTTTACATTGTTCTCAGAGTTATGGAAATTGTTGAAACATGATAATTCTGCCATGTCAAAGGAAGTAGAAATGAGTGACGGTCCACTTGTCCCCATATGTAAAGGGGAACAGGTGGAATTACCCCTGTTAGAGACAACAAAAGAAATTGAGGTAGCTTCTGAGGGGGGTTGGGGGAATATTCCCGTTACAGGTTATGCTTGGGGAGGATGAGGGGGACACCTCCAGAGATAACGTCCATCCTGGTCTGCAAGTGGGAAGAGGGGCTTTTTGTACGGCTCAAATGCAAGACCCTACTCTGGTTTATGCCCATCAGCAGGTAACAGTAATAAATGGAGTGCCACAAGAACCTGGGGCTGAGAACAGGTATCCCCACTTTGCAGACCTGCTGTATCGGGTAGCCAAGATACGCTCTGAGGTAATAGAGCAGTTCTTGGTTCCCCAGCCTTACAGGCGAATGGTACTGGATATGGCACATAATGAGGTTTTGGGAGGACATCTGGGTGCTGAAAAGACAGAAGCAAGGGTGGTGGACCGGTTTTACTGGCCAGGACTTAAGGCAGACATCAAGAAATACTATTTTTCCTGCCCAATATGTCAGTTAACCACTCCAGCGCCCTACTTTCGAAATCCCTTAGTGCCTCTCCCCATAATTGAAGTTCCCTTTGAACGTATACCCATGGATTTAGTAGGCCCTTTAGTAAAGTCAGCTAGGGGTCACCAATACATACTCGTGGTACTAGATTATGCTAACCGATACCCAGAGGCTGTCCCTTTAAGGAACCCCACTTCTAAAAACATTGCTAGAGAGCTGTTTGAAATGTTTTCAAGAACGGGTTTTCCTAAGGAGATCCTTACCGACCAGGGCACTCCATTTATGTCAAGGGTGATGGCGGACCTTTGTAAACTGTTTCAGATTACACAGTTGCGAACGTCTGTCTATCATCCTCAGACGGATGGCCTGGTTGAGAGGTTCAATAAAACCCTAAAATCCATGTTAAAAAAAGTAGTACAACAGGATGGTAAGGATTGGGACTGTCTGTTACCTGCAGTGCTATTTGCTATCCGGGAGGTCCCTCAGGCATCCACGGGCTTCTCGCCATTTGAGTTGGTGTATGGTCGGAGGCCGCGTGGATTGCTTGATCTGGTAAAGGAAACCTGGGAAAATGAGGCCACTCCTCATAAAACGGTGGTGGAACATATTTCCCAAATGAGGGACAGAATTGACAAGGTGATGCCCTTGGTCCGGAAACATCTCCAGAGTGCTCAGGAGGCACAGAGGAGGGTATACAATCGGTCAGCTAAAATTAGACAATTTCAAGTGGGTGATCGGGTGGCAGTGCTAATACCTACTGTGGAGAGCAAGTTTCTGGCCAAATGGCAAGGGCCGTTTGAAGTGGTAGAAAGATTAGGAGAGGTAAACTACAAGGTGTACCAACCAGGGAAAAGGAAACCATACCAGGTTTACCACGTAAATTTGTTAAAACCCTGGAGAGACCGAAAACCAGAAATGGCGTTGGCAAGAGCATGTAAAATTATCCCCCACATTGTCTGGGACACAATCCCAACAGGTTAGAGAGTTCTTACAGAGAAATACGGAAGTGTTCTCAGAACTGCCAGGTCTCACACATGTTATAGAGCATGACATTATCACTGAGCCTGGCGTCAAAGTGTGTGTCAAGCGATACCGCATCCCTGAAGCCCGCAGGAAAGCAGTTTCAGATGAGGTTAAAAAAATGTTGGAACTGGACATAATTGAGGAGTCGCAGAGTGAGTGGTCGAGCCCCATTGTGCTGGTCCCGAAGCCCAATGGAACGCTGCGATTCTGCAATGACTTTTAGAAGATTGAATGAAGTGTCAAAATTTGATGCTTATCCCATGCCCCGGGTAGACAATTAAATAGAAAGGTTAGGTCCAGCCCGGTTTATTGCAACTTTGGATCTGACGAAGGGGTACTGGCAGATACCTCTATCCAGAGGTGTCAGGGAGAAAACTGCATTTTCCACTCCGGATGGTCAGATCCAGTATAAAATGATGCCTTTTGGTCTTCACACTGCTCCAGCCACCTTTCAGAGAGCAATGGAAAAATTGCTCCACCCCCATCGACAGTATACCTCTGTTTATCTGGATGACATTGTGATTTTTAGTAAGGATTGGGATTCCCATCTTCCCAAGGTGCAGGCGGTACTAAACTCACTGAGGGAGGGAGGTTTCACAGTGAACCCCGAAAAGTGTGCCATGGGAATGGAGGAAGCCAAGTACCTGGCATACATTGTGGGACGGGGTTTGGTAAAACCCCAACTCAATAAAGTAGAGGCAATAAGAGACTGGCCCCGCCCCATTACCAAGAAGCAGGTAAAAGCTTTTCTGGGCCTGGTTGATATTACCGGCGGTTTATACCCAACTTTGCCACTCTAGCAGCACCACTGACTGATCTGACGAAAGGTCGAAAGTCAGTCATGGTGAGCTGGATTGAGGATGCAGAAAAGGGGTTTTTGGAATTAAAATCGGTCTTATGTCAGCACCCGATATTGGTGGCTCCATATTTTTCAAGGGAATTTGTGATACAGACAGATGCATCAAATGTTGGGCTGGGGGCTGTCTTGTCACAAGTTGTGGGCGGTGAGGAGCACCCTGTGCTGTTCTTAAGTAGAAAACTAACAGCAGCGGACAGAAGGTATGCGGTAGTTAAACGGGAATGTTTGGCCATTAAATAGGCCCTTGACTCGTTACGCTATTTTTTGTTAGGCAGGAAGTTCCGTTTGATCACGGACCATGCCCCCTTGACTTGGATGAAGAGGAACAAGGAAACCAATGCCAGGGTGACAAGGTGGTTCCTGTCTCTACAGGAGTTTTCATTCGTGGTAGAGCATAGACCCGGGAGACTGCATCAAAATGCTGATGACCTCTCCCGAGTTCACTGTTTGGTATCCAGTAATGCCTCCACCTCTTCAGGGTTGAGGCAGAGGGGGGGGGGGGATATGTACAGGACTCCAGGGATGGGTCCTGGATGGAAGATATATTTCTCCCATTTTTGGTTTTGCTGCTCTCTAGACAGACAGTTGGAGAAGGAGTCTGGGGTAGTTTGCAACCCAGAGTTGCATGTTATTTGGGGCCCGGACTCTGGAATGGAAGGGAAAAGGTTGGGAGGGCCTTTCCATTCCACCCCAGGACTTGTAGACTGGTGCATAAAGGGTTACCCTCCAGCAGCAAGAGATAAATTGCAAGGGACTCTGGGAAGGGGGTGTGATTCCTGAACAGGTGTTCCTGCAGAGTGTGCAGGCTGCCTGAGTGTATGTGTGGATCACAGCTCCCGGATGGATTTCCCAGTGCTACAGGGAAGAAAAAACCAGCTTGCCAAAGAAAAGTAATACTGTCTGCATGTCACTGATGTCCTCCTCAACCATCTCTGGGTCAGGAGCCTGACCGCTCGCAACACCAGCTCCCACGCCACTCTCCTCATCACTACTTGCCAGCCTAGTAGTTCGTCCTCACTCTATAGTCGAGTTAAGCCCACAGCAAACAATACTCAGGTTGTGGGAACAGAAAAAGACAGAGGCAGGTTGAGGACAGGTGAGGGCACAGGGCCTTCTCCTGGGCCATGCCAACTAAGGGTTGTGTTTGACGAACCCACTGACTTTTGGCTGGGGGTGTCTGATGTCACTTGCGACGAAGTCAAAGATCGAGTCAAGAACCACTGGGTTGCTGGTCAGGACACAACCTCTAGCTGACACTGGAAGCTCAGGCCTCTCGAAGTGACCCCTGATGCCATGGCCCCTTACTCTGCTGCGACCTCTGCCTGCGCCAGGAACATTTAGGTCTCTGCCACTCCACTGTGCAGGACCTGGCACTTCTCTGTCTGACATACTGTTAGATCAAATTAAAAACAAATGGAAATTAAAACACCCAAAAAAACTCTGTCATTTTCTCACTTCACCACACAATGGCTAATAAGCCCTTATTTCCCACTAATACACCCCACAAAAAGCTTTAGAACAGATAACTGCACAGCTGAGCGGCAAATATATTTTTTCTTTTTCAGCTAATACACGCCACAAAAGGCTTTAGAACAGATAACTGCACTCCTGAGTGGCAAATATATTTTTTCTTTTTCAGCTAATACACGCCACAAAAGGCTTTACAACAGATAACTGCACCGCTGATCAGTAAATATATTTTTTCTTTTTCCACTAATACATGCAAAAAAGGGCTTTAGAACAGATAACTGCACCGCCTAGCGGCAAATATAGTTTTTCTTTTTCCGCTAATACAGGCCACAAAAGGCTTTAGAGCAGATAACTGCATCTCTGATCGGCAAATATATTTTTTCTTTTTCCACTAATACACGCAAAAAAGGGCCTTAGAACAGATAACTGCACCACTAAGCGGCAAAGATATTTTTTCTTTTTCCACTAATACACGCAAAAAAGGGGTTTAGAACAGATAACTGCACTGCTGAGCGGCAAATAGATTTTACTTTTGCCACTAATACATGACAAAAGGGGCTGTAATTTTCTCACTTCACCACACAACGGCTAATAAGCCCTTTTTTTCCCACTAATACAAGCCAAAAAATGCTTTAGAACATATAGCTGCACCGCACAAGGGCAAATAAGAGATATTTCTTTGTAATAAACCCTGTTAATGCCTGTATCACACAGAACTTGCACCCTAATAAGAACGGTTTGCTGGAATTACAGACAGGGGCGTAGCTAGAAATGACTGGGCACCATAGCAAAAAAAATGTATGGGCCCCCCCTACCGGATCTCCCATGTGTGCTTTGCGGATCCGCAGATCCACAAAGCACGGACACCGGCAATGTGCGTTCCGCATTTTGCAGACCGCACATCGCCAACACTATATAGAAAATGCAATTGCGGACTAGAATAGGACATGTTCTATTGTTTCGGGAACGCAATTGCAGACCCGGAAGTGCGGATCCGCAATTATGGATGTGGGCAGGACATAGTGTGTCCCCATAGAAATGAATGGGTCCACAATTCCGTTCTGCAAAGTGCGGAACAGAATTGCGGACGTGTGAATGGACCCTTACCCCTACACCATGCATACAGAATGCATTATAAAATCCATACACCATGCCGTACAATATACACAATAACCCCACAGTGTAGGTGTTATACTGTATATTGTACGGCATGGTGTATGGATTTTAATGTATATTGTACGGCATGGTGTATAGATTATACTGTATATTGTATGGCTTGGTGTATGGATTATTCCGTATATTGTACCGCATAGTGCTGGGATTATACTGTATACTGTAGTCATCTATAGTGCCAGGTGCAGACACAGATAGCAGAGGGTCCCTGTGCAAAAAATGTGCCTGGTCACCACCCCCATGCCAAATTCTCAACCTAACCTATTCTATTCTAACATTACATACAGCAATACAAAACATACAGGGTAAGGCTATTTTCACACCTGTGGCAGTACGATCCGGCCACCTAATCCGGTAGAAAATGCAAGGAATCGACTGGACACAAACCACAGCATGCAGCGGTTTATGTCCTGCTGATTCTCTGAATTTTTACCAGATTGTGGCCGGATCTCTGCCGTACCCCATTATAGTTAATGTGGCTGGTGGGCATTCTGTCTGCATCCAGCAGAGCCGGATGCAGTGAATTCTCTGCTGGAACAGCCTGCCAGGATAACGCAGATGTGAAAGTAGCCTTATACAGCGCCACATACTCTTATATCCAGTGACGTCTCCTTTGATGTACAGTAGATGTTCTCTTTCTTCATCTTTTCCATTCAGACCAGACCACCGTGATCATTTCTTTCAGCCATCTCATGTCTCTGCAGAGTTTGACAGACATCTTAGTTTCCTACTTTTCCATCATCCTCCAATTAACATCCCATCATGCACCCCCAATATTGTGAAGCTGTGCTGCCCAAAACTATACTGCAAAAAGAACTGTGCTAAGCTGATGCTGTGCCAGGGTGCCCCCAAAGTAATGGTGCTCCCAAAGTCCCAACAATAGTAATTATTTATTTGCCAGTGTGCATTTAGTAGTAATAGTGATCCTACAGTGCCCCCAACAGTAATTGTGTCCCACAAGTAATAATGCTCCCATAGTCCCCTAGTTGTAATAAAGCCCACCATAATGCCCCGATAGTAATCATTCTCTTTATAATGTGTGACAATAGACCCCCCCACCCTTATAATATGCACCAGTACAAAAAATACCTCCTCTTAGTGCCCCCAGTAGAGCCAATGTCCGCAGAGTGCCCTCATGTGTTCCAATGACCCGTACTGTGTGCCATTACAAAAAACACTTAGTGCCACCAGTTGAGCTTAGGTGCCCATAGTGACCTTATAATTTGTGCCATTATAAAATACCCCTATATAGTGCCCCCAGAAGATGCCCCCATAATGCTCCTTTCCTCCCTAGCCCATAGTTGCACCAAAATGGGTGCCAGTATTAAATGCCCCTATAAAATGCCCTCATAGTGCTCTTGTCCCCTACTTCTCCATAGTGCCCCCCTACAATGCGTGCCAGTATATAGGGCCCCCAGTAGATGCCCCCATAGTGCTCCTTTCCCTCTTTTCCATAGTGCCCCCCCATGATGTGCCAGTATATGGGCCCCCATAATGTGCCAGTATATAGGGCCCCCATAGTGCTTCCCCTCTTCTCCATAGTGCCCCCCATATTGTGCCAGTATATAGGGCCATCATAGTGCTTCCCCTCTTCTCCATAGTGCCCCCCCATGTAGTGCCAGTATATAGGGCCATCATAGTGCTTCCCCTCTTCTCCATAGTGTCCCCCATGTTGTGCCAATATACAGGGCACCCATAGAGCTTCCCCTCTTCTCCATAGTGTCCCCACATTGTGCCAGTATATTGTGCCCCCATAGAGCTTCCCCTCTTCTCCATAGTGCCCCTGTATTGTGCCAACCCCCCCCCATATTGTGCCAGTATGAAGGGCCCCCACCCCCCTTCTTGCCACAGTATACTATAAATAATAAAAACAAAAAACTCACATGCTTACCTTATGCTGCTGTCAGTGATGCGATGCAGGCCTCTTCCGGCCTGTGTCCCGCGCTGTACGTCTCAGGCGGCGCGATGACGTCATCGCGCCGCCTGCACCGGCCTCTGATAGGCTACAGGCACTAGGCCTGTAGCCTATCAGAGGATCGGGCAAGGGAGACGCCTCTCTCCTGCTCCATTCTACTGTCCTGAGGACGGCGATACAGATGAACACAGAAATGAGCGCTTCCACAATCTGCTGCTATGGTGATCTCTACGCCACTGATTACAGAGCTGTATAATGGCAATTTGGATCGCCAGTAAGTGCAGCAAGGTGTAATCGGATTGTTCCTACTACCCAGGCTGTAACCTCTCTGACTGAACCCTGTTCAACATAAATGCTGTGGAATGATTCCTTCCTATCCTTTCTCTACACCTTGAATAATCTTTCCTTGCACTTGTAAATCGTTTTTGTTAGCACTATTATGTTTTTTCTAACACTTTCCTTAGCGCTTGCAGACGTCTCTCCCTGCACTAATTACAGTGGAAAATGGCAGATTCTAAGATGGCTGCCGCTATTTATAGGTCTGGGACATCACAGGGCTGATTGGCTTCATACATGGCATTGTGGGTGATATCCCACCTTCCCAGAGTTTCTTGCTCCATGTCCTCAAACGTGCAGCAGCCATTTTAGGAAAAAATGCGATTCGTCACCCCAAAGCGCAAGAAAATTCAGCTTCGGTGCGAATCGAATTTTTCCTGAAATTTGGATCAAATTGCAATAAGTCAGCTTCAATTCGCTCATCTCTAGTCGTAACTATGGAAATGATAAACAGTGTATAATGTGATGGAAAAATGAATCCAGGTAGTAAAGGAAGCAATATTGACAATCACAATACATTAGTAAGTGGCTTGTATTAACTTGCTGAAGTGACAAAACCCCTTTAAATCTCCTGACCTGTAGCTGTAATAAACAAGAATTAGTAATAAGGAGACATCATATCGGCCTGAGGAGCGCTGAGGAGTGTACTTCCCCTACACATCCAGTGCCATGTCCACTGTTGTGTTTGTATCCCATCCAAGCTCCCTCGACTGTGCTTCCAGTGATAACTTCCTTCCCTGATGAGGGGAAAGGTAAGAAAAAACCTCTCAAGTACTAACACAGCTCTTTGCTGCTTCCTCAACGGAGCAGCTGTGTCCATGTCTAGGGCGGATGTACTGAGTAATGGATCAGCAGACAGGTGCCCCTGCTGAACGCTGCTGCCCCTCCAATCAGCACTCACATCATGCTATAGAGGGAGGGGCACTCTTTGTCTCTTTCCCTCTCTATTGGGTTATAGTGGTGTGCCCCCTCCCCCCAATGCTCCCCACACCTTACCCCCAATGCTGAAAATACAGCAACCCAATTGGTAACTCTGGCAGGAGGAAAGGAAGGTATTTGAAAAAAGAAAAAAATATTTTAATTACAAATGGCTAGTGCTACGCCACCCCACCCCCACAAGGTGGCCCCCTAGGCATTGGACCTCCAGTGCCTAGGGGAAAATATAGCCCTGCCATAAAAGCCTCTTTTGGTCCCGGAGAGTGAAATAATAGAATTCTATCTACTTGCAGCCACCACTAGAGGGAGCTTATTGTATACAGATTTGTACATCTATTACTGAGTTGCATGCAATGCAATGGGTGCTCTGTAAATCCACATGGGTCAAACTCCCCGAAAACATTATCCAAAAGGTCTCTAGCTGGGAGAATAGAAGCTGGAGATTTTATAGTTCTGTAAAAAAAAAAAAAAAACAGAGCTGTGAGCCCTATAAACATAAATTATAAATCAATCCGCACAAAATCTTAGACCAACTTAGACGAAACACAACTAGAAATACACATTAACCCTTTACTGCCTCTGGACCTCTGCAGATAATGCCTGCCCTCCAGGGATATTAGTTATTAATAACCCAAAATTACTCAAGCTCACCAAGGACATTACTGTAAACCCCTTCTTAAACCTAGACCACTGGAAATATTAGATACTAACCCCTTAACAACCCTAGACCACTGGGCATATCACCATTAATGTTAATCCTAGCCTCTATACCAAATTCTTCCTTCTCACTACTAAAGATGCTGTTTTCTGAGATTGTGTCTGGTCAACACATGATTTAATGTCCAAAATGCTGCAGATTTGATATAAAATAAAAATGTCAAATGTATTGTACAGTTACAAGAAATATTTCCGCCTGTCCTATCTTAACTATGTCTTTGCTGCTCCAGAGTTTTTACAGTGCATAATGCATCATAAATTATTCACATTACGGTCATTTATGTAACCACTAAGGATCTTTTTTAATGAGAAAATACATTTTAAATAATAGTACTTGAAGTTTTAATAGTTACTTCGGTCATGTGACCCAGCATGAAGAATATCCTTACTCCGAACACTACAAGTTAATTATTCCCAAAGTAAGTCAGAATGATTTAACAAACTGACGACTCACCAAATGCCTTAACGGTGTGTATGACCGCGGCCGTGTAACTGTACCATCCTGGCAAGGAAAGCATGGCGATGAAGTCCTAAGTCAAGATATGGAGAATGCACTTCAAGAGCACCTGCCAGCAGGGTGAACCCTATTAATCCAGGTGTACTGCCTGGTAGGGATGATTCTGCTGATTAAAATGATACCTGCCGTGTGAAGATCAGTTGTAGTGTTCCCAAAAAGACTGGTATTCTTTATGTAAATGAGGGCTTCGGTGCACTGAGGGGCATGGCGAGCACTAGAAAGCTGAGGAGCCTGAATGGCTAGACCCCGCTCCTGAAGCCCTCATTTGCTTAAAGAATGAAGTCATTTTTCTTGGTAAAGCACCAACTGATTTTCACAGGGAAGCTAACAATTTAATGAGCAGGCCCGACCCTTTAATAGGGTTAATCCTGCTGACAGGTGCACTGTAAATTAGCTATGTTTTAAAAGCTAGTTTACCCCCTGTTCATATGTCTTTTTAAGGCATCGGATATCATACAGTGGGCTTCCATTCTCAGGACCCCTTTTATATAATCCTAAAGGCCTGAGGCTTTCTGTAAAAGGAGCTCACGTTCTAGCGGACTCGGCTTGTCCATACATTATATATACAGACATTCATTGGAATGACCGGCATGTTATGATAGATTTCCCTAAAGCTGATTCCAATGGTTAAGGTGGCCAGGCCTGCAGTGATCATCCAGCTTTCAGTTAAAATGTGGTTGCTCTAGTAGTATTTATGTAGTGGAGCGGATTAAAGCAAAATTCAAAATGGTCTCCTTGTGCATGCTAGATTATGCCAGATAAACCCTTAATTTCCCCTTTTCTTCTCCATGACCTTCAAGGAGGCTCACTATTATTTCTTAAAGGACTGTGCTAGGGAACCTTACTCTTACTATTACTTATTTCTTCTTTGCTGACCCTTCATCCATAACACTTAGGACTGCCCCTCTTTCCCATTGATCTAGAACAAATTGTGTCTGTAGAAAGCTTGTCAGCTCCCCCTACTGGTGCCCTCAGGCAGGCTTGGACTGGCCTGCAGGGGTGCAGGTGAATCCTCTGGTGGGCCCCTGAGCAAGGTGGGCCCCTAGTATCCCACCCCCTGTACAAGTGGCACATAACACAGTAGACTTACTGCACTACATACATAGATTCAATGTACAGCACCTCAACCAGCCTATGTTCATATAAAAAACCTGATAGATTATTAGAGAAACTCCCCAGTTTATTATTATAGACACGATCAGAGCTGAGATGACTTCAAGTTATAGATGAAAGCTACCAGTGTCCTCTTCTCCCCAGGACCTTCTCCTATAATCAATCATCTGGTAGCATCTTGCTGCAGTGTAAGCAGGTAATATTTAAATGTATCCGTACAGTGGGCACCCAAAATAAGTTTTATCGGTGGGCCCTGGGTACCCCAGTCTTACACTGCCTGCAGGTAACCACAATATAAGTATTATGGCAAAGAAGGGAACAGCTTAGTGCTGCGCCCCATCCATATGGGTCTTATAGCCAACTATGGTAGGTACGCTACTGGGTACTGTTTTTTTAAAAGAAGTTCTGTAATCTCCCTGGACATGTCTGTTTTTGTAACCACTTGCATTCCTCGTGTAATAACAATTCTGGAGTTTATGAAAGAACTGCCAGCAGTGTACAAAAAAGGTCCATCTGGGTGTTACTAGTTAGAAGTGTGACACTGGCAGCACTGATTGGATAGATTTAGACTGTACAGGGACACACCACAACCTGGTAACACCCAGATTGACTATATCGCAATGCAATTCTAGTAGGAATAACAAAGGAATAAAAAAATATTATTGCATGGGTAATGTAAGTAGTACTATAACATACACGCCAGCAGACGAGATAGGTCCTCTTTAAGCTGCCACCCCTTCCATCCCTCATATAGGCCCCTGGGGGGTAAATATGTCTAGTTAGGCATAAAACGTGTCTAAAACACATAATAAACCTCAGACAAGACATCCGCACCTGTTTTTTTGCCTTAAATTGAGCCACAGTTCTGCCACATTTAGCTTAGTAAATCTCCCCCATTTGTATTATGTATGATTACCCAGTGACAAGACTCTGGCCATGTTCTGAGCTGCAGATCAGCCATTGCCCAGCAAGGTCACTGGGTTGCTAAGATTTAAGAGCTGTGACATTGTTTATCTAAAGGAGCAAAGTAGTTACTGTTTATTTCTTAAGGGGAAGGGTCCTCACTGCTACTTCTAGGTCACATCTTCCCCATGGTCCTGATTCATTGTCATGTCATTTACTCCTATGTAAGCAAAGTAACAATTATACAGAAGTAAATTGGGTTCCTTCAAAGAGATCTATTGCCAAAAATGTACAAATGCGTTCTCCTTGCAGAGCGCCAACGTAAAGGTGACGGTCCCACTCCTGCAGATGTATATTTCACCCTTAGCAAAGTTATGACTCCTATTAGCTACTGGAGCAAAGTAGAATCCCCCACACCAGACTTTATTGGTTCTCAATATGAGAATGCAAGCTTGACGTGGGATATACTTCTCATTCTCCCTCACAAGTGACCTTGCTGAGTTCTCTTTGATTAGAAACAACTCCTTCAGACGCTGCTCTCTCATTGAAGAACACAGAGATATATTAGAATAATGATCTGTCAGTGCGGTATACGTTACAAAGCTCAGGCCTCAGGATTATAAGGCCATAAGAAGACTATTCTGTCTAACTACGTATGAGGTCCCTATCCAAAGTCATCTATATCATCACATTCAAATGGTGCCAAGGGTTTGCATTTATCAAATATCACTCCCCTATGTGCAAAGAGTGCTGCCATCCTGAAAACGACATACTGCCTCTATATGTATAATTACTTATAGAGGCAGTATTATAGTAGTTATAGTCTTGTACACAGCAGGCAGTATTATAGTAGTTATATTCTTGTACATAGAAAGCAGTATTATAGAAGTTATATTCGTGTACACAGGAAGCAGTATTATAGAAGTTATATTCGTGTACACAGGAAGCAGTATTATAGTAGTTATATTCTTGTACATAGGAAGTAGTATTATAGTAGTTATATTCTCTTACATAGGAGGCAATATTATAGTAGTTATATTCTTGTACATAGGAAGCAGTATTACAGTAGTTATATTATACACAGGGGTCAGTATTATAGTAGTTATATTGTTGTACATAGGAAGCAGTATTATAGTAGTTAAGTTTTTGTACAAAGGGGGAGTATTAAAGTAGTTATAATCTTGTATATACACTGTACAGTACCAGGCAGTATTATAGTACTTATATTTTTGTACACAGCAGGCAGTTTTACAGTAGTTAGATGCGTGTACGTAAAAGCAGTATCATATATTCTTGTACATAGGAAACAATATTATAGTAGTTCTATTCTTGTATATAGGGGGCAGTATTAAAATAGTTATTTTTTTGTAATAAAAGGTCTGTATTATATTATGAAGAGAAGATTCAGTGTCTTTCCGGAAACAATTCCAAAGTTTATTGAAGAGATATAAAAGTCAACATAAAACAGTACAGGACACAGTAAAAAAAAAAAAAAAAAGCACTACTCTAGAGTGTTAAGAAAGTCGCTGGATCTTATCTTCATGCCTGAACTGGTAAGCTCTGCATTTCCGAGCGCTTTTTTGTCTTTGTGGGTGAGCTGCTGTTTACTTATCAGACAGTATTATAGTAGTTATTTTCTTGGACATAGGGGCAGTATTATAGTAGTTAATTTCTTGGACATATGGAGCAGTATAATAGTAGTTTGATTCATGTACATATGGGGCAGTATAATAGAAATTATTTTCTTCTGTTTAAAAATACTGGAGCTCATGTATAATAATAATTATTATTATTATTATATGTCTCATAAAATGTCTCCCTCATTATAATGGTTACATAGAATATGTTAGAATATGTCTCTTTTTACTGTCATTTATTTCTGACTTGTGTCTTTGAAACTGTTGCTCTGTTTCATGGACACAATGTCAACTGTCAGAAAAATATAAAAAAACAAATATGTGAAATAGCTTTTATGTATATGAATAGTAATTAACACCAATGGAACATATTATATATGAGTTTCAAAGACTGTACTGAAAGATGCAATGTGTGACAACACTTGGAAGCAGCTAAGTAGGCCTGTCATTTTATTATTTCTTACCAGTTTTCTACACAATGATTAGACTATAACGTATTGATGACTGATTGTTATAATACTTTTTACAGTGCTGTAAAATAAAAATAAAATAACAGTAGAATCTGATATTTTATGAGTTTCTGACAGGGCTTGAAAACATAGACACTTGATTTATCTTAGATTATGTTCACAAATTGTATTTTGTGCATGTTTTTTAAACAGCCATCCTAAGAAATGTTCCTCAGATATCATGTATGATAGCATTTGTGTTGCCATAAGAAACGTTACATGTGAACATTCTTAACAGAAGAAGAAATGCAGAAAGAAAACGGAAATCTTAGAAAAGACATTCCTCCATTCCTGATAGGACAGGACTAAGGGCTGTATTACATCGTTCGGCAGTGCTAGCACTGATGGAGGGTACCACATCATTTGCACTTACTTGATTACACAGGCCGATGCTACCGCAGCCATTCCTCCGTCATTGAATTCTATTTATTATCGGCAGCACGTTCCCGATTACACAGGGAGATATGCTGCCGATAATCAGGCATCTTTCATCCTGATAAAAGATATCCATCAGTTGACAAAGGTTTGCTTGTTCATTGCTGATCGGCTTCTCCAATATTTGGGCCAATTATAGGGATGAATGTTCCCATGAATGCTCATTCCCAATAATTAGGCAGAAAATCATGCAGACTAAAACGCCCTAACTCTGCTTATTTACAACCAAAATGGCTGATTTGGGATATTTTGTCCAACTATCTATATGAAAGTTTAACACAATCGCTCATGGTGACCAATGGTGATCCATCTGGTTGGAAAATTTCATCCATTGCCAAATGTATGGCATAATCAGCCAAATTTGCCATTTTGCGCAAGCTCAGTGTTTTTTTTCTCTTTTTTCAAAACTGGCTTCTTGATTGTCCAGTTTATTCTGCTATGGTGCTGGTGGGATTGCGCGTATGAACATTCAGTGGGATTCAGTTGCCTCATTTGGTAGGTGGGTCTAAATTGGCAGAAGGCAGGGCCAAAACAAGTAGGCAGGATCAACATACTGTCAGCCATAACCACATTGGTGGTAAGCGGGGCCAATAAATACTCCTTTAAAGAGGTTTTCCATTTAAAATAATCATTTATGATGTTCTTAGTACATCATTTTTTCATCATCTTTTGCCTTTATTGCTACTATCTTCTGTTCTGGGCTGTGGTCACATGACTCTTATTTCCTTGATGTTATGTCCTTGGGCGGGACAGTAATGGGGGAGTGTCTATGTAACTAGCTGGTGGGAGGAGCTATAAACTAGGTGGGTGTAGCTAGGGGCAGTAATAGGGGAGTGTCTATGTAACTAGCTGGGTGGGAGGAGCTATAAACTAGCTGGGTGTTGCTAGGGGCAGTGATAGGGGAGTGTCTATCTAACTAGCTGGTGGGAGGAGCTATAAACTAGCTGGGTGTTAGGGGCAGTGATAGGGGAGTGTCTATGTAACTAGCTGGTGGGAGGAGCTATAAACTAGCTGGGTGTTAGGGGCAGTGATAGGGGAGTGTCTATGTAACTAGCTGGTGGGAGGAGCTATAAACTAGCTGGGTGTTGTTAGGGGCAGTCCTGGAGCTGTGGTAGAGAAAGGAGAAGTGCATCATGGGATTGGTTGGATACAGGAACGGGAAGTGTTGCATACAGGAAGTAAACAAACCAGAGCAGTTTTTTTACATGGTAAAAACAGTCAGAAGAGTCCAAACTGAAAAAAAAACCATGGGGAAGATGTACATGAGGTAAGCAACTATATGAGCATATCTGTTAAATACCCTAGTAATCCCCCCAAAAAATCTTTAAGACAATGCAACAGAGCGCCCAACCCTTATATGCAACTCTATAGACACATATAGAGCATCATCATATTATATACTGCTATTTAATATAATATTATGCTATATAATATGATAATTGGAGTGCAGTGATTACATCCATAGTCCTACAGTAAGATACAGAGCCCCATAACTAAATATACAGCCCTCTACTGAGATACGGAGCACCAGAATGATATATACAGTCCTATAGTGATATACGGAGCACTATTATTGAACATGCAGCCCTATGGTAGTACATAGCTCTCTACACTTACCGTAGGCTGGCTTACAGGTCTCCAGTGACATGCAAGCATGGACTGCCAAGCTATTCAATAGCTTTTGGGGGTAGTTGTAATCATGTAATCAGGGGCGGATTGGCCATTGACCTTACAGTAAAAATTCTCAGTGCCCAGGGGCCGTCCAAGCCCAAGTCTTCCTCTCTGCTGCTGTCCGGGTACATAATGAGCTCTTAGAGACAACTGGAGGAGGCCAGAAAATGGCATTTATTGATGGCCACCACAGAGCAGAGGGACAGCATACGGGGCAAGATATTTTGCTGCACTATAGTATATGGTTCTCATGGGACAGTATATTGTGCTATGGTATTGCCCTATCTTCCATCAATTTCCAACAACATTGGGCCACTTTTAGGTTTTTTCCAATCCGCCCATGGCTGTCATCATGAGGTCATAACCTGACCGCCCCACCAGGATTTCTCCCTGTAGAGTCATTGGCTAGTCTGGTCCTTCCCTGGTGATTGTATTACTTTTCAAAACCCTATTACAATTCACACGCACCTAACATAGCAGATACTTACATGATCAGCCACCTATATATTATAGATCTGCATTCGTCAATTTGCCCCGTATACTTATTTTCGTAGACTTTGCATTTTGCTGCGTTTGGCCATCTCATCTGTAATGGCTGTGGTACACAGCGACTCGTACTCCGTATGTGCATTAAGATAAACCTTTCAGTGTCAAGTTCACAGCAAATGCAGACAGCTATGAGATTACAAAATATGACCATTAGCCTCCTATTTGAAGGCTGACACTATTCATCTTTGAAAGAGCTTTCTTTCCAATTCCTTGTGATGTCTCCAACTCAGGAGCAGCTTACATCTCACATAGCGCTCTGTGTATTAAGAGATTGTGATCATACATTACCAGGGTGTTAAAAAAGAAAAGAGATTAGTGAATTCCAACCTGAAGAAGCAGGCGCTGGATGGTAATTCTGATTTGTGCGGACAATGGATTATGGATGTAGAGCACTACTTATTTATTAAGATGTTTTACCGCTCCGTGGTGTATTACTCACAAGCTTAAAGGGGCGCTGTCCACCAAAATTTATCTCTTAAAATGGAAATGAATTACCTGGCAACATAGGTCTCATTGTGAAAGCTCCAACATTACTATAAAGGGTGTCATCTAGACCCTAAATGTCATATAAACTGCATGCTATCCATAGCTAGACATATTCCTACTTGTGTCACTCTTGACTGTATCTATTCCTAGAAGAGAACCATGCAGCTGCTATGGGGTCCGTGGGGAAAAGGGGCCCACAGTGAGCCAAAGGCCCCACCCCTTAATTACACTCATTACTGTCCAGCTCCAGTATAGTATCGCTACCATCAGTGGAGAAAGCTAAAGGACATCTAGTAAAGGAACTGCACAAAGAATGGTGTAGTTCCCAGGTTAGATAGGAGCATCTGCCAGGACTTGTCATGAAATCATTTTCAACATCACAGGTCCTGTACATCTATCAAAGGAACTGCACAGAACATCATCACAGGTCCTTCAACCCCCAACAGCATGGAGAAGAACTGCTCGATGAGCTCTCCACTGAGACTATAATGGAGTGGTAACAGGAGGTCCTCCTCCTTTCTCTTCATTTGCCCCTATTCCCTATGTTTACTCATATATAGTACTGCAGACACTTACAACCACTATTATAAAATATACAGGGGAAAACTCAGGCTCTTATTGTAAGCGCTGCTGTCTTTTGTGAAGTGGGTTCAATTCACATTAAGCCAGTAAAACAAAGTTAGGGGACTGCGCTGCTCTCCTGGAACCCACAAACAGCAAGGTTAAGTCAGATGCCAGATCCTTCCTCCAATTCCCCTTCCTTATGCCACCAAACACTGATACTATGTCCCGAGGCGGTGCCGCACCACGGTTTTTCCATGTCCAATCAATCTAGAATGTCAGGAATCAGAAAGCAAAATTGTAAAGCATCATAGGCACTTTCACGCATATCAGATATAAAATTCCGGTTTCCCAGAGTCCACCAGACCTAGGTTTCATCCTGTTTCCTAAGACTCTGGGAAACAGGAATTTTATATCCCCCCTTGTGCGTTGGTGCCTTTGAAGTCTGAATATGCCGTTCCCATAATCTGAAGCTTACAATAATCCAGCATTATGTCAGCGCCAAGCATGCTGGATTATCAGAATTGCATTGCCAGTCTACTAACAATGCATGACGCACCAATGTATTGCAATCTTTGGTCAACCAGACACATTACAAGGCATAAAACCTTCACAAGGAAGATGATACAGTCACACATCAGTAGCCCCACATTTCTACTCATGTCTATGAAGTGAAAAAACATGTAACGAGCAGACAGCTCTGATCATCAAAATTTACAAGGGTATATTCACATGGTTCAGTCACATTGTGTTTTTGCAGCAGTTTTTGGTGAAAATCATAATAGAAAACGCAATTAGACTACACAAGGAGTTGCATCTACAGAATCTTTGACATTTTCCTGAATCTTCCCAGATAGACTACCTGTCAGCATTGACATCACTAAATCTTTGTTGGGAGTTGTTCTTTGGCAACATCCCAAGCTCTTCTCTCCTGGGTTACTACCTTCACGGAGGCAGAGAACGGCCTGTGCATGCCGGAGAGCTGAAGCTTGAAGGGGAATTATGAGCACAATCAATACACCAGTGATATGTAGATCTCTTCATTCACATCCTTGGGAACCTGACTATAGTATTGAATGAACACCTGCATGGTACCTGCTGTCTATAAGGAATCTGTGACTTGGTGAAATTATTTTTCATTTTTCCCCCTTAGGCCTCTTTCACACGAGCGTGTCCGGATTAGGTGCGGATGCGTTGCGGATGCGTTCAGTGAAAACTGTGCGATTTCACAGGCAAAGCCATTCAGTTTTGCCTGCGATTGCGTTCAGTTGTTCAGTTTTTTCCGCGCGGGTGCAATGCGTTTTGATGCGTTTTTTATCACGCGTGTGATAAAAAACTAAAGGTTTACAAACAACATCTCCTAGCAACCATCAGTGAAAAACGCAATGCACCCGCACTTGTTTACGGATGCAATGCGTTTTTCACGCAGCCCCATTCACTTCTATGGGGCTAGAGCTGCGTGAAAAACGCAGAATATAGAACATGCTGCGATTTTCACGCAACGCACAAGTGATGCGTGAAAAAAAACGCTCATGTACACAGACCCATTGAAATGAATGGGTCAGGATTCAGTGCGGGTGCAATGCGTTCACATCACGCATTGCACCCGCGCGGAAAACTCGCCCGTGTGAAAGGGGCCTTAGGGTATCGGCATATGGGGGTCATATGAAATACGCCAAAATTAGTTTGGCCACTATCTGCGTCTTCACCCCGCTTATGCCAGGTCTACAATTGTGGGTGTGGCATGGGCGGGGAAGGGCTGGCTGTTTTAGAAAAGCGTCTAAATGTAAGACAGTTCAGAAGCTGTCTAACATTTAGAACTGGTGCTGGATGCAGCGAAGTTATGGAGAGGTCAGAGTCTCTTCATAACTTTGGCGGTTCCACCGCCAGCTTAGGGGTTTATTAAGGCTGACGTCTAAAACGGCGGTCTTAATAAATGTGCCCCATGGTGGGTATGATGTGCGGAACATCCACATGCACACGACTGTTGTTGACTAGTGCGGTCCCCAATGCACGGAACAGGCGGAACAAGTTCATGTGCATGAGCCCTAAGACTATGCTTTCACAGCGGATTTTATCACGGTTTCAAGTTGCGGACCGCACATGCCACGGCTGTCATAGAAAATGCTGATTCTTGTCCGCAATTGCGGACAAGAATAGGACATGTTCTATTTTTTTTTTTGTGGGGCCGCGGCATGAAGCAACGGATGCGGACAGCACACGGTGTGCTGTCCGCATCTTTCGCAGCCCCATAGAAATGAATGGGTCTGCACCCAATTGCGGAACGAATGCGGACTCATTCATACAGTCGTGCGAATGTATCCTGTACCAGCTAAGTACATGAGACTTTCAAAATCTCATTTACATGGTGCAGAAATGTTCAACTCAGAAATTGACTCATGGTTCAGATTTTGCAAATGCCATTTGTGCTGATTTTCAGTGCAGATTTCATCCTTTGCAATGCAAAGAGTGAGATCTGGGGCAACTTTGCATCATAATCTGCAACATAACCAGCAATAATATACGGGGAAATCAAAATCAGCACGTAAACCCCCTTGTAAAATCTGCATAAACAAAACTACCCAAGGTACAACACCAATGCTCTTTAATATATTGTCCACTATAGACCTTTGCCCTATGGGGCCACAGCAATGTACTGGTTGTAGAGGGAAGGGTTGGATTTAAATATATATGTATATATTCATATATATATATACATGTGTATTAGCCCTCATATAGATTATGGTAGTATATGGGCCTGTCCAGGTGGTATGTATATACATAGAGATGTATGTATGCCTCTTTTGTCAAAATAGGTGTCTGTGGGCTTATACTTGTCCATTTATGCCCCAGGTTTAAATAAATATCTACTGTATATAGATGTGCCCCTAGCAACTATATGGATATATGTGGCCAAATAAAGTCCCCCAGTTCCAGGTGCCCCCTCCCCAGTCCAATCCTCCTGCAGGCGCATTCTTGCGCATCTGTAGGGGGGAAGGTGACGCCGAGATGACTGGACAATCTTGTCCAGTCTCGGCCACCTCAAAGGACAGATTAACAATGGAGTTCCTCTGCCCTTTGATAAGCATCCGGAGTTGCTCTGCACTTATCACCGGCGCACTAATTACCATGCCGTTGATAAGTGCTCACTTCACAGGCGGGAGGATCAAAGGATCCCCCGCCTAGAAGTGCGCGATGCTATGCGTGGGCTGGTGCAATGCACGCTAGCCCACGTGTACCTACATAGAGGCCCCCATGCAGCGCAGGAAAGTGGGAGCAAGCGCCGCTGGGTTTAAATACCTGCCTCCCGGAAGACGCAGAGCGCTGTGGTACACTCAGAAAAGAAACCCCAGCACCCCTACCATAAGGAGAGAGCGCAGGCAGTCATGTGCCAGGCTGCGCTGCACTAGCTGAAAGGGAGAGACAAAAACCCCAACCTGCCCCTGTCCCCAGCAAGCTACTCTGAGCAGTGAGATCCCAACCTGCCAGGAGACCAGAGGAGTTGAGTGCTGACCAGCCCCAGAAGGAAGAGCCAGGCAGCACTAGTAGAGCACAGCCAGTGCTCAGAAGAAACCCCTGGAGATGGCATCCCCTGCTCACCCCTTATTACCCTTGCCCTGCAGTCAGGTGTTAATCTTTTCTTGGGTTAACTCGTGCTGCCTAATACCCCTGCAATTGACCCTTGCAGTGCCCAGCAGCCCTAGCCGAGCACTGCTCCCCTGCTGTATCCCTGTTCCCCTGCCCTGCTGTCCGAGCAGCATTAACCCTTTGTTGCAGAGCATTAACCCCTTCCCTGCCCAGCAGCATTAACCCCTTGCTGGGCTGATCTGCAGAATCCCTGTACCCCAGACCTGCATTAACCCCTATTAGACTGTCCTGCAGGTCCTTAACCCCTGCAGTTCCAGCAAACCCTGCATTAACCCTTGCAGGACCACTCCTATACCCCTGGCCTACATTGTGACCGTAGTCAGGTGGGTGGGTTGCTGCTGATGAGTGTATGTAAGTGTAATGGATTTGGGATGGAATTGGGATTGTATAGTGTATTATGTGTAGCGTAGTTAGGATGTTTATTGCAGTGTTGTAGTGTTTTTACTATACTGTGGTGTGTGCGTCTATATGTATATATATTTTTAACCGTTGATATATAAATATATATAGATATAGCATAATAGACTGTATTTGTATTGTGTAATAAATATTTCTTTGTTCATAACATGCAGTGTATAGTCTTTTATTGTAGCAGTAAGCCGCATATAGTTCAGTGTAGAGTAAGGCAACAGAAGAGGTAGTCTTATTTAAGGTATGAATAGGCAGAGTCATCAATTGACACTGGTTAAACTCAATGGACGCTGTGGGCATCCTTTGATTCCAGTGGCACTTTATCTCTTTTGTAACACTTACATGTGTCTCCTTTGACTTCAATGGCACAACTACAGGAATTCCTGAAACAAGACCCTCTCCTCCAGTTGAGATCAGCATGTCTGGTTGTGACACGTTACATGACATTTACAGTTGATTCCTGCTGGATTGACTCACTTTAGTTAAGGAGGTTTCCAAGATTTAAAAAAAATGACAGCTTTCATTCACAAAGAGCACATCTGTCCGTAAGTTTGGTCTTTTAACAGAGCTCCATTAAGGCAAATGGGGATGAGCTGCAATACCACACTCAACCTGTGGACAGGTGTGGTGCTGTTTTTTTATTTATAAAAAATGGTCTAACATATAAATCATGGATCCCCATGGCAATAAAGTGGAGCCTGCTTAATTTCACAATGTTACTTGCATAGACCGTGTTTGTTAGGCCTCTTTATTCTTTTTCTTTGGCAGTGTGAAGAGCAGTATAACCACTTTTTTTTTTTTTTTTTGGTGGCATTGTGGGGCATGTAGAGATGGAGCTCATAGGCACATCTACATTGACCACCCGTTCACAGGGCCGTTGGCAGCTGCCTAGGCAATATGATGTATACACCTTTGGATACATACTGCAATAGTATAGTTGATAAAATATACATGTCCAAAAAGGATCATGGTTGGCATACTGTTTGATGGGGCCCATTAGCACTTCTGCCACATAGAAGGACACCATGGTTGGAGGGGACATAATATTGGAATCAGTAGAGAACAAAAGCACGGGTCCAGCTTCACAAGTTTCAAAGACTTTTTTAAAATCCTGTGCACGTTTAAAAAAACATCAGTAGCAGCATTGCATCATCGACGCGTTTCAGATCGCTCCAAATATGGATCCTTAATCATGATACTGTCATGATACTGGACATAATATTGGTTTTGCATGTTTTTATTGGTTTTGCAGTACGTTAAGAAATCCTTCAAATTGACTTTCCTAGAAACTTTGAAAATATGAATATAAGTGATTTTATACAATGAATTATACGAATATTAAATAAAATTACTAAAATATTTTATACAAAAATCCATAAATAATGCAAATAATAATATAATAATATAAATGAATAATACCAAACAAATAAAAATACATTATAAATATATTTTAAAAAATCTGTTCACCTTCATACTAAAGAGGGAACTACTTACCTTAAAAATGAGATATGCAAAATGATTAAAAACTCTCACGAATCTTTATCAAACATTTTCTGTTGATAGGAACTATGAATCAATAATGAGCTAACCTAGATTGAAGCAATCAATTTGCAGATGACATATTAAATGATTAACTATAGTGCGTCTGCGTCTTCACTGACCTGCTTTAATCAAGTCAGGTCTAAATCAATTTAGAGTAGGTGTGCCTGGAGCCTTCCCGACATAAGAGATGGGTTTTAATGTACAGTACAATGAAGCCTCTGAAACTCTGATCGCAATAGAAAACATGAAGGTAACCATCAGATATTGTGATATTTTCAATATTGTTATAATATTTTATTATCCTAAATTTTGGTTCAAAGTTCTTAGAGTTTTTGTGATTGTTTGCGAAAAATTATTTTGTGATGTGGAACTATAAAGTTACATAAAAGGAGCGTCAAACTATAAGGCACCTTACCGCCTGGCATACTTGCAATTTCAATGCATAGATACTTAATTCACAGCTTCAGAAGGAGTAAAATATTCAAGGACAAGTTTAATTAAAGAGGACCTGTCGTCATGAAATGCAATGCAATCTGCAGGCCGCATTTTATAGGGCAGGAAAAGCTAAGCCGATTGATATATATTTTTGTGGGAAAAGATTCAGTGAAATGTTAAATGTATACATTTATATCTCGTTTCTTCTGACTTGATCTGTACACGGGGGAGCTGTGATCAGGGATTGATTGATAGCAATCTCTGTGTACAGAGCACTCCCCATCATTCTGCAAAATACCCCATAATGAGAAAGTAAAAACAGAATGTTTGAAATCTTTGTTAATTTATTGGAAATTCAAAACTAAACTCTTGACATACGTATTCAGACTTTTTACCGAGGACTTAGTTGAAGCACATTTGGCAGTGATTTTAGCCTCCTTTGATATGATTCCACAAGGTTTTCCATTCTTCTCTGCAGATACTCTAAAACTCTGTCAGGTTGAATGGGGACCATTGATGGACAGCCACTTTCAGGGCTCTCCAGAGATGTTCAATTGATTTCAAGCCAGGGCTCTGGTTGGACCACTCAAGGAGATTCACAAAGTTGTCCCTAAGCCACTCCTGTGTAGTCTTGGCTGTGTATTTAGGGTCATAGTCTTGTAAGAAATCGAATCTTGTGCTCAGTCTGAGGTCCAGACAACTCTAGATATGGTTTTTATTAAGAATATCTCTGTACTTTGCTCTCTTGAGCTTTACCTCCCTTTGACCAGTCTCCCTGTCCCAACCGCTAAATAACACCCCCACAGCACCGTGCTGCCACCACCATGCTTCACTGTAGGGATAGTACTGGGCAGGTGATAAGCAGTGCCTGGCTTCCTCCAGACATGACGCTTAGAATTGAGGCCAAAAAGTTCAATCTTGCTTTTATCAGACCAAAGAATCTTGTTTTTCACAGTCTGGGACTCCTATAGGTACTTTCTTGCCAACCTTCATGGCTTTTGCCGAGGAGAGGTGTCTTTCTGGGCACTCTGCCATAAAGGCCATATTAGAGTAGTCCCGCAGTGATGGTTGATCTTCCTATCTGCACACAGAATCTTTGGAGCTTAGCCAGAGTGACCATTGGGTTCTTGGTCACCTCTCATAACAAGGCCCTTCTCCCCCATTACTTAGTTTGGTGGGGCGGCCAGTTCTAGGAAGAGTCCTGGTTGTACCAACTTGTACCATTTAAAAATTATGGAGGCCATTGTGCCCTTAGGAACTTTCGGTGCAGCAGAACACAACCGTCATAGGAGTGGATGTGGATCTGCTGTGTCACTGAACAGATTTGGCTTGTGGCTACTTCTAAGGGGATTATCTAAGTGGCCCCTCTGATCTTCACCTTTTCACTCCTGTTCAGGGATATGGTCTGCTCTCCAGGGGAACAGCAGGCTACTACCTCTTTAAGTAGTCTCTGTTTAGTGACTGACCCAGAGGGGTCTAGACACACCAATGCGTTGCACCAAGGAATAAGGCAAACCATGGTCAGGCAAAAACTGGGGTCAGGGCGGGTAGTTTAAGAGTCTGTAACAGCCTATGTGTAGTGGGAAAGAAAAGGCAGGCTGCACAAGCCTAGAAGAGGGGGCCGATGCATCACAGCTGTGGCAGCCGCCATGCCTGCTGAGAATATGTAGGAGGAGACAGGTTGGTACATACCATCGGAAGTGGATCAAGCACCAGAGGAGCCTCCTGGTGGCCATGCCTGCAAGGAGTAGAGGGACCTGTGCCTGCTGGCGTTACAATAATATTAAATAAAAGTACCAGATAATGTAAATATAATACTGCTATACAGTAACTATAGTAAAGTGCCACTTGCTGAAGACATAACACTGCCATATAAAACTCAAAGTACAGTGCTATATCATCAAATAACACTAACCTTCTAACTTCTAACCTTCTGTTTCAGTAGTTCCATGTCTTATCCTACAGATATAGTAAGCTGGAAATATTGCAGTACATGTTTTCTGACTGTCTTTTGATTAAATTGTCTTTATTGGATATCGGCACTGTTACTGGGCTGTCCAGCTTCTCTGGACCATGCAATTTAACACTGGAAGCCATGATTCCTTTTATAATCAGTTTTATTTACTCAGTGATTATATTAGACTCTAAGCAATGTTTTGGAGGACGTTTTCTCATTCACTGCAATAGAGACTTTATAAATGAGAGTGTCCATTCTCCCTGTCCCCGCTAAAATCCAAAGTTAATTTCTATAGAAAAGAGAGGCAATATTGAATATAACTAACTATATAAGAATACTAACAGGCACTCAATCACCCGGAACTGCGCCAAGAATTCATATTTTAATCTATAAAAAAACAATAAGTTAAAACAATAAAATATATAAATTAAAATAAAAAATAAATGTATAAAAAAAACTAATGAGCAATTATCGTAGCAAAAGAATTGATCAACTATCAATTATATATAGCACATTTCATCCGCTGTTAGATAGTCCCTAATCAAGCACATATAAACATGATTTCTATTTGTGAGATATCTAATGAAACAAAATAGAAAATAAAAAAGATGTAAAAAATATCCAAAAATAAGACATATCCAAAAATAAATCAATGATATTGTACAGTCCAGATATTAGATGATTAATAATGTTTTTTTTTTTAATAGATTTTTATTTTAATCATCTCAAGAAATACAATCCATAAAACAGAATTACAAAAAAAACATCCCCATTCCTCCCACACCCCCATAGCCCCCCCCCCCCAATCCTGCAGGAGAAGAGAAAAAAAAAAAAGGAAAATTATTTACTTAACCATCCCAATCCTTCCAAATATTACCCCACTTTGCGTAGGACCCTCTTTGTCTGTACATGATCCTCTCATAGATTTTCACCTTATTAACTAAGCATAACCAATTATTACAATCTGGAGCAGAGGGGGAAAACCATTCTCTGGCTACAAGAAGCCTGGCCAGAAACATCACTTTAGTCAATAGTCGGCCCTTCAAGGGCTGGCAATTAACCTCTGATAAGTCCCCCAAAACCCATACCTTGGGAGATAGAGGAATGTCTATATTAAGTCTCTGAGCCAAGGTTGTTTGAATCATTCTCCAATATTTGCTCACTATCGGGCAGTCCCAGAACAGATGTAAATGATCTGCCCTGGGGTACCCACAGCGAAGACAGTCAGAGAAGGCTCTAAATCCCCTCTTATGGAGCCATAAAGGTGTCACATATATTTTGTGTATAATATTGAACTGTACAACAGTATGATTAAAATTGTGGGAAACCTGACTTAAATTCTCCCCTATATTCTCCCAATCCGGGGGACCCACCTCTGACAATAAAACAGACCAGGATCTCTGTCCTGGAGAAGAACATTCCAAAAAAAAACTTTTCATCAAGTGTCTATAACAATGTGATAATTTATATCCAATCTGTATATTAAGTAAATAGTCGGACTCTAATATTGTAAATAAATCTGAAAAACCTGAGTCTTTTACCAATTTTCTACAGAGTTGGCTATTTTCCCAGTCGTTAAAAAAGCAGAGTTCAGAGGCCATAAAGTAACCCCTAAAGTAGGGGAGGTTGAGGCCTCCCCTATTGTAGGGCATGGAAAAATAAAGCGCCTTTAGTCTCACACGCTTCCTTCCCCATAGTAAATCGTTAATCATCCGTTCTATCAACCTAAAATACTTATCTTCAATCCATACAGGCGAAGTGCAAAGGACATAAAGAACCTGGGGCAGCACCACCATTTTTATTAATGAAATTCTGTCTGTTCTTGCTGGCAGAATTCTTTGCCATATCTTAATTTTGGATCTCACTTTTGACAATAAAGGAATCAAATTGAGTTGAAGATAATCTTGGGTTTTGGCAGAAACTGTTATCCCCAGGTATTTTATTGAATCAGAGATCGATACCTGATTGGCAAAATTTTCCATAGATCCTTGCAGTTCGTCTACGGGGAGAAGAGCAGTCTTCCCCCAGTTAACCTCCAGGCCAGAGGGATCAGAGAATAGGTTGACTAATTCCATTATTCGAGGAAGTGTATTTTCTGTTTGGTGAATAAAAAACAAGATATCATCTGCATAGAGAGATATACGGTCCTGTTTCTCCATTACACCAAAGCCAGCCACTCTCGAATCATGCCTTATACTAGCTGCAAGAGGTTCAAAATAGATATTAAATAAAAGAGGGGAAAGAGGACATCCTTGACGAGTACCTCTTCCCAATGCAAAACTCTCTATCAGCATATCATTAATCCTGATCCTGGCCACTGGACATTTATATAACAACTTAGCCATCCCCATAAATTTGGGGCCAAAACCCATTCTTTTCATCACCTCGAAGAGAAACGCCCACTCGACCCTGTTGAACGCCTTAGTGGCATCCAGTGACAGGACTGAGCGGGCGCCGCCACCAGGAGACTGAATATTAGTGAAGAACCTATGCAGGTTATGATGGGTGCCCCTTTTTGGCATAAAGCCATTTTGATCTGGATGAATCACAAAAGACATAACCTGAGAGAGCCTCTTGGCCAGAACCTTTGATAACAACTTAACATCCGTGTTTAATAAGGAAATTGGTCTGTATGAGCTCAAATCCACCAGATCTTTATCTTTTTTAGGGATTAAAACTATCACGGCTTCCATCATGGACTGTGGCAGAGTCCCTCCCTGCGATGCTTGAGAGAACACTTCCAGTAGATGAGGGAGGATGACATCGCTAGACTTATGATAAAATTCATATGGAAGACCATCTGACCCTGGCGATGAGTTCCCGGAGATAGACCTCAAGGCCTCTTAATACTCCACAAGAGACAATTCTCTTTCCAGAGATTCTTTTTGGACTTCTGTTAACGTCGGAAGAGAAATTCTCTCCAGGAACTGTCTCGCCAGGTCAGGTGGCAAACCAGGAGAAGCTCTATATATCTGAGAAAAGTATTGCAGAAAAGTATCTCTAATTCCCTCTGGGTCTGATATAATTACCCCATCTAAATTACGAACTAAAGTAATAGCTTTCTTTTTCTTGTCCTGTTGTGAAATTATTTTAGCTAGAAGCTTACCAGGACGTCCGGATTCTGAAAAATACTTCTGTCCCTTAAAAAGTAACCTATGATTTGCTTTCTCAATTACTTATTCCTTCAGAGAGCAACTAGCCTTCTGCATCTCTTCTTTATTATATTCAGTAGATTGATTGATAAATCGTTCCGTTGTGGATGCCACGATATCGGTCAGGTCCTTCTCTTTTTTCTTAAATGATCTCCTCACAGCAGTGATATCACTAATAAGAACCCCCCTCAGATATGCTTTCAGAGCATCCCAAACTAAATTGATGTTAGCAGAGGGGAGATTCACCTCCCAAAAGGAAGATACATGTAATTTAATAGACTGATAATTATCCATAATAGTAAGCCAATATGGGTTCAGCTTAAACCCAAATCCCCTATTGTCTTTATTCTCCCCAGTGCAAACCTTAATTGAAACAGGTGAGTGATCTGAAACTGTTCTTACTCTGATGATTAATAATGTTAGAAGAGATTAATCATCTTAATTGATCCTAGATAATTAATAAATTGTTATTTCTAATTCATCCAATAATCAAGGTTCATGATTGGGATAACAGTAAATGATGTTACTTAATCCAGATTATTTCATTTGAGAATCAATGTTCAGGATTATCATTCCCGTATTGAAGTATATATATATATATATATATATATATATATATATATATACACATATATATATATTTCTCATCTATTCAAATTGTCCTTATAGCGTTATGGGTAAGATTTCCTTCCGGATAAAAGCACACCAAGCACACCATTGTTTTTCTTGTGAAATTCCCAATAAGTTTGATGTGTCACATGACCCTCTTCCTATTGAAAAAACAAAAGTTGATTCAAAATGGCCGACTTCAAAATGGCCACCATGGTCACCACCCATCTTGAAAAGTTTCCCCCCTCACATATACTAATGTGCCACAAACAGGAAGTTAATATCCCCAACCATTCCCATTTTATTAAGGTGTATCCATATAAATGGCCAACCCTGTATATATATATATATATATATATATATATATATATATATATATAAGACTCAAAAAATTAGAATATCGTGTAAAGTTCATTTATTTCAGTAATGCAACATAAAAGGTGAAACTAATATATGAGATATATTCATTACATGCAAAGTGAGATATTTTAAGCCTTTATCTATACTAATAAAAGCCGTGTGTGAGTGGTGTCCGTGCGTGTGTGCCGAATACTCTAGTGCACATGCACGGCACACTGACCAATCGGCACAGACTTTATGGACACTACAGTGCGGCATCCTATTGTAATGGCAGCGGAGCCCGGTGCAGTCACTGTATTGCACCTGGCCCCGCTCAGAGAAGTAATACTATGAGTAGCTGTAATAATAATACAGATCTTCTCTTCTCAACTTACTACATGGTAAGGCCAGGCGGGCGGTCACTGACAGAGTAACTCACTACGTCATGCGTCTGCGCCGCCTGCTTCATTCATGAAGTGGGTGGAGCAGGGTCGTCACTTAGTAAGTTACTCTGCCAGTGACCGCCCGCCCGCCCGGCCTCCTGCCTCACCATGTAGTAAGTTAAGAAGAGAAAATCGTTATTATTATTAAAGCTACTCATAGTATTACTTCTCTGAGCGGGGCCCGGTGCAATATAGTGACTGCACTGGGCCCCGCTGCCATTACAATCACACTAAATAGCGACACTGTTATGGGGGGATCTGTGGATGACGGAGAAGATGCTATGTGTCATCCACAGATACCCCTATAACAGTGTCAGACACAGACCCCCATAAGTGTCAGCCACAGACCCCCCCCCATAACAGTGATATCCACAGTGCCCCCATAACAGTGTCAGCCACAGCGCTCCCATAACAGTGTCAGCCACAGTGCCCCTATAACAGTGTCAGCCACAGATACCCCCATAACAGTGTCAGCCACAGACCCCCATAACAGTGTCAGCCACAGATCCCCCCATAACAGTGACATCCACAGTGCCCCCATAACAGTGTCAGCCACAGATCCCCATAACAGTGTCAGCCACAGTGCCCCCATAACAGTGTCAGCCACAGATACCCCCATAACAGTGTCAGCCACAGACCCCCATAACAGTGTCAGCCACAGATCCCCCCCATAACAGTGACATCCACAGTGCCCCCATAACAGTGTCAGCCACAATGCCCCCATAACAGTGTAAGCCACAGACCCCCATAAGTGTCAGCCACAGATCTCCTCCCCATAACAGTGACATCCACAGTGCCCCCATAACGGTGTCAGCCACAGTGCCCCCATAACAGTGACATCCACAGTGCCCTTAAAACAGTGTCAGCCACAGTGCCCTTAAAACAGTGTCAGCCACAGTGCCCTTATAACAGTGTCAGCCACAGACCCCCACAACAGTGTCAGCCACAGACCCCCATAACAGTGTCAGCCACAGATCCCCCATAACAGTGTCAGCCAGAGATCCCCCATAACAGTGTCAGCCACAGACCCCCATAACAGTGTGCCATCCACAGATCCCCCATAACAGTGTCAGCCACAGACCCCCATAACAGTGTGCCATCCACAGATCCCCCATAACAGTGTCAGCCATAGACCCCCATAACAGTGTGTCCTCCACAGATTCCCCCCATAAGGGTCCATTCACACGTCAGTATTTTTACCTTTCCAGATAAACGTTCAGTTTTTTTGCGGACCCGTTTTTCTGTACAACCTTCCGTTTTTGTACTAAAGTGCATCCGAATCCGTTCCGTGTTTCCGTTGTGCTTGTCTCAAAACAGCAAGCACATGGCACAGAGGGCTGGGTTTAATTTTTTGTTTTGTTTCCTGTAAACGGATCCGCAAAATTGGATGACATTCGGATGGTTTTGTGCATGTCATCCGCATTTTTGCAGATCCATTGACTTGAATGGACAACGGACCCGAAAAACGGACAGAAAGTAGGACAAGCTTAATTTTTTTTCAGGATCCGCATCCTGGAAAATAGGGAAACGGAACGGATTCCGTGATTCGGACAGCACCATGATTGGTGTCCGCATTCTTGCGGAGGCAATTGAAATTAATGGATCCAGAAAAATGTTCCGATTTAATTCGGAACGGAAACGGAGTGTTAAAACAGATGTGTGAATGGACTCCAACAGTGCCATTCACAGATTCCCCCCCCCCCCCCCCATAATTGTGCCATCCACAGATCCCCCATAACAGTGCCATCCACAGATCCCCCCATAACAGTGCCAGCACTAATGTTCTAGTGCCCGTTATTGTAACGGGCATAATGTCTAGTTTGTTATGATTTGGATGATTATGGCTTACAGCTCATGAAACCCCAAAGTCACAAATTTGAGGTACCCTTTGCTTAGGGGATATGGATTAATTAGGTGACTAGAGTGTGACACTTTGAACCTAGAATATTGAACCTTTTCACAATTTTAAGCTGTATTAATGCAATTCTTTTTAATTTGCATTACTGAAATAAATGGACTTTTGCACGATATTCTAATTTTTCGAGTTTCACCTGTGTGTGTGTATATATATAAATATATATATATAATTGCTTTCTTTTGCGGACCGCAGCTTAACTTTACCACATTGGCATCTCACTAGGACCGGTCTACTGTGTGAGCGATGCCTCCTGCTCTCAGACGAGTTCCCTGGCTCCCAGTATGTCGGCCTGTACAAGTTGCCTTTCCCTGGCAAATTGACGAACTTGATGTATTCCAAAAGGATCCCCTGATACATTTGAGATATACAAATGCGATCCCAAATCGCTGGATACAGCACTTGATGTAGCTCGTTAAATAGTGCGCTGCACCAGAGGATAAACGAAGAAACCAAAACACGTGGGACATCACGTGGGATGCAAGGGAAAGGCAACTTGTACTGGCCGACATACGGGGAGCCAGGGGACTCGTCTAAGAACAGGAGGCAACGCTCACACAGGAGGCCGGTCCTAGTGAGACACCGATGTGGTAAAGTTAATCTGCTGTCATATATATATATATATATATTTATACAATCATATTATATTGATAATATTCATCTTCATCAATAACTCTATAAGGACAATTTAAATAGATGAGAAATATGTATATATTCTAATAGGGGAATGATAATCATGAACATTGATTCTTGAATGAAATAATCCGGATCAAGTAACATCATTAACATCATTAACCATTCATTGTTATTTCAATCATTAACATAGAAATCTTGTGGGGGTCACAGCTCTCTAGGATGTACCGTTACTGAGATATTCCCAAAAAATGACCTGTATTAGCCAATACAAGCCTGCAAGTCTTTCTCTTCATATCCCAACTGCCATACACACGGTCACATGTCCATTATCAGCCAATAGAAGCTCGCAGGCCCTTAGTCATACACACAGTTTTACTCCAGGTTTCCATAACAACCCAGCCATTTTTTTTCACTGCTGTAGGTCAGCTTTAGGCTAGGGTTACACGACGACGTGTGTAGCGCGACAATAAGTCACACGACACATAGGACACAACTACACTGCTACATGTGTCGCGCGACAATTTTTATAATGATAGTCTGTTGTGTTGCACTTGGATGGATTTTTGCAACTGTTGCGTCGCAGTCGCAGCATGTCGCATGTCACAGTGCGACACCATAGCCTATCATTATAAAAATTGTTGAGACAAAATGTCGCGCGACACATGTCGTCGTGTAGCTCTAGCATTAAAGGGGCAGGACGCTGTGTATGTCACTGTTAAAGGGGACTGTGGAGGTCACTGTTAAAGAGGCGTTCACTGTGGATGCTACTGTTAAGAGGGCAGGCCTCTGTGGAGGTCACTGTTAAAGGGGCAGACACTGTGAAGGTCACTCTTAAGGGAGCCGGGGCCACTATTAAAGGGGCAACTCCTGTGGAGCTCCCTGTTAAGGCAGCAGGGTACTGTGAGGTCACTGTTAAGGTAGTGGGGTACTGTGGAGGTCACTGTGAAGGAGGAGGGCCCCTGAGGAGGTCACTGTCAAGGGAGTGGGGTGCTGTGAAACTCACTGTTAAAGGGGTAGGCTGCTGTAAAGGTCAAAGTTAAGGGGATGGGCTTCTGTGGAGGTCCCATTTTAAAGTTGCGGGGCACTGTGGAGTTCACTGTAAAAGGGGCAGGGTGCTATAGAGGTCACTGTTATGGGGTATACTGTCGACATCTTTTAACGACACACACAAACATTAAATGAAATAGCTGAAATATGCCTGTGTGAAGCTGGGTCCCTCGGCTAGTACACAATATATATGTGCGCAATTATATTATATTGACAACATTTATCCCGAAGGAAAACTTATCGATAACGCTATAAGGACAATTTGAATAGATGAGAAATATATATATACTTCAATAGGGGAATGATAATCATCATGAACATTGATTCTTGAATGAAATAATCTGGATTAAGTAACATCATTTACTGTTATCCCAATCATGAACCTTGATTATTGGATGAATTAGGAATAACAATTTATTAATTATCTAGGATCAATTAAGATGATTAATCTCTTCTAACATTATTAATGGTCTAATATCTGGACTATACAATATCATTGATTTATTTTTGGATACGTCTTATTTTTGGATATTTTCCAAAATTACTATGTAGATTACTATGTATATATATTTCTATATATACAAAACTGCTGTTACTAAAAATGTTCATGTAGATACCTACCAATGAGAGGAGGAGCCCTCACAGCTATATGTACCACCTAATCATGGTCGCCTGTGGGATAGGTGGGGCAAAAGTACATAAAAATGCTACTCCCTCCTCTCATTGGTTGCTTGGTGCACACAGAGGTAACAAGTAGCAGAAAACTATATGTGCAGGGTCTGCTCTCCTGAATGTAGATGCCCAACGGCGTACAACAGCGACTTAAAAAGATTAATATAGACAAATCGCCAGGACCGGATGGCATACACCCCCATATCCGAAGGGAGTTAGGTAATGTCATAGCCAGACCCTTATTTCTGATATTTGCAGACTCTATATTGACAGGGAATGTTCCACAGGATTGGCACATAGCAAATGTGGTGCCAATATTCAAAAAGGGTCCAAAAACACAGCCGGAAACTATAGGCCGGTAAGTTTGACATCTGTTGTTGGGAAACTGTTTGAAAGTTTTCTGAGAGATGCTAACTTAGAGGATCTCAAAGGAAATAAGCAAATAATGCCATATCAGCATGGCTTCATGAGGGATCGGTCATGCCAAACTAATTTAATCGGTTTCTATGAGGAGGTCAGTTCTAGACTTGACAGCGGCGAATCAATGGATGTCGTATATCTGGACTTCTCCAAAGCATTTGACACTGTACCTCATAAAAGGTTAGTATATAAAATGAGAATGCTTGAACTGGGAGAAAATGTATGTATGTGGGTAAGTAACTGGCTGAGTGATAGAAAACAGAGGGTGGTTATTAACGGTAAACACTCAGATTGGGCAACTGTCAATAGTGGGGTACCTCAGGGGTCAGTACTGAGCCCTATTATTTTCAATATATTTATTAATGATCTTGTAGAAGGCCTGCACAGTAAAATATCAGTTTTTGCAGATGACACTAAACTGTGTAAAGTAATTAACACAGAAGAGGACAATATACTGCTACAGAGGGATCTGGATAGATTGGAGGCTTGGGCAGATAAGTGGCAGATGAGGTTTAACACTGACAAATGTAAAGTTATGCACATGGGAAGGAATAATGCAAGTCACCCGTACATACTAAATGGTAAAACACTGGTAACACTGACATGGAAAAGGATCTAGGAATTTTAATAAACAGCAAACTAAGCTGCAAAAATCAGTGTCAGGCAGCTGCTGCCAAGGCCAATAAGATAGTGGGTTGCATCAAAAGGGACATAGATGCCCGTGATGAGAACATAGTCCTACCACTTTACAAATCGCTAGTCAGACCACACATGGAGTACTGTGTACAGTTCTGGGCTCCTGTGAACAAGGCGGACATAGCAGAGCTGGAGAGGGTTCAGAGAAGGGCAACTAAAGTAATAACTGGAATGGGGCAACTACAGTACCCTGAAAGGTTATCAAAATTAGGGTTAGTTACTTTAGAAAAAAAAACGACTGAGGGGAGATCTAATAACGATGTATCAATATATCAGGGGTCAGTACAGAGATCTCTCCCATCATCTATTTATCCCCAGGACTGTCACTGTGACGAGGGGACATACTCTGCGTCTGGAGGAAAGAAGGTTTGTACACAAACATAGAAAAGGATTCTTTATGGTAAGAGCAGTGAGACTATGGAACTCTCTGCCTGAGGAGGTGGTGATGGTGAGTACAATAAAGGAATTCAAGAGGGGCCTGGATGTATTTCTGGAGTGTAATAATATTACAAGCTATAGCTACTAGAGATGGGTCGTTGATCCAGGGCGTTATTCTGATTGCCTGAGTGGAGTCAGGAAGGAATTTTTTACTCCCCTTAAGTGGGGAAAATTGGCTTCTACCTCACAGGGTTTTTTTTGCCTTCCTCTGGATCAGCTAGCAGGATGACAGGCCGAACTGGATGGACAGATGTCTTTTTTCAGCCTTATGTACTATGTTACTATGTTAGAGTAGGACCTGCCTGACTGAGACCACCTTGGTGCGGGTAGGCAGGCACAGATGTGTTTTGATCCAAATATATTGGCTGAGAGTCTCATATTTTATCATATCAGAGTGAGTGCTTAGTCCATATATGTTTTCATCTATTGTGTTAGTGTTTTATCTTCTGTGTAATCTATTTAAGGGCTATAACTTTATTGACAGAGCTATGTGAGGGCTTGTTTTTTTGCAGGACAAGATATAGTTTTTATTGATCCAGTGGGGATGATGACTGTACTATACTCTGCCATACTCTTCTATGGCAGAGTATGGTACTGTCAGTTTTACACTGACACCAAGCCTTATCAGACCCTCAGGGTTTGTCAGGCTTCTGGTTGCCATGGTAATCATCGGGAGACTGCCATGCAGTGTGGCGGCCTGATGGGGGATAGAGAGAGCCCCCTCCCTCTGTCAACCTGATGGATGCCACGGGTGGAAAAAAACAGCTTCTGACAGCACACAAACTCATGTATTGAACTTGTGTAGTTATATTTCAGTCCGCCATAAGAAGGTGTAAGCATCAAAATTATATTATTTTTGCTATCTAAAGTGCATATCGTTATTTTATTCAGCCACGAAAAGTGCAAACAGAGCAACGTTTCGGGCCCCTATATTGAGGGCCCCTTTTTCAAGCTAATAAAAATATAACAGAAAAAGAATATACATTTCATCAAATGGGTACATGATTGTATTGACACAAAATGGGGAAAAATGCAAATAACAAATAAATCACCAAGATACAGATATTTCTTAATTTTATAAAAAGAACAAGGAGTTCACACTTCCGTTATTTGATCAGTTATTTCCATTAGTGCGTGTGAGCCAAAAACAGTACTAAAGCTTACACAAAGAAGGTATAATGGAAATATCTGCACCTCTTCTGTGTAGTGTTGAGCGAAGCGAGCTTCGAATCATAGATCCGAAGTCGCTTCGGTCAAAACTTTGTTTGAATACTGTACGGAGATCCGTATCTCCGTACAGTATTCAAACGAAGTTTTGACCGAAGTGACATCGGATCCATGATTTGCTTTTGACCCGCACCTGGTTTTGACTCACAATAACAGATTGAAATAACTGACGAAATAACTGAAGTATGAACTTAGCCTTAGGGCTAGGGTTGCTACCTTTCCCAACAAAAAATAGCGGCCAAATTAAGCCACACCTAAAGGGGCATGGCTTAAGACGCGATGTTAAGTCGCTATGTTATAATGTGGCTCCCAGTATTAATAGTGCTCCCATTAGTGTCCCTGGTAAAATTAATGCCTCCATTAGTGTACCCCAGAATTGACAATGCCCCCATTAGTGCCCCCGATAATAGTATTGCCTCCATTAGTGCCCTCCAGAATTAATAATGCCCTCATTATTGACCCCCAGAATTATTAATGCCTCTATTAGCGCCCCTGAAATTAATAATGCTCCCATTAATACTCCCAATCATAGTAATGCCTCTTTTAGTAACCCCAATAATAGTAATGCCTCCATTAGTGCCCCCAGAAATAATAATGCCCCCATTAGTGCCCCCAGTAACAGTAATGCCCCCATTAGTGCCCCCCAGAACTAATAATGCCCCTATTATTGCCCCCCAGAATTAAAAATGCTCCATTAGCACCCCCAGAATTAATAGTGTCCCCAGTAATAGTAATGCACCCATTAGTGCCCCCCAATAATAGTAATGCCCTCATTAGTTCCCCCAATAATATTAATGCCTCCAGTAGTACCCCCTAATAATAGATATTCCACCATTAGTGCCCCCAGTAATAGTAATGCCCTCATTAGTGTCCCACAGTAATAGTAATGCCTCCATTAGTGCCCCTAGTAATAGTAATACCCTATTAGTGCCCACCAGTAATACTAATGCCCCAGTGGTAGTGCCCCCAGTAGTGCATTCAGTAATAGTAATGTCCCCTTCTCTTCTCTATGCAAAAAAAATACATTTGCTCGCACCACCTCATCCATTTGCTCGAGCAGCCATGTGCTGCTCACTGGAAGCTCAGAAAAGATGTGCGCTCCTGCCTGATGACATCTCACAGATCCTGTGCTGCACATCCAGTCAGCAATGGATGAAGTGAGTTTTTTTTTTAAAGTATGTACTAATGAGCATTGGCACCGACATGGGCACTAAAATACCGGCTTGACCAGTGACATAACGGCCGGGTAGCAACCCTACTTAGGGCTCATTCAGATGGCCATATCCATTTGTTTCTGAACCATTCTGATCATTTTCTGGGCTGTGTGTGTTATATATGATCACACATGGAATCCTTGTATTTGCCTCGCCCTGTTGCAGTCTCAATTCAGATGTTTCTGTATCTTAAATTATGCGTTTGACTCTCATTAGTTGAGAAATGTCAGTGGATACTGACCGTGACATCTAAAAGGTTACACTCTCGGGAACAGTGCCAGCACCGATCGTGGTCGTTACAGAAGAGTGTCAGCTGTATGTTACAGCTGAAACCCACTGCTGATGGCGGCGGCTCCATCACATACAATACCAGGGGACTGCACGGAAGATAACAGGGGGCATCTGGGGCACAGGAGGCATCAGGGGCACAATGGGGGCCATGCCTGAGCCTGAAACCGGCATTTTTACACCACCATGCTGTAATTGGTTAATCTGCTCAGAGCGATCACCAGCAAGAAACCACTCTGATTTGTCCCTTGCCAGCTTCTTCTGTGTGAGCGGAGACTCCGGGGCTCTGAGACTTTATAGTGTCACAGCCCCGGTTAACAGTTTGGACTTAGCTGTACATCTGATTGCAGCATTTACATGCAATCTGGACATACAGCTATTTACATGCAATCTATTTGCAGAAAGGGGTTAAACACTCGGACAAACTTTTTCCTAAAGCAAGAAAAGTGTAGTAGTAGTTGTCCAAAGCAGACATATCTGCGGTGGTTGTGCTTGCACACTATAGGAAAAGGCACTGGCCTTTCTATTAACTGGGACTGGAGGAGTGCGTATAGGTGCTTTCTCCTATAGTGTGCAAGCACGACTATTGCTGCTGGATTGCAGGGTAGTCGCAACAATGGATACAAACAGTGTATATTGTGAAGGAAAGATGAATCCAGCAAGCAAAGGAGACAATATGGACAATCATAATACATTAGTAAGTGCCTTGTATTAACTTTCTCTACATGATATTGTCTACATGCCATTTGGTAAAGTCAAACAACCCCTTTAACTAGAATGGTACTTGGAATGCAAATCTAAATTATGCATTAATATAGGATTAATCATTATATGACTAGTCAATACTTAGGGCTTGGAAAAGCTGGGCAATAATCCATGCAGTGAAAACCAACACTAATCCCTTCTGTCCTGTCCTTTGTAGTAAAATTCGTCATTATGATGGAGGGGTGAACATGACCTTTGCTATAGGCAGAGAAATAGACGATGAAGGACTTACTGGGAAGTTTTACATATTTTTTTAAGGGGAAATGAATTTTATACCTTATTAAAGGCTTAAAATGTCATATCAGGCTCCTATGGGCATGAGCTGATTACATTATAGTGGGGGGAGGGGGTAGAATTTCACAAAAACATTAAGAATATTTATTCGGGGAACGCGTCCGGCCGTCTGTATGATGCCGTTAAATAAATATGTGGATAAGAGCGCTTGGAAGCCCGTAGCAGAGTTCATTAAGTTTGGTATTAAGATGCAGGGCCTGTGTGGGGAATAATATTGACAAAATGCGGGACATGTATGTGATCTAAAAATATTTCCATTTTATACTGTCTTCAGGAAGTAACGACCGCGTGAATCACTTTGCAGAGGTTTATTTTCGGTGGCTCTCTTGGAATGTTAACTAGCTCCGGGTTCCCGGCTGTAAAGTAATCTCAGATTGGGCTACATCTCTTTAATTGCCACTTCAGTAATAATATTTTTCAAATTATTGTGATGTTTAATGCAAAAAGTGGGGAAGCCGTTAACTAGACAAAGGTAAAACGCCTCCAAAGTGGCCTTGAATCACTGGCGTGTGAGCTATCCGTGTAAGACAATAGAAAATGAGCGAGGATAAAGCAGGGGAAGAATGTTAAGATTTACATATTTGAGCCAGAGAGTAGTAGCTTACGTGGGGCTTACAGGCATATAAGACCGCCACCTAGAGGTGAAAAATGACCTGCCGTGATTGAAGCTGCTGCTACCCTATCTTTTTTTAGCTATTGTTAGAACTCAGGGATCACTTAGCTGCTGGCATGGGCGTAGCTATAGGGGGTGCAGAGGTAGCAGTCGCTACTGGGCCCAGGAGCCTGGGGGGCCCAAAGACAGTTGTGCCGCATAAGAAAATACACAAAGCACTGAAGGAAGGGGGGCCCAAGCTGAACTCTTGCACCAGGGCCCATGAGCCGTTAGCTGCGCCCCTGGCTGCTGGCATGGGTGTAAGCAGCCATAACACTTGCTATGGGGCGCAGAGGTTGAGTGGGCCCAGTCAAGTGCAAGAACATTGTACCTTTTTGTGGGGAAAAACAAAATGGCAACTTTTTGCTATAATGTGGGTTTTCTGATATATTGTTCTATTATACATATACCTTTAAAAAGGTTTTCCAAGTGTTTTTTTACTGATGACCTATCCACTGTATAGGTCATCTGTATCTGATGGGTGGGGGTCCGACACCCAGTATCCCCACTGACCAGCTGTTTGAGAAAGCAGCGGCACTCTCCTTCGCCAGCTTTTTCTAGACTGTTGAAGTGAATGGGGCTGAGCTGCAATACCAAGCACAGCCACTATACAATGTACGGCACTGAGCTTTCTTTGCAGAGAGAAGACCAGAACGGTACTGCTGCTGCTATTTCAATTCTTACACTAGGTGGTGGAGACCCCATCTTATTTTGCTATGGGGCCATAAGAATTATAGCTACACCCCACAAGGTACACATCACATTGGTACAACATAAACTAAACCCTCAGCCGCCTGGCCCCTAACTACACAGTAGTTTGTCCCTCACTAACACAGTGCAGGCCTACCACCTGGCACCCTAAGCAAACATTAACGTACAGTCCATACCATCAAGGTGGTGACTGTTATGGCCCCCAAGACCTTTGCGCAGCCTGATTCTTCCCAGACTCGGAGCCTTGAAAAAAGAACTCAGCTCTCTTGAGCCAAGCCCAGCTCTAAAATAGATGTTAGGGGACTTGGGGGCCCACCTTTCTCTCCCAACTCCAGCAAACCAGTCCCTTTTTTCAGGTTTTGAAGACACCACCAATGCAGCTTTGCTTTGCTGTACCTTCCAGCTCAGTTCATAAGGTTTACTGGCTATGTAAACATTCCACCATGTACCCACCACATCCAAGGGAACCAACATGGTGGCAGTCCTGTATTTTAATCACCTGACCATTTCTTACTCATCCAGAGCCCCATCCTCTTCTGTGCAGTCACTGGACCAGTTCAACTACTGTCCGATACCTGAACAGAAGAGGATGCAGCTGTGGACAGGTAGAAAGCGGTCAAATGATCAAAACTCATGACTGCCGCCATTCTGGTTCCCATGGACATGGTGGCATTGACAATGGGATGTTTACATAAGCAGTGGATTGGCAGCCAAAGGCCTTGTGACAAGTAGCTCAGGTGAGCTGAAAGGTACATGTCTAGTTACTGTGGCATATCATGGACTAGTTATATTCTTGCACATAGGAGACAGTATTATAGTAGTTATATTCTTGTACATAGGAAGCAAAATTACAGTAGTTATATTATACACAGGGGTCAGTATTATAGTAGTTATATTCTTGTACACAGGGGCAGTATTACAGCAGTAATATTCTTGTATATAGAAGTAGTCTTATAGTAGTTTTATTCTTGTATATAGAGGTAGTATTATAGTAGTTATATTCTTGTACATAGGATGCAGTATTATAGTAGTTATAGTCTTGTACATAGGAGCAGTATTATAGTAGTTATATTCTTGTACATAGAAGCAGTATTATAGTAGTGATATTCTTGTACATACTGTATGGAGCAGTATTATAGTAAATCACTCTCTTGAAGACCGTTTAAAAACAAAACAGAGTGGTAGATGGAAATTGTCCCAGATAACCAGGTGTATATTTATTGTTACAGACTGCTACACTGTGAACACATTACATTGACAGCAGCTTATCATTAGTTATTTCAGCCTGGGGTCTATTATTATTGTTTGATGATGAGGACATGCCCAGTAATGTCATTCAATTACTTGAACATGCCTGGGTTTACTGATATCCCATCCTGACCCTCAGTAATCATTCTGCCTTTAGACACGTGGTTATCTGGGAAAATTTCCCTCCACTACATATACCTTTTATTAACGAGAAATAAATATTTTTTATTTTGCTTTTAAACATTCTTCAAAGCAGTGATTTAGTATTAATACATGGGACGTAAACCTATTTATCTATCTTTCAGTGATTAGCAGTATTATAGTATCTACTATATATAATTGAACATAATATGTACCATTATAGAAGCTATATCCTTATTCACAGGAGGCAGTATTGAAATAGTTATTTTTTTATACATAGTGAGCTGAATTATAGGAGTTGTATTCTCATTCAAAGCGGACAGTATTATAGTAGTTATATTATTGTGCCTAGGGGCAGTATCATAATATTTATCTTTTTGGAAATGGGGCAGTATTATAGTAATTATATTTTTTTTTACATAGGGGCAGTATTATAGTAGTTATATTCTTCTACAATGGGGAATTATTATAGTATTTCTATTCTTGAACATAGGGATTCACTTTTGTGACATATATCTGGTGCCATGGTGCGCTAGAATCTGAAACTTCTTCCCAGCTCACGCCAGGTCTAAAAAAGTGGGCGCAGTGTGAAAGGGGATAGGCTGCCTGTTTTAGGTGTAGAAAATGGTCAGCATGGAAGCTGACTTACAATTAGAATCACTGCTGGAAACTGGAAGTTATATAGAGGCCTGTGCTTCTACATAAATGGCGACCCACCTCCAGCTATAGGGCAGTCAAAAACGCCCGTCTTAATAAATGTGCCACATAGTGTGCAGTATTATAGTAGTTATACTTTGTACACAGGAAACAGTATTATAGTAGCTATATTCTTATATACACAGTAGGAATCAGTATTATAGTAGTTATATTCTTATATATACAGTAGGAATCAGTATTATAGTAGTTATATTCTTAAACGTAGAAAGCAGTATTATAGTAGTTACTGTATATTGTATTTTTGTACATAGGTGGTAGTTTTATAGTAGTTATATTATTATATTTTTGTCCATGCATATTAAATTTTTTTTTTGCTTTTCATTTCACACATTTTTTCAATTCGATTTATAGATTTTTATATTTTTATTATTTATATATTTTTTTTGTACTGATACATATCATCCCCACCCTCAACTATTTCAAAATGGAATTCAGCAGAAAATTCTCTGGAGCTCAATTTCCACCCTCTGTAATAGTGATGATATTTCTGCATAAAGTCACTCTTGGGATTCGCAGATGTCCATGTGGGGAGGACGTTGGTGATTTAAGTATAACTTTCTTCTTCCAAAAGCAAAAAAAGTTTGAAGTAGAAAAAAAATTAAATGTACTATTCTCCAGCACACACAGGAAAGACACATATATTAGCCAGTGTACGCCATTATTTCAGGAGCTGTCCCCTACAAAAGTAGAATTGCTTCATAGCAGAGAAACTCCTCATTCAGTTGAGAAGCATTAGCAAATACTGGTTGTGTTTGAGGGTGATAAAAGCAGAGGTGATGGATTGCCTCCTGCCCGCTCTCCATTCGAAGACACCAATCCTACAGTCAGTAAGGATTTATGCTCCAAGTGGGATGTATAGTATGAACTAGTAGGAAGCACATCACAGGAGCAAGCTGTCATTTCAAATTCTATATCTTCTTCGTCCCCCTTGGTAAATGACTCACTGAAATGGAGAATCTTCCAGGCAAAAGCAAGAAAAAAAAAACATTAAAACCTGCAGTGAAACAACAGTAAAAATACACACAGTAGAATGATAAATGCCGTATCTGGTGATCATGTGCACATTCCCATAGAGCCGCAATATAGTCAATACAAGATGAACAATAGTGTGAAATTAAACACAGACAGGATAAAGTAGAATTGGTATTTTGTACTTTTACTCACAGAACAGAGGTCACAGAACACACTTCTATATCAGCATGTGATGTCTCCTCAGGGGATTCTGCAGGGGCGGACTGGGAGCAAAAAGTGGCCCTGGAAAAAAAAACATAAAAGTGGCCCTGTGTTGTAGGCAGGTCCAAATTGACAGAAGGCAGGCAACAAAAGCAGGCAGGGCCATGCAAGTAAGCAGAAATCACAGAAGTAGGCGGAGCCTGCAATACCATAGGGCAGCACAAAACACCACCCCAACAGAACTAAATACCACAGGGCAGCAAGAAATACTGCTGCCCTCGGCGCAGTATTCAACTGTATCACTGTCCTGAGGATGGCAATACAATTGAATTTAGGAGGGCACCTGCAGACGTTGGCCAGGTGCATAAGTACCTGATGCTGCTCCAACATTAATGCTGAGAGCATCAGATCATTATGTACCTGGCTATTGACAATGAGGAGGCATTTGGGGATCCTGTAAGGTCTATGGCCACTCTACCCGTGGGAGTTTGTAAGGAGGGGAAGTGGCGTGCCTAGGGTGTTTGGCACCCGGGGCAGGTCCTTTCTTTGGCCCCCCCCCCCTAATACTTTAAAAAAATTATACCCCCTCACAGTAGTATTGCCCTCATTGTGCAACCGTCACAGTAGTTTTGTACAGATGTGTACCCCCTCACAGTAGTTATGCCCACATTGTTCCCTCTCACAGTAGTTATGCCCTCTCTGTGCCCCTTTCACAGTTGTAATGCCCTCTTTGTGCCCCGTTCACAGTAATAATCCCCATTGTGCCCCCTTCACAGTAATAATCCCCATTGTGCTGCCCCCTTCATAGTTATAATCCCCATTGTGTCTCCTTCATAGTAATAATCCCCATTGTGCCCCTTTCATAGTAATAATGCCCTCTGTTCACCCTTCATTGTAGTAATGCCCAGGGCTGCCATCAGAAATTTCAGGGCCCCTTACACAGCTCAAGGCCTGCCCCCCTTTTCGTGGCCCGCTCCTACTCCGCCCCTTTGGATTCCGTCCTGACCCATCACTACATCACCCTCCCATCTTCTGGAGAAATCATCCTACTACCCCCAATACTGTGCCACTGTGCTCCACAATACTATACTGCAGAAACAGATAATACCCCCTGATAATACTAGTACCACACAGAGCCCCTCATATAAACTACACCTTCTTTGTGGCCTCAGTAGAAGCTCCCATAGAGCCCCATAATAATGTGCCAGTAACAAGTGCCTCTCTTCCACCCCCCTATGTACCAGTAACAAGTGCCTCTCTTCCAGCCCCATGTGCGAGTAACAAGTGCACCCCCCCATGTGCCAGTAACAAATGCCTCTCCATGCCCCCCCATGTGCCAGTAACAAGTGCCTATCCATGCCCCCCCATGTGCCAGTAACAAGTGCCAAACCCCCCATGTGCCAGTAACAAGTGCCAAACCCCCCCATGTGCCAGTATCAAGTTCCAAACCCCCCATGTGCCAGTATCAAGTGCCAAACCCCCCATGTGCCAGTATCAAGTGCCAAACCCCCCATGTGCAAGTATCAAGTGCCAACCCCCCCATGTGCCAGTATCAAGTGCCCCCCATGTGCCAGTATCAAGTGCCAACCCCCCCATGTGCCAGTATCAAGTGCCAACCCCTTTATGTGCCAGTTTTAAGTGCTAAACCCCTCCATGTGCCAGTATCAAGTGCCAAACCCCCCCATGTGGCAGTATCAAGTGCCAAACCACCTCATGTGCCAGTATCAAGTGCCAAACCCCCCCATGTGCCAGTATCAAGTGCCAACCCCCCCATGTACCAGTATCAAGTGCCAACACCCCCCCCCCCCATGTGCCAGTATCAAGTGCCTCCCGCTCCCCCCATGTGGCAGTAACAGATAGTCCGGTATTAAAAAAAAATAAAAAAACACTTATACCTACCTCCATGGCAGTGAGGCAATGCAGGCCTCTTCCGGCCTGTGTCCTGCGCTGTACGGCTCAAGCAGCGAGATGACATCATCGTGCCGCCTGCACCGGCCTCTGATAGGCTGCACTAGCCTCTGTTAGGTTGTATCGCTGTCCTGAGGATGGCGATACAGATGACTATGGAGATGAATGCTTCCCCAATGGAAGCGTTCATCTCCCTGTGTGCAGGCTGAATGGTGGCGCGGGAAGAAGTCTTCCTGCTTCACCATTCTGTGCGCCGCCTGCCTAAAGGAGGGCAGAAGCCCTGGGAGCTGAGCAGTGAGTGACAGGACCCAGCAACCTGCGCTCCAGCAATGAGCGTTTCCATCTGTAATGATGGAAGCGCTCATTGCTTCTGGCAGCTCCTGAGAACCGACACCCTGGGTGGACCTGCCCCCCCCCCTTAGTACACCACTGAGGAGGGGAAATCATAGGTAAGCCATAATAGCCTCTTTCTATTTACATGGCATTGTATATACAGGTATGTGTATATATATATATATATATATATATATATATAATACATTCCTGGATGCGGCAGTGCAACTATATTCTATCAAAGTAGTTGACAATAGAAAATAAGGTTTCCTCGGTGGCAACATGCAGGAAGAGGAGGTATATCATCACTGGGGTCTGAATCGATAGGATTGTTCGCCAATGTGACAGTAAGTGCTGTGTTGCTCAAACATTTAACCCCAATGTGAGTAGGAGGGGGCAGAGGTGACTTAATCAAAAGGACAGCGTTTGGTGAAGCCACATGATGTGACAGGGAGACCTTCTGCATGACTGGGCAGAGAGTAGGCCATACTTGCCAACATTGAAGCATCAGGTAAAATGTTGGATGTGTTGCGCACAGTGCACCACCGAAATTCTTTCAGGCGGTAACATTTACCAGGTCACGCCCCTTCAATGTGGCAATGTAAATATGTGTACCTATCGGCCTCAGTTTTTGTGTGTGATGCTTCCCATTTTTAAGTTGGTATTTCAAGGAAATATACAGGTATGCTAAAAAATGAATGATTTGAACTTTGCTCTGTGTTCTCTTCTTTAGGTTTAGTACTTTGTGTGCTTAGCGGTAAAATTATTTATTCAGAGACTGCCCTCCCTCCATTTACACAGAACATGTTCATGTTTACTAGTGTTGAGCAAGAATATTCGAATCGCGAATTTTAATCGTGAATATCGCCACTTTGAGAAATCACGAATATTTAGAATACAGTGGTATATATTTGTATTCGCGAATAGTGTTGATTGTGAATATTCTAATCACGAATTTATTGCGAATATCGGCACTTAGCAACATCCCTAGCAACCAATAGGAAAGTTGCCTACCCCTTAGTGTTAATTGCGCATATTCTAATCGCAAATTTCTATCGCGAATATATTACATTGCAGATTTTCACAGTCAAGTTAATAATGACTGGAAATCACGAATTTGCAAATTTATTTGCGAATTTATGGCGAATATTCGGCCAAAAATTTGCCAAATATCTCAAATTCGAATATTGCCTATGCCGCTCATCACTAATGTTTACCTTTAATGGGATTCTCCCATTCCAAGCACTTATCCCCTAGAGCAGGCATGCTCAACCTGCGGCCCTCCAGCTGTTGTAAAACTACAACTCCCACAATGCCCTGCTGTAGGCTGATAGCTGTAGGCTGTTCAGGCATGCTGGGAGTTGTAGTTTTGTAACATCTGGAGGGCCACAGGTTGAGCATGCCTGCCCTAGAGGATAAGTACTGATTGGTGGGGGTCTAACGATTTAAATAGGGGAATGGGGCCCTGTATTCTCCTAAATGCAGTGGCAGTCATGCATACACTCTGCTGCTCTATTCAAGTCTGTGGGACTGCTGGAGATAGCAGAGCACTTGTACTTGCCCATCTCTGAGAGTCCCAAAGAGTTAAATGAAACATTAGCGCACATAGGTCCATCAAACAGGGGAACACAGGGCCTTAGTTCCAGTGATCGGTGGCAGCTCCAGTGATCAGACTCCCACCAATCAGACACTTATTCCCTGTCCTATAGATAGGACAACCCTATTAATTTCATTTTAATGTTTGCTGTTATCATTATACACATAGATAACTTGTAAATCATCCCACAAGGCGGTTTTCCTCTGCTCAATCTTTGAGGGCCATTGTGTCAGAGGATCTTCTGTAATTCTGGTGCCCTGATACTGTACTTACTGATTCCTTAGGAGAGGATGATAGCTGATGCTGACCAAACTCCCACCAATCACACCGTGCTCTGGTAAAGATATATGGGGTCATTTATTAAGAAAGGCATTTTAGACGCAGATCTTAATAACTCTGCGTCTGCCTCTAAATAACTTAGGATCATCCACCGCCAACGTGCAACATCCTTAAATCTAGAGTTAGATCATTTTCTACGCCAAAAACTAGTGTAGAAAATGATACATTAGACCAACCTACTGGCCCGCCCACGCCATTCCCACTTTTTTAAGAACTGGCGTATGTGGCAGGGGTGGGGAAGAAGTGACAGATTTTGCTGCAAATTACCTTTGCGACAAAATCTACACCAAATATACACCAAAAGTGGCGTGTATTTGGTCATAAATGACTACCATAATCCTAAATAGAGATATTAAATAAGAGCTATGTCTTATATAATTCCAGTTTATTAATCAGTATGTGTGCTGGGGTAGCCGGGGTCTGTAGAGATGTGTAGAGTGAAATCCTTGCATGTGGTCTTTCCTGGAAAGATGTATCTGGAGTAAGATATTGGATGTTATAATTAGAGATTTCTTAGACAAGGGCTGAAAATTGTTTGTGCCAAGGTCATCATTTCATGGACAGTGAGTCTTGGTTAGTGCGGGGTCAAATTTATCTTTGAAATGGTTTTAACGTTCCAGGAGATAAGAATGATGTGTGTGATGTTCACATGTGGATTAAAGCAGGAATAGTGTCTTCAAGATATTGGATCATCTCATTGCCTCGCATATAGAGTTGCAGGCTCATGATCTGTAATGTAACATTTTCATCATGGGCCTATTTTTATTAAAGTTAGTATACCCATTGTATTGATTATTCCAACCTAGCACACACTCATCAGTACAAATTCGCAGCCTTCAAAATTGCTGGGGCTATCTAAAAGTAAACTGCTCTACAAGTTATAACTGCTTATTCTTACTCATACAGCATTACCGGGGGGAAGCCTCCTCACAACAGCTTCCTCAGTAGCAAGTCAATAGGAGCACGGTCTCTCTACACAATGCATAGAGACTTCTGCTTCCAGATCCGTCCACCGTTTTGTTTACGGCCTATCATCAATATCAAAAAGATGGAATACTCTATTAAGGCTGCCAGAATTTGATCATTTTATTATATAACAGTAAATATATAAAACAGCAGGCCCTCACTTTGCATCTGAATTCATGTATATTTATTAAAAAATTAATTAAAAAACAAATAAATTAAAAATAGCTTGTGAAAACCAACAATATGATACAAGTGTACCAACTAAGTGAACAATGACCGATGCGCATATAATTGGGTGCGTTGTTGCACAATAGGTATGTGGAGATCCCAATCTTGGGGGCACTATAGATTGTATTGCCCAACAATGTAACACCCTAGGTTCATCAATTAAAATCCATGAGTCCAGTATTAGATGAATAGTCCCTGTATTGTACACACCAGAATATGGTTGGTGGGACCAGACCAATACTTCACAGACCACACTACAGTCAATGCCTTCAAAAACAGCAATTCATATGCCACAATGAAGTCGCCAGAACATTATTGGGGTAACTCACTTTTAGGGCGATGCTGCCGTTCCGAGGATGTGCCTGAGCGCGGCGTCCCGCGTACTCTCCAGGGCTGGTCTTACCTCAAGTCGGAGCTTTCCCCTTTGCAGAGTTCACTATGTTAATGTCAATTCTGTGATGGTGTTCGGCTTGTTAGTGGCTGAGAGTAGACGCTGTACTGTATGTGACTGCAGTGATCGGCGTTCCTCGTGGTTGCTAGCAGCGTGTACTTCCGGGTATGATGACATAGATATCCGCGTGACCCGGACCTTCGGTCAACTGACCCAGATTCTCCGTATGGTCAAACTGAAAGGAGCAATTAATTGTTAGATGCTATGGACGCCCTTTTCTTTTCTTTTTGCTGTAATCCTTAGTGATCACTTGGAATATCCTTGGCAGTCATATGGGATAAACCCTTTACTTTCTCAAACGCGTTTTGGGACCCGTAGTCCCTTCATCAGTGAGTAAAGGATTCCCTCTAGATTCCTACTATTTATAGGGGATTGTGGGTAAGGTGTCCTCCTGTTAAAATCGAAATCCGGTACCCGGACTGCATGAATATGGATGTCATGTATAACAATTCAAATGTATTATATACTCTCCGGATCAAGTTCCTTTCTAATATGCCAACAAGGTCACGTGATCGGATCACAGGTCCTAACAGGTAACACTCATATCCAGGTCTTGACTGAAAAAATTCCTCATTATAAAGCGCAAATAAATGTACATAACGTAAAACATATATATTAATATATAGTCTCCAGAGACACTCGTGCATTATATCAACATTATCCTCTAAAGCCAAAAACTTATCCATAGTACAAACATAGATATAAATACCCATAAACACTAGTAAGTTACAACCAATAATAATAAATGAAAAAATAAATAGTGAATGAGTGTCAATGGATCTGGAGGGTTAATTCCCTTAAACCGAATGGTTTGAATGAGGCATCTGGTTTTGCTTCCTTTCTCTGATTGTCTGCGAGTCTGTCCCTCCCCTCCTTTTTTGGCGTTTTTTAATTTTAATAATTCTTTTATGGTTCTTGTTGTAACTTTAGTGATAGATGGGGGTACAGTTTTGCATTGCATCAGTCGTCCTTTTGCACCTTATGTGCCTATGAGTAAAGTTTTGGAATATGGTCCAATGTTCCTGGGCACTTTCATTGATCTTTTGGTTAGTATATGTAATCTCTATTCTCCAGTATTAATATGTTGCTATACACATATATGGAGGTTTCTATATGTCCTGATATGTGAAGGTTAATATTTGTTTATGTATAACTATCTATATATGAAATGTATGCATTTAATATTTTTGGTCATTTTCACTTTTATCTATGAGTTTAATTTTTAATTATTATATATATATATATATTTTCATGTGTGTAATCATGTTATATTGTTTTGGATAATTATTTGATAATAATTGAGTTGTGTGTATATTTTTTCTTTTTATTCACAATCACTTTTTCACGGGTTACACCTAGTCACTTTATCACTGCACTCAGCACTTTCCTTTATCTTTCTTTTGACATATACAATGAATTTTGTCATTAGCACAATGTCATCACAGTCACTTGTGTACTAGTATTATTTTTATTTATTTTTTCATTTATTATTATTGGTTGTAACTTACTAGTGTTTATGGGTATTTATATCTATGTTTGTACTATGGATAAGTTTTTGGCTTTAGAGGATAATGTTGATATAATGCACGAGTGTCTCTGGAGACTATATATTGATATATATGTTTTACGTTATGTACATCTATTTGCACTTTATAATGAGGAATTTTTTCGGTCAAGACCTGGATATGAGTGTTACCTGTTAGGACCTGTGATCCGATCACGTGACCTTGTTGGTCACGTGTTCCGGTCACATGACCGTATGGCTCACGTGGGCTGTGATGCAGATGGACGCGTCACTAGGAGGTATCGCTATTTGAATTAACTGTGATTGATTGGCTGATGCACTGCATAAATGTGCTGTCCCCCGATGATGACGCCACCCCCAGACGAAGGCTTGTGCCGAAACGCGCGTCGGGGTTGGCGCCATCCCGGAGGAGAGACACAGTATGGGTATGTTATTATTCTTTTGATTGTATGCACTTGCACTTTGTCCAACCGACTTGTTTACCAAACCTCCTTCCCCTCTGTCTCTCCTCTTGGATGCCGCCCATCTATGCACCCCCCTTATGTATTTTAATTGTATGTGCTATATGCACTTTTTTAATATGGAAATAAAGATGTTTTTGCAATGATACGCGGTCTGGTATTTTCTATTTAGGTTGTGTTGATTTATATACCACAGGCGTTTTGTTATACAGTTGTGGTACTTGGGCTCATGGTGGCCCAGTATTGGCTATAACCTTTGGTGATTTACCTTCATAATATGTGTCACGCGGACATCTACGTCATCATACCCGGAAGTACACGCCGCTAGCAACCACGAGGAACGCCGATCACTGCAGTCACATACAGTGCAGCGTCTACTCTCAGCCACTAACAAGCCGAACACTATCACAGAATTGACATCAACATAGGGAGCTCTGCAAATGGGAAAGCTCCGACTTGAGGTAAGACCAGCCCTGGAGAGTACGCGGGACGCCGCGCTCAGGCACATCCTCAGAACGGCAGCATCATCCTAAAGTGAATTACCCCAATAATGTTCTGGCGACTTCATTGTGGCATATGAATTACTGTTTTTGACAGCATTGACTGTAGTGTGGTCTGTGAAGTATTGGTCTGGTCCCACCAACCATATTCTGGCGTGTACAATACGGGGACTATTCATCTAATACTGGACTCATGGATTTTAATTGATGAACCTAGGGTGTTACATTGTTGGGCAATACAATCTATAGTGCCACAAGAACAGGATCCCTACATACCTATTGTGCAACGACGCACCCAATTATATGTGCATTGGTTATTGTTCACTTAGTTGATACACTTGTATCATATTGTTGGTTTTTATAAGTTTAATTTTTAAAATTTTTTTAATAAATATACATGAATTCAGATGCAAAGTGAGTGCCTGCTATTTTATATATTTATTATTACTATAGCTTGGGTGTAGCAAAGCAGAGCACCGCTACCATTTAAGTCAGAAGGTGGAGCCACCTCACTTAAGTTTGACCTCTTTATTATATAACAGTGTTGGTACTTTTTATGGGGGCACTCTGCTGGCATTACTTTACATTAAGTTTATGTACATACTGTTTGCACCATTAAAGGGGCTGTGAAGAATTGGAAGGACTGGAAAAATATGGATGCTTTTTTCCCCAAAATAGGGTAGGTAAATACGAAAAACAGAACCTGTCCAGCGGCATTATACCATGAGTGATTTGGTCGATTTTGCAAGGATCCCGTGGTGTAATAGGTATAAACTGTTCATTATAATCAATGAGGTTGCAACACGTTTCAAGGCGGATCACCCTCTTCGTCAGGTACAATGTTATTTATACAAAAAACAAAGCAATTTCCCCAAAACAGCACCAGACCTGTCCACAGGTAGTAAGTGATATTGTTGATCAGCTCCATATACTTGTATGGATTTGAGCTCCATTACCAGATGTAACCTGTGTAGGGGTGTTGAGGTGTTTATGGGGGAACAAAATCAGCTATGTTTTTCTACTCCTGGAGAATCCCTTTGGATTTCATTATGAGGTTGTAATTTACATAAAAAAAGTGGTAAAATATGAACTAAAGCCTTTCTGAAGAAATAGAAAAACTTGGTAATGAACATATAGCTAAATAAACCTAATAAAATAAAAAACGTTGCCAACGTACCCGCACTCTAAATACCGTTGATTAAATGGATTATATCTGATTGGGGATTGGACCGCCAACTATGAACACCTTCTTTTTAGGGAACCATAACATGAAAAGGAAAAAAATGTCAATATCCTTGCTCTTGCTCATGTAGTTTCTTATCTCATGTATGATTTTTCAAGTTGGACTTTCTTGACCCATTTACCATGTAAATAAATCCCATTGGTTGGTTTCCATTCTGTATGTAGCACTTCCTGTTCCTGTATCCAACCAAACCCATGATGCACTTCTCCTTTCTCTACCTCGGCTCCAGCACCGACCCTAACAACACCCAGTTAGTCACATAGACACTCCGCTATTACTGCCCCTAACAACACCCAGCTAGTTACATAGACACTCAGCTATTCCTGCCCCTATAAAAAAAAAACTGCTCGTTTATAGCTCCTCCCACCCCGCTAGTTACATAGACATTCCCCTATCACTGCCCCTAACAATGCCCAGCTAGTGTATAGCTCCTCCCACTCTGCTAGTTACATAGACACTCCTCTATCACTGCCCCTATAAAAAAAACTGCTAGTTTATAGCTCCTCCCACCCATCTAGTTACATGGACACTCCCCTATCACTGCCCCTATAAAAAGACAGCTAGTTTATAGCTCCTCCCACCTAGCTAGTTATAAGGACACTCCCCTATCACTGCCCCTAACAACGCCCAGCTAGTGTATAGCTCCTCCCACTCTGCCATTTACATAGACACTCCCCTATCACTGCCTCAACAATCAGCTAGTTTATAGCTCCTTCCACTCCGCTATTTACATAGACACTCCCCTATCTCTGCCCCTAACACGCAGCTAGTTTATAGCTCCTCCCACCAAGCTATTTACATGGACACTCCCCTATCACTGCCCCTAACAACATCCAACTAGTTCATAACTCCTCCCACCCAGCTAGTTACATATACACGCCCCTATGTCTGCCCCTAACACCCAGCTAGTTTATAGCTCCTCCCACCAGCTAGTTACATAGACACGCCCCTATCACAGCCCCGCCCAAGGACATAACATCATAGGAAATAAGAGAGAGCTGCATGCAGGGGCGTAGCAATAGGGGAAGCAGCTGCTTTGGGGCCCGAACTCAGAAGGAGTGCATCCAGGGGGAGGACTAAAAGATTTTAATGTCGGGGTCCCCTCAGCAGTATTATACAATAACATTATATACAGTATATACTTGTAGGAAACCGACAGATCGTCTGCTGGGCCTGGTCTGAGAGAGTGATCTTGACCAGTCACAGGAATGAAGGTTGCACAGGAGGAGGGGGATGCGAAGAAGTTTCTGGGAGGGGCCCCATTCAAAAATTTGTTGCAGCGCCCAGTCATTTCTAGTAACGTAACGCCACTGGCTACAAGGACATGGTCATGTGACCACAGCCTAAAACAGAAAATAAGAGCAATAAATACATTACAAAATTACAGTCACCGTCATAAATCATTATTTTACAGGATGTTAAAACAAACCACAAAATTTTTTTAATGTTTATTATCAAATTCTTTCCCCATTACCCCATTCTGTGCCCTGCATGCCTCAGAGCTTCTTGTACCGTTCCCTACATTCTGACGTATCCTTCTTAGTAACAACCCAGATGACCAATCACTGGTCACTATGACGCTGGGTTCACACTTGAGCGTATTTGATACGCATGTTTTACGCGCGTTTTTGTCGCACGTATTACAGCACATTTTTGGAAATAGGAAACTCGCTTTGTACGCACGTTCATGTGATTAACCACTCTGGCATCAATCACAATACGCGCGACAAAACGCCCCAAAGAAGCTCCTGTACTTCTTTGGGCGTAGGGCGTTTTACAGCGCGTTCGTACGCGCTGTAAAACGCTCAGGTGAGAACTATGCCCATAGGGAAACATGGGTTTTCGCCTGTTGAGCGTTTTACAGCACGTAGGAACGCGCTGTAAACACTCAGGTGTGAACCTAGCCTGATCAGTAACTCGCTGCCATGGACATACAGACTGTCCCAGACAATTCCTTTCATTATTTCAACCATAGGATATTACACATGGAACTGATCATGCAGGTTATTCGATTATGCAGCAAGTTCCTCTGTGACCAGCGTAAGCAAAGAAATACAAAATTCATGTTTTTTTTTTTCTTCAAAAATATGCACTAGTATTTAGTCTGAAAACAACCAACCAGATGTTACTATACTTCATTTAAAAGTATGCAGCACTAATGACAGCTAGCGTCTGATTGGTTGCCTTAGGTGGTCATTAAAGGGCCATTAGCACCAGCGCATTAGGCAAATCTTTCTATTCTAAGGCTGAGCCGTACGCTGTGAGTCTCAGTTCAGGAGGTTTATAACAGTTTTAAATAATGTACTCAGTCACAAGTATTTAACCTTTGCTACAAAATAGAACTGCTTTGTTATTCATAAGAAAAATATACGGTTATTCTATGAGCTCCACTGTAATTTGTTGTTCCACGATGGCTCCCAGTAGTACTTAGCACGAAGAAAATGCCATTCTGCCGAACTTATCCTTCATTTTCCATAGTAAGCCTTGATTTAAAGTGTCAGTTTTCTACCATTTGTTGTTGGGTTTCTGCGACCTTCCCTGGGAATTAATAAGATTCTGGAGAGAAGCATTTTTCAAAGGAAGAGGGATTCTTTCCCATTTTCTCTGCCTGTTTTTTTTCCGCTACATTATTTATTTTTCAAATGTGCAAATATGATGTGTTTGTCCTGCATGCAATATACTGTATATGTCCAGGGAGATGTTTATATATATATGTATATGTGTATATATATATATATATATATATATAGAGAGAGAGAGAGAGAGAGAGAGAGATAGGACAAGGCAATATATCTATACAGTGTATATACACACACATATATACTGTAATACTGTATATATATATATATATATATATATATTTATACCAGAAAAAGTACACGGTGACCCAGCGCTGCCCAAGTATGAAGTGTTGGTCCTTCTGTTTTGTGTGTTTAGTGGATTTGTTCCAAGGGTGCCAAGAAGCCCAATCCATGGCCTCTTTTTTTTTTTTTTTACAGGAAAATCGCTAGTAGCCCTAAATACCCCATACCCCAGCAATTACATACTGTTTATTTTACTTTTAACTGTCCTCCAGAATAGTGACCTTCACAGCACCCACTCCCTTAATAGTAACCTACACAGTAACCCCCTTAACAGTGACCACCACAGCACCCCACCCCCTTAACTGTGACCTCCACAGTGCCCCACCCCCTTAACTGTGATCCCACAGCACCCCACCACTTAACATTGATCTTCACAGCACCCCGCCCCTTGACTTCCATAGCACTATACCCACTTAACAGTGACCTCCACAGCACCCTGTCCCCTTAACAGTGACCTCCACAGTGTTCTTGCCCCACTTAACAATTACCTCCACTGCGCCCCATCCCCTTAACTGTGACCTCCACCGTACTCCGCTGCCTTAACGGTGACCTTCACAGCACCCAGCCAACTTAACAGTGACCTATAACAGTGAAGAAAAATGGCAGAGTTGTTACGGAAACCTGGTGTAAAACAGTGTGTATGTCAGTGAGGCGAAGACTGAAGGAACTGCAAGCTTCTATTGGCTAACAAGGGTCATGTAACCATGTATATGTTAGTTAAGGTATGAATGAAGGACCAGCGAGCTACTATTGGCTAATATGGGTCATGTGATGGGGCCATATTTGTATTTCTTGGGATTATCTCAAGAATGGTACGTCCTAGAGAGCTGAGATAATTAAAAAAAACTTTCCAGACACTCAATGCACACTGATGAGCAAAAAGGTAACAATGTTTTGAACTTTTGACTTTCAGGCTCACTATCCACTAAAGCTTCAAACATGAGACCACTATCGTTTTATAGACAATCATCTTGGTTATTTCATACATGAATTAGACTTGCAGCTATTTAGCATATGATTAGTTATGCAGATTCTTGTCATGTAATTGCATTGTTACTGGTTTTCTCCTAAAATTGTAAATTTTAATTTTTATTATTTTTTTGCATTTTCTAAATCCATCTTTGGCTTTTAACACTGCCTGAATCCTTCTGCACATGCTCTCGATCAGATTCAAGCATGTCTCAACGGAAATCTGTTCCCAGGTCTCTTCTACATGTTCCCAATGTTAGTGCATACTAGTCGACTCACTTGGGTACAAATTCAGCTTTTTCTTCAACTCTATCTACAAGTGTTTATTTAGGTTGAGGTCTGGGGACTGGGGGAACCAATCCAGCACCTCTACTTAATTGTCATTAAACCATTTCTTTGCCAATCTCGAAGTATGCTTCAGGTCGTTGTCCTGCTGGAACACTATGTCATCCTTTACATACCCATAGTACTCAGGCATACTAAGTAACTCATCTTTTGGGATACTCACATATACATCAGCATTCAGGACACCACCGATCCAGGTCAAGTATCCAACGCCTTTGGCTGTGAAAAATCCCATAGGATCAGGCTTCCTCCACCAAACTTGAAATTTCTCGATCCGTAAGCCCCCTTTTCCATTGTTTCTTCCAGACCCATTTGCACCCATAAGAGCCCAGTCTATTGACTTTCGTCTCATCCCTCCAGATCAACCATTTCCATTATTCTACCGTCCACTATTTGTACTTTTTTGCAAATTCGTGTCTGGACCTCCACATTTTGGCGTTTGGAATGAATGGACAAACTTAATTTCGTATTCTTCCAACTGTCATGGTACTCACATGATGCAGTTTGGCAATTTTCTTGACTAAAGTACTGCTGTCAATGGGCTGGATGATGCTGCTTCTTTTTTCTTGGGAAATCTTCCTCATGGTAGCTCCTCGATTGAAATCAGTGACCTTTTGCTTTGGAATCATTCTAATAACACACTGAGCTATTAGGGAATGTGAGAATAGGTTGTAATTTGCAGTATATAGGAAGAAAAAGATTGTTCTACCACCAGGAGCAAAACAATAGTAATGCAGTTACGTGGAAAGAATCTGCATAATTAATCATATGCTAAATAGTTGCAAGTCCAATTTATGTATGAGATAGCCAAGATGATTGTCTATAAAATAATGATAGTCTCATTTTGGAAGCTGATGATGAGACATATAGCCTGAAAGTCAAAAGTTCTAAACATTGTTACCCTCATCAGTGTACCCATGTGCCAAATTTGGTGTCCAACGGTTTAGGCAATTGGATACCTACAGAGGACAGACAAAGACATACATTTTTATAATATACAGTTGCAAGAAAAAGTATGTGAACCCTTTGGAATTATATGGATTTCTTCACAAATTGGTCATAAAATGTGATCTGATCTTCTTCATCTAAGTCACAACAATAGACAATCACAGTCTGCTTAAACTAATAACACACAAATAAATAAATGTTACCATTTTTTATTAAACACAAGATGTAAACATTCACAGTGCAGGTGGAAAAGTATGTGAACCCTTGGATTTAATAACTGGTTGAACCTCCTTTAACAGCAATAACTTCAACCAAACGTTTTCTGTAATTGGAGATCAGACGTGCACAACGGTCAGGAGTAATTCTGGACCATTCCTCTTTACAGAACTGTTTCAGTTCAGCAATATTCTTGGGATGTCTGGTGTGAATCGCTTTCTTAAGGTCATACCACAGCATCTCAATCGGGTTGAGCCACTCCAGAAGACATATTTTTCTTCTGCTTAAGCCATTCTGTTGTTGATTTACTTCTATGCTTTGGGTTGTTGTCCTGTTGCAACACTTATCTTCTGTTGAGCTTTAGCTGGACAGATGGCCTTAATTTTTCCTGCAAAATGTCTTGATAAACTTGGGAATTCATTTTTCCTTCGATGATAGCAATCCGTCCAGGTCCTGACGCAGCAAAGCAGCCCCAAACCATGATGCCCCCACCACCATACTTTATAGTTGGGACGAGGTTTTGATGTTGGTGTGCTGTGCCTCTTTTTCTCGACACATAGTGTTGTGTGTTTCTTTCAAACAACTCAACTTTGGTTTCATCTGTCCACAGAATATTTTGCCAGTACTGCTGTGGTACATCCAGGTACTCTAGTGCAAACTGTAAACGTGCAGCAATGTTTTTTTTGGACAGCAGTGGCTTACTCTGTGGTATACTCCCATGAAATCCATTCTTGTTTAGTGTTTTATGTATCATAAATTCGCTAACAGGGATGTTAGCATATGCCAGAAACTCTTGTAAGTCTTTAGCTGACACTCTAGGTTCTTCTTCACCTCATTGAGCAGTCTGCGCTGTGCTCTTGCAGTCATCTTTACAGGGCGGCCACTCCTAGGTAGAGATGTCGCAAACATCAAATTTTCCGTTCGCGAACGGCGAACGCGAATGTCCGCAAATGTTCGCGAAGGGGCGAAGCGGGCAAACTGCCATAGACTACAATAGGCAGCCGAATTTTAAAACCCACAGGGACTCTTTCTGGCCACAATAGTGATGGAAAAGTTGTTTCAAGGGGACTAACACCTGGAATGTGGCATGCCTGGAATGGAAAATTACGTAGTTGACGCAGAGTCAGGTTTTAATCCATAAAGGGCATAAATCACCTAACATTCCTAAATTGTTTGGAATAACGTGCTTTAAAACATCCAGTGTGTGTATACGATCAGGTATGATGTTGTATCGATCAGGTAGTATAAGGGTTATGCCCGCTTCACAGTGACAGACCAAACTCTGACAGAACAAACTCCCCGTTTAACGCACCGCAAACAGTTCATTTGCACAACCACAAACTCGCCATTTGCACAAGGTTGGATACCAAGCTAGCCATGTCCCGTTCCTTGTCCTTACTGACGTCATTGAAGGTCTCTTCCTCCACCCAGCCACGTACAACACCAAGGGTCCACGAAAGGTGACAACAAGCCCCCTGGGATGCCTGCTGTGGTTGGTCTTCCACCTCCTCAAAGCCACCTTCCTCCTCTGACTCCTCTTCTTCAGACTCCTCTCTCTGCATTGCCGCAGGTCCAGCAATCGACGACGACAAGGCTGCTTCTGGTGGTGATGGTGACCACAACTCTTCCTCTTCATGCTCATCTGCGGCCTGATCCAGCACTCTTTGCAGGGCACGCTCCAGAAAAAACGCATATGGGATGAGGTCGATGATGTTGCCTTGGGTTTGACTGACCAGGTTTGTCACCTACGCAAAAGGACGCAAGAGCCTACAGCCATTGTGCATGAGCGTTCAGTAATGCGGCCAAAAAATACCCAGCTCCGCAGAGGCTGTCCTCTTTTTTTTTTAATTAAAAAAATCTGTTCTTACCAGTTTAATCTCTGTTTTGTCCTCTATCAGGGGCCGGCGTATGGAATAGATTTTAGGAACCGGGAGATTGAAAAAGATGGTTGGTCGGTCCTCTTCCTTCCAATTTGGGGCACTGTGCCACCAATACAAATAGTGTGAACTACTATTCTTACCATTTTAATCTTTGTTAAGGCCCCTATCAGGGGACGTGTATTGAATTGAATCCTTGCATGGGGAGATAGAAAAAAAAGCTTGCTCTGTCCGCTTCCTTCTAATTTTGGGCACTTGCAATGGAATTTTCAACCAATGCAACTAGTGTTAACTAAGTACTATTTCTATTCCTATCAGTTTAATCTCATTTTTTTTCCTTATCAGGGCCAGGGCCGGTGTAGTGAATAGATTTTCGGAACCGGGAGATGGAAAAAGACCCATGCTCGTTCCGCTTCATTTGAACTTTAGGTCACTGCGCGTGCGCCGTGCTATGTACTGTGTCACTCTATATAAGTGGTGGGCAGTGGGCACAGTAGTACAGTCTGTGGGCCTGACACACACTGGCAGGCAACTGCAATTATATTAAAGGGTAAAAATGAAATGATTTTTTTATCTGCAAGGTACTGTGCCACCCGATATGAGTGCTGGGCACTGGCAGTGGGCACAGTACACAGTACACAGTACACTGTGTGGCAGTGAGCACAACTGCTCGCGTCCTTCATCTAGAGATCGAATCCTGGCTTTCTCCTCGACAGCTCAAAATCAGAACCATGGTGACCGACAACGGGAAGAACATGGTGTCAGCGATGCATCAAGGAGGGCTGAGCCAAGAGCCCTGCATGTGTTTGATTTGGTTGTAAAGCGGTTCCTGAAGTCTTCCGCCCATCTGCAAGAGATCCTGAAAATGGCCAGGAAACTTTGCATACACTTCAGACCCTCGTACAGCGCAAAGCACACCCTCCTTGAGCTGCAGCTGCAGAACGGCATCCCCCAACATAGGCTGATATGCGACGTATCCACCCATTGGAATTCCATCCTCCATATGTTGGACCGATTATATAAACAGAGAAAGGCCACAAACGATTTCTTAATGATACAGGCAGACAGAGGTACTCCCCTGTGTAATGCGTGACACCTGCTGTTTGCTCAGGACCTTTGAGGAGACCACTTTATTTGTCAGTCGCCAGAACTACGGGATGAACGACGTCATTCCACTAATTCATGTCCTGGAACAGATGTTGCTAAATCTGGCTGGCCAGGGAACAGGAGACGTGGTGACTACATCTCACGGCCACATGAGCCCTGTGGGGACTGAACTAGAAAAGTAGGAGGAGGACATTCAAGCACAAGCAATGTGTAGAGAAATGGGTGGTTTTTCTACACAGGTGACAGGAATGGAGGAGCAGGATTAGCCAGAGGAGCTACAGGGCGATGAGGAAGACGAGGCAGAGGACCCAGACACACCGTGGCAGTATGCAGTGGAGATGGAGGAAGGGAGTCTTTGTCATGCAAATGGCCCGATGCATGCTCACTTGTTGGGTAGTGACAGCTGAATTGTCACCATTCGCCAGAGGGATGACTACTGGCTCTCCACCATTTTAGACCCATGCTACCAGTCCAAAATGGGGGTCTTTTTTTCACCCACTGACAGGAAGGATAAACTGAACTACTATCGAGACATCCTATGTAGTCAGTTGGCCGCCACCTATGTGCACCATCGCCCATCCTCACGCAGGTCTGCCCCGGGGGCCCTCTGCCCTTGTGTTCCACTGCTATGGCTGCTGGAGGGGGGGGGGCAGGAGCAGTACCAGCTCCCTTAGCAGCAACTTAAGTCTAGAGTGGCTGATGAGCAGTTTTCTACAGCAGGTTGTGGCATACTTGGAGTGCACCCTGCCACCCCACATCGAAGATCCCCTGGACTACTGGGCAGCTAAATTCGATTTGTGGTGGCAGCCTAGACAAGCTTTCCCCCCCGGCCGGGGGGGGGGGGCATAGTTATGCCAAGGAGAACTCACCTGTCCACCCGAAATGTGGAGAAACAGACCTGTGAAGATGAATCAGGCGTGGATCAGCCAGGATTTTCAAACACCAGTGCCTGATGCGTCAGACTAGATCATCAATGGCACCACACCTACACTTTGACATGAGGCCTGTTTTTTCTGGCTACCTTCTTTAGCTACTATTCTGATGCTGCCACCCACCTGATGCCACACCTGATGCCAGGTGCTCCTACTGACAGCCACCATCTTTATCTGGTACTAGTATTGCCCCCCACCTCCCCACTCTGTCACTGTGCCACTCTGTGGTCTCCTCAAGCTGCTGCTACATCAACACTGTGTCTCTGGGCCACTCTGTGGTCTCCTCATGCTGCTGCCACCGCACCACTATGTCACTGGGTCACTCTGTGGTCTCCTCATGCTGACACATCACTACTCTGTGGTCTCCTCATGCTGCTGCCACCTCCCCACTTTGTCCCTGGGCCACTCTGTGGTCTCCTCATGCTGCTGCCACATCACTACTCTGTGGTCTCCTCATGCTGTTGCCACCTCAACACTTTGTCACTGGGCCACTCTGTGGTCTCCTCATGCTGCTGCCACCTCACTACTATGTCACTGGGCCACTCTGTGGTCTCCTCATGCTGCTTCCACATCACTACTTGTCACAGCCTTGGTTGTGTGCGCTGTGACATGGTTGCCATGCATGTGGTTGCTGATGGCAACGTGTTGTTGCTGCATGTAGGTGGTTCCTCCTTTCCTCTGGGTCCTTCCCTTTCCAGATGAAAACTGAGGGCCATTCTAGAAAGGAGCAAGCTCCTTCTCACCAAAAGGCAGACATAACAAAGATCTCAGTCTCACAGTAACAGTATAAGAAGAGACATGAGACCATACCCAGCTCCACCTAAGTCCACACCAGTCAGAGAATTAATCCCTTTGGCACCCGAAAGGGAAGGACCCAGAGAAAAGGAGCAGCCACCTACATGCAGCAACAACACATTGCCACCAGCAACCGCATGCATGGCAATCATGTCACAACGCACACAACTGAGGCCGTGACAATCCTCTGTGGTCTCCTCATGCTGCTGTCACCTCCCCACTCTGTCACTATGCCACTCTGTGGTCTCCTCATGCTGCTGCCACATCACTACTCTGTGGTCTCCTCATGCAGCTGCCACCTCACCACTATGTCACTGGGCCTCCCGGTGGTCTCTGCATGCTACTGCCACTTCACCACTATGTCATTGGGACACTCTGTGGACTTCTCATGCTGTTCCCACCCTCCCCACTTCATGACTGGGCCACTATTTTGCCTTTTTGGCCTGGTTGACATCATCATTTATTTGACCTTTCTACTGATCTGTCAGAAGGAAGGAAAAATGAGACGCACAACGGATCCTGTCTATGTAGCAGCTCTAAGGCCTATATGACATGGTCCCTATTTTGCATTAGAATTGGCTTATGATTTGGTAGCCAAAAGCAGGAGTGGGTACAAAACACAGAAGACATGCAAATATTCCATTAACATGTCATCTCTGTTTTGGATCCAATCCTGTTGTTTTTTTTTTAGGGCTATACAAATGATAGGATACGTTTTTTGGGGGGTTATTGTTCTGACAGATCAGAGGAAGGACAAAATAATCAGTGAAGTCAACACAAACTTACTGCTGACAGCCTCTCCACTCTGTCAGGGGGGCTCTACTTGTGCATTTAATAGAACAGGTTCTGTAGACATCTATGTGGAATCATCTGACGACGGTGTAAAAGGAGTGCACTTCTTCTTGATGCTTACATTGACCTGTAATGCTGAGTTCACACTTGAGTTAGTTGGTCAGTTTTGGCCCCGTAACTGCCCAAATAAGTGAAGTGTTCAGTAATTTTAAGAGCGATGCCTGTTATTTGCATGTCATACTGACTCACAGTAATGTTTCACTACCACAGCAGACTTTCTATGCATGTTACTGCAAGGCACAGTGTTCTACACCACTATACAGGCTCCCTGCAGCCAGGAAATAGCTGTTTTTTAACGCGATTCACCACGAATAAATCTTTTCGGAACATTCGGCGAACCGACCAAATCGAATTTTTGAGAAATTTGCTCATCGCTAACTATAATACTGCCCCCATGTACAAGAATATAACTACTATAATACTTCCCCTATGTACAAGAATATAACTACTATAATACTACATCCTATGCACAAGAATATAACTATAATAATACCGCCCCCTATGTACAAGAATATACTGTAATTAGTATAATACTGCTCCCAAGTAGAATAATATACTATAGCTAGAGCTATAACTTTTTTATTTTTCCTTTGATGTAGTCATATGAGGGCTTATTTTTTGTGGGATAAGTTGTAGTATTTAATTTTCACCATTTTAGAGTACACATAACATCTTTCTGAGGAGGAATGGAAGTAAAAACAGCAATACTGCTGTTGTCTTTTTACATTTAGCATCATAAATAATAACTTCAGCTATACCAAATACACAATTTATATTGATGACCCTGCTGATCAGCTGTTTGACGAGTAGGTAGCGCTCCATGATCAATGTGTACAACAATAAGTACTATAAAACTGCCCTTTATGTAGAATATAACTACTATAACACTGCTCCTCTGTACAAAAATATAACTACTAAAATACTGCTCCCTATGTAAAAGAATATAACAAATTTAACACTGCCTCAATGTACAAGAATATAACTACTATAATACTACATCCTATGTACAAGAATTTAACTACTATAATACTGCCGCCTATCTACAAGAACATAACTACTATAATACTGCAGCCTATGTACAAATATAAAACTACTATAATACTGCCTCCAATCTGCATTTTGGAGCATTCCGTTCTGTTCAGTTCAGTTTTGTCCCCATTGACAATTAATGGGGACAAAACGGAAGCATTTTTTTCCGGTATTGAGCCCCTATGACGGATCTCAATACTGGAAAACTAAAACGGTAGTGTGAAAATAGCCGAAGTATAAAATCCCTTCTCCCTTCTATACAAAATACAAGTGACAAGCTGAAAAATGTATCATTTAAGAAACACATGTACCTTGCCAATTTCTACAGAGTTTGTCATTGCTAAAGGGCATTGCCCCAAGCCAGAAATATTTACAGAGGCCCTGAGGGCATGGCTCAGATCTCTCTGTATTTGAGGTATTAACATGGGAACGGTATCCTGTGGGATTCCACTAAAAATTCCCACTGTTGTCTGATGAAACATATGAAAAAATTGATTTAAGGAATGGTTTCTCGTACGTCAGCACATTTTCTGCACATCTCAAAAATACACACTGATATTTTATTTATTATCAGATTTTTTTTCATCCATAGAAAAAGACATTAGTATCAAATGGCTCCTATGAGGACTGAAGCGATGCATTCTTGTTATAGATAGCAAGAACGTGTGGGGCACAGTTTTTTTTGCTTTTTAATTTATTTATTTAAAAAAAAATCTATCCAACTTCCTTAGACTAGGTCCACATCTAATGTGCATTTCCAGCTTTCTGTTCAAGTATTGAAACAGAAAAAGTGGATGCCTGGGATCTGGCATATGACGGAAACCAATGGTGCCCATTGGAACCCATTGATTACTATGAGGTCCAATGGGTTTCCAATATCGCTCCTGTCATTCTGCCAGACAAAATACAGCTGCATACAACGGTATTTTGTCGCACTTTTTTGCCAAAATCTGAAACATAGGCTCCTACCAGAAACTTCACCACAACTGTGAAGCTAGCCCTAAAGGGATTATTCACCCCAAGGGCCTTTTAGGCAGACCTCCCCAGCACCAGATATTATACTTACCTGATCCCTGCTGCTGGGTTCTGGTTCCTTACATAGGTCCCCTGCCTCTACAGATCTCCGAATTCCCTGTGTCAACATCCACTTTGATGTTGGTCATGTGGCATCTGCGGCCAATGTCTGGCCGCAGCATTGACATGTCTTCCATGCATCACATGACCCGGTGACATGATCCATGGGGGATACGTCACTGCTGTGGCCAATCAGCTACAGTGTGCAAGTAACCCACGTCAAACTGGGTTTTGACACTGGGAGACCGGAGGCCGGGAAGCAAAGGAGTCAAGACCCAGTGGCGTGGATCAGGTAAGTATGATACCCTCCTGACGAAGCTAGTGTAGCGAAACGCGCATCGAGGGTGTCTGCCGTAGGGGGCACTTTGGAATCACAGCCAATATGGGTATTTACATACTTTACTGATTGGCTATTTATAGTATACTTTGCTTTGTGATTTTTGTCCACACAATAATGTTATTTCTGTGAGAGTTTTTTGACATTGCAGCATAATAGGGCTTATGGTTATTTAACCTCTTGTGCCTGGTTATATTACATGGTTGGTTTAAATAAATACCTTTATATTTATTATTTACTATACATGTATATATATAACTTTTTATCTTGATATTTTGTAGCATGCTGCTTGTCTATTGACTCTCACTCAGTTATGATGTGGGATATGTCAACTACTTCCCTCAATGTAGTTATGTGTGGGACTGTTGTTATACCAATTTTAAAACAGTCATCTTTATTACTATCCCATTGGCCTTGGCCTAATTGTCCGGTATTGGCTTCTCTTCTTTTGGCCCTATTTTTATATTCGTGTTATTATTTATGAGATTAATAAATTCGACTTTCCTATTATGGTCTATCATTTATCTTTTTCTGGGGCTATTGGCATTGCTATATGGGTTGTTTGTTAAGTATGATACCCTCCACAGTTCTGGCCTCGTTGGTGGGGTCTACCTGAAAAGCCTCTGGGTGTAAACCACCCCTTTAACAGAATATCTACAAGTTTGTTATGGTTCCTTATATAATTCCATTTATCCTCATTTGTGTATCTACTGTACATGTAATTATAAGTTGACGTGGCCTGTAACCCCCACCAAAGTCTTACCCATAAGCCCTGTATGGCGGCACATGGAGTCCTTAAAGGGGTTCTCCAGGAATTAAGAAAATAAAAATACTTAAATATAACTTTATTATAAATATATTCCCAAATACCTTTAAGGCAGAAAGTTTCCACTAGAAGCAGTGCCTATTTCTTTAATGTAGCAAACAATGATACTTGCCACCATTTTTTTTTTTGTCTCCAAATAACATCAGAGATGCACACAAAAGTACAGTACAGTCAGGGGCAGACTGGGAACTTAAAGTGGCCCTGAAAAAAAACCAAAAGTGGCTCCATGTTGTAGGCGGATCCAAACTGACAGAAGGTGGGACAATAGAATTAGGTGTGGCCATCCACAATGCTGTGTGCCCAAGCACAACCAAATGCCACAGTGCACTAGAAAAAAGCCAGAGCAGAACCAGGTACCACAGTGCAGAATAAAAAACTGCCACAGAAACCTGTGTGTAACACAAGAGCTCCTAAAGAAAAAAAACTTTGCCATCAACTGGAATCATTTTATAAAATGCCCTTGTGTTTATTTATTCCGGTTACATTCTTGTTATGACGCCCCCTGCTGTTCTTTTTATTCTCTCTTAGAACGTCCACCTAATGTGTCCAGTGGTGGTGGGAAGAAGCCACATCTAGCTTTGATCAGCTTACCTTCCATTGATTTCAAAAGGTTGTTGACCATACACATGTACAGACCTATTCCCTTAAATATTTGGTTGTTGAATTTATTCATTCTGGTAAGGGTCCATTCACACGTCCGCAATTCTGTTCCACATTTTGCGGAACGGAATTGCGGACCCATTAGCTTCAATGGGGACAGACGATGTCCCGGCCGGGTCTACAATTGCGGATCCGCACTTCCGGGTCCGCAATCGCGTTCCCGAAAAAAATAGAACATGTCCTATTCTTGTCCGCAATTGCGGACAAGAAAAGGCATTTTCTATGTAGTGTCGGCGATGTGCGGTCCGCAAATTGCGGAACGCACATCGCCGATGTCCGTGTTTTGCAGATCCGCGGATCCGTGGATCCGCAGAACACACACGGACGTGTGAATGTACCATAAGAGAGGTTTGTAGCTCCTGGAATTTACTGATGTGACAGTCTCTCTTATCAAAGATTACTTACTACTTTACCCAAAGATCTGACTCATTTGCATATATTAAAATATTATTTTTCTCAGCAATGCAGGCACATATGAACATTGGACCAACACAGCCGCCTTCAGCTGCCAAGTGTACAAGTAACAGGTCAGCTGGTGTCATAGGTACAAATCTGCTGACAGATGCCCTTTAAACCAGGCACAAAGCTTTGTAGGGCTAGCTCATCTGAATGTAATACCTTTCTCTTAATGATCCATTGCTTTGGATTAATTTTTTGGAGAAAAAGTATATTTTAATGCATATTTAAATGAGCAGTTAAGGGCATGCACCAAGGGCAGGCTCAAGCCACTCTGTGCATCCTTGCTTCTCCTGCTTCCTCTACCAGCCACTCCCTCTCCTCCTTGATTGATGGCACCAGGTGAGATGACTATGCAGGAACCTGGGCCAGGAAGAAGACAGAGGGGTTGATAGTGGAAGCAGGAGGAAGGTCTCGTTCTTCGTGCCCTTAACTGCTCATTTGTATAGATTAAAAGTACTTTTTTCTCTAGAATGAAGCAACAGATCAATAAGTGAAAGGTATCATTACAATAAAGGGAATGTGTAATCAGGAAATTACCTATTGTGTAACCCCTTCCACACCTCATGTATGATGGAAGTCTGGTATGTAAACATGGCGTCCACTTAGGAGCTGAGCCGGTGTGATAGCCACTGGGCATCTACTGTTTTATACAGTAGGCATCTGAGACTAATTTAAACCCTTAGATGGCATGGTCAATCATGACCATTCAAACACAACAATAGCTGATCTCAGGGAGACCAGCTACAAAAAACACCGCGGAGCCTCACTTAAGAGTCTCAACAATCCGAAGTGCAAAGTTCCCTGGGAAACAGTCACAGCAATCCGAAGTGCAAAGTTCCCTGGGAAACAGGAATATGCAAAATAAATGTGGAGCCCCAGTTATGGGTCTACAACACAATGAAAGCCAGATATCCCTCAAAGGAAGGAAAACCAAGCAAAGGGGTGTCTCCATTACAGAGATCACCAAATCCACCATATTAAGTGGCCCCTATGTCAAGATCCCGCTTTTTTACAAGCTTTAAGGATGTGACAGGGAAAACCTAAGCTAGGTATCCATCCACAGACAGCTGTTTCGGGGTGTTGCCCCTCATCAGTGTGGAGTAGGATTCTGGCTAACCGGGAGCAATGCCTCGGGGACCACTCAAACACAACAATAGCTGATCTCAGGGAGACCAGCTACAAAACACCGCTGAGCCTCACTTAAGAGTCTCAACACAGCAATCCGAAGTGCAAAGTTCCCTGGGAAACAGGAATATGCAAAATAAATGTGGAGCCCCAGTTATGGGTCTACAACACAATGAAAGCCAGATATCCCTCAAAGGAAGGAAAACTAGCGAAGGGGTGTCTCCATTACAGAGATCACCAAATCCACCATATTAAGTGGCCCCTATGTCAAGATCCCGCTTTTACAAGCTTTAAGGATGTGACAGGGAAAACCTAAGCTAGGTATCCATCCACAGACAGCTGTTTCGGGGTGTTGCCCCTCATCAGTGTGGAGTAGGATTCTGGCTAACCGGGAGCAATGCCTCGGGGACCACTCAAACACAACAATAGCTGATCTCAGGGAGACCAGCTACAAAAACACCGCGGAGCCTCACTTAAGAGTCTCAACACAGCAATCCGAGTGCAAAGTTCCCTGGGAAACAGGAATATGCAAAATAAATGTGGAGCCCCAGTTATGGGTCTACAACACAATGAAAGCCAGATATCCCTCAAAGGAAGGAAAACCAAGCTGAAGGGGTGTCTCCATTACAGAGATCACCAAATCCACCATATTAAGTGGCCCCTATGTCAAGATCCCGCTTTTTACAAGCTTTAAGGATGTGACAGGGAAAACCTAAGCTAGGTATCCATCCACAGACAGCTGTTTCGGGTGTTGCCCTCATCAGTGTGGAGTAGGATTCTGGCTAACCGGGAGCAATGCCTCGGAGACCACTCAAACACAACAATAGCTGATCTCAGGGAGACCAGCTACAAAAACACTGCGGAGCCTCACTTAAGAGTCTCAACACAGCAATCCGAAGTGCAAAGTTCCCTGGGAAACAGGAATATGCAAAATAAATTTGGAGCCCCAGTTATGGGTCTACAACACAATGAAAGCCAGATATCCCTCAAAGGAAGGAAAACCAAGCGAAGGGGTGTCTCCATTACAGAGATCACCAAATCCACCATATTAAGTGGCCCCTATGTCAAGATCCCGCTTTTTTACAAGCTTTAAGGATGTGACAGGGAAAACCTAAGCTAGGTATCCATCCACAGACAGCTGTTTCAGGGTGTTGCCCCTCATCAGTGTGGAGTAGGATTCTGGCTAACCGGGAGCAATGCTTCGGAGACCACTCAAACACAACAATAGCTGATCTCAGGGAGACCAGCTACAAAAAACACCGCGGAGCCTCACTTAAGAGTCTCAACACAGCAATCCGAAGTGCAAAGTTCCCTGGGAAACAGGAATATGCAAAATAAATGTGGAGCCCCAGGGGCTCCACATTTATTTTGCAATCATGACCATGGCATCTGAGGTGGCTTTTTCTAGGAGCGCTGTGCTCCCAGGAGCCTAAACAGCTCCTTCATGCAGTGATCAGGGAAGCTATTCACTCATTGAATGGCCTTGAGCCTTAGCAAGATTCAAGGCTATCACAACAATATGTTGTGACAGGGCTAAATAGCGAATATAGCGAATCTTCCATAGGCTGCAATGGTAATTTATTGCAGTCTATGGGAGAAGCGATTTCATGTTCAAGTCCCCTAGGGAGACTTAAAATAAGTGATAAAAAAAAACTTTTTAAAAATATTTTAAAAAAATATATAAAAATTCAAATCTCTTCCCATTCCCCATGTTAAAAATAAACAGTAAAAAAATAAGTCTTGTATGTATCACCAGGCATCAAAACACCTGCGCTACAAAAATACAAAGATATTCATCCGATATGGTGAATGCTGTAAGGGGGAAAAAAATCTAAATGGCTGTTTAACCATTTTTCCGTCGCTTCACCTCCCAAAAATGTAATAAGAGATAATCAAAACATACACACTCCAAAATGGTATCAATGAAAACTACAGAGTTCCCTGCAAAAACTAAGCCCTCATAGGCTATGTGAAAGGAGAAATAAAAAACCTATGGCTCTGGGAAGGCCAGGGAAAAAAACTAAAAGGAAAATTGCAAGGTTCTGAAGATGTTAAATAAAGTAATTAAAAAAAAATTTGATATATTTTTTTTTTTTTTTCAAATTTTCCATGGTATTAGTAGTATTGTAGTAGTTAAATTTTAGGATGCAATTTTGCAGCATCAGAAGCAGCGGTGTTTCTCGGTTCTACACCGAAACTCCTGTTGTGGTCAATGGGAATTTTAGTAGAAACCAGTTGGAACAGATGTTGCTCAGTTTATAGAATGTGACTGTCATGTGCCAAACAGGTTTCAGCTATATGCAGCTACACTCTGCTCTACATCGGGAAGTATTTACAGCAGATTGGAATGACCGTCTGTTCCAAACTTTGTAAAGTGCTATAATATCAGACACAACTGCCTCCAGAAGTGTGTTGTTCACTCCTATGAGTTTGTCAAAACTTCTTAAAATTAATTATTCTGTCTGTTCCTTGAAAAGCTAGGTCTCAACTTCCATAGCCGCCATTATAACAGTAATATCTAGGCTTTCCTTCACCAGGGGCTTTAGTTTGCTGCCCTATCTCTGGCCTTTCCAGTCTGGTTAGGCCCCATAGGAACATTACTAATGGAGCCCCTTTAATGTGTTGGTCCATTCCCATCACATGCCCCCATTTGAGGTTAAAATATTTTTCAGCTACCCAAAAACCTATTCTTCGAATGAAATTAGGTTGGTGGGGGTCTCCTGTAATGCTGTGGACCTACTGTGCCACTGAATGGATATGGGTTGAGACTACTGCCAAGGGCAGTATCAAGGGGAAACCTTGGTTTTCACCTTTTTAACCCCATATGGGGATCTGGACTTCGCTGCAGGGGCCATCAGGCCACTCCCTCTATGAGTAGTGTCCATTCAGAGGCTGCTGACCTGGGCTACAATGAGTGCTTAGTACTGCAAAGTGATACTCTGCAAACAGACTGATTTTTAACCCCTGTATCTCAAAAGCAGCTAAACATTAATAATAAAGACCAATTAAAAATTATTTTTAGGCCAAAATGAGTAAAATACAAGCATAAAAAAATTCCTCCAAAGGTGTCCATAGCCAATAATCTATACTTAAAGGGCATCTGTCAGCAGATTTGTACTTATGAAACTGGCTGACGTGTTGCATGTGTGCTTGGCGGCTGAAGGTATCTATGTTGGTCCCATGTTCATATGAGCTAAGAAAAATTATGTTTTCATATATGCATATAAACCTCTAGGAGCAACAGGGGCGTTGCTGTTACACTTAGAGGCTTTGCTTTCACTGCAACTGCTACACCCTCTCCACTAATTGACAGGACCAGGCACAATGATGTTTTTACTGCCTGGTCCTGTCAATTAAAGTGTAGAGGAAGCGGCAGTTGCAGAGAGAGTAGAGTCTCTAGGTGTAACGGCAACTCCCCCGATGCTCCTAGAGGCTCAGTTGCATGCATTCAATTATTATTTTTCTCAGCAATGCAGGCACATATGAACATGGGACCAGCACAAATGTCTTCAGCTGCCAAGCGCACATGTAACAGGTCAGCCAGAGTCATAAGTACAAATCTGCTGACAGATGTCCTTTAAGCATGGAGCTATTCTTTTTTTTCATCACTTTTTTCATCACTTTTTCATGGTGGTATATCCTTGTATGGCATTTACTAGAGGTTGTATAGCACTGCAACTTAGGCACTGTGCCGTCTGTATATTCATGGGCGGACACAGGCAGCAGAGGGCCCCTGTGCAAAGAATGTGCCTGGCTCCCCCCAACTACACATGCAGAAATAAACATACGCCATAGGTAAAGATTTATACAATGATTTGTGGCCTCAGAAGGGACCCCAATTTGTAATTTCCCCACAATCCTGCAGGGAAAGGAGGGGGTGATCAGGGGTATCAAAGATGGTGAAGACCCTTTAGATACTGTGTTGTGTATTAATGCCCCCACATAGTAATTTTTGCCCCTTTGTGCCAGCACACAGTAGTAATATCCACATTGTGCCCCTTTCACAGTAGCTATGGACAGATATGTGCCCCTTCACAGTAGTTATGTCCAGATATGTGCCCCCTATCAGTAGTTATGCCAGATTATTTGCCTTTGCCCCTCACAGTAGTTATGCCAGATTATGTTCCCCCTCACAGTATTTATGCTAGATATGTTCCCCCTCACATTAGTTATGACCAGACACAGATATGTGCCCCCTCACAGTTATTATGCTAGATATGTGCCCCCTTACAGTTGTTATGGCCAGATATGTGCCCTTCACAGCAGTTATTGCCAGACATATGCCTCCGCACACAGACCTATTGAAATGAATGGGTCAGTATTCAGTCTGGATGATATATATTTAGACTGGTGCTGGATGCGCCGAAGTTAGGGAGAAGCCTGCGCCTCTTCATAACTTTGGCAGAACCACTTCCAGTTTAGAGGTTATTAAAATCGGTGTATAAAACGTCGATCTTAATAAATGACCCCCTGAGTGTCTGGGCAACACTTTTAAACCATTTACACAACATGGACCGTATGTATTTAGCGATTTGCAAATTTTAGATTACGCCCATGTGCCATCTGCAATTTTTTGCAGACCCATTAACTATCATGCATGTTGGGGGCCAGTATAGGACGTCACATTTTTTATCCTTTGTGGAACAGATATACAGATGCCGAAAGGAAATGACTTCCATGTGCTTTCTGCATCTATATGTCCGTTCTGCACAAGATGGAAAATCTGACACGTCCTATATTTATCTACAAAATGCGGACTGCGGACCCATTTAAGGTCTGCAAAAATATATGGATCTCACATGGACTGCATACATATCTTGCCGATCTTGTTAATGTAGCCTCACAGTATGTGGGTAAGGGACAGTCACAGGAGGGCCAGAGGGCGACAGGGTGGATGCGTGAGGTAAATAGAAATAACATACCAAGTCATGCTCAGTGTCTGGCAGGGACAGTGGGCACTGGGGCTGTCTCCAGTCCTCCCTCACAAGGAGTGCTAGGAAAGGACCTAACATGGGTGTGGCTACCAACAGGGGCGGAGTTACTGCAACACTAGACAGGAGGCGTGGCCATGACACGGTGAAGTGGCTTAGCACAGGCCTGGCTGAGCTGGTGTCAAACTCTTCATGCCGCTGCCTACCACACTGCAGGACTGAGCTGTAAGGAGGCGGGGAGATCGCAGATGCAGCTCAGGACGTGCTGCCCAGGCCCTGCTTCTCAGAGCTGTGGATGCACTACCTCCTGAGACTGAAGTCAGTGAAGTGGGCCCCTTCTACATGCTGGATGATGTGATGATGAATGGTGAAGCGAGGAACCTGCGGCTCTGCTTCACCATTATAATCAGCTGAACCGGCTGCACAGGCGGTATGTGCGCCCTGTGTATATTATTTATGCAGTGTATAGTGATGTCGACATTATTTAGCCAGCTATATGGAAGTGTTATTTGCCCAACATATGGCACTATTATTTGAGGCTGTTTTTGTTAGTTGGTTAGGCCTGTTTCACACTAACGGTAAAACAGATTGCCGGGCGCAGCCAGCACTGCCAGCGATCCGTCCAGCCCCATCGACTATAATAGGGTCCAGCGGAGATCCAGCCGCAACCCATCAAATATACCAGAGGAGAAGCCGGACAAATATCGCTGCACGCAGCAGTTTTCAGATCTGCTTTACCGGTGTGAAACAGGCCTAACTTTTAATGAATGCAAACTTAAAAAAGAGAAATAAAAAACTAACAAAAACAGCCTCAATTTTATTGCATTAAGTGACATTACAGAAAATCTCTTTTATGAACCCTGCTAGCTTGGATGGGGGAGAGAGTTTCGCTCCCAGGAATGCTTCAAGCACTTTATAGACCAGTTACACAACATTATTATTACCCAATTATAATATGTACTCATCTTCTTGTCTACGGCAGAAGGCTGAGCTGGTCATTCAGGGAATGGAATATGTCGACCTCAGCTATGTAAATGTTCAACACAGCGTCAAACTCTCATTTCCTATACTTAACATGTTTAAGTGATGGCATGCTTATGTATGAAGATGTATTCTCTTTTGCACCCCCCTTTTTGGCTTATGAGAGCTCCTATAATTAAAGGGCTAAACTGGGAGTGGGCAGGAGAGGCAGCTGCCTAAGGCACAGCTGCTTTCCCTACATACTATCCTATGCTATGCCTATGTACAACTTAACTAGTATAAAACATCACTCTGCACTCCTGCAGATTACTGTAATCACTGTCACTATGGTGGTATGTGTATATGAGAACTATGGATGAGACTGTTATATGGACACTAATATGATACTGCTATGTGTTGTAAGAGTGCTTGTTGTTCACAAGACCCCAGAACTGGACACCACTTATAGAAGTCACCTTTTCCAAGAATTAATAGGATCTCTTCAGATACTCCCAGGACTTACAGTAGGGTTGAATTGCATGGTCACAACAGACATATGTGAAGTACTTATCAATAATGGTAGATAAGAAAGTACTAAATTAAAGTCACCGATAGATGACAGGAATCCAATAATGGTGGCCACGAGTAGAGGAGATTTGAGTCTGGCAATGGAGTAGATGGAAGCCTGTATGGCATACAGGTTGATAGCAGATGAATGACCAGAACTTAAACTATACTGAACTGACCCTGCTCTGAATTCAACCCAGCAAAACAGCCTATACAATTTAACAACTCAACAACAGATGCATTTCAAAGTACAGCAATGAAAGATGTTAGAACTACAGATCCCAGAGTGCACAGATAAGTCACTAGGACTAGAATAAGATACAATGAATCCTGAAAGAAATGCTCAAAGCATCCGTTATCCCCAGCAATCAGAATGAAACAAGGCCTGGATATGTAAAGGATAAACAATCAACAACTCCACCCTAAAGCAACTAGTCAATAACCTACCCAGATTCATATGCAATTCCTGGTAAACAGGTGAACATGAAGCTACTGGGAAATCCCTGTTGCTCGAAACACATGCACACTGCTCCCTCAGAGCAATGCTGGTTATTTATAAAGTCTGTGAATTTAATGCACACCACCAGCATGCCCAGTCTTTATTCTCTGGCAAGGGTTCTGTGACAACATTAGGTCACCTACTAGTTGCTATAATATTCCACCATTACTGTGACTACCACATAACCTAGAAATATTTTACATTCAAATACTGTATGTATGTAATATGCATATAAACATTTCAGTCGCTGTGTACATACATTACATTACTTATCTTGCCCTGGCCCTGAGTTACATACTGTATTATACTCCAGAGCTGCACTCACTATTCTGCTAGTGGAGTCACTGGAGAAGATTTACTACTGCAAATGTGCAATTTTTTGTGCACTTTGGCAGGCATGCTTTGCACCACATTTACCAACTGTTTTACTCACTTTTCTACATTTTTTACACCTTGCCCAAGAAGGGGTTGGCTTCATAAGAAAGGGGCATGGCTTTGCAGTAAAGGAGTCATAGACTAAATACTCCCCCATGTGCCAAACTTTTGCCACTTTTTTGGTGCAAAACTATAGGTGGTGTAAACTTAGACAAGACCGTTTTTTTCATATGTGGACACTTTTTTGGGCACATGGATGGCATTCTAGCGTAAATATTATGCAGGATTTACTATACTCCACATTTACATTAGGTCCATGCACCAAAATAGTAAATTGGTCTAATATTAAAGGGCTTTTCTGGGATTTTAATATTGATGACCTATCCTCAGGATAGGTCATCAATATTATATTGGCGGGGGTGCCAGGTGTACACAGTGGGACAGTTCACTTCCTTCAACCAGTTGATTGGCGGGGGTGTCGGATCCTCGCTGATCTGATATTTATGACCTATCCTTGAAATCCAGGAAAACCCTTTTAAGACTGGTATTCGTATTGTTAGCACAAATTGTGACACTATTAGTAATTTGCCCCACTATGTACATACATTACATTACTTGTTCTGCACTGAGTTACATCCTGTATTACACTCCAACTCCAGAGCTGCACTCACTGTTCTGCTGGTGGAGTCACTGTGTACATAAATTGCATTACTTATCTTGTACTGATACTGAGTTACCTCCTGCATTACACTCCAGAGCTGCACTCACTATTCTTCTGGGGGAGTCACTGTGTACATACATTACATTACTTATATTGGATTGATACCGAGTTATATCCTATATTACAGTCCAGAGCTGCACTCACTATTCTTCTGGTGGAGTCACTGTGTACATACATTACATTACTTATATTGGATTGATACCGAGTTATATCCTATATTACAGTCCAGAGCTGCACTCACTATTCTGCTAGTAGAGTCACTTTGTATACTGTATATTACACACTATATTACTCATCCTGTATTGATCCAGAGTCCATTCTGTATTATATGCCACTCCAATTCCACAGGCATCCCCTGCTGGGTCTGTGTCTACACAGATATTAATCTGGTGATTTACAATCAGGAAAGTGACCTGTTTACACAAGACGCGATATAGCCATCACCTGTAGGAAAAGACTAGTATTCCACTGCATTATAAGAGCTCAGCTAAGATATTTAGGACATGTGTGGCAGCAAATTTGATAACTGTTTCTAATAACAGCCAGCATATTAGCAAATACAGCTCTGGGGTATAATACAGGGTCAGTACAAAATTAGTAATGTAATGTATGTACACAGTGATTCACCAGCAGAATAGTGAGTGCAGCTCTGGAGTTTAATAAAAGATGTAACTTGGGATCAATACAAGATAAATAATATAATGTATGTTCTACCAGCAGAATAGTGAGTTCAGCTCTGGGGTACAATACAGAATGTAACTTAGGATCCATATAGTACAACTCATGTAATATACTGTTTGTATACAATGACTCCACTAGCAAAATAGTGAGTGCAGCTGTGAAGTATAATATATAATGTAGCTTATGATTAGTGCAGAATAAGTAATGTAGTGTATGTACACAGTGACTCCACCAATGGAAAAGTGAGTGCAGCTCTGGATTATTTTTATAAGTAAATCAGTTCTGATGAGCTAACGCTGAGTACCTTTATAAACACATTACATTACTTCTGCTATCCCAAGCCTATAATATAGTCCTGACCTGAAATCAGATTCCTGCTGGTGGAATCTGGGACAAACAGACACATTTAACAGCTTAGCTGGGCTCTTATATTACTGCTCTGTGCTTGGTGAATAACTATACGTCTCAGAATACATATCAACAAAACATGCTCTATATTGAAGTCGAAGAAGAAAGGGATATTGGGAAATTTAATCCTTGTAGCTTTTATAATTGTAACATGTAAGTCCTTGTAATTTTGCTCATATTTAAAGTACGGTATATTCTTTCAATATATAAATGCTGGTAAAATGGCGTTCATACATTTTCATTGTCTCGCAGTTTCATCTTATAGACGAAGGAAAAAGAACAGATACAAATTGTTCTTTAGTTGCGCCTTCGGAAAAGACAGAACAGAATACTGAGAGTCTAAACTGAAATATTGATCTTACTTTGTGTCAAAGTTTTTTGGTGTGAGGGTTATTGTGTGATGTGATAGTGTATTTCTTCTGTGTTTCCATTAGTTTTCCCATCACACCCTGAATTTCGTGAGAGGGAACAAATGAATGGACTTGTCTCCCTTGAAAAAAAAAAAAGTAAAATAAATATATGTCCATACCATAGCGCTTCTCTGATACTGCAATCTTCAATGACTCAATGTATCAAATTCTAAGGAAACAATCAAATTCTAGAATTATATGACCAGCAGAGCTATGAAAGGACAAATGTATCAACAGGCCCCCGGGGCCTCTGCCAAGACATGTGTCACAATTCAAGAGCATTAAAAAAGATGACTGAGGATATTAGGGCTTGGAAGACAACTCAAGGTTTCACAGTTTACACAGAATCTTTTGTCTCCTTCTCACATAAGTGACCGGCTTGTCACCCCAGACTAGACTTGCTTGAGGGCTGCTATGATAATTTCATTGGAATTTTGTGTGTTTCATTGAGTTTGCCCCTTTTCAGTGAGTAAGGTGTTTAATCATAGATCAAATATGGCTACGTTTTGAACACAAAAACTGTACATGGTGCCCATGGAAACCAGTCAGAGCAGCACTGTGACTAATCACCATGGGCAACTGAATCGGTTTCCAAAAATTACGCCCAAAGGTCCAATTTAAGGCCTCTTGCACACAATCTGCCCGTTCCGCAAAAAGATAGGACATGTTCTATCTTTTTGCGGGACGGAAGTACGGAACGGAACCCCGCGGAAGCACTCCGTAGTGTTCCGTTCCGTCATTCCATTCCGCACCGTTCCGCATCTCCGGATTTGCGGACCCATTGAAATGAATAAGTCCGCATCCGTGATGCGGAATGGCCACGGAATGGTGCCCGTGTATTGCGGATCCGCAAATGCGGTCCGCAATACGGGCATGGGGCGCACACGTTCGTGTGCAATAGGCCTAAAGGGGTTGTCCAAGATTCTGATTTTCATGACCTATCCACTAGACAGGTCAGCAATATCAGATTTGAAGCGTCTGCAGTGCTCCAGTGAGCTCTGCGGCCTCTTCCTAGGTCATTGACATCACATTCATTGGCCACATGGTCTAGGTGCAGCTCAGTCCCAGTCAAGTGAATGGGGCTGAGCTGCAATACCAAGCAGAGCCGCTATCAAATGGATGGCACTGTGCTTGATTAGCAGCGAGAAGGCCACAACAGTCACGGGAGTGCTGCGGCCACCTGAAACAGCTGATCGGCATGGGTGCTAGGTGTCGGACCCCTCCGATCTGATATTGATGAACCTATCCTGAGAATAGGTTATCGATACAAAAATCTCAGAAAAACCCTTTAACTCTATGGATGTTGAGTATATTTGATTTACTTATCCGGTACTCACCTTTTGGTATATTATACTTCAGTCATATTCAATTCTACATTGTGACATCTGCTGGTTTTCTGTTAGCTTTCAGACTACGATGCTTTGTATTATTGGAGTATTTTTTTTATAGAGAACATATTTTATACCCATAAATATAGGGTAAGCTCATATGGATGCTATGAGGCCCCATGGGGAAGGAGGTCCAGCACAGCTTGAGTGAAGTGCACTTGAACAAGGCTGATCCTCTTCTCTGGCTCAGCAATAGTAGAGGTGACCAGACCAGAGATGCTCACCAACCCTCTCTTTTATATAGGATGAGTAGTTGGTAGCGTCATTGCACATTTTGCTAGTGGGCCCACATTTCTTTATGTATTCCCCTGTCCATAAGGCTTCAAGGTCATTTAAAGACAGGTAATGTGGTGGTGTGCAACCTGGGACCCTCCAGCAGAAAGCCTTCAGTGAGGCACATCGGCAATTGTTGTTTCACGTCAGCCAGAGGGCTGCAGGTTGCACACCACTGGTTAAGACATAACATATAGACCTTTTTCTCTTTCGTCAGCTGTAACCACAAACTGCGAGCAATACGCCTCCGCTTTCTGTGGCATAATAAATAAACATTTAGCACCTTCGCTAATGGAGATATATATGAGTGTAGTTTATCAGAAGCCAAGGGTAGAGGAAGAGCGAACCAATGAAGCTACAACTGATCAATAAGACACTTGTGCAAGGTATAAGTAAGATAAAGAATGTATATTCGCAGCTAAATCATGGCCTGTGGAAGCAAAACATCAAATTAATAAAAACATGCAGAAGACTCAAGGAGTGGATCATAGAGTATATGGTATTGTCCAGAGGTCAGGTCTGCAGTGCAGCTTGTACAGGTTCTCAGCCGCATGACACACTACCGCCCCACGGTCACATCATGAATGGGCAACCTTAATTGCTTGTTGTGTAAATCTTCTCTATCTTCTGGGGTTAAGGATAAATTGAGATTCACTATAATGGACCATCACAATTATCTCAGTTATAAGAAGATGCAGAACATGGTGGTTCTCTAGTAATTACAATCTGTTATCTATATTATTTGTTACACCTTGTTATGGTGCCTGTGCCTATAGACGGCCCCTGAGGAGCGGTGCATGCTGAAGGTGTTATTTATATATGATTACACCGATCTATGTGTATTGATATGTTAATAAAGGCTATGCATATGTTGGGTGCTGTAGGAATCAGAGAAGGACATGGGGAAAGTTGCAGGGGATGTTAGATTATGTGAGAAACCAAGCATTTAAAGGGTCATCAGAAAATGACCTATTGTTTCAATTACATTTTTTATGTTAAACACATTTTTAAATAATTTTTGATGATGTTATATTTAATTTTCCATGTCACTGTCTATATTTTAAGAAAAAAAACATAAAATCTTGCAGTTTTTGCACTGGCCACTAAGCCTAATATTAGGTGTCACTTTTTGGTCAGTATAGATTACTTTACTGCAGTTATCAGCTTATCCTGCCTGTAATAGTATCACCTCTGTGTATAGATAAGACAGGATCCACCATTCACAATAGGTGATAGTCAAAGCTTATCTATTCTTTCCTTGTACAATGACTTCTGCACAGGGCACAGAGCATGCCTAGAAAACTCCCCCATAGAAGTCACTGAGGTCACTTCTTGACTTGTCTATGGCCCATGGGATTGTCGCAAAGCAATTTTCTTAATGCTTTCTAAATGCTGTTAAGAACAGCTCAGGCAAGATGGCCGCCCCCTTAATAATGTTCAGAAAATAGAATAAAAAAATCTGTAATCTGGCAGAAAAATTATCGCTGCACGAATGAGCTTGCAGTGATCAAACAATGTGGATCGTACAGATCTGCCTGACTGAGAGATTATTATCAGTCGCCACCACATCTCCTCGTCTATTTAGCAATCTCCCAATCATTACCAGTGTAATTGCCCTTCGGGGCAAACAAGCAACAATCGCAATAATGAGCAAACTTTAAAAAATATGTAGCAATTATCGTTGTGTAATGGAACGTCATTTGCATGCAAAATACTCGCTAAATCGTTCCTTGCCGCTCGTTTATCAAAAAATACCTGTCCGTCTAACAGGACACCTTTGTCCTCATCACTGGATCGTCTTACTAAAAATCTTATATAACCTTTTGACAGCTCAGAGACAGAGAAAGACACCTTTCATCAGTATCAAATGCTCCTATTTTTAGAAAACTTCCTCTAAAGACAGCAATCCTCATCAAGTCTTCTATTGTGCTTGCCTAACATGAACCAGTGGTTCACTTTGGCTCTGGTCCCTCAAAGGAGAATGGTGAAATTTCTTCTTTCTTCCTTGAATAGTTAGTGATAAATTGAAATTCACTATAATGAACCATCACAATTATCTCAGTTATAAGGTGGAGGAGGAAATACTGAACCTGCCTTCTCTAGTCATTACAATCTGTTATCTGCTGAGTGCCAAACGCCGGGGCCTCCTAGCAGCTTCGAAGCACAGCGTTGCTTGTCCATTGGATAGTGATTGTGCTTGGTATTGTAGCTCAGCCCCATTCCGCTCACATAGACGTGTTGATGTTATTTGCAGGACAAGTTGTACTTTCTAATACCACTATTTAATTTTGCATACAATGTAGTGAGAAGCGGGGTAAAAATTCTGTGGAATTTTAAACAAAACAAGCAATTCTGCCACTGTTTTATGGGTTTTGTTTTTATGCCACTTACCATGTGGACAAACTGATTTGTGCTCTTCATTCTCCAGGTCAGTATAATTGTTCTGTCTTCATACACGTTCACACAGTGTGCAGTCTGACATTCAGCATAAACCATTCCTGTCTTCCAAATAACAGGACAGTTCTTTGTAGTCTAACTTGTTTATTGGTAAAACAGGAGTATTTAATTGGTAAAACTACACGAATACAAATAACATGTCTGAGTATAAAGTACAGAATAGCATGTACTATAAAATTTGCATTAACACTGAAGCATATGGTAAAATGGCTGCCTATACATAAGATTACATGTCTAGCTAAAAGTAGTAACAACTGCCCTGAGTAACAATTACAACTAGCTGAACAGCTCTGCAACACACAATATCCATGAAACAAAGGTAGGTCTCTCACCAGATATGATTTTACAAGGATGGTGGAGTTTAAGAAGGAGATATGAAGAAGGACAGTTCTGCTGATGTGCCCTGGTGACTGGAGGCTTCTCTTTCCTAGGATGCTTTGCACTCCCACAATGCTTTGCACCACCCACAATGCAGCAGTCTTTGTAACAAGAAAACAAAGTGTAATACAATTTAACACCGCTAGATGGTGCTATAACCACATTAAACACTTGAGAAATACCAAAACCCAGAATGATATAGAATCATTTTCTAATCCTGCTGGGCAGAACACTCCCCGTCTGGCATCAACAGATGCCACTACTGAATCCTCCTTTCTTGGCAACCCATTTTGGTCAATGGTGGGATCAAGCCTTTTCAAAGAGCTATCCTTGGAGACTGTTTGACCTTTGCTGAGGTAGTCTATTTCCTTAGCATAACATTTATGTTGTCAAGTGCAAATTATTATGTTTTTGGACCTTTCCAGATTAGCAGCGGTAAAGGCATGTTTGCAATTATGCCAACCCTTGCATGGCTTCTGACTCACAGGTAATGTCGACTTATAAGACTGAGCTATATGAACTACACAGGCTAAAGCACAAACGAGCAACATCCAGGTGGAAAACCTGTTGAAACTATGGGATTTGAGTTGGTGGTCCGAAGTCACTGTACGTAGAACAGATACTTCAGGTCGGATTTCTTCATCAGCATCTGGGTGTACCAATTCAAACATGTCAGAGCCGATGCTGCAAGACGTTGAATGGTACAGGAATACAGGACCCGTAAACCATGTTGTGTCCTAAAGGTGGCTTGATTCGACGGATCTAGCTGCATGGTCCGCAGGATTAGGCTGTGTAGGCATGTAGTACCACTGTTTAGGACAAGTGGATCTCTTGATCCTTAGCATCCAATTGCAGATATAAACGTAAAAAAGCACCTGGTTTCATTGTAAATATATCCTAGGATTACCTTGCTGTCCATGTAAAACTCAACCTCCTCGATTTCAAGGTTCATTCCTGTTGTAATAAGTTCAGCCAACTCTACTGCAAGCACAGCAGCGCAGAGCTCCAGTCTTGTTCTTTGACATCAATAGTCTTTAGGTATGCTACGGCTGAAATCGCCTTGACTGAAGTCGTCGCAGAAGATATATAGTTTTTGCATCTTGACTTAACAGTTGATGGCACTGAAGCATATGGTTGTGTGTCAGTATTGGGTTCGTGACCTCACTGCAGGGTGGCAGATCATCACCTTCACACTGCAGCACCATGGGTCCCAGTGCTGGCTTACCTCGCAGGAGAAGCAGGCACCCGCCAGCATGCCACTGCATCCATCCTCACGGCCAGGTATCATCTGGTGCGCTATAGCGCACACGGGCACATCTCTTCCATTCTTATGGGAGTGGCGAGCAGGATCCTAATCACTGATCCCACCCGGAGGCGGAGATACTGGTATAGAGGGCAGCTTCTCTTACCATGAAGTGCCCAAGCGTGGTTGTATACCTGGTAACTTCTGCTGAAGCCTGTCGTCTGCTACTTGGATTATCTGGACTATTGACCCTTGCATTACCTGGCTACGATTCTGCCTTCCAGTCTTCTGTAAGTTCGCCTGGATTTCTGACCCTGCACTGTCTGACCACAAGTTCGCCTAACCCAGTTTACCATATTATTCTGAACTTTGTTTGGCCTTTATTGCAAGTGACTTTTGTATGCCATCTGCCAGTAAAGATCATCTGTTTCTTTACTCTGCCTTTGTCGGACTTTGTACACACTGCTGCAATTAGCTGCGTTCTGGGTTGCAAACACCAGGGTCCTAACTCTGAGAGTCAGCAGTCAGCAATAATGGGCTAATTCCTAGTCCTCTATCAGCTGATCCAGAGAATCCACATTCTCTGGTCTTAACATCGTGCCACATGAAGGCTGGACAAAGCTTCGAGAGACTTTTTCCAACCTGTCCACAGGTCCTTTTTCTCCACAGGAAGTGGGTCATCCCAATCAAACGTCTCTGTGGTGAAGTCTCTTAACATCAATTTGCCTTGGATAGTAACAGGCGCTACGAATCCCAGAGGACCATATAAGCTGTTTATGGTGCACAGAACTCCTCTGTGTGTGAAGGGCTTTTCTTCCTTGTTAATTTGGAAGGTGAATGTGTCTGCCTTTAAATCCAAGAGCAAACCGAGGCTCCACTGCATAGGAAGGGAGTCGGTGCTAAGATCCAAGTCCTTTAGATCACTTGAATGGTCTTGGGGTGAGAAGGCCTCCAATAACTTACGGCTGTTGGAGGCGATTTTGTGCCACCTCAAATTAGATGGAGCGAGCATCTCTTGAGCCCTTTTCACTGTTTGCTGTCTCGTTCATGGGTGTGGATTTCAAGCATTCGTCCATAGAGATGAGCGAACACCTGGATGTTCGGGGTTCGAGAAGTTTGACCGAACTTCCCGAAAATGTTCGGGTTCGGGATCCAAACTCTACCCGAACTTTATCCCGAACCCGAACCCCATTGAAGTCAATGGGGACCCGAACTTTTAGGCACTAAAAAGGCTGTAAAATAGTCCAGGAAAGGGCTAGAGGGCTGCAAAAGGCAGCAAAATGTAGGTAAATGCCCTGCAAACAAATGTGGATAGGGAAATGAATTAAAGTAAAATAAATAAAAATTATATACCTGTTTCCACCAAATATTGATTGAGGCCTGTGATATACCTGCTTCTACAAAATACTGATTAAGGGGTTCGATATACCTGCTTTCACAAAATACTGATTGAGGGCTGCGATATACCTGCTTCCACAAAATACCGATTAAGGAGTTCGAAATACCTGTTTCCACCAAATATTAATTGAGGCCTGCTATATACCTGCTTCCACAAAATACTGATTAAGGGGTTACATATACCAGCTTCTACCAAATATTGATTGAAGCCAGCGATATACCAGCTTCCACAAAATACCGATTAAGGGGTTCGATATACCTGCTTCTACAAAATACTGATTAAGGCCTACGATATACCTGCTTCCACAAAATACTGATTAAGGGATTTGATATACCTACTTCCACAAAATACTGATTAAGGAGTTTGGTATACCTGTTTCCACCAAATATTAATTGAGGCCTGCGATATACCTGCTTCCACAAAATACCGATGAAGGGATTTGATATACCTGTTTCCACCAAATATTGATTAAGGCATGCAATATACCTGCTTCCACAAAATACTGATTAAGGGGTTCGATATACCTGCTTCCACAAAATACTGTTTGAGGGCTGCGATATACCTGCTTCTGCAAAAAAAACGATTAAGGGGTTCGATATACCTGTTTCCACCAAATATTGATTGAGGCCTGTGATATACCTGTTTCCACAAAATACTGATTAAGGGGTTCGATATACCTGCTTTCACAAAATACTGATTGAGGGCTGCAATATACCTGCTTCCACAAAATACCGTCTAAGGAATTTGATATACCTGTTTTCACCAAATATTGATTGAGGCCTGTGATATACCTGCTTCCACAAAATACTGATTAAAGGGTTTGATATACCTGCTTCCACAAAATACTGATTGACGGGTTCGATATACCTGTTTTCACCTAATATTGATTGAGGCCTGCTATATACCTGTGGACTGCTTCCACAAAATACTGTATGTACTGTACATAAGACAAGGACCATTCTTTGTTCTGGGTGGTGGCGGATATGTGTGGGCTGGCATGAGGAAATTCAATTACACGTGGTCGTCACAGGTGTTGAATTCCTCCGAGATCCATGCCTCATTCATTTTTAGAAGTGTGAGGTAGTCCACACTGTCGTGAGCTAGGCGAGTGCGCTTATCAGTCAAGATCCCCCCTGCTGCACTGAACATCCTTTCGTACAGGAGACTCTATGAGGGGCATGCCAAGAGTTCCATGTCAAATTTTGCCAGCTCTGGCCAAAGGTCAAGCCTGCATACCCAGTAGTCCAGGCTTCTTAGAGCGTCGACATCGGCCGTTAACCCAATGTAGTCGGACACCTGTCGGTCTAGTCGTTCCCTGAGGTTGGATCCGGAGGACGGCTGCCAATGGGTTGGCTGCAAGAATGATCTCATATCCGAAGTGACCAACACATCTTCAAACCGCCCTCTTCTTACAGGCGCAGTATGATTGGTACCCGCACCTGTTTAGCTGTGAGTGGAAATTCCTCTGCCAGCGCCCGCAACAGCAGAATGCAGCATCTCTCGCAGCAAGGCCTGGAAATGCTGCATTCTGCCAGCCCTCTGTGATGCTGGTAACATGCCATTTTGTGTTTGTACTGGGGGTCTAAGTACGTTGCCACCCAGTACTGGTTGTTGACCTTTATGCTTTTTAGACGTGGTCCTTCATCAACACTGGAGCATGAAGGCCCCCATTTGCACTAAATTGAAAGCGGTTCAGTGCCCTGGCTCATTCTCATCACAAAGGAGAATGTCATCCTCGTCTCCTCCCCCCAGCCACAGACACCAGGGATACCCAAAAAGTTTAAAGTCCCCCTCAAAGCCTGCTGTTCTTGCTCCTTGTCCCCCCAGCCACCATCCTCCTCTGACTCCTCTTCAGACTCCTGCTGACTTGTCTTAGATGGCGTAGCTCCCCCTGGGAATTCATTCAGCATTGCGACTTCCTCATCTTCCAGCTCATGCTCCTCGATGGCTTGATCAATGACACAACGCAATGCACGCTGGCTGCGACTGACCAGTTTGGTGATCTTATCAAAGGGCCGCAGAAGTCTGCATGCATCGCGGGGTACCCCGGGGTATTTGGCAACGAATCACTGCACGACTAAGTTCAGGATGAGTGCCATGCACGGCATGTGTGCCATTTTGCCCTGTTTCAGCATGCTCAGCAGATTGGCACCGTTGTCACACACCACTTTACCAACTGTCAAATTGAGCGGGGTTAGTCACTGATCGGCCTGTGACCGCAGAGCTGAAAGCAGTGCAGTACCGGTGTCGCTCTTGGCTTCCAGGCACAACAGCCGCAGCACAGCATGGCAACGTCTCATCTGGGATGTCGAATAGGTTCCGGGGAGCACAGCAGGAGAGGCTGTAGCAGTGGAAAAGGAGGAGGAGACGGAGGATGGAGTAGGAGGAGGAGAACAAGAGGCAGGCCTGCATGCAATCCTTAGCGGTAACACCAAATCCACACGGGAGCCAATGGTTACATGCTTGACGACCGTCACCCAGTGGGCAAAAGTTATGTACCTTCCCTGCCCGTGTTTACTAGACCACGTGTCTGTGGTCATATGTGCTCTGCGAGCTCTGCCTGCTTCTCCTCCTTCTCCTCCCTCTCTGCTGCTCCGTCTCTCCCTCTGAACTGCCTCCTTTTTCTCTCTTGTGGACAACCACGTGAGGTCCATCGATTCACGTCATCATCGTCACCTTCCCCACCACTGACACTCGAGATCTCGGAGTAGGCAGCAACTGCTGCCCCCAATGTAGAATAATAATCCCCAATGGCCCTCCATTCAGTATGATGACCACCAGAACCCCCATTCAATATAATGACCCCCAGTGACCACCATACACTATAATGACCCCCAGTCATTATACAGTAATGACCCCCAGTCATTATCATACAGGGGTCATTATTATGAATGAGGGGTGACTGGGGGTTATAATTCTGAATGGAGGGCCACTGTGGGGTCATTATACTGTGTGGGGGGTCATTATACTGTGTGAAGGGCCACTAGTGGTCATCATACTGTATAGGGGCCACTGGTGTTCATTATACCATGTTGGAGCCACAGAGGGAAATGTAAATGTACAAAAATGCCTCAAGGGGGCTAACTGGGATTTATCACCCAAGGGCCCACATGAACCTGGAGCCGACCCTGCCTCCAGCCACATAATCACAAGTTCCTTTCCTTCAGGTGAAAGCCTGATTTTTGGGGCCTGTACTCCTGTGGCCTAAAATAAAATTCTTCTAGGCTCCAGCAGGGCACATTTTTGAGAGTTTCACTTTAAGATGCATAAAAATGACCCCTGATTAAAATACATATTTTTTGTGGGAATTTTTGCCAATGATTCCCCTCTGGTATGTCACTGTCCATGTTGTAGGACTATTTGTGCACTTCTAGTAAGTATTTGGTGGCTGCAAATATGACCTGAAGATTTTTCAGGTTTGCCTGCCATTAAAGTCAATGGGGCCCGCCGCGACCGTGTGTTTGCGAACTATCCCGGCCGATGTTCGTCCATCACTACTTGGCTGTGTTTCCCAGATTTGGGGAACTCCAAGGCTTCTAGGAACTCTGCTTTGGTCACTGCGGCTGCCACTTCTTTCTCTGCGGCGAGTTTTTTCAGTGACGCTTGCAGGCATGCTGTCTCTTCTTCCAGTGCCGCTTGCAGGCATACTCTCTCTTCTTCCAGTAATGCTCTCTCTTTTTCCTTTGACGCTTGCAGGCGTGCTCTCTCTTCCTCCCTTAACGCTCTCTCTTGTGCAGCAAAGGAAGACCTTACTTCAGCAGCCTCAGCTTCTGCACGGACGAGAGCAGCCTTTTCTTATTGAGGACTTGCTAGAGCAGCTTGCTCGTGACCTGGTCTTGAATGATAATGCCTGGCTAGTGGACATTGTGTGCCTTTTGCTGGCTGCTTAATGTCTCTGTGCCCGACTCAGTCTATGTAGAAATGGACTTCAGAGTGGTCTGGATCGTGCTGCACTTGCTGGGGGCTGCACTCTCACTTCTTGTGACTGTATGGCAGCCACTGCAATCTTGTACGCAGGACCGCGTGTGTGTTGGTGGTTCCGTATTGTCAGATCCACTATTGCTGGTGACTAGCATCTGTTTTACTGTTCTGTCTTCATACACGTTCACACAGTGTGCAGTCTGACATTCAGCATAAACATTCCTGTCTTCCAAATAAGAGGACTGTTCTTTGTAGTCTAATTAGTTTATTGGTAAAACAGGAGTATTTGATTGGTAAAATTGCAAGAATACAAATAACATGTATGAGTATAAAGTATAGAATAGCATGTACTACAACTTTGCATTAACACTGAAGCACATGGTAAAATGGCTGCCTATACATAAGATTACATATCTAGCTAACAGTAGTAATAACTTCCCTGAGTAACAATTACAACTAGCTGAACAGCTCTCCAACACACAATGTCCCTGAAACAAAGGTAGATCTCACCAGATATGCTTTTACAAGGATGGTGGAGTTTAGGAAGGAGATACGCAGAAGGACAGCTCTGCTGATGTGCCTTGGTGACTGGAGGATTCTCTTTACCCGGGATTCTTTGCACTCCCACAATGCTTTGCACCACCCACAATGCAGCAGTCTTTATAACAAGAAAACAAAGTGTAATACAATTTAACACCGCTAGATGGTGCTATAATCACATTAAACACTTGAGAAATACCAAAACCATGTCAGAATGAAATAGAATCATTTTCTAACCCTGCTGGGCAGAACAATGATTATGGTGATACCATATATGTATAGTTTGTCTTGCATTTTAGTACTGAAACAAAAATAAAAACTGTTAAAAAACGTAATTTTCGCAGTATTCTGACCCCCATAACTTTTTTTTATAGTTATGTTTACAGAGATATGGGAGGACTCTTTTTTTGAGGGATGATCTGTAGTTTTTGCTAATACCATTTTGGGGTGTGTTTGACTTTTGTGATTTTTTTACTTTTTGTCATTCACGGTATGGGATACGTTTTTGATGTTTTTGCACGTGGCAATGCCCATGATGTAATTTTTTTTTAAATTGTTGATTTGTGGAAAAGGGGGTGATTTGAATTTTAATTTTTTTTATATGTTTCCTTTTTTTTTTTTTTTTTACTTTTTTTCTGTCCCCAATTGGATGGACCCCATCAGATTGCAATTTGTAAAGAATAATGGAATTTGCTCCATTATTCTATACAGAAATCACTATATTACAATTCAGTGCTGCCAACTGCTAGCCTTAAATGTAGCACACGAGTAATGAGCCTGGAAACCTAATACAGGCTCATTAATATGTAAGAACTCCTTCCCCAATCTACACCCGGGGGAGATGTTCATTACCCAAAAGCACATGCTTCTGGGTTTTAGCCCTCTCAGACACTTTGGTCACATTTGACCATGGTATCAAAGGGGTTAAGTGTCCGCAGGCGGCACTACCACATTAGCTGTGGGTGTCTGTTGTATGAAACAGCAAGCACTCGGGGGCTATGGTGCTCGATCTGCTCCAGAGCGGGCAACATCTTAAAAGACCCAACATCAATGTACAAATGACTGGAAAGGGTTAAATACGATTTGTAGGGGGAAAAAGTTGTCTTTGTTCTCACCCACTTTATCCGACTTTTATGTTGGAAAAAGTGGAACAGGTGCTTCAAAAATATAGCCCTCGTGCTGAACACCATATTCCTCCATGTATTTACACCAAAAACTGTCATGAATACATTGATAAATGTTCTGATTCCCTTCTATTACAAAGCTAGCTGGCTGCCACTAGGGGGAGCTCAGTGCATAGGAATTAATACAACTACCATGGAAGCTGTAATTATTTCTTTGACTTGAGCTCCCCCTAGTGACAGCTGCATGAAACTGCAGTGTTTTCACATGGGGAAGAAAAGATCAAGTTCCTGCCTCACCCCCCCCCCCCCCCTCAATGCCGGCAATTCTATATAGACTGTTACTAATGAACGCTTCCATTGCGGATCGCTCATTAGTACAGCCTTTAACTACCACCCCCTACCCCACTTGTGTTAAGGAGAAAAAAAACTCTCCTTTTTTTCTTTTCTTTTTTGCACAAGCGGAGATTGTGGGCATTATGAGGGCATTATTAACATTGGGGGGTGCTAATGGGGGCATTATTATTCATTCTGGAGGCAACTATTTGGGGCATGAATATTACTGGGGGGAACTAATGGGTACATTATTTATTCTGAGAGGCACTAATGGGGACATTATTAATTCTGGGGGCACTAATGGGGGTATTATTATTTCTGGAGGGCACTAATAGAGGCATTACTATTAACGGAAGGCACAAATGGGGGCATTATTAATTCTGGGGGGGCACTAATGGGGCATTAATATTACTGGGGGGCACTAATGGGGGCATTATTAATTCTGGGGGGCACTAATGGATGCATTACTATTACTGGGGGCACTAATAGGGGGCATTATCAATTCTGGGGGGCACTAAAGGGGGCATTATTAATACTGAGAGCCACATTATGACATAGTGACTTAACACCCATTGTTAAGCCATTGCCCAACTTGGCCGGTATTTCTTGTTGGGAAAGGTGCAGTGGCAGTCCTATCCATAGCAGTCACGTGGTCTGCCTTTACTGCAGGTACGGCACTGATCACAGGCCTAGAATGAGGGCTAGAGTGCCACAGTTTCTTCAAACAGCTGATTGGCCATGCCAGGAGATTTTATGGTGACCAAGGAATGATAAATGTGTCCCTGAGTCTTTTCTGTATGTGCCTGTAATAAACATCAGCATCTATGTGAATGGGTGGGCACACGTGGTGACAGTTCCAGCTTGCTTTGAAGCACTGGGCTCCCTCAGAGAAAATGAGGCCTAGTGAATATTAAAGATTTCCCTAAAATTTACACTTTTAATGAATCAATGTTAAAAATTGCTGGATACCCCAATGATTATACACACTATTTTCACCCTGGGTGCCCCTACCTAAAGCAGAACACCAGCCTTAAATAACTCTATCATATCTAATGGGATGTAGCAGGCTATAGGGACTGTAGTGGGACTGACAATACAAATCAGGTTGAAATCTCTAGTCATGGTAAAAATGACAGAACTAGATACCACTATCCATGGTTTATTAAAGGGGATGACATATCCTCTGTACAGGTAATCATTAGAGATGAGAAAAGTTTTGAATTATTTAATTTGGCAACTTCTCCATAGTTAGCCAAGAAATTTGATTTGTTTCCAATTAATTTGTTACACATCACTATATATAAGGTATACACAGCCCACTCTAACTTAGGGTATGGCCACATGGAGCGGCTATGCTGTGGACAGGTTGTGGCCATGCTGAGGTGAAGAACCAGCGGCCAATTAACTCGCAGCTGCCTTTTATTTAATAATGAAGACCACAATGTATAGTCCTTCTTTATTGTTATTGGTCACATGGCACCTTTAATGTACCTTTAAACAGGGGCTGTTGCTGGTATGGAGTTTGGCGAATTAGGTGGGAGAACAATATGTATATTATCACTGTTCTAGCCTACAATCTCCTGTAGGTTATTTGACAGTAAACACAGAATATTAATCAGCTCTGGCATACCCAGTTCTCCAACCTCAGCGCTCTCCTGCCCTACAGGTGGGAGCTCTTCTTCTGCCATCTGCTTTTCCTCCTTTTCCACATCATCTAATATCAATGAGAAAATGTCTTCAGGAACATCCAGCTCTTTCTCTCTCTGCATCTTGCTGGATGGGGTTGAGGATGGTCAACATTAAGACCTGGCCCCCCCTAAGGGGTGCAGACTGGATGGTATTGGTTGGCACGCTGGCACCAGAATAATAAAGGCTTCCATCTTATTGCTATTGAATGACATATTAGTTTACAGCTGATAAGTAAAAGTAGGAATAAATAAATAAAGCTAATGCAGAATTAGTCTCCCTGCACTTTCCCTGAAGTCTCCCTGCACTCTCTCTGCAGTCTCTGTGTACTCTCCCGGCACTCTCCCTGAAGTCTCCCTGCACTCTCCCTCTCCAAGATTCTTCTATTAATCGTTTTCAGCAACACTGTCCCTAGCGCATGAGCGCTTGCTACGTCTCACCCTATGCTCAGCTCACAGGACAATGGTGGAAAACATGCAGGATATGGTTTTTTAGGGCTGTGACATCACAGAGGAAGACTATCTGCAGATTGGCTGGCTGTGTGACATTATGGATGATCTCATGTTCCCGGGCTTCTTACTTTCACTTCGTAGTATTTTAGAAAAAACTGATTCATTACCACAAAACACAAGGAAATTTGGATTAGTTGCGAACCCGAAGTTTACCTTAAAGCGAACCTGTCAGCGAACCTGTCAGCGGCAAAAACCACCCCAAACTGCCAGCAGTACCTTCAAGTGGCCGGCAGTGTGTTTCTAATTATGATTTTCTTCCTGCAGTCAGATCTGGTAAAAGCAGGAAAAAAAATTTTTTTATCCCCTGAGCGCGCTATTTTCGAGTCACGCTTGAAGTCAAGGGGGCAGCGGCCTCCTTACTTCAAGTCAAGGTAACCGTGCCCCTTCCTTGCCACTTCACCTTTGACCGACATCGCTTATGCAGAGAGTGCAGCTTGCTTTGCCGAACAGCCATCTGTCAGTGCAGGGAAGGGGCGCGGTTACTTTGACTTGAAGCAAGGAGGCCGCTGCCCCCTTGACTTCAAGCGTGACTCAAAAATAGCTCGCTCAGGGGATAAAAGAATGTTTTTTCCTGCTTTTACCACATCTGACTACAGGAAGATAATCATCATTAGAAACACACTTCTGGCTACTTAAAGGTACTGCTGGTGGTTTGGGGTGGTTTTTGCCCCTGACAGGTTACCTTTAACTTTGGACGAAATTCCACTTTGGATGCTTCGCTTCCCTCAACACTTGTCATCAGTATCTGATCAGTGGGGGTCAGTTCATCTGGTAATGTCATGTTTATCCGTTACACGGCCTAGGTGCAGCTCAGCCCTATTCAAATGAATGGTGCTGAGCTGCAATATGAAGCACAGTCGCTATAGAATATATGCCAATAAACTAAAATAAAAAGGGGAATCGGGAGCCCTAACTGATAAATGTTTCCCCTCTCCCTTTTTTCTATAGCAATATCATTTATATTTTGCCAATTATTACATATTAATTCATTATTTCTCACATAGACATACTGGGGGTCAATTATTAAGATCAGTGTTTTAGACACAGGTCTTAATAAAGCCCCATAGCTGCCGGTGGATCCGCCGAAGTTATGTAGATGTACAGCAAATGAGTAATACAAAGTACCAGTCACGTCCGGGATACGATACCACGCTGCTGCAGGTTCCAAACTGTGTTGTGGGAAAAAACACTTTTGACAATCCAATTATAATACTCAGGAACCGCGCTGCATCAAGTGGAAACAAGTTCAGACCTTGCAGGTTCCAACGTCTGTGGGTCAGTTGAACAGCCGGAACAAAGATTAAAACCTTGCCGGATATGCTGTAATAAAAAGCAAGATAGTGCACCACCTTTTATAAAATAAGCTGTTGCGCCTTTAATCACACTTACAGAGTCGCAGTGTATACAGTCATAAAACCGTCTCAGTGGTATTTGCCCGACCCGGGTTTCGCTGGCCTGAGCAGGGGAGGTGTTCCTGCCCCTGATGAAGCTCAGGCCAGCGAAACCCGGGTCGGGCAAATACCACTGATATGTAATTGTCCTTTTTTTGGAGATCTGGTGACGTACCAGGCTCTTCATAGGGGCTGCTAGGCGGAGGCTTCCACCCAGCAGTGAGCCTGGTGACGTCAACGACACTAATGGGCGGGCTTTAGCGCTGCCCTAGCCTGTAAAACAGCTAGGGCAGCCCTAAAGCCCGCCCATCAGTGCCGGTGACATCACCGGAACACTGCTAGGTGGAATTGTACACAAAAAAAACTTGCTCTGCGCGATACAACACAGGGCAAGGGAGGGCATGACATACTCTCAGCTCTGAACCTGGACAACCCCTTTAACCACTTCAGCCCCCCTAGCTTAAACACCCTTAATGACCAGGCCACTTTTTACAATTCCGCACTACACTACTTTCACCGTTTATTGCTCCGTCATACAACTTACCACCCAAATGAATTTTACCTCCTTTTCTTCTCACTAATAGAGCTTTCATTTGGTGGTATTTCATTACTGCTGACATTTTTACTTTTTTGCTATTAATCAAAAATTACCGAAATTTTTGCAAAAAAATGACATTTTCACTTTCTGTTGTAAAATTTTTCAAAAAAACTACATTTCTATATAAATTTTTCTCTAAATTTATTGTTCTACATGTCTTTGATAAAAAAAAATCCAATAAGTGTATATTTATTGGTTTGGGTAAAAGTTATAGCGTTTACAAACTATGGTGCAAAAAAGTGAATTTCGGCATTTTGAAGCAGCTCTGACTTTCTGAGCACCTGTCATGTTTCTTCAGGTGCTAGAATGCCAGGATAGTATAAATATCCCCCAAATTACACCATTTTAGAAAGAAGACACCCCAAAGTATTCGCGGAGGGGCTTGGTGAGTTCATGTATCATTTCATTTTTTCACAAGTTAGCGGAAAATGACACTTTCTGAGAAAAAAAAAAAAAAAAAAAGTTTCAATTTCTGATAACTTCTGGCAAAAAAAATAAAAAATATCAGACGGACTCACTATGCCCCTCAGTGAATACCTTGGGGTGTCTACTTTCCGAAATGGAGTCATTTGTGGGGTGTGTTTACTGTTCTGGCATTTTGGGCGGGGCTAAATTGTGAGCCGCCATGTAAAACCTAAAGGTACTCGTTGGAATTTGGGCCCCTTTGTGCACCCAGGCTGCAAAAAAAGAAGAAAGAAGACACCCCAAGGTATTCCGTGAGGGGTATGGCGAGTTCATGGAAAATTTTATTTTTTGTCACAAGTTAGTGGAATATGAGACTGTAAAAAAAAAAAAAAAAAAAAAAAAAATTTCCGCTAACTTGTGCCAAATTTTTTTTCTGTGAACTCGCCATACCCCTCACAGAATACCTTGGGGTGTCTTCTTTCCACAATGGGGTCACATGTGGGGTATTTATACTGCCCTGGCATTTTAGGGGTCCTAAAGCGTGAGAATCCAAATGCGTAAAAATGGCCTGTGAAATCCTAAAGGTACTCACTGGTTTTAGGGCCCCTTTGCGCATCTTGGCTGCAAAAGTGTCACTCATGTGGTATCGCCGTACTCAGAGAAGTAGGGCAATGTGTTTTAGGGTGTATTTTTACATATACCCATACTGGGTGTGAGAAATATCGCTGTAAACGACAACTTTTACATTTTTTATTCAAAGTTGTCAATATACAGAGATATTTCTCACCCAGCATGGGTATATGTAAAAATACACCCCAAAACACATGCCCTACTTCTCCTGAGTACGGCGATACCACATGTGTGACACTTTTGCAGCCAAGATGCGCAAAGGGCCCAAATTCCAACGAGTACCTTTTAGGAGGGTATTTTTACGCATTTTTCTTCTCACGCTTTAGGGCCCCTAAAATGCCAGGGCAGTATAAATACCCCACATGTGACCCCATTTTGGAAAGAAGACACCCCAAGGTATTCGCTGAGGGGCATTATGAGTTCATGAAAAATTAAACTTTTTGTCAAAAGTTAGCGGAAAGGAAGACTTTGTGAGAAAAAACAATAAAAAATCAATTTCCACTAACTTGTGCCAAAAAAAAAATATTCTATGAACTCGCCATGCCCTCATGGAATACCTTGGGGTGTCTTCTTTCAAAATGAGGTCACACGTGGGGTATTTCTACTGCCCTGGCATTCTAGGGGCCCTAAAGCGTGAGAAGAAAAATGCGTAAAAATGCCCTCCTAAAAGGTACTCATTGGAATTTGGGCCCCTTTGCGCATCTTGCCTGCAAAAAAGTGTCACACATGTGGTATCGCCGTACTCAGGAGAAGTAGAGCGATGTGTTTTAGGGTGTATTTTTACATATACCCATGCTGGGTGAGAGAAATATCTCTGTATATTGACAACTTTGAATAAAAAAATGTAAAAAGTTGTCGTTTACAGCGATATTTCTCACACGCAGCATGGGTATATGTAAAATACACCCAAACACATTGCCCTACTTCTCCTGAGTTCGGCGATACCACATGAGTGACACTTTTGCAGCCAAGATGCGCAAAGGGCCCTAAACCAATGAGTACCTTTAGGATTTCACAGGCCATTTTTATGCATTTGGATTCTCACACTTTAGGGGCCCCTAAAATGCCAGGTGAGTATAAATACCCCACATGTGACCCCATTTTGGAAAGAAGACACCCTAAGGTATTCCGTGAGGGCATGGTGAGTCCACAGAATTTTTATTTTTTGGCACAAGTCAGCGGAAATTGTTTTTTTTTTTTTTTGTTTTTACAAAGTCTCATATTCCACTAACTTGTGACAAAAATAAAATTTTACATGAACTCACCATACCCCTCACAGAATACCTTGGGGTGTCTTCTTTCCAAAATGGGGTCACATGTGGGGTATTTATACTGTCCTGGCATTTTAGGGGCCCCTAAAGGGTGAGAAGAAGTCTGGAATCCAAATGCGTAAAAATGCCCTGTGAAATCCTAAAGGTTCTCTTTGGTTTTAGGGCCTTTGCGCACCCAGGCTGCAAAAAGTGGCACACATGTGGTATCGCCGTACTCAGGAGAAGTAGGGCAATGTGTTTTGGGGTGTATTTTTATATATACCCATACTTTGTGTGAAAATATCTCTGTAAGCGACAACTTTTAAAAAATTTTATACAAAGTTGACAATTTACAGAGATATTTCTCTCACCCAACATGGGTATATGTAAAAATACACCCCAAAACACATTGCCCTACTTCTCCTGAGTACGGCGATACCACATAAGTGCCGCTTTTTGCAGCCTGGGTGCACAAAGGGCCCAAATTCAACAGTACCTTTAGGTTTTACATGGCGGCTCACAATTTAGCCCGCCCAAAATGCCAGAACAGTAAACACACCCCACAAATGACTCCATTTCGGAAAGTAGACACCCCAAGGTATTCACTGAGGGGCATAGTGAGTCCGTCTGATATTTTTATTTTTTTGCCAGAAGTTATCAGAAATTGAAACTTTTTTTTTTTTCTCAGAAAGTGTCATTTTCCGCTAACTTGTGAAAAAAATGAAATGATACATGAACTCACCAAGCCCCTCCGCGAATACTTTGGGGTGTCTTCTTTCTAAAATGGTGTAATTTGGGGGATATTTATACTATCCTGGCATTCTAGCACCTGAAGAAACATGACAGGTGCTCAGAAAGTCAGAGCTGCTTCAAAATGCCGAAATTCACTTTTTGCACCATAGTTTGTAAACGCTATAACTTTTACCCAAACCAATAAATATACACTTATTGGATTTTTTTTATCAAAGACATGTAGAACAATAAATTTAGAGAAAAATTTATATAGAAATGTAGTTTTTTTGAAAAATTTTACAACAGAAAGTGAAAAATGTCATTTTTTGCAAAAATTTCGGTAATTTTTGATTAATAGCAAAAAAGTAAAAATGTCAGCAACAATGAAATACCACCAAATGAAAGCTCTATTAGTGAGAAGAAAAGGAGGTAAAATTCATTTGGGTGGTAAGTTGTATGACGGAGCAATAAACGGTGAAAGTAGTGTAGTGCGGAATTGTAAAAAGTGGCCTGGTCATTAAGGGTGTTTAAGCTAGGGGGGCTGAAGTGGTTAAAGGGGTTGTACAGGTTCAGAGCTGAGAGTATGTCATGCCCTCCCTTGCCCTGTGTTGTATCGCGCAGAGCAAGTTTTTTTTGTGTACAATTCCACCTAGCAGTGTTCCGGTGATGTCACCGGCACTGATGGGCGAGCTTTAGGGCTGCCCTAGCTGTTTTACAGGCTAGGGCAGCGCTAAAGCCCGCCCATTAGTGTCGTTGACGTCACCAGGCTCACTGCTGGGTGGAAGCCTCCGCCTAGCAGCCCCTATGAAGAGCCTGGTACGTCACCAGATCTCCAAAAAATGCCTTTGCCCTGCGTGATTCAGCGCAGGTCAAAGGAGAGCATTGGGGCCAGAGGCATGGAGATAGGGATATGTCTGGGTTTAGCTCAGATCCTGGACAACCCCCTTAATCCCCTTTTATAGCTGGATCTCTCTGCATTTCAGCATTGCCGGAAGTTTGTATATCTCTGTGCAGCCCCATTAACTATTTATAATGGGGACTGGTGGAGATCCATACGCAACCCGGCAAATATGCAGAGAATCGGCTGGAAGAAAGCTGCTGTGCCAAATAGCCTGCCCGATCTCAAGCGCTAGTGTGAAACTAGCCTTAATAAAACAAGAATTTGTTTTTACCTAATTAGGTTTCTTTTACAATCTCTGCCACTCGTCTCCTGCATCACTTTTATGTTTTTCTCTGTTCTTTACCTTTGATCCTATCTTTTTGATTCTAGTTTCCAACTGTATTTTTGGTCCTACATACATCACCGCCTACTCTTGCGCTTAATAAAATGAGATCCAATTGTTATTGCTCTATCAAGTGTCCCTTCGATTTTTTGCCAGTTCTCTCCTGTATCACTTCTGTTGTTTCCTCATTCCCTATGTTATCCCTACTATTTTCATTTGAGCTTCCAATGGAATGACCGTATCTTTCGGTTTTATTCATTTTGGTCTTATTTCTTTACTTACTGCTCCTGTTCAATGGTACACTTGGGTTCACGACAATTTTTTTTTTCTTCACATTCTTAAAGGGATTCTGTCACCAGGTTATAGCCTATATAGATACGGACATGCACGGCTAGATCACCGCTAGCATGTCCGCACTATATCTGTGCCATAGCGCTGCGCTTTTTTATTCAGTGTAAAAAAATATTTTATTGATATGTAAATCAAGTTGTTAATATGCCAAAAGGCGGTACGAACCTTTCTTGTGCCCAGCCACGCCCCCCTGTGAAGGAGCCCAGCACCGCCTCCGTTTTACCAATCTTTTCCTTGCTCACAGTTATATCGCCGTAAATCTTTCGATGCACAAGATCGCACATGCCCAGTTCTTTCCCTGAGGCTGATGCCAGTACAGGGAAGGAACACTATTTCAGAAAACACGCCGCGAGATTTACGGTGATATAACTGTGAGCAAGGAGGAGATTAGTAAAACGGAGGCGGTGCTGGGCTCCTTCGCAGGGGGGCGTGGCTGGGCCCAAGAAAGGTTCGTACCGCCTCTTGGGCATATTAACACCCTGATTTACATATCAATAAAATCATTTTTTACACTGAATAAAAAAGCGCAGCGCTATGGCACAGATATAGTGCGGACATGCTACCGGCGATCTAGCCGGGCATGTCCTCATCTATATAGGCTATAACCTGGTGACAGAATCCCTTTAATCTATTCTTTTACACCATTCTTTCTTGCTCATAATTAATTTTTCTATTTGATATTTTTTCCTTTTTCAATTATTGCATAGATTTATTTTTTTATTTTTTTAATGGAATTGTTAATTTCATCTACTTCCTGTTGATTTGATCCATTTCCGTTTCACCAAGAATATAAAGTCCACTTGTTCTGTGTATTCCATATGGGTCTTGGCTGTTGTTTCTTGCATTCATTTTTTAATAAGAGGACACTTATCAGTTAGCGCTCCCTATTCCACTTTTTTATGTAGTTTTATTGGCGATTCCTTTCTGGACCTCTGAATAGTATTTCCAGCAGGAGGGAGTTTACTTTTGCTATACAATGTACGGCGCTGTGCTCGGTGAGCTGCGAGAAGGCTGCGGTGTTCACAGGAGCACCAGTGCCTTCTCAAATGGAGGATCTCGAGTGTCAGACCCCCACAGATCTGATACTGATGACCTATCCAGAGGCTAGGTAATCAATTAAAAAGTCTTGGAAAACCCTTTAAATAAAGGTTAATTTTAATGGAAATTTTTCGTTGTTGATGTACTTTCCCTAGGCTAATTGTGGCCTACTGATCAGGTTCTGTTTTTACAGAACGTCGGCTCCTCTTCGAACAGCTGATTGACTCGGGCACCGGGTGTCAGACCCTGCTGATCCGATATTGATGACCTATCCTGAGGATAGGTTATCAATATAAACAGGGTGCACAACCCCTTTAAGCCTGATGGGGGATTCAGGTTAATGACTTCCTGCCTAGTCAGCTACTAGATATTAGCATTAAATGTAATGGTAGTGTCCCTTTAAAGATTGACTACCAGCTACAATTTTGCACATAGGACGCACTCCTGACCCAACCAAAACTTTCTTTAAGCACTTTCTACCTTTGTGTAGACTGGCAATATTCATTTTGATTCTCTTTGCCCTAGGTATTACATTAAACTCTAATCTTTTTAAAGCAAGGATTCATCTAGGTCATGGTTGTTGTTTTCTTGGTTTTTTTTCGCCTTTGCACCGAGCAGAAAATCCGCAGCCACACATAAAATATCAGCAATAAATAAAGGCAAGCTTGATATTTTTATAATACACAAGTTGCATCGATTGAACTTTAAAAGAACATATTATTACACCGAATTCTGAAAATGCCCCGAAAATGCTACTTTCCGCCTTTTTTTATGATCTTATTATTTTTATATGAGTCCAAAGATTTTTTTGGGGGCTAGTTTGTGCACTTGTTATGTAATTCCCTCCCCGATAATATCTTAGGCAGTGTGTCCTATTAATTGTTAATTAACAGAGATTTAATGCAGTGTCAACCACTTTCTCCCGCCGCCGTCGGTGCAATCTTGACTCTATTCTGACTTTTACCGCCCTTAGTAGTAAAACGTTGGCACGCAAACGCCTTTCTTTGGAATGGGCTCCCCAAAGTGTACTCATTCCAATTAAAACTGCTTTCTTTTACCACATCCAATAATTATTCATTCCATTTTATTTACTTGCAGATGGCTGGAATGTCCCATATCATCTTATTTTTTATCTCCAACGCGCCTTTTTATAAACACCTTTTCATTACGAGGCAGCCTGCATGCTGAGACAGCATGCCTTTTGTTTCTGAACTTAATTGGTTCTGGTAGACACACAAGCCGCCATTGCTATATTCAGAGAGAGTCATTTTCATGTAAATTCCTACCTCACTGTTTTATTGCAAAATCTAATTAATTTAAATCTGGTGCCTGGGTTATTAAATTAGTATCTTACTTTTATATAGACTATTGAAGTGGTATAAGAAAATACTTAATAGAGGGTGGGGGAGGGGCGAGGAAGACTGTATGTGGAGCACTGCTTAGTAAAGCCTGAATTCCGATAATTTGCTTATCTGTACATCTTATATAAAGGGATGTTCTGCACCAAAATAATCTACCATTTATGATTCTATTTCATAATTAAAAGTTTTGCACATGGGGGTCGTTGTTTTTATATTTACCTTAGGGCTCATGCACACAAACGTATTTTCTTTCCGTGTCGGTTCCGTATATTTTTGCAGACCGTATACGGAACCATTCATTTCAATGGGTCCGCAAAAAACTCATTCTGCTTCTATATGTCCGTATTTCCGTTTCGCAAAAAAATAGAACATGTCCTATTATTGTCCGCATTACGGACAAGGATAGTACTGTTCTATTAGGGTCCAGCTGTTCCGTTCTGCAAAATAAGGAATGCACACGGACGTCATCCAATTTTTTGTAGATCCATTTTTCGCGGACCGCAAAATAAATACGTTCGTGTGCATGAAGCCTAAGGGTCCAAATAAGGATCTTGTATTAGGCTCCATTTACACGTCTGCTAGTGTTTTGCGGATCCGCGGATCCGCAAAACACGGACATTGGCGATGTGCGTTCCACAATTTGCGGACCCCACATCGCCGACACTATATAGAAAATGCCTTTTCTTGTCCGCAATTGCGGACAAGAATAGGACATGTTCTATTTTTTTCGTGAACGAGATTGTGGACCCGGAAGTGCGGATCCGCAATTGCGGACGCGGGAGGGACATCGTCTGTCCCCATTGAAATGAATGGGTCCACAATTCCATTCAGCAAAATGTGGAACAGAATTGCGGACGTGTGAATGGAGCCTTAAAGGAATACACAGTAGAAAACTGATATACTGTGCTTCGTCTAGTGCAGGGCTGAGGAGATGGAGAAGGACTCTATCTTTAAAGGCTCACGCACACAAACGTATTTTTTTGTCCGAGTCCGTTCCGTTTTTGTTTGTGGCCCGTATGCAGAACCATTCATTTCAATCGGACCACAAAAAAACGCAATCCGTATCCGTATGTCTGCAAGTCTGTTCCGGAAAAAAATAGAACATGTCCTTTTTTTGTCCATTTAGCGGACATTGTTACAATAGATCCGCAAAAAAAAAAAAAAAAAGATATAGCACGGACGTCACACGGGTGTCATCCGTTTTTTTGCGGATCTGTGTTTTGCGGACCGCAAAATACATACGGTCGTGTGCAGGAGCCCTAAAGGGAATGTGTTATCAGAAAATTACCTAGTTTTTATGTTAAACATAATTTAAATGGAATAATAAATTTAAGAATTTTTGGTGGTGTTATTTTTAATTTTCCATGTCTATATTTAAACAAAATCCTAAAATCCTACGGTTTTCACACTGGCCACTAAGCCCAATATATGGTACCACTTCCTTGTCTGTAAGGGCTCATGCACACAAACGTATTATCTTTCCGTGTCCATTCCATTTTTTAGTTTTTTTTGCAGACTGTATGCGGAACAATTCATTTCAATGGGTCCACAAAAAAACGGAAGGTACTCCAGGTGCATTCTGTTTCCGTACGTCTGTATGTCCATTCCACTAAAAAATAGAACATGTCCTGTTATTGTCCACATTACAGATGAGGATAGGACTGTTCTATTAGGGGCGAGCTGTTCCGTTCCGCAAAATACAGAATCCAAAAGGACGTCATCAATTTTTTTGTGGATCTGTTTTTTGCGGACCACAAAATACATACGGTTGTGTGCATGAGCCCTTAAGATCATTTCCCTACAGTCATCTCATTATCATCACTGGCTGGATTATAATGACAGATATCACCTCCATATAAGTATCCACCATTCACAATAGGTGATATCACAGCTTAGGGTACTTTCACACTTGCGTTGGTGCGGATCCGTCTGTTTATTTGCACAGACGGATCCGCACCTATAATGCAAACTTTTGTATCCATTCAGAACGGATCCGTTTGCATTAGTTTTAAAGAAAAATGTCAATGTCAAAACGGATCGGTTTTGAATTACTTTGAAAGTCAATGGGGAACGGATCAGTTTTCAAATGCACCATATTGTGTCATTGAAAACGGATCCGTCCCCATTGACTTACATTGTAATTCAAAACGGATCCGTTCGGCTCCGCATCTTCAGGCGGATGCCAAATTGCTGGATGCTGCGTTTTGGTGTCCGCCTCCAAAACGGAATAGAAGCGGAACGGAGCCGAACTGATGCATTCCGAACGGATCCTTATCCATTCAGAATGCATTGGGGCTTAACTGATCCGTTTTGGACCGTTTGTGAGAGCCCTGAAACGGATCTCACAAACGGAACCCAAAACGCCAATGTGAAAGTACCCTTATCTACTCCCTCCTGACCTCTGCACAGGTCACAGAGCATGTCTAGAAAACTCTCCCATAGAATTCACTGAGGTTCCTGTCCGTGGTGTCTGTGGCCCATGTGGCTGCTGTAAAGTCAATTCAGGCAAGATGGCAGGCCCCGTAATCATGTTCAGGAAATAGCATAAAAAATCTGAAAATAAAAACAGAAAAAATAGGCTATATGCCATTATCTGGTTTTAACTAGTAGAAAAATTTATCAGTGACACATTCCCTTTAATTATTTCCAGCTGAAGGTGCCCAGGGGCGGCATCATAACGGCCGGTGCCCAGGCCACGAGCTCATCTTCCTAAGTGTCCACGCTCCCTTTCACCTAGACGTCCAACCCAGTGTCTTCTGCTTGGCCTCCTCCTGAAGTGGCTAAATCCCGCGCCTGCGACGAGGATCCGGCAGTCCGTACCTGCGCACTGGTTTCCCGATTTCTGGCGCAAGCATCGGGGTATCCTATGCGCAGGCTAGAGTCCGTACAGCGATACTCCTGGAAGCGCTGCATCGGAGGGCCGTTCAGAGCGGACTGCAGGATCCCCGGCGCAGGCACGGGGTTTAGCCACTTCAGAAGGAAGCCAAGCAGAAGACACTGGGCGGGCCGTCTGGGTGAAAGGGGGCGTGGACACTTAGGAAGATGAGCTCGCGGCCTGGGCACCGGCCGTTATGACGCCGCCCCTGGGCACCTTCAGCTGTGATTGACAGCTGCAATAAAAGTCATTTTATGAAGATAGATAAGCTGTGAAACAATGGGGTAAGAGGCTTTTTAATAGGGGGGCAATTCAGAACAGGAATATATGAGTACTGAAAATGGGCTTTGGGGGGTGAAAGACTTCCTTTAAGTAATTTAAGTTGCTGAAGGTTTTAGAGTATTTGGCTGTTGTATGTGACTTTCTTTTTGGTGTGCATTGAATGTCCTCAGACCCTGAATTAGGCATAACTCAGTATAATCTATACTCAGTTAGATCACTATATTAGTATCGGGTGCTACCCTCTACTGTATTCAACTATTCCTCAAATCGATAGCACAACACCAAAATTTAATCATATAAAAATATTATTTTATTAGAGATAATTTAAAATTACAGCCAATTTAAATTAAGGAAACCATTCTTACAAAACGCCATCCTTCCTGCATAATAATCAAATGAGAGACTGGTGATACTAGTAATAGGTAATCTATCAATGTACCCTCCTTATAATCCACTATCCCGATAGTTCCTGTGGTCAGGGAGACAAATGCGCCCACCGGCTTCTGGAGTCTTCCTACACTAAACCACACCTATCATAGGCATAATAGTATAAAATATTAAAACATAAAGCAACATACCCTCAATGATTCTCTTGTTAAATCCGCAGGAATGGCGTCCCTCTACGCGCGTTTGCGTGTTGCCGTCAGGAGGAGAGCTCTCCTCTGACGGCAATACGCAACGCGTAGAGGACGCCATTCCGCGGATTAACAAGAGAATCATTGAGGGTATGTTGCTTTATGTTTTAATATTTTATACTATTATGCCTATGATAGGTGTGGTTTAGTGTAGGAAGACTCCAGAGCCGGTGGGCATTTGTCTCCTGACCACAGGAACTATCGGGATAGTGGATTATAAGGAGGGTACATTGATAGATTACCTATTACTAGTATCACCAGTCTCTCATTTGATTATTATGCAGGAAGGATGGCGTTTTGTAAGAATGGTTTCCTTAATTTAAATTGGCTGTAATTTTAAATTATCTCTAATAAAATAATATTTTTATATGATTAAATTTTGGTGTTGTGCTATCGATTTGAGGAATAGTTGATAACTCAGTATAAGGCTACATGCACACGACCGTTGCCTGCCTCCGCGTCCGCTCCTCCTGCAAATTTTGCGTCCGTCAAAAAAAACGGATGACGGACCGTTTTTTTTTACGGATCCAATTTTTATTGCAGATCCATTGTAAAAATGCCTATCCTTGTCCGCAAACGTGAAAAAAATAGGACATGCTCTATTCTTTTGACGGAATGAAAACACGGATCACGGATGCGGAACAAAAACGGTTGTCCAACCGCATTTTTTGACGGACCCATTGAAATGAATGGGGAAGCATCCTATCCGTGAAAAAAAACGGAACGGACGTGGAAACAAACAACGGTCGTGTGCATGGGGCCTAAATTACTTTTTGCATGGAGTGTTCCTTTAAAAATTTGCAGTGGAGCTGAAGCACTCAGCGGTCCTAGGCTGTTGCTGCAGTGTGAATCTTTGTGCAATAGGATGTGAATTGCAGAAAGTAGTTTTCTGATCAGCAGACTCCATTTTAAATTAAAAAAAGCAAGAATAACCATGTAGTGCATGGAAATGAAGCTGAATCATTTTCTACCATACTGTTTGTTTCAATTTTGTACTATGTTCAAGATCGCTGCTTGCTGTTAGTGAATATAAGTGTTCTTGTAATATAAAAATGTGTAAACCTGCAAGACATTTATGGTATCATGGAAGGATTGAATTTGAATTTTAATGATAAAATTCAAGTATAGAAAATGGTAACTTAAAGGGAACCTGTTACCATGAAAATGCAGTGTAGTGTGCAGGCTGCGTGTTCTAGAGCAGGAGGAGCTGAGCAGACTGATATATAGTTTGAGGCTGGGTTCACACGAGCGTGTCCGGATTAGGTCCGGATGCGTTGCGGATGCGTTCAGTGAAAACTGTGCGATTTCACAGGCAAAGCCATTCAGTTTTGCCTGCGATTGCGTTGAGTTGTTCAGTTTTTTCTGCGCGGGTGCAATGCGTTTTGATGCGTTTTTCACGCGCGTGATAAAAAACTGAAGGTTTACAAACAACATCTAGCAACCATCAGTGAAAAACGCAACGCACCCGCACTTGCTTGCGGATGCAATGCGTTTTTCACTGAAGCCCCATTCACTTCTGTGGGGTTAGGGCTGCGTGAAAAACGCAGAATATAGAACATGCTGCGATTTTCACTCAACGCACAAGTGATGCGTGAAAAAAAACGCTCATGTACACAGACCCATTGAAATGAATGGGTCAGGATTCAGTGCGGGTGCAATGCGTTCACATCACGCATTGCACCCGCGCGGAAAACTCGTTCGTGTGAAAGGGGCCTTAGGAGTCCACTCAGTGATAGAAGCCTTCCCTGTCTGCTTAATCATGTAGGGTTAGCTGTCAATCAGCGAGTGGCACCACCCACATGACTCCTAAGCAAAAAAAAAAAGAGCAGAAGTGTAAATTGATAATTTACTAGTTCTATTGAATCTTTTTCCACAGAAATATCAGTCTGCTCAGCTCCTCCTGCTCTATAACATGCTGCCTGCAGATTGCACTGCATTTTTGTGCTTGTTGTCACTACTGCCCTGAAGATGTGAGGAACCAGAGTCTTTTGATTTTATTTTATTTTTTTAAGTGCCAAAGAACAGGGGAAAAAATAAATGAATAAAGAAATAAAATCCACAATGACACATAATAATGGGCTTTTCCGATTTCATACAGACCCCTGCTCTTATGGAAGGGGAAAAGCCTTTCATGCATATTTTGGCTGAACCCAGCTTGACAAGTTAGTGCAGGAACCCTGTTGTGGCCTTTCAGGTAAGGTTTTATTTGCAATTGTTATGCATGCAATTCCCCAATCTATGCAGATACTGTTTACAGTTCTTAAAGAGCCCCTGTCAGCTCTGAAATAGCAATGCTGGAGCGTTATTAATGCTCTGTCAGAGGATGGCTTTCTTGTGATTTGGTTTTTGGAAAACATTTCTGCAGCATTTTTCCCATCACTGCGAAAAAAAACTGCATTGCAGCTTCAACAAGTGAGCCCAGCCTGATGCCGGTCATCCGTTTTTTCCACCTGGCAATATATTAGTAAAATAACTTTTTGATGTTACCGTTCCCCTTTTCTATGGGGTGTCTGTGTCTCTAGATTGGGGGTGCACAGCCTTTTTTGGTCTGAAGGCCGCGTTGTCACATTGTTCTCTTGCCGACCAGCGATCGTTTGCATTGGCCTATTACAAAGGCAGCATGATTATACGGGTCAATCAATGGGAACAAGCATTCCTATGAATGCTCATTTCCGATCATTGGCCTGAAAATCATGCAGTGTAAGGCCCCATTCACACGTCCGCAAGTGTTTTGCGGTTCCACGGATCCGCAAAACACGGGCATTGGCGATGTGTGTTCCGCAATTTGAGAACCGCACATCGCCGGCACTTTATAGAAAATGCCTTTTCTTGTCCGCAACTGCGAACATGAATAGGACATGTTCTATTTTTTTTCGGGAACGCGATTGCGGACCCGGAAGTGCAGATCCGCAATTGTGGACCCGGGCGGGACATCATCTGTCCCCATAGGAATAAATGGGTCTGCAATTCCGTTCCGCAAAATGTGGAACAGAATTGCGGACGTGTGAATGGGGCCTAAGGGTGCCTTCACACGTAGCTGATTTTTTTTAAATTTGAACATCCACAGGTGTGGATTTCTCAAAGTTGCGGTTTTTGGTGTGGATTAGGCTGTGGATTTTGTGTGTGAACAATGTTACGTATTTTATCGCAGATAACATCTCCACTGGAATGAATGGTGACATTCAGCTACAGGAAATCAACAAAACTTTATTTGCATTCTGTTCTGCTACGAAACGTCTATTCCACAACGGAACAGAAAGCAGGCATTGGCACTTTTCGTGTGGGTAATCCACTGCGGGAAAGAGTGCCAAGCCCCGCTTCAGACAGCAGAGACACAGAGCATTAACATGATTGATACTGCTCAGTGCCTCTCTGTGATCTTTTTACTAAAAATGACAGTGAAATAAAGCTGTCACCGTGATTGTGTAGTAAAAAGATCACAGATAGGCACAGAGCATTATTAATGAAGTTAATGCTCCGTGCTTCTGCTGTCTACAGCGGGTCTTGGCTGTCATTCACGCAGCGGATGACACGCAGGGCATCCGCTCATGTGAAACTGCCCTTAGGCCCCCTTCACACTGGCGAGAATTCCGCGCGGGTGCAATGCGTGAGGTGAACACATTGCTCCCGCACTGAATCCAGACCCATTCACTTTAATGGGGCTATGCAGATGAGCGGTGATTTTCACGCATCACTTGTGCAGTGAGTGACAATCGCAGCATACTCTATATTCTGCATTTTTCATGCAACGCAGGCCCCATAGAAGTGAATGGGGCTAGGTGAAAATAGTAAGCATTCTGTATTAAGTATGCTATTATTTTTCTTTATAACCATGTTATAAGGGAAAATAATAAAATCTGCACAACACCTAACCCAAACCCGAACGTCCATGAAGAAGTCCGGGTTCGGGTCTGGGTACCACATTAAGTTTTTTCTTACGCGCGTGCAAAAGGTATTGCACTCGCGTGGGAAAAACTGAACAACGGAAAGCAAACACAGACAAAACTGACTAAAATTGCGTCGCTACTCGCGTGGGTTTCCCGCAATGCACCCTGAACGCATCCCGCGATGCCTGTGTGAAAGAGGCCTTAGGCTACGTTCACATGACAACATTTGTCGCGCGACAAAAAGTCGCACTATTGTCGCGCGACAATTTTTATAATGGGAGTCTATGGTGTCGCATTGCGACATGCTGCGACTGCGACGCGACAGTCGCAAAAAATTAATTCAAGATGGGTTTTTCTGCGACTGTCGCATCGCAGTCGCAGCATGTCGCATGTCGCAATACGACACCATAGACTCCCATTATAAAAATTGTCGCGCGACAACAGTGCGACAAAATGACGCGCGACAAATGTTGCAGTGAAGTTGTGACTTATTGTCGCGCGACAAATGTCGTCGTGTGAACGTAGCCTTATAGGGGCTTCAGTGGCAACATTTCCTTACTAATGAGGAAAGCGCTCATTACTTAACACTTTAATGACAGACAATTGTTTGTGATTTAGATTATGTGATGGCTTAACGGTTGTAACTTTTTTATTTGTTGGACTGCCAAAATCATTTTTGACAAACAGGCTTCGTAATATGTTTTCAATATTTTTTTTTTCTTTTTTAGTTTTAATTGGGGAAAACTGTGCAAAACATTTTTTTTTATTTATTGTTTTTCAAACCATAGCTACTTTTTCTTTAGGGGAATCTGTAACCACAAAGCCTGCATATAAATCCTAATGACTTGTCAGATGTGCGCTTGCTTGTTGATTCCAATGTACTTTGCCCAATCTCGATCAGTGGCACTGTTGCGGAAAAATCATTTTAAATTTATGCAAATGACCTGTGTGGTAAGGTGCAGGGTGCCGTCCTAGATGGTAGGTACGTGTCACCGAGGTTCATAGCCTCGATGAGGTAGGAGCCGTTTGTTGATGTCAGTAGCAGGTAGTGCTACTGACACATTTGCTAAGTAGCATGGCTGCAAAGCCGATCCGGGCCGGCTCTTACCGGGAGCAGCTAAAGTGTAGGGTGGGTGGCTGCTCCCCACGTCCCAGTCCTGGTTTTGGGCTGGGCTTTATAAACTCAGCCAGCACCACCAGCTGGGAGAGTGATTGTCTTGGAAGCTGCTGCTAGTGGTGTGGAGCTCTCTGGGGTGGAAGGACGTGCCCAGCAAGGAGGCGTGCAGCCGTCCTGGAACCCTGAAGGAGGATTGTCCTGACAGCCAGGTGCGAACCCGCACATCAAACCTGCCAGGTGAATGGAACCTGTGTTTGGACATTTTGTTTTCCCCTTCATTTGCTGATGTGTGTGACTTAACACCAATTGACTTTCTGCTGTTATTTTGATACAAGTGTGAATAAAACACTGTTTTCCGCACCTTCTGGACTCCCTGTTGCCTCTATACTGCACCCGCACCACCGTCTACCAGAGCGACTCCCACATTTGGTGTCGGATGCGGGCATGCGCAGTGAGGCTGGCGTGAACGCCGAACTTTGTTTTTGCGGGGCAAAAGTGAATGTCCTATATTAAGCCGGCAAAGTTGCAGCCTGTGATCCCACGACAAAATGGAGGCGGCTGTGAAAGCCCTCATAGAGGCTAACGTGCAGCAGCGGGAGACCAACCAGCTACTGTTACAGCACGTGATGGCGTTGCAAGCGGCAGGAGCGTCCCACCGCGTCCACGATGCCCGGAAAGCTGTCCGTACCGCGATCCCTAAGATGACCCCCTCGGATGATGTTGAGACCTATCTGGCGGTGTTCGAGAAGGTGGCCGTGAGGAGAAATTACCCGAGAACAGTGGGCAGAGGTCATCGCTCCGTTCCTGGCGTCTGGACCCCAGCAAGTATTTTTGACCTCCCAGGTGACCAAGCAGCTGACTACCCGACTGTGAAAGGTGAGATCCTGGCAAGACTGGGGGTGAATGTTTTGGTCCGGGCCCAGCGGGTGCATCAGTGGGAGTTTAACCCGGCTGAACCCGCCCGGCCACAATACTATGACTTGCTACAACGGTTGCAAAAATGGCTGCAGCCAGACATACTGACTCCCACTGCTATGCTCGACCGTCTGTTAGCCGATGTCTTCTGGAGGGCTTTGCCTTACCCTCTCCAGCACTGGATCGGCCAGGTATCGCCCACCAATGCCCTGGAGATGGTCGACCTGGTGGAGCGATGCGAGGCCACCAGAAACCTGCAGGGAGTCTTGCTGGGAAGGGGTCAGTTAAACCCGGAGGCCTCTGCCCCAGTTCCAACGTCCGGCGACAGAGCGGCCTGCACGGAATATACCCCCTGCGAGCCCGCCTCCCGTGGTATGCTGGAGGTGTCAGGAGCCAGGCCACATCAGGGCCGACTGTCCGCATCGGGATGAGCTGATGGAGGTGAACTACGGGGTCGCCACTCCTTGTATGCACGGAAGCTGTGCGCAACTGGCACCCGTGAGGTGCAAGACCATAACCACCTGTGTCAGGTAGAGGTGGGAGATTCGCTGGCGGTGGCTCTGCTGGACTCCGGGAGTTTAGTCTCCCTGGTAAGGGCTGCCCTTGTGCGGCCTGCGGAGTATACTGGCCGTAAAGTCGGGGTCCTGTGCATCCACGGAGACCTGAAAGACTACCCCACTGCACTAGTGACTTTGTCCACAGCGGCTGGTAGGTGGACCCACGAGGTGGCTGTCGCTACTACACTCCCACACGAACTAATACTTGGGAGGGACTTCCCGGTTTTCCGGCGCTGTGGCCGGCAATAAAGGTATCTGAGGGACCCGAGACAGGGGTGACCCTAGCAGAGTGGCCTGATACCGCTGGAAGGCCAGAACCCTGGGAGCCCGAGTCTGAAGGGCCGGCGGTAGGGGTGACCACTGCTCCAGCGGTAGAGGGAAACAACCCCACTGAGTGTAATGGTGGGAGACACGGAGGACTTGCCACCGGGACCTGAGTTGGCAGACCTCAATGTCTCCGGGGAAAATTTTGGGACCGCACAACACCGGGACCAAACCTAACCAGGGCCTGGGAGAATGTGCTGGAAATTGATGGTAAACCCCAGAAACCAGGGGCTGAATTAATGTTCCCACGATTTATTGTTCTACAGGATATGTTGTATCGGGTGAACCAAATCCGAGGTGAACCTGTTGAACAGTTGGTGGTGCCCACAGCATATCGCAAGCTTGTCATGGAGCTTGCCCACCAACATGTTCTTGGGGGACACCTGGGGTGGCAGAAAACCCAGGACCGCATACTGCAGCGGTTTTATTGGCCCAGTGTGTTCAAGGAGGTAGAAAATTATTGTAAGTCCTGTCCAACCTGTCAGATAACTAGCCCCCAACCTCATTTCCGTAGTCCTCTGGTACCTCTGCCAATTATTGAAGTACCGTTTGAGCGAATCGCTATGGATTTAATTGGGCCTGTACCAAAAGTCTGCCAGGGGCCACCAACACATTCTGGTAGTTCTCGACTATGCCACTCGGTATCCGGAGGCGGTGCCTCTGCGACATACCTCAGCTAAGCTCATTGCCAAGGAGTTAATGGAAATGTTTTCCCGTGTGGGCCTGCCAAAAGAGGTTCTGACAGACCAAGGGACCCCTTTTATGTCCAAAGTAATGAGGGAACTGTGTAAATTGTTGCGTATAAAGCAGTTACGGACGTCCGTTTACCATCCATAAGCGGACGGTCTTGTTGAAGAGTTTAACCAAACTCTAAAAAATATGTTAAAGAGGGTGGTGTCTAGAGATGGGAAGGACTGGGATCTGCTTCTGCCCTATCTCATGTTCGCAGTGCGAGAGGTGCCCCAGGCCTCTACTGGGTTCTCGCCCTTCGAACTGCTTTATGGCAGACACCCTCGGGGCCTGTTGGATATCGCCAAGGAAGCATGGGAACAGCAGCCTGTCCCCCACAAAAGTGTCATTGAGTATGTCGCCCAGATGCAGGAACGGATGGAAAGGGTGTTGCCCTTGGTCGGGAGCATATGGAGGCAGCGCAACAAGCCCAGAGTAGGGTGTACAATCGTCAGGCTCGAGTGCGGGACTTCAATCCGGGAGACCGGGTTTTGGTTCTGGTACCCACCCTTGACAACAAATTCCTAGCTAGGTGGCAGGGCCCCTATGAGGTGATCGAGAAGGTAGGGAAGTAAATTACAAAGTACACCAGCCAGGGCGGCGCAAGCCGAGCAGGTGTACCACGTGAATTTACTAAAGCCGTGGAAAGATAGGGACACGGCCGGCGACCACAGCCCCCGGCCAGGGCTTCTAGGTGAAAGGGTCCAGCCCCACAGTTCGAGGCCTGTGAAGCCGTAACCACGGTAAAAATTGCAGACAGCCTGTCTTCCAAACAAGTTCAGGAAGTCAGGGAATTCCTCAGTCGGAACACGGATGTGTTCTCGGACCTCCCTGGCCGCACGTCCCTCATCCGACATGACATCGTCACTGAGCCTCAGGCCAAGGTCGGTTAAAACCATACCGGGTACCCGAGGCTCGGCGGCGGGCCATCGCGGAGGAAGTGCAATTAATGTTGAAGCTCGATGTCATTGAGGAGTCGAAAAGTGAGTGGGCCAGTCCCATAGTCCTAATACCCAAGCCGGATGGGACGTTGCGGTTCTGCAACGACTTTCGTAAGATTAAATGAAGTGTCCAAGTTTGTGGCGTATCCCATGCCCGGGTAGACGAGCTTGTTGAAAATTTAGGACAAGCCCGTTATTTTTCTGTGCTGGACCTCACTAAAGGGTACTGGCAGGTACCCTTAACGAGTCGGCTAAGGAAAAAACCGCGTTTGTTACCCCGCAGGGCCTGTATCACTACAAGGTGTTACCCTTTGGCCTGCATGGCGCCCCGCCACCTTCCAAGGTTAATGGACATAGTGCTGCGACCACATCGTCGGTGCGCCTCGGCCTACTTAGATGATGTAATCATCCACAGCACCGACTGGGAAAGCCATTTGCCCAAAGTGCAGGCGGTAGTAGATGCCCTGAGGAAAGCTGGTCTAACCGCCAATCCAAAGAAGTGTGCGATTGGGTTGGAAGAGACCAAATACCTGGGATATGTCATTGGGCGGGGAGTCATCAAGCCTCAGGTAAATAAGGTAGAGGCAATACGGAGTTGGCCCCGACCGGTCACCACCAGGCAGGTAAAGTCGTTCCTGGGGATTGTGGGGTATTACATGAGGTTTGTGCCCCACTTTGCTACTATCGCTTCGCCATTGACAGAGTTGTTAAAGGGGCGTAAGACAGGGATGGTCCGCTGGAATGAGCAGGCGGAAAAGGCTTTCTCCGCCTTGAAATCGGCCCTGTGTGGGTCCCCGGTTTTGGTGACACCCGATTTCAGGAAGGATTTCGTAGTCCAGACCGACGCCTCTGAGGTTGGCCTTGGTGCGGTACTGTCGCAGGAAGTCAACGGGGAGGAGCATCCCGTTGTCTTCCTCAGCCGCAAGCTCACCCCAGCAGAGACTAGGTACAGCATAGTCGAGAGAGAGTGCCTGGCCATCAAGTGGGCACTCGAGGCCCTCCGTTATTACCTGTTGGGCAGAAGCTTTCGCCTGGTGACCGACCACTCCCCACTCAAGTGGATGTCCCAAGCCAAAGAGAGGAATGCTCGGGTCACCAGGTGGTTTCTGTCCCTACAGAATTTTAAATTCACGGTGGAGCACAGAGCGGGCCGGTTATTAAAAAATGCAGGCGCGCTCTCCCGGGTACACTGTTTGTCCTGTGTCCACCCCCTCAGGGTTGAACAAAGGGGGTATGTGGTAAGGTGCAGGGTGCCGTCCTAGATGGTAGGTACGTGTCACCGAGGTTCATAGCCTCGGTGAGGTAGGAGCCGTTTGTTGATGTCAGTAGCAGGTAGTGCTACTGACACATTTGCTAAGTAGCATGGCTGCAAAGCCGATCCGGGCCGGCTCTTACCGGGAGCAGCTAAAGTGTAGGGTGGGTGGCTGCTCCCCACGTCCCAGTCCTGGTTTTGGGCTGGGCTTTATAAACTCAGCCAGCACCACCAGCTGGGAGAGTGATTGTCTTGGAAGCTGCTGCTAGTGGTGTGGAGCTCTCTGGGGTGGAAGGACGTGCCCAGCAAGGAGGCGTGCAGCCGTCCTGGAACCCTGAAGGAGGATTGTCCTGACAGCCAGGTGCGAACCCGCACATCAAACCTGCCAGGTGAATGGAACCTGTGTTTGGACATTTTGTTTTCCCCTTCATTTGCTGATGTGTGTGACTTAACACCAATTGACTTTCTGCTGTTATTTTGATACAAGTGTGAATAAAACACTGTTTTCCGCACCTTCTGGACTCCCTGTTGCCTCTATACTGCACCCGCACCACCGTCTACCAGAGCGACTCCCCACACCTGCTTGGTGCAACAAGGGTGTCACCATTGCACCTCAAGCTCTGCTCTCTTTACCTGCTGGCCATGCCCCACAGCTTTGCATCACAGGGCTAGGCAGTACTGACATAATCACACCTGCAAGCTTCAGGCCTGTAATCCTTAACCCCTTAGTGACCACCACTCTTTTTACTGCGGTCACTAAGGGTGGTCAGTCTACGTACTGCATGGGTCTCCGGTGCATTAGGAGAGGGGAGGACTTGGCTCCTGCTCTAATGGCCCGGACAGGCAGGAGAGCAGTTCCGGGCCGTTCAAACCCTTACATGCCACATCCGCAATAGTGCCCGTGGAATGTAAACGATTACAGAGGGAGCTGACTACTTCTGTCTCCCATTGACACCTCATGAATAAAATCACAGGGTGCAGATGTGTGTGCATGCAGGCCAGGGTCTAGTGAAGGTCCCAGGCCTGCCTCTAGAGTGTCCCAACAGGCCATGCCTCTCTGGCACAGCCTGCTGGTGAATGTCAGTATAACACTGACATTAAGGCTAGGGCTACACGACGACATGTCTCGTGCGACAACAAGTCGAGACACATAGGGCACAACTACACTGCAACATGTGTCGCACGACATTGATGTCACACCAATGTCGCGTGACAATTTTTATAATGATTGTCAATGGTGTCACATTGCGACATGTGACATGCTGCGACTGCGACGCGACAGTCGCAGAAAAACCCATCTCGGCTGGATTTTTTGCTACTGTCGTGTCGCAGTCGCAGCATGTCGCATGTCACGGTGCGACACCATAGACTGCCATTATAAAAATTGTGGCATGACATTGGTATGCCAAAATGTCGCACGACATATGCCGTCATGTATCCCTAGCCTAAAACACAATGCACTTCAGAAGCAATCAAAATATTGCCTATTATAGTTCCCTTCTGGGTATTAAATGGTTAAAAAGAAAGAAAGAAAAGTATTACATAAAAAAAAAATTGCTTCTTTTTTTTACTGAAAAATGCTTTTCAAATGGAAAAATTGCAATAATAAAATCTCTTTCACATAGTTATCGCTGCATCGATAATGGCCCGCACTATGCAATTATCAGTTAATTTATCCCATATGGTGAACCCCATTAAAAAATGCCAGAATTGCTGCTTTTTGCTTAATCATCACAAAAAAAAATCAAAAAGTGTTATGTACTCTGAAATGATACCAATGAAAACTACGAGCCGTCCCACAAAAATCAAGCCCACACACAGCACCTTAGAAAGAAAAGTAAAAAATGAAAAAATTTGCTTTGTCATTAAGGCCTAAAACAGGCTGGTCACTAAGGGGTTAAATGATTTTATTTTATTTTTTTCTAAAACAGACAACCCCTTTAAGAACAATCCTATCTCATAGCTGTGATCAGAGGCAATATCCGCCTAGTCCCTGTCTCATTTGTAATCTTTATTTATGCTTGTTGTGGTTTTTTGTGTTTTCCTCGTCTGGCTTTGACTATTTTACCTTATTTTGCAGTTTTGTATTATTTGTAAGAAATCGTAACAATAAAACAAGCAGCTCTCTCAATTTTTTTATGCCCACGTCGCATTTTGAACTTTTCTCCAAGTGGGATTAAAAAGTGTCTTAAAATCTTCCATAATTCTAGTTCCTTGTGGTAGAATTTACTCCTCCGTATTGCAATATAGGTTTATATATAAGCGCCCCTGATACATAAAGCAGCCCGCTCACCGTACATCACAGGCTATAGTGTCAACGACATCCTACATAACTTTTTCGGCCATCATCCGCAGAAGGGTAACGTTCTCATTTATAAACTCAAAGACACTTTGCCTGGTATCAATTTCCAACCCAGGCTTCAATCAATGTAATAAAATCAGAATAAAACTGTTTAAGTAATGAAATGTTACCTTTGGATCCTGCCTCGTAAAAATGAAGAGGAGCTCAGATCATGAATTAACAAACAGAGAGCAGATATATATCCTTATGTTCTTATTGCTGCAGTAATATAACATTTTTATTGGTGCCGCCGCAACCGTGACCATAAAGTTATATTGTGAATCTCCTTAGGCCTAATTTTTTATTATTTTTTTTCCACTTCTAAAAATAGCTGCTTTAAAAAGATGACATACTAGACAGTGCTGGCTTAAAGGGGAATTCCCCCCTACTGCGGATGGTATGGGCCAAGATAGCTGATCCATTTGCAAAAATATGACATTTTTCTGTATATTGTGCCTGCGCCATTCTAGCGCCGCTGGTCTTGTCAGTTTTCTGCTGCTCTCTATTGACAATCTTACATGACAATGCGTAATACATAATGATGAAAAATCGCCTGACCAATCAACGTCTGTCGTAATGACTATTGCGTAGACAAAATGCCACTGATACGAGCAGTGAGTGGCCATGGAAGTTACAGAATGAGAGAGATTTATTCATTATTCAGAATTCTGGCACAATGTGCACCACAAAATCTGGCGTACATGCTTTGCAACAAATTTACTAAGTGTTATAGACACTTTCAGACAGTATTTGTGACTTGTCTGACAAGAGGAAGTCACTTAGGAAAAAGGGGTGTAACCTTGTGGGAAGAGGCATAGTTTAAACGGGACAATGTGTCCCATAAATTGTACAGTTGTGCATTTTTTTTTTTTATAAACTAAGCAAACAAATAGGTGGAATAAACTTAGTCTATAGGTGCACTGAATTTGTCAGCTAGCATCAGTCATTGTGATAAATCTGGCACAGTTAAAGACAAAAGAGGTATAATACAGTGTGGGCTAAGTATGCCTGTTGAACCTGCATTCCCTGAATTTAATGGAGGCCAGTATGGCACCAGTGGAGGTAGTATTTAGTGTTAGGTTCCTGTCCTAAATAGATCGCTTTGCCGGTGGCGGACAGGCACAAATAGTTTTGTACAAAATGTGTTTTCCAAGAATCTCACATTTATAATGCAGCATTAGCATCAGTACATTTTCTACAGTGAGTATGGCACAATTGTATTTACTTTATTATTTGTGTTTGGAGAGCACTGTTGCACAGGTTAAGACTGTTTGGTAAATGTCGACCATTGTGTAGTAGTCACCACTGATAATATATCATCACATAGATAGATTCAAAGATAACAGATAGATAGATAGATAGATAGATAGATAGATAGATAGATAGGAGATAGATTTTTTTGCTTGAGTGTGCTGCCTTTTTGCAGTTTTTATTTACTGGATAATGGTCTATTCCCCTTGGGCTTGCACCTCGATTTTCATTTTTTTTGTCCTGTGCTGCCATTTTTTGCTTTTGTATAGATATATAGAAGATGTTAAGGGCAGTGGGTGTGGAAACCCTGCACAAACCATTTTTTTTATTTATTTTGGATTAAACCTAAGGACTTTACCCTTGCAGACCCCTTGCACTCTTTAACCTCTGTACAGGGATCTAGTCTTCGCTGCAGGGGAACAGAATTCTATCTCTTGGAATAGTCCTGGTGTGGTTGCCTACTGACCCACTAGAGTCAGAGACATTGGTGGAAAGCACCGAGGCATCAGGCAACATTCATAGTCAGGAAACAAGCTGAGGTCAGAGAACATGCAAATCCATGAAAATAGCCCGAGGTCAGGGAAGGCTGCAAAGGGTCAATATGGTCAACGGGCTAAGATCAGAAAACAGAGGGTAAGAAACAGTAGACTAGCAGAGGTCTGTACACAGGCAGACAAACAGAACAGCACACCTATCACGGTCTCTAACGTGACAGGTGTCAGAAGATCCAAGAGACTGGCTGCACGTTATATGATCTGACAGCCTCTTTTGGTTGCACTTGTTTCAGTGTTGTTGCTGGTAATGACCACACCTCTTGTCTCAGGTGTAGCTTAGTGGTCATTCCAACTCCCTTATTAAATCTGGCTTAACCCATCATGCTATGCGGTTGATAGCGCTATACTGTTGGTCGAAGTGTTGGTGTTTGGATCTCCACGGAGTTCCTGCTCATCCACGTACTATTCGTAGTTAAGTGTCTTTTCTTATTTCTTGTTTATTGTATTCCCCTGTCTTTTGTATTAGGCCTGAGCGGGTCCCCTGCTCCTTCAGCTGGGAAGAAACAGGTCATCCGTTGTCCTGACATTATCTCCAGGGCCCTATAGGGTGAGATAAGGTTTTAGGTTCCTGCGTATAAACATTCCTACCATTGAGGTCTGTTCATACAGATAGTAGTCAGGGCTTCGATTAGGGACTCACTAGGTGGTGACCATCCCCCTTTCCCTAGTTTCCAGGCCTAGTACCTTTCCACTTCCCTCCTGTGTTTAGTGTGGAGTTTACTACCCACACAGCTCCGTGACAACACCATAACTTGGTACTAGCACACTAGAAAACCTAAAGCTCAGGCACCCTCTTGAAGTGTCCAGCCAGTGGTCTCTGGCAAGCAAGCACGCACGTGCTGACTCTTTAAGAGCCACAGAGTGCTCACAAGCCCAAAGAGCAGTGCAGGAGGACCTAGTAGGAAAGCACAGGCCACGGGCAGGCAGAGGAGGGCATGTGGGCCCGGACCAATAGCGAAACAATAGACGGAGCAGTATATGTGACGCAGAGTCCCTATACCCTCTCGAGGGGGCAGTAGCGCAGGACATGGACCTCTAGCGTAACCATAGATAGATAGATAGATAGATGTTGAGTAATTCACTAATATGTACAAGTAACTATCACTCAAGTAGTAGTTTTTAAAAGGTGATTCCACTTACATAGAGTTGCCACACAGATTGATAGAGATCACCACTAAAAGAGTCACCCGTAGTAATGGCCAAAGTAGCTAAAAAATTGCACCTTGGTGGTGCCTTTCCTGAACATGCACAGAGTAGGAATGATTGAATGACACTTTTAGCCATGCTAGAATTTGGTATCAGTTGCAATGCATCATGGTACCGCATTCTAGGACCATTTAAAAGACTTTCAATGAAGCATTTATATAAATATGTCTATTACAATTACATATAAATCATACCGAGGGTAAATTGCTCTTTACGTTTTCATTAGATACAGCTGTCATTTTTACATAGATGTACAGTTCATGGGTCTCGTGGAATTTCCTCATTTTATGATGAGCTCTCCTATTGATGAATAAACCTGTTTGTACACTGAGCCATTATTGCAGATTGAAGCAGAGAGCATCCTGGGAAATAGTAATAAGGTGCAGCAGAAAAGGGTTAGATGCGTAATGAGTGACAGCGAGCGGTAATGGACACCTGACATCTCTTTACCCTTAGGGACCCCAGGCTTGAGTTTCATCCTGTGAGCCAAGCCATCTCTTTGTTTCAGGCTCAAAGTGTAAATCCTGACAGGTCTGCACTGTTCTCTATGGCACCTGTATAAATAATGCACTCCAAATCCAATCTCCCAGGAATTAAGGAGCCGCACTTCGGCAAGGACGGTGGACTGGCCTGCAAAGTAATTATTTCCTATTAGCTCTCTCTGGAAAAACAATGGCGAGTTGGCGTTGCAGCATTTATTAGGGGCTGATTTAGATTGCGGAGACTGATTAACATTTTGTGGTTGCAGCAGTGGTTTGTGTAGTTTCAATTCCTTTGGAGTAAAATTGATTAGAATTGATGAACGCTTGGTGAAAAAACGGTAGCAAATTGCTCTGTTAAACCAAGGGAATTCAAGCTTTGGTTTCCATTAATAGACTTCTGTTTTTTTTAATCTATATTGCTTATATTAGTCAGATTTTATTCCCTCTGAATGGATTGCTACATTCTTTTGTTGCCTTGAAGCAAAGTGAATTTATCAATACAGTCATAAGGTAACATTGTATATCGAAGTGACCGAGCTTGTTTTATGGCATTTGGCTGCTGCTGTAGGTATATTTTTATATAGTTTTACAACTAAAAGTATCTTCTGATAGTTCAGACAGTAGTCCGGCCATATTATAGAAAGGGGGATTTGTCCGGTGGCCCCCAACACTAAGGCCCCTTTCACACGGGCGAGTTTTCCGCGCGGGTGCAATGCGTGAGGAGGACGCATTGCACCCGCACTGAATCCGGACCCATTCATTTCTATGGGGCTGTGCACATGAGCGGTGATTTTCACGCATCACTTCTGCGTTGCGTGAAAATCACAGCATGTTCTATATTGTGCGTTTTTCACGCAACGCAGGCCCCATAGAAGTGAATGGGGCTGCGGGAAAATCGCAAGCATCCGCAAGCAAGTGCGGATGCAGTGCGATTTTCCCGCATGGTTGCTTAGCAACGGGACCAGATCTTTATTATTTTCCCTTATAACATGGTTATAAGGGAAAATAATAGCATTCTTAATAAAGATTGCTTAGTAAAATGAAGATGAAGGGGTTAAAAATAATAAAACTTAACTTACCTTTGCCACTTGATCGCGTAGTTGCGATCTGTCATCTCTCTTCATGCTTTAACTAACAGCTTAAGGACCTGTGATGACGTCACATCACATGGTCCAATCACATAGTCTATTTTACCATGGTGATGGACCATGTGATTGGACCATGTGATGTGACGTCATCACAGGTCCTTTAGTTGTTAGCTGATGCTGGGAACGAGAGGACAGATCGCAACTACGCGATCAAGTGGCTAAGGTAAGTTAACTTTTATTATTTTTAACCCCCTCCACTTCATTTTACTATGCATTCTTTATTAACCACTTGAAGACCACAGGTTTATACCCCCCTAGTGACCAGGCCCTTTTTTACAAATCCGCACTACACTACTTTCACCGCTTATTGCTCGGTCATACAACTTACCACCCAAATGAATTTTACCTCCTTTTCTTCTCACTAATAGAGCTTTGATTTGGTGCTATTTCATTCTTGCTGACATTTTTACTTTTTTTGATATTTTACTTTTTTTGGCGAAATTTTTTCAAAAAAATGACATTTTTCACTTTCTGTTGGAAAATTTGCCAAATAAAACTACATTTCTCTATACATTTTTCACTAAATGTATTGTTCTACATGTCTTTGATAAAAAAAAATTCTATAAGTGTATATTTATTGGTTTGGGTAAAAGTTATAGCGTTTACAAACTATGGTGCAAAAAGTGAATTTCCGTAATTTGACTTTCTGAGCGCCTGTCCTGTTTCCTGACGTGCTACAATGCCCAGACAGTAGAAACACCCCATAAATGACCTCATTTCGGAAAGTAGACACCCTAAGGTATTTACTGAGGGGCATAGTGAGTTCATGGAAGTTTTTATTTTTGTCACAAGTTAGCGGAAATTGTTTTTTGTTTTTTCAAAAATTTCATTTTTCGCTAACTTGTGACAAAAATAAAGCTTCCATGAACTCACTATGCCCATCAGCGAATACCTTAGGGTGTCTACTTTCGGAATGGAGTCACTTGTGGGGTATTTTTACTGCCCTGGCATTTTAGGGGCCCCTAAACGTCAGAAGCAGTTTGGAATCCAAATGCGTAAAAATGTCCTGTGAAATCCTAAAGGTACTCATTGGATTTAGGGCCCTTTGCGCATCTTGGATGCAAAAAAGTGGCACACATGTGGTATCGCCGTACTCAGGAAAAGTAGAGCAATGTGTTTTGGGGTGTATTTTTACATATGCCCATGCTGGGTGTGAAAAATATCTCTGTAAATGACAACTTTTTCCATTTTTTTATACAAAGTTGTCCATTTACAGAGATATTTCTCTCACCCAGCATGGGTATATGTAAAAATACACCCAAACACATTGCCCTACTTCTCCTGAGTACGGCGACTACCTATGTGTGACACTTTGCAGCCAAGGTGCACAAAGGGGCCCTAAATCAATGAATACCATTAGGATTTCACAGGACATTTTTACGCATTTGGATTCCAAACTACTCTTTCGCTTTAAGGGCCCCTAAAATGCCAGGGCAGTATAAATACCACACAAGTGACCCCATTTCGGAAAGTAGACACCCTAAGGTATTCGCTGAGGGGCATAGTGAGTTCATGGAAGTTTTTATTTTTGGCACAAGTTAGCGGAAATTGATTTTTTTTTTTTTTACAAAGTCTCATATTTCACTAACTTGTGACAAAAAATAAACTTTTACATGAACTCACCATACCCCTCACGGAATACCTTGGGGTGTCTTCTTTCTAAAATGGGGTCACTTGTAGGTATTTATACTGTCCTGGCATATTAGGGGCCCCTAAACATCAGAAGCAGTTTGGAATCCAAATGCGTAAAAAATGTCCTGTGAAATCCTAAAGGTACTCATTGGATTTAGGGCCCCTTTGCGCATCTTGGCTGCAAAAAAGTGGCACACATGTGGTATCGCCGTACTCAGGAGAAGTAGGGCAATGTGTTTTGTGGTGTATTTTTACATATACCCATGCTGGGTGTAAAAATATCTCTGCAAATGACAACTTTTCCATTTTTATACAAAGTTGTCCATTTACAGAGATTTTCTCTCACCCAGCATGGGTATATGTAAAAATACACCCCAAAACACATTGCCCTACTTCTCCTGAGTACTGGCAATACCACATGTGTGCCACTTTTTGCAGTCAAGGTGCGCAAAGGGCCCAAATTCCAACGAGTTCCTTTAGGATTTCACAGGACATTTTTAGGCATTTGGATTCCAAACTGCTTCTGACGTTTAGGGCCCCTAATATGCCAGGACAGTATAAATGCCACACAAGTGACCCCATTTCGGAAAGTAGACACCCTAAGGTATTCGCTGAGTGGCATAGTGAGTTTATGGAAGTTTTTATTTTTAGCACAAGTTAGCGGAAATGTTTTTTTTTTTTTTTTACAAAGTCTTATATTCCACTAACTTGTGACAAAAATAAACTTTTACATGAACTCACCATACCCCTCACAGAATACCTTGGGGTGTCTTCTTTCTAAAATGGGGTCACTTGTGGGGTATTTATACTGTCCTGGCATATTAGGGGCCCCTAAGCGTCAGAAGCAGTTTGGAATCCAAATGCGTAAAAAATGTCCTGTGAAATCCTAAAAGGTACTCATTGGAATTTGGGCCCTTTGCGCATCTTGGCTGCAAAAAGTGTCACACATGTGGTATCGCCGTACTCAGGAGAAGTAGGGCAATGTGTTTTGGGGTGTATTTTTACATATACCCATACTGGGTGTGAAAAATATCTCTTTAAATGACAACTTTTTCCATTTTTTATACAAAGTTGTCCATTTACAGAGATATTTGTCTCACCCAGCATGGGTATATGTAAAAATACACCCCAAAACACATTGCCCTACTTCTCCTGAGTACGGCGATACCACATGTGTGCCACTTTTTGCAGCCAAGGTGCGCAAAGGGGCCCTAAATCCAATGAGTACCTTTTAGGAGGGCATTTTTACGCATTTTTCTTCTCTCGCTTTAGGGCCCCTAAAATGCCAGGTCAGTATAAATACCCCACATGTGACCCCATTTTAGAAAGAGGACACCCCAAGGTATTCTGTGAGGGGCATGGCGAGTTCATATTTATTTATTTTTTCGCACAAGTCAGCGGAATTTGATTTTTTTAGTTTTTCTCACAAAGTCTCCCTTTCCGCTAACTTGTGACAAAAGTTCAATCTTTCATGGACTCAATATGCCCCTCAGCGAATACCTTGGGGTGTCTTCTTTCCAAAATGGGGTCACATGTGGGGTTTTGTACTGCCCTGGCATTTGAGGGTCTCACTCAATCATTACATGTATGGCCAGCATTAGGAGTTTCTGCTATTCTCCTTATATGGAGCATACAGGTAATGAGATTTTTCCGTTCAGCCTCTGGGCTGAAAGAAAAAATGAACGGCACAGATTTCCTCATTCGCATCGATTGATGTGGATGAAAAAATCTCTGCCAAAAATATGCAAGAAGAAAAAAGGGGCCTGGCGATTGCCAGGACATAGGAGCTCCGCCCAAACATCCATACCCACTTCAGCTCCTATGTCCTGGCAAGCGTGATTTCTCCATTCACATCGATCAATCGATCGGTGTGGAGGAAGACATCTTTGCCAGATTTTTGATACAAAGTGTTTGCCAAAGCATATGAACTCCAACACCTCTCCTCAGCTCATATGCCTGGGCAAGCGTACCTGTACTGCAGAGGAGAAATCTCGTCTTGCAGCGCCGCAAACACCGACTTCACGTGTCTTCTGATAGCAGCGCAATGCTTCTCTCAGAATGCACATCAGTGCTGCAGCTGGCTCTTTGCTTGATCCACCTAGAAGGTAAAAAAAAAAAAAGAAAGAAAAAACCAGGCAGCAACGCAATAATTTTATTAACATTAACTTTATAGAACATTAGAAACCGAACGTTAACTTAAACATTTGAAACATAACTTGAACTTTTTGCTTACCTGTGGATTTTTTTTGTTTTTTTTTACCTTAAGGCCCCATGCACACGGCCGTGAAACTCGGCCGTGCATGGACCGTTAGTATCTCGGCCTGGCAGCCATCTGACAGCAGGAGTGCACGGCGTCACTGGTTGCTATGGCGCCGTGCGCTCCTGCTGTCAGATGGATGCCAGGCCAGACACCACGGTCCATGCACGGCGTGTTCCACGGCCGTGTGCATGAACCTAGAGGATAAACCTCTCCTTCCCGTGGGACAATGTGCAAAGCACAAATCACCCAGAGCTGTGGCGAAGTACATTATGCACTTTGTCCCAGGTGAAAGGAGAGGTTTGCAGCAGCTCTGTGTGAAGGGCCCTTGCACACGGCGTTGCTCACGCATGGTGATCGCAGAGGAGCGCCTGGCCTGACTTCTCCCGCACAGACGGGGTCGCATAGCATCATATTGATTTATGATGCTATGTAACCCTACAGTTCTGGAATGCATTGGATAGCACTGGCAGCAGCAGTATGCCAGTGCTATCAATGCATTCCAGAACTGCTAAGGGTTACATAGCATCATAAATCAATATGATGCTATGCGACCCGTCTGTTTTGAGAAGTCAGGACGAGGCGCTCGCTTTGCGATCACCATGCGTGAGCAACGCTCGTGTGCAAGGACCTAAGACTCTTGTGTGCCTGGCCTGTGTCTTGCAATCCCTATGCTAATAATGTACCTGGGTGTGATACTTGCGGAAGCACTCCCTATGCATAGGGCAGGCTGGTCAGGACAGTCAGGACAAAAAACGGTGGTGTCACGCCTTAGTCCACTCCTGCTACAGACACGACATCTTTTTCTTGGGGAACGGTGGCTTGGGGTACCAGGGAAGACACTGGGAAGTGTCTCTCATGTAGCCGGCTCACTACATCGGGGACTTGGGGCACAGAACCTCCTGGATACAGGAGTTCGAAATGATCTCTTCCTGGAATTTAAGGAAGGATCCCGTTCTCCCAGCCTTACTGTAGAGAACGTAACTGTTATATATGGCCAATTGAATCAAATATACAGACACCTTTTTATACCAGCGTCTGGTGCGTCGGGAAACTAAATATGGAGCCAACATTTGGTCATTGAAGTCCACCCCTCCCATGTGGAGATTATAATCGTGGACTGAGAGGGGCTTTTCAATGACTCCTGTCGCCCGTTCTATTTGGACAGTCGTGTCTGCGTGAATGGTGGACAGAAGGTAAGCGTCCCTCTTGTCCCGCCACTTCACCGCGAGCAGTTCTTGGTCACACAAGGCAGCCCTCTCCCCCGTGCAAGTCGGGTATTAATGAGCCGTTGGGGAAGCCCGGCGACTAGGCAGCGCGGTGCCACAGCATTGGATTCCGACTAGATGTAAGTGCCGAAAGAGGGCCACACTTGTGTAAAAATTGTCCACGTATAAGTGGTACCCCTTGCAGACTAAGGGTGACACCAAGTCCCAGACAATCTTGCCACTGCACCCCAGGTAGTCAGGGCATCCGACCGGCTCCAGTTTTGAGTCTTTTCCCTCATAGACCCTAAAGCGATATGTATAGCCTGTGGCCCTTTCACAGAGCTTATACATTTTGACCCCGTACCGGCGCGCTTGCTGGGGATGTACTGTTTGATGCCAAGGCGCCCGGTGGAGTGTACGAGGGACTCGTCTATGCAGATGTTCTGACTGGGGGTATACGCATCTGCAAATTTAGATGACAAATGGTCTATGAGGGGCCGAATTTTATGGAGCCGGTCATAAGCAGGGTGGCCTCTTGGATGACAGGTTTCATTGTCGGTGAAATGCATAAAGCGCATGATGACCTCAAACCGTGCCCTGGACATTGCAGCAGAGTACATGGGCATGTAATGTATTGGGTCTTTAGACCAATATGACCATAATACATTTTTTAGTTATGCCCATGCTGAGGGTAAGGCCCAAAAATGTTTTAAATTCGGAAACGGTGACTGGTTTCCACCGGAAAGGCTGGGCATAGAAGCTTTCGGATTGGCGGTTATATATTGTGTGGCGTATCGGTTGGTTTCTGCCACAACTAAGTCGTAGAGATCCGCGGTGAAGAACAGCTCAAAAAATTCAAGGGCCGATCTGAAATTGGCTGTCTCCATGCGAACTCCTGACTGGGCGGTGAAAGGGGGCAATACGGGTGCGGCGGAAGGAGGGATTGCCAATTAGGGTTTGCCAGCACCTCTGGGAGACTAAGGGGTCTACGGGCCTGAGAACGCGGTGGCTGCGGCGGGGGAGTTAGTGCACGTGCCACCGTACCAGCAACTGCCCTTCTGGTGCTCGCCACTTCACCAGGGAATACGGCAGTGCTGGTAGAAGGTCCAGGATGTGCTGCGCTGCCGGTGTATGCCGCACCATCAAAAAGGTCAGCGCTAGCACCACTCTGCTGCATATGAGGCTCATCACGCGGGATATGCGAAACACTGACATGGGGTCGGGTACGCCTGACCGTAGCAGGGACCTCAACCTCGTCATCTTCGCTAGCGGTTAGAGTGCCACTGCTGTCTACAGGTTCATATTCTGAACCACTGGATTCAGCGGGTGAAGCGTCCCCATCGCTTTCATCCATCACGGCCAGAATCCTGTAGGCCTCTTCAGCGGAATACCCCTTTTTGCCATTTTGGAGTAACTAAATTTAGGGGTATTCCTCTGAGACTACCCAGGAAAAAGAGCACACCTACCTAGTAAAAGGGAGTGCTTGCGAAGTAACGCTGCGATCGCTAATAAAGATCCAATAACTCAAAAGTGATCTTTTATAGCGGTGCAGCGATTTTACTGTGTTTTTGCAGTGATCAGAAAAAAAAAAATTCTGTCACTGCGGTGGGCGGACTGAGCGCGAAGTGTGCGCACAAGATCAGGCCTGATCAGGCGAACAATGCGTTTTTATAGAGCCTAAAGTGACCCTACTGATATAGATCTGATTGCGATCAGTCTTGATCACTTACAGATACTATATTAGTATTAGTGCTGATAAGCGACAGTGATGACGCTAATCAGCGACTAATAAGTGACTGTGCGGTGCGGTGGGCTGGGCGCTAACTACCTAACAAGTAGCTAACTACCTGACGGTGATTAGGGACCCTTATAGGGGGTGATCTATGACAGGGGGTGACAGAGGGTGATCAGGGGTTTATATGGGTAATCAGTGGCTACTAAGGGGCTACTAAGGGGTTAATAACTGACAAAGGGGGTATGTAATGTATGTGTGGTGATTTGGTGTACTTACTGAGCTGCTTGTGTCCTCTGGTGGTGGATCCAGCAAAAGGGATCACCAGAGGACCAAGCAGGACTTATATCAGACGCTATTTTGTAAATAGCGTCTGATATCTGATTTTAATAGGTCGATTTAAAAAATTACAGCCTGCCAGCCAATGATCGCGGCTGGCAGGCTGTAGTTTCACTTCTCCTCTGTGCGTCACGAGATGACGCCGATAGGCGGCAGTGAGACCTGAGAGAGCCGCCGCGCTGACGCCCATCGGCGTTAGCGTGGCGGCAAGTGGTTAAGAATGCTATTATTTCCCCTATAACCATGTTATAAGGGAAAATAATCAATTCTCCAGAAGACCCGAAACCGGACTTCAGTGATGAAGTCCGGCTTCAGGTCTGGGTACCAAACATGGCGTTTTTTCTCACGCGCGTGCAAAATGCATTACAAACGTTTGCACCCGCGCGGGAAAATCGTGCATATTCCCGCAACGCACTCGCCTCTTATCCGGGTGTCAAACATGACGCCCGTGTGAAAGAGGCCTAAGATATCTCATTTCTCTATTGTCCAGTGGCAAAAATATGCAGGGATAATGAAAGCTTTATTTAAAAAAAAAAACTGTGTGTAAGTGCCCTTTTACACAGCCCAACAGAATAGGCAGTGATAGGGGATGAAGAGGTTAGTTGACAATAAGTGCTCGTTCATAGGCTACATGCACACGACCGGATGACGTTCCGTATGGCATCTGTTTTTTTTGTGGATCCGTCATTTTTGCAGATCCATTGTAATAATGCCAATCCTTGTCCGCAAACTAGAAAAAAGTAGGACATGCTCTATTTTTCTGCTGTATGGAGATGGACGATTATTACTATGTTCATCTTCTATAGCAGTGGTGGTAAACCTATGGCACGTGTGTCAGTGGGGGTACTCAGAGCCCTTTCTGTGGGCATGCGCTCCCTGGAAAAAGTCTAATACGCCTTAGTCTTTTCCTGCAATTCATCAGCGCCAGGTGTGGACTGGGAACTTAAAGTGGCCCTGGAAAAAATACTAAAAGAGGACCCCTTTACAGTCAAGTTTAAATTGATGCAAGGCGGGTCCAGCAATACCTTGTGGCACATTAAAACTATCCCAACAGAGCCAAATACTACAGTCTATCACAAAATACTGCCACCAGCACAAAATATATCCCCAAAAACTTTGCTGTAAGGTCTATGGCCAATCTGCCCCTAATCAGCGCAGTAAGCCTTGTGAATGCCACAGGAAGCGCAGCGATGCTGGTGCTGCTGCCTAAAAAACAACCAATAAAACCAAAAAGAATATATACTATATATCGGAATGTAGTATTCAGGTTAAATTGCCGTGTTGGCACTTTGCAATAAATACGTGGGTTTTGAGTTAGGCCCCTTTCACACGGGCGAGTTTTCCGCGCGGGTGCAATGCGTGAGATGAACTCATTGCACCCGCACTGAATCCGGACCCATTCATTTCTATGGGGCTGTGCACACGAGCGGTGATTTTCACGCATCACTTCTGCGTTTCGTGAAAATCGCAGCATGCTCTATATTGTGCGTTTTTCACGCAACGCAGGCCCCATAGAAGTGAACGGGGCTGCGGTAAAATCACAAGCATCCGCAAGCAAGTGCAGATGCAGTGCGATTTTCCCGCATGGTTGCTTAGCAACGGGACCAGATCTTTATTGTTTTCCCTTATAACATGGTTATAAGGGAAAATATTAGCATTCTTAATAAAGAATGCTTAGTAAAATGAAGATGAAGGGGTTAAAAATAATAAAACTTAACTTACTTTTGCCACTTGATCGCGTAGTTGCGATCTGTTATCTCTCTTCATGCTTTAACTAACAGCTTAAGGACCTGTGATGACGTCACATGACATGGTCCAATCACATGGCCCATCACCATGGTAAGATGGACCATGTGATTGGACCATGTGATGTGATGTCATCACAGGTCCTTTAGCTGTTAGTTAAAGCATGAAGAGAGATGACAGATCGCAACTAGAGATGAGCGAACTTTAAAAAAAAGTTCGGCATTCGGGTTGTGGTAACTCGCGCATCCCGTTATGGATTCCACTATCGCGGCATATGGAATCCATACGGGGCGGCTTCCACCAACCCGAACTGTTGAACAGCCGAAGGACCTGGGGTGACGTCACCGTCATGTGATCAGTGCAGGGGGCGTGGCTCAGATCAAATCCCGCCGAACTTTTTTTTAAAGTTCGCTCATCTCTAATCGCAACTACGAGATCAAGTGGCAAAGGTAAGTTAAGTTTTATTATTTTTAACCCCTTCATCTTCATTTTACTAAGCATTCTTTATTAAGAATGCTAATATTTTCCCTTACAACCATGTTATAAGGGAAAATAATTCTCCAGAATACTCTACCCGAAACCGGACTTCAGTGATGAAGTCCGGCTTCTGGTCTGGGTACCAAACATGGCGATTTTTCACACGCGCGTGCAAAACGCATTACAAACATTTGCACCCACGCGGAAAAATCGCGCATATTCCCGCAACGCACCCGCCTCTTATCCGGGCGTCAAACATGACGCCCGTCTGAAAGAGGCCTTACAGTTTGGGAGCTCTGTCTCTAAAAGGTTCTCCATCAATGCCCTATAGCTTTATGGTTTGTTTGCAGCACCTTGAAGAAGAGAGAAGAGATCGCAACTACGTGATCAAGTGGATAAGGTGAGTTATTTTTTATTTTTATAACCATGTTATAACGGAAAATAATAAAGATCGGGTCCCGTCTCTTAGCAACCTTGCGGGAAAATCGCACTGCATCTGCACTTGATTGCGGATATTTGCGATTTTCACGCAGCCCCATCACTTCTATGGGGCCTGCGTTGCGTGAAAAACGCAGAATATAGAACATGCTGCGATTTTAACGCAACGCAGAAATGATGCGTGAAAATCACCGCTCATGTGCATAGCCCCATAGAAATGAATGGGTCAGAAATCAGTGCGGGTGAAATGCGTCCACGTCACGCATTGCACCCGCGTGAACAACTCGCCCGTGTGAATGGGGCATAAGGGTGTACTTAATTTTTCATACACAGATTCTGCATTTTGGCCTAGTTTTTGTTAAATAAATAAAGACATCTTGAAATTTCTCATATTTTGTTCTACATCTGAAGTTGCATTTACCTAATTTTAGCACCTTATAAAGACCTTTTTTTTTTTTATTTTTTTATTATGTCCTGACAAAACCATAAAATTTAAAGAGGGACTCATGGCTGAATATTCTTGTACATAGAAGCAGTATTATAGTAGTTATATTCTTGTACATAGAAGCAATATTGTAGTAGTTATATTCTTGTACATAACGGCAGTATTATAGTAGTTATATTCGTGTACATAGTGGCAGTATTATAGTAGTTATATTCTTGTACATAGTGAGCAGTATTATAGTAGTTATATTCTTGTACATAGCGGCAGTATTATAGTAGTTATACTCTTGTACATAACGGCAGTATTATAGTAATTTTATCCTTGTACATAGGGGGCAGTATTATAGTAGTTATATTCTTGTACATAGGAGGCAGTATTATAGTAGTTAAATTCTTGAACATAGGAGCAGTTTTATAGTAGTTATATTCTTGAACATAGGAGCAGTTTTATAGTAGTTATATTCTTGTACATAGTGACAGTGGGCAGTATTATAGTCATTAAATTCTTGTACATAAGAGGCAGTATTATAGTAGTTATATTCTTGTACATAGGAGCAGTTTTATAGTCCATCTTATGGGACGAATACTAATGAATGCTTCCATTATGGAAACGCTTATTAGTACAGGAGGACCAGGAAGTGGTGAATGCAGCACTCCCCAGGCTCTGTATTCATCACTTACTGGTATTCTTCGGATGCTCGCTGTGTTTTGACTGCGCAAAGCATGAGGACGTCGGCACGTCGAGCCACAGCACTTTGTTTGGTAGGCTGAACAAGAAAAGCGTGGATGTGAGGCTTGGCGGCGACGTCTGAAGCAGGAGAGGTAAGATGTTAATTGATTTTTAATGTCTGCTCTGAGCCTGGGGGTGTGATCTGAGGTCTGCTTGGGGATTTATTCACATCGGGCTCTGATCTAAGGTCTGCTTGGGGGGTCATTCACATCGGGTTCTGATCTGAGGTCTGCTTCGGGAGGTCATTCACATTGGGGGTCTGATCTGAGGTCTGTTTAGGAGGTCATTCACATTGGGACTCTAATCTCAAGTCTGCTTGTGGGGTCATTCACACTGGGGCTCTGATCTGAGGTCTGATTGGGGGTCTTATAAACACTGGGGGTCTGAGCTGAGGTCTGATTCGGGGTCTTATTAACATTGTGGATCTGATTGGGGGTCTGAGCTAAGGTTTGATAAAAAATATTTTTTTCTTATTTTCTTCCTCTAAAACCTAGGTGCATCTTATGGTCAGATGCGTATTATAGGGCGAAAAATACGGCATATTCTTGTACATAGGTAGCAGTATTATATAATTCATAATTTTTGTACATAGGGAGCAGTATTATAGTAGTTATATTCTTGTACATAGGAGACAGTATTATAGTAGTTACAGGGGCGTAACTATAGGGGAAGCAGGGGAAGCGACTGCTTTGGGGCCCTGACCCAGAAGGGGCCCATCCAAGAGGAGGAGGAGAAGTACTAAAAGATTTTGTCGGGCCCCCTCAACAGTATTACACAATGAAATTATATACAGTGGCAGTATAGACAGTGTAGAAAACGGATGGAACAGCTGCTGGGCCTGGTCTGAGAGAGCGATCTTTACTAGCCACAGGAAAGGGGGCGGCATGAAAGAAAGGGGTTGTGAAAAAATTACTGGCGGAGGGGGCCCCATTCAATTTGCTGTGGGGCCCAGTCATTTCTAGTTACGCCACTGTATTCTTGTACATAGGAGGCAGTATGATAGAAGTTATATTCTTGTACATAGGAGGCAGTATTATAGTGTTTATATTCTTGTACATAGGAGGCAGTATTATAGTGGTTATACTCTTGTACATCGGGAACAGTATTATAGTACTTATGTTCTTGTACATAGGGAGCAATATTAAAATTCTCTAATGAGCTTGAAAACGAGATATGTGAGCCAGAAATGTGCTTATGGCAATTGTCATTTCCATTCCCCCACACAAAGTGCTTTAATCAATAGGGGGCGGCCATGAGCACAGTACTTCTACTGTTCGTCTAGCTTTAGCTAAGAAATGGAATAGCAGCCTCCTCCATCCATATTACATATTTTCATAGATCTTTAACAGTAAGCTCCCTGGCCATTAGGTATTAAGACCAGGAATTAAGTTTGCGAATGTGAAAAATGAGGGGATTTCTGAAAACAGCTACCACAGGACTTTGCAGTAGTTGGAACAATGCACACATTTATATTTTATGATGCGTAGAGTAGATTTCTGTTTTAAAATGTTTATTTTATAAGGTTAAAATATGTTTAATAGCTTTGCCAATTGAAATCCAAAAAACCCAAGTAGCTAGCAGACAACAGAAAATATTACATAGATCCAAAGGCAATCCACAGTGATTATACCAGCAGCGACCTTAACTATGTCACTGCCAGAAGAAGTCTTCTAAGTATGACATTTAGAAAACCACAGCAAAAAAACACCTGTCAATCTAGTGCCATCATGAGTAATGGCAGCATGTGATTTTCTTAAAGGCGCACTTTATGTAATGTAAAAGGCACATTAACAACTCATTTTATGCCTGACTCAAAGCCAAAACAGGAAAACATGATTCACCCCCTCAAATAGGCAATAAACAGCTCCATTGGTGTGGATGGGGCAGACCTGCAATACCACACACAACCTGTGGACAGGTGTGGCACTATTTTTTGAAGAAAGCGGCCATGTTTCTGGAATCCTGAACAACCCATTTAAGTCGTTGTGTTTCTGACTTTAAAAAAAGCAGATTTTATATTTTCTGATTGCAGACAAATGTATGGATGTGCACATCTCAGAACTTGATATATACTGTATATCCTGAACAGCCCCTACCTTGGAAACATGCATCTGAAAGCATTGTTCTCCCTGGCGCCCTTTGGAAGTCTGTACTTTGGATTTGATTTAGGCTTTGCCAGCCGTCTTTCATTTTGAAAGTGAGTACAACTATATCATAGCAGTCACCGGCCCCTGATACATTCATGACAAGCCCAGCTGTCTAAAAGCATCAGATTTATAATTTTTCTCTTCCCCCATGAAATATGTGTTTGTGCCAATTTCTTGCAGATTTGAAAGGCATGGATTCTAAAAAAGAGAGGAAATTCAGAATCGCTCACACAAAACAGTTGCACACGGAGGGTTCTCAGTTTATTGCTTGTCATTATTTTTGCCCATGTTCCCTGCTGGTTTGCAAAATAGAAGCTTTCCGACTTGGTGCCTCCTGTCTGGAGCCTCTGAGGTCTTATACTTAGATGGATCAAAACCGAAGAAAGTTCATGAAATCTTAAAAAGGATCCCCAGTACACCCCCCTATTGAGCCTCCTTTCCTTAAGCATATGCGTGGTAGTTACCTGATTGTCTTCTTTTTTCTGATAGTCTAGTTGCTTGTAGTTTACAATGATTCTGTTCTCATTCTCCATTGCTCTTGCTCTCTGGACTGGATGCAATGGACAGGCAGAGCTGCAGTGTAAAGTACGGAGAGGGACAAAACAGCAGCCAGTGCATCTGAAGGGACAGAGGGTAAATAGTAAACTGCCGCTGATTACGGTTACCTTCACGTCTGAGTTTTTAAATCCGACAAGCTGTTCCTGCATAGCCAGATAGAGACATGCACCGCCAGATCACCTTTGACTACAATGGGATCCAACTGCTTTCTGGCATAAATGCATACTTACCAACATTTTGAGTTGGTAAAATCTAGGCATATAAACCCCACCCCTGGGAATGCCCCAGACCCACAAAGAAATGCCTACTTGTGGGCAGGGTTAGCATTAGCCCCACCTGTTTTCAGCACAGGACAGCGCAAATTTGCCAGGACTGTCTTTGAAAATCAGGGACAGTCCTTGCAAATTCGGGGCAGTTAGCACCAACTACACCATGCATCCAAATTGAAATGACCTAGCTAAAATTGTTTGCTAAAAGTAAAATGTGATTTAATGTTAGATGCACTTATCTCTCTATGCACTATGTATTTTAAACAGTTGTGCATGAACATGAAACAGTTAAAGACAGTCTTAGTTAGGTTGCCATGTCGTGCCTCCTCATGTTAGTTAGAAAGTTTTAGCTGAGCAGAGCTAGAAACAAGACCTACATGTGTGAGTTCCTGCCAAGTAGGCCCAAACAGAAGCCTTATCCAGGACACACTATTCCTGAGGCTGAAAAGCTGCCAAAGAACAACTTAAAAGGGTTTTCCCAGACTTGGGATCCTTGGGGGTTTGACACCTAGTACCACCCGCCGATCAGCTGTTTAAGAAGGCACTAGTGCTCCTGTTAGCGCCTCGGACTTCTTGCAGCTCATCAAACATAGTACCGTACATTGTATAGCGACTGTGCTTGGTATCTTCTATGTGACTGAGCTGCTCCTAGGCCACTTGACCGATGAACGTGACATCACATGGCCTAGGGAAAGCTGTGAAAAGTTTGGGGGGTGGGAGTCCCGGGTGTCAGACCCCCATCCATCAAATACTGATGACCTATCCAAAGGATAGGTCAGCAGTATAAAAATCTCAGAAAAAAAACCTTTAACTGAGAGAATAACCCTGAGGAAAAGAGAACATATGTCCACAGGAGATCTAGAACCATCAAGGCCATGCTGGATTCAGATAGGAGGGTACCACACGTTTATGGCAATAAGACTTTACTGCTGTAAAAAGCATATATTACATAGATCAGCACCCCAAAGCCAGGGAACTGCAGAAAGAGTTAATGAGAATGCACGCCTGGGGTTATTTTGGAAGATTGTGAAGCATGTTTAGAGTGAGAGTCAGAGAGCACTAATACCAACATCATTGCCACTGCCTATACACAACTGTCAGGAGAATTCTACTCTGTGACGTAACTTAGAACTGTGCCTTTTGCTGCTGTATGAACTACTACTCCCATTATCTATTCTGCCTTGCACCCTGCCAACTGTATACCATCATGGGCACCCCACGAGTTTAAAGGGTTGGCCCATCTCGTACATTGATGACAGATGGCAGATACAGTTGTGTTCAAAATTATTCAACCCCCACTGAAATTGAGTGTTTTGGCCCGTTTGACATTGATTTTGATCATTTCAGTCATCTTGTTTACAATTAAATCAAAGAGGCACTTGTAAGTCAGACAAATATAACATAACATTTATAATGAAATAACCACAAATGTCTTTTCTGTGCTCACATCATTATCAGTTTTATTCAACCCCCAAGTGACATTCAATCTTAGTACTTAGTACAACATCCTTTTCCAGTTATAACAGCTTTTAAACGTGAAGCATAGCTTGACACAAGTGTCTTGCAGCGATCTACGGGTATCTTCGCCCATTCTTCATGGGCAAAAGCCTCCAGTTCAGTCACATTCTTAGGCTTGCGCGCTGCAACTGCTTTCTTTAAGTCCCACCAGAGGTTCTCAATCGGATTTAAGTCTGGTGACTGCGATGGCCACTTCAAAATGTTCCAGCCTTTAATCTGCAACCATGCTCTAGTGGGAGGTATGCTTGGGATCATTGTCCTGTTGAAAGGTCCAACGCCTCCCAAGCCTCAGGTTTGTGACGGACTGCATCACATTTTCATCCAATATCTCCTGGTACTGAAGAGAATTCATGGTACCTTGCACACGCTGAAGCTTCCCTGTACCTGTAGAAGCAAAACAGCCCCAAAGCATGATTGACCCCCCGCCATGCTTCACAGTAGCCAAGGTGTTCTTTTCTTCATAGGCCTTGTTCTTCCTCCTCCAAACATAGCGTTGATCCATGGGCCCAAACAGTTCTAATTTTATTTCATCAGTCCACAGAACACTATTCCAAAACTTTTGTGGTTTGTCCACATGACTTTTGGCATACTGCAGTCGACTCTTCTTATTCTTTGGAGACAGCAAGGGGGTGCGCCTGGGAGTTCTGGCATGGAGGCCTTCATTACGCAGTGTGCGCCTTATTGTCTGAGCTGAAACCTCAGTACCCGCATCTGACAAATCTTTTTTCAGTTCCTCAGCAGTCACACGGGATTCATCTCAGGTTAATTTGCATATGGATCAAATCAGTTTTTTTACACAATAAAAGCACACAGAGCTATGGGGACTGGATATTGCGGATGTGCTAGCGCCAATCTAGCAGCCCATGTCCTCAGCTCTGTACCCAAAATCCCGGTGACAGGTTCCCTTTAAGAGTGGTAGTCTTTAAGGGGTTGAATAATTGTGTCAATGAAGAAATCACAAAAAAAAACATTTAATACTGTATTACAAAAACAATTGATTATTTTAGTTGCATTTGGTTCTTTAAAAAGTCCTTGTAAGATTTCATTCTGAACACAATTACAAATGTACACTAAATTCCCTAAAACCCTTTACAGCATTGGGGGTTGAATAATTATGAACACAACTGTAGGTGAGGGTCCCACCTCTGGGACCCACTACTGTCTTGAGAACAGTACCCAGGAATGAAGGAGACAAATGAAAAAAGATCGCAGCACTCCGAAGTCTTCAAATATTCAAGATTTATTCCACCACGTGCATCTCACGTGGTGGAATAAATCTTGAATATTTGAAGACTTCGGAGTGCTGCGATCTTTTTTCATTTGTGTCCATAGGAGAGGTTCTTCAGGTCAGGACCTAACATCGCGTGCACCGCCACATCTTGGACTATCGGCCATCTGGCCGCTGATGGTGCTGTCCCACACCAACCTATTTGTCGCAGGAATGAAGGAGAACACACTGAACATGCGTAGGCTTGACCTTCATTCATCGCTATTGGAGTCCCAAAAATAGCTGCGCAAGCATGCCCAGCTATTTTCTGAAATCCCATAATGGTGAATTAGAGGGCACTGAGCAAACATGGCTACCTCTCTATTCACCACTGTGAATGGAGGGTGACCAAAGTGCGCGGCTACTCTCTATTTACTTTGGGGTCCCATTCTGGAGGTAAGTGTGGGTCCCAGATGTGGGACCCGCATAAACAAGACATTGATGGGCCAACCCTTTTAAGTATATTTTTGACCACAACTAATGACTTTACATATTTATCTTGTACTGATCTTGAATTATCTGTATACCATCACATCACATAACCACTGTAGCCAATCAATGCTGTCCATTACATAATGCTCAAAACATAGCACAGCATGAATACAAGGGATGCTGATGGTAGAAGTACGGTGGGAATTTTCGAAAGAGTTGTCTGAATTTTACAATTCCTTTTCGTTTGAACAGTCACCCAAAAACAAGCTGACCACTGGTTGATCCACAGCAGTCGATGTAATTTGTAGGGAAACTTGGCAGCAAGCGTTCCATTCCCCTACAAGCGCCATCACAGGAGAAATGAAGTATTGCATGGTGTCCACTGAAATCAATGGACTGTCCTTGTAGCAAATGAGCAGGCTTACTTATTAATATTTGATTTCCAAACTGGTGGACATTTTAAGCCTGGTCACATCCCACCAAGGACTGCCCTAAGCTTCCCAAAAACAAACTGTATTAGGCCCCCTTCACACGAGCGTGGCGGATTAGGTCCGGATGCGTTCAGGGTGCGTTCAGTGAAACTCGCACCATTTTGCAAGCAAGTTCAGTCAGTTTTGTCTGCAATTGCGTTCAGTTGTTCAGTTTTTTCCACACGGGTGCAATGTGTTTTGATGCATTTTTGACGCGCGTGATAAAAACTGAAGGTTTGCAAACAACATCTCTTAGCAATTATCAGTGAAAAACGCATTGCATCCGCACCTGCTTCCGGATGCAATGCGTTTTTCACTGAAGCTCCATTCACTTCTATGGGGCCAGGGCTGCGTGAAAAACGCAAAATATAGAACATGCTGCCTTTTTCATGCAACGCAGAACTGATGCGTGAAAAAAAGCTCATGTACACAGAGCCATTGAAATGAATGGGTCAGGATTCAGTGCGGGTACTATGTGTTCACGTCACGCATTGCACCCGCGTAGAAAACTTGCTCTTGTGAAAGGGGCCTTAAGGAAATTTCCCCAAAACATGTCCATGCCCAGTCTGGTGTGCCCTGTAAAAATTAAGACTGTTGGCAAGTATGGGATATGCCAAGTCCTCCAGAGAAAGAGTTGCCATTTGTAGTTGTTCTCCACTTTATTGCAAACTTTATAATTTTTATGATTTGGGAAGCTTCACATTTTTTATAGACACTGCATATAATCTAGCAGGTCTGCTTTAATCCTGAATTGGCCACTGTGTGAAGTAGGCTGTTACAGTAAAGAATTCAGGTATGTATCCTTTAACCCTATATTAGTCTGTGTGTAATGGGGTCCTTATAGTAAAATATTCTGTCAGGGCTCTTTTACAGTGGATCTTGAAGGAGTATTCCAGTTATATAAAGTTATCCCCCATCCACGGATCGGTTACAGTTAGGGATGTCCCGATACCATTTTTTTAAGACCGAGTACGAGTACCGATACTTTTATTTAAGTACTCGCCGATACCAATTACCGATACCTCGTATAAACAGCGGCGCAGTTACTGATAGCAATGAAAAAAATTAAAGCTGGAATTTGGTTGCTATGAATAACTGCTTTTCTTTTCCTTTGTACAAGTGTTAATAAATTAATAAATGGTAATATAATAGTGTTTTCAAACCAATGTGCCTCCAGGGGATCTGTTTTTGGGGATCTTCGGAGGACACACTGTTGTGGAGGATCTGTGGATGTCACCGTTATGGGGGATCTGTGGATGACGCACTGTTATGGGGGATCTGTGGATGACACACTGTTATGGGGGATCTGTGGATAACACAGTGTTATGGGGGATCTGTGGATGACACACTGTTATGGGGGGATCTGTGGATGACGCACTGTTATGGGGGATCTGTGGATGACACACTGTTATGGGGGATCTGTGGATGACGCACTGTTATGGGGGATCTGTGGATGGCACCGTTATGGGGGAATCTGTGGATGGCACCGTTATGAGGGGACCTGTGGACGTCACCGTTATGGGGGACCTGTGGACGCCACCGTTATGGGGGACCTGTGGACGCCACCGTTATGGGGGACCTGTGGACGCCACTGTTATGGGGGACCTGTGGACGTCACCGTTATGGGGGACCTGTGGACGCCACCGTTATGGGGGACCTGTGGACGTCACCGTTATGGGGGACCTGTGGACGCCACCGTTATGGGGGGACCTGTGGACGCCACCGTTATGGGGGGACCTGTGGACGCCACCGTTATGGGGGGGACCTGTGGACGTCACTGTTATGGGGGGGACCTGTGGACATCACTGTTATGGGGGGGGGGGACCTGTGGACATCACTGTTATGGGGGGGGGGGATCTGTGGATGAGGCTGTAATGGGGGGGGGATCTGTGGATGACACTGTTAGGGGGCTATGTGGATGACACATATATAGCATCTTGTGCTATATACATGTCATCCACAGATCCACATTAGTGTCGGGGCCGGTGCAGCTTGACTCATACACCGGCCCCGCAGCGGCTATACAGTGATACCTCGGTTCACGAACTTAATTCGTGAACTGACTCTGGTCGCGAACCGAATTGGTCGTGAACCGAGGCACATTTTCCCATAGGGTTCAATGTAAATCCGGTTAATCCGTGCTGACTTTTTTTGGGGGGTTTTTGAAGCCCAAAAATATGAAACAAATGACAATACACATTAGTAAAGTACAGTATACTGTAGTTATTTATTAAGAGAGGACAGTAAGGTGGGAGGCAGTTATTGTTTGGGGGGAGAGTCCCCCTCCATAAGGACATCAGGGAGATCTTCTTCAGGGGTTTCCTCTCTCCTTTGTCTCCTAGCTGCAGGCTCAGTTTGTCTGAAAAATCTGTCCAATGTCACTTGTCTCTTTCTGCGCTGCATAACCCTCCGGAAATGAGAGACCACATTATCATTCATGAGATTTAACACTCTGTTTGTGACAGTAATGTTGGGGTGGTGCTTTTCAAAGAAATCATGGCACTCATTCCATTTTTGCATAATGGATTTTATGGCATCACTGCTAACTGTGATAAAATACAGTATAATCACTTACTGTACTGTATAATGCTTGCAGAGTACTTCTTTCTGTGTACAGTATGTACTGTATGTGATAAAATACAGTATAATCACTTATAATGCTTGCAGAGTACTTCTTTCTGTGTCTCTTATTCTTGCTTCTTCTCTCCACGGTCTTCCTACAGGAAGTCCCGACCATGTGACAGCCTGAAATTAGCATTAAAATGGCCGCGGCTTGCGTTCGTGAACCGAGGCGGAGTTCGTGAACCGGAGCATATTTTTACGAACTTTTCTGTTCGTGAACCGAGTTGTTCGTGAACAGAAGCGTTCGTGAACCGAGGTATCACTGTATTCTGTTTAAATAACGCTAACTTACTGTGCCTGTGATCACTAACTATTAATGCGCAGTCCCTCCATGCTCCTGCCCCGCGCGCCTTCTATAATCATAAAGTGGGCGGAGCGGGCAGGCGGGACATGAGGCGCATGGAGGAACTGAGAGCTCAAGCTGCCCGATTCCTCCATGCGCCTCATGTCCTTCCTGCCTGCCCGCTCCGCCCACTTTATGATTACAGAAGGCGCGCGGGGCAGGAGCATGGAGGGACTGCGCATTAATAGTTAGTGATCACAGGCACAGTAAGTTAGCGTTAATTAAACAGAATATAGCCGCTGCCGAACCGGAACTTCCGGTATCGGCAGTGGTATCGGCGGCATTTTTACGAGTACAAGTACTCGTGAAAATGCCGGTATCGGTCCCGATACCGATACTAGTATCGGTATCGGGACATCCCTAGTTACAGTGGTGTAACTGGAAATGACTAGGCACCACAGCAAATTTTTTAATAGGCTCCCCCAGACACTTCTTCGCAAACCGCTCCTCCTAAGCAACCCCCCACTCCTGTGGCTAGTCAAGATCGCTCTCTCAGATGAGGCCCGGCAGCCCCTCCGTCCATTTCCTACAGCATTACTGTATATAATGTCATTGTATAATACTGTTGAGGAAGACCTGACAATAAAATATTTTAGTCCTCATCCTGGGTGGGCCCTTCTGAGTTTGGGCCCCAAAGCAGCTGCTTCTTCTGTCTCCCCTATGGCTATGCCCCTGATCGGTGGGGCCCCACTGATCATGGGAACGGGGTCCAAGTACCGAAATGAACATAACAGCCAGTTGGGAATGCGCATTCATTTCTATGGGAGTTTTGGTGATAGCCAAGGATAGGGGATAACTTTATAGAACCAGAAAACCCCTTTAATATGCTGACCAATGTAAGGGTAGCACATTATGAATACAAATCCATGCTACTTGTAGTCAAAATGGCACAAAAAAAATGTTGAGCCGTCTGGCTACTAAGACCGCTGAAAGAATACACCACACACATAGCTTATGATTCCAGTGTATTCATGAGGAGCCCTCTCCCGCGCCTCTGTTTATCTCCTCCCAAACCCCTCAATCTGGTGACTGACAAGTTGCTGTGAAAAACTGAATGTTCGAAATCTTTGTTAATTTATTTAAAAGAAAAAACTAAACTCTAAAGTATTCAGACCCTTTACACAAGTCATAGTTTAAGCACCTTTGGGATTGATTACAACCTCCAGTCTTCTTGAGTATGATGCCACAAGATTTGCACAACTGGATTTGGGTATTTTGTTTTGGTCGTTTTTCTCTGCAGATCCTCTCAAACTCTGTCAGGTTGGATGGGGTGTGTTGGTGGACAGCCATTTTCAGGTCTCTCGAGCGATGTACCATTGAGTTCAAGTCAGGGCTCTGGCTGGGCCACTCAAGGATATTAGCAGATTTGTCCCTAAGCCACTCCTGTGTTGTCTTGTCTGTGTGATTAGGGACATTTTCTTATTGGAGGGTAAACCTTCAGTCCAGTTTGAGGTCCAGAGAGCTCTAGATCAGGTTTTCATTAAGAATATCTCTGTACTTTGCTCCATATAGCTTTTCCTCAACCCTGACCAGTTTCACTGTCCCAACTAGTGAAAAGCAACCCCATAACATGATGTTGCCACCACCATGCTTCACTGTAGGAATGGTATTAGGCAGGTGCTGAGCAGTGCCTGGTTTTGTCCAACATGAAGCTTAGAATTGAGGCCAAAAAGTTTAATCTTGGTTTCATCATAGTAGAGAACCTTGTTTCATAAAGCCCAGATTGGTGAAGTGCTGCAGTGATGATTGACATTCTGGAAGTTTATCCCATCTGCACACAGAATCTTTGGAGCTCAGCAAGGGTGACCATTGGGTTTTTGGTCACCTCTCTTAGGCTAGTTTCACATTTGTGGTAGGACGGATCTGACCAAGGCACTTCTCTCACAATAAATTAGTTTGTTGGGACAGCCAGCTCTAAGAAGAGTCCTGTTTGTTCCACACATCTTCCTTTATTTAAGAATTATGGAGGCCACTGTGTTCTTGGGACTTTTAGTGCAGCAGAATGTGTTGTATCCTTCCCCAGGTGTATGCCTCCACGCAATCCTGTCTCTGGGCTCTACAAGTAGTTCTTTCCTCCTCATGGCTTGGTTTTTGCTCTGATATGCATTGTCAGCTGTAAGACCTGATATAGACAGGGCTATGTCTTTCCTAATCATGGCCAATTAACTGAATTTACCACAGGTGAACTCCAGTCAAGGTGTAGAAATATCTCAAAGATGGTAAAGAGAAATGAGAGGCCTCCCAGAGCTAGATTTCAAGTGTCTGAATACTTATGTCCATCCAAAATTTTAGTTTTGGATTTTTAATAAATTTGCAAAAAGTAATTTAAGCTCGTTTTTTACTTTCTCATTAGGGGGTACTGAGTGCAGAATGATGGGGAAAACTTGATTCACAAGGCCGCAACATAACAAAATGTGAAAAAAAGTGAAGGGGTCTGAAGACTTTCCTAAAGCAAATACCTATATGCACAACAGCCTATTAAATAATGCAGAGAGGGGTAGAGGAAAATGGGGAGGTGAGATGAGCACTTTCCATATAAATATACCTCACTCATAATCACTGGGGGAATTTATTATGCTGCTTCCAATTTACGGCAGCTTTCTAGCTTAAAAAAGTCACAGATTTAGTTATGCATTCATGTATTTTGTGGATCCATTGACTGCAGACTGATACATGGACATGACCGTGTGCATGAAGTCTAAAGAATTTATTACAAAGTTATGATATTCCAGACTTTGCTGTAACATAAGACAATCCCGCAATATCCACTCAAATCACTGACACCCCAGCCAAACCTCTCATGCCTGAAAGAACGGATTTCTATTGTCCCTCAAAATCCCATGTAATCCCAAGTATCCCCTACAACTACTGATAAAAAGGGCGGATAAGCGTTTTTCTCGTATGAAAGCAGTTTGTAACCATTCCCAACAGTAAAATGAGACTCAATTTGGCTCTTGCAAGTTGTCAGGTGATGTGATCCTCCTAATGTGTCCTACACAGAACTGATCGATGATATATAGGTTCTTCTGCCAGTGTGAGATAAATCACCGCTTTCTGCCCTGTTTGCAACACATAAATTAATCAGGATTCCCCTCTCCAGACACGCAATTCTTCCTGGTGACTTATTTATTGTAAATAAATTGATGGGATTACTATGTAAGCGATTTGTATCCAAGGACTGGAACACACGAGGCAAGCTTCTCTGTTCTCTCCTGTATGGGAGCCCTTCTGTAGGACCTAATTGCCAAGTGTGACACAGAAACCTCAAGTGTCCCTGACAGCTATTAAGATGCAGTCTTATAATCACCGATCTAGTGAAAGTGTTGACGGTATACAGCTCTCCAGGGACAACCCCCGGATCAATACACAAGTAGCATAACCTTTATCCATCGTTACTTGAGATTTTTTTTTTTATCTTGACATGCAATAATAGAGTAACAGTCTGTAAATACGAGCAAATAAGAGGTGGCCCGGCAGCTGAGGTGGCGTCTCTGGTGGGCAGCATTAAGGGAGTGTGGATTGCCGCGGAATTGGTTGAACAATATGATCTTTGCCCTAGGGGTCTGCAATACTATATAATGTTCAGTGGATGCAGTAATAAACCTATTAGGATTTTATACTTCGAATCCTGTAACATGAGCAATTTAATCTGCACTTACTGAATGAAAAGGTCACCTCTATGTAGGCCTGTGTGCTGACCCCTGCAATAAAAAAAAGAAAAGCAATTCTACTTAAAGAGGAACTCCGCTGAAGAGGATGCAAACCAACCAGACCAAGCTAATATTACACAACCCCCCACCCTATGGAGGTTTGAAGCTTCCTACTATAGGTTCTGCCTCTTTACGGAATCCAGGAATGTCATATCAGGCGGCACTGTTTCCTGACTCTAGGTGGCATCATTCTGTCTCACACAGTTTTCCATGCATGCTGCTATCTCCAATTTGGGGGGGAGGGGGTTTGGATTTGCACTGCAGTTGTAAAAAGGTCTAGACCAGTGATGGCGAACCTATGGCACAGGTGCCAGAGGCAGCACTCAGAGCCCACTCTGGGCACCCACACCCTGGAAAAAGTCTATGGTGTACCAATATGCCTTAGCCTTCTCCTGCCATTCATCAGCGCAGGATGCACTATGTACGGCACAGGCAGCGCACTGTATGTAGGCGGCTATTATAGCTAAATGATAAAGTACATGGAAGATATACTATATAGGACTGTAGTATTCAGGGTAAATGCTGTGTTGGCACTTTGTGATAAATAAGTGGGTTTTGGGTTGCAGTTTGGGCACTCGGCCTCTAAAAGGTTCACCATCACTGGTCTAGACCATGGATCTGCAACCTCCGGCATTCCAGCTGTTGTGAAACTACAACTCCCAGCATACACATTTGATCGCCTGTGAATTAAGCATGCTGTGAGTTGTAGTTTCGCACCAGCTGGAGTTCAAGAGTTTTCTGGTCCCTGGTCTAGCCACAACCCTTGATGAACTCGTCCTAGTATACAAAGGAAAAGGAGGTAAGCAAGCACAAGGCCCTCCTGATCTGGAATTGAGGGTCCACCGCTTGTTCTATGTATACTACTGTTTTTTGCGTGAAAAGTTGTACTTTCTAATGGCATTATTTATGGTGCATACAATGTAGTGGGAAGCGGGAAATTCCAAATGGGGTGGATTATAAAAAAAAGTCCGCCACAGTTTTATGGGTTTTGTTTTTACAGCGTTTACTATGCAGTAAAACTGACCACTTACGATGGAGCAGGGGTAAGACTCCCACCCTTAACTCAAATTTCATTATCTAATCGCGTTATCTTGAAACAAAAGCCATTGAGAAGCAATTGTTTCACTAGTTTAGTTAACTAAACGGAAGTTAACCAATCTCAGAAAACAGGAGTCTTAACCCTGCTACATCTGTACTTTCATTCTCCAGGTCACTACGATCACAACGATACCACGTATGTTTAGTTTTTCTTGTGTTTTTATACTGAAAAAAATGTAAAAAAAACTAATTTTTCCTTTGCATTGCCATATTCTTACACCCATAACTTTTTTTTTATTTTTTTGTGTACAGAGCTGTATGAGGGCTCATTTTTTGCAAGGTGTTCTTTTTATTGATACCATTTTGGTGTATGACTTTTTAATTATTTTTTATTCTATTTTTTATAGGAGGTAAACCAAAAAAAAAAAAAAGGCAAATCAGCCATTTTGACTTTTTTTCCCGTTTGCCATATGGGATAAATATTTTTATCTTCTAATAGTATGGGCGTTTTTGCACAGGATGATACACATGATGTTTATTTTTTTCAATTGTTTATGTACTTTTATTTATTTTTTGTACACTTTTTTATAGGTTATAGTATATCATTAGATTGCTTCTCTAATAGACTCAAATGCATTAGCATTGGAATCTATTAGAATTACACAGCATTCCTATGGAGCCCTGCCAGTGGCAGGCTTTCCATAGGAACTAATGTGCAGCAGCTCTGTACCACTCCTGAGTACAGGGGCTGCCGCACACTACATCCAGCCCCCATGATCCTCACTGTGGGGAGCCGAAGCACGTGCTCCCAGTTTTTATCCTCCCAGATGCCATGGTCACATTTAACCATGGAATCTGAAGGGTTAAAAGTCCAAAGATCAGTGTTACCACCATTCATGGTAATTAGCCCCAGGAGCCTGCTGTTTAAAACAGCAGGCACCCGGCGGCTATGAGAACGGTTAAAGGGAACCTGTCACCACAAAATGCAGTGCAATCTGCGGGCAGCAGGTTATAGAACAGGAGGAGCTGAGCAGGTTGATATATAGTTTTGTGGTAAAAGATTTAGTAAAACTTGTAATTTATTCATTTAAATCTCTGTTCGTTTTATGCACCAGAGTCATGTGGGTGGTGCCACTCAGTGATTGACAGCCTTCCCAGTATGGTTAGTCATGCAGAGTTATCTGTCAATCACTAAGTGGCACCACCCACATGACTCTGGTGCATAAAAGGAGCAGATATTTAAATTAATTAATTACAAGTTTTACTGAATCTCTTCCCACAAAATACATATCCCTCTGTAGACTGAACTGAATTTCATGGAGAAAGGTTTCCTTTATTGTTGCATGTATGAGACAGGTGACATTATCAAATATTCTGGATTAGCTGAAAATCATAGAACAGTTTATAAAGGTCTTTGGGTTTTAGCAAATAAATTTTATACCTTGTATAACAAAACACTATAAAACATTCTAACATACTTTCTACATAGAGTTCTTGCACCTTTAAGATCTCTGCTTGCTGTCATTAAAAATGAACCTATCATGGGCTGCATAACCTCATCTGCCAAGGAAAAAAGACCCCATCAACGCTAATAGTCCTTATGGCACACCTCGCAGATACACCCCTAGGGGGCATCATGCCATACAGGTACTGTCACACTGGATAATTTTCTTTCCCAGCATTAATCGGTTGGGAGGGTACGGAGAGTTGTGAGTTACCATAAAAAAGTCCACGACAGTTCTTTTTTTTGAGTGGGACTATCGATTAGTTTTACTATGGTTACTTATTGTTCATTTTGGAATTATTGTTATGTTATGCCTGCTGATCACTTTTATGGTTCCATGAGACATCACAGCGAGGGTGAGATGCCTTATTATATTTCAAAATGGTTAGAATAATCACGTAGAATGTCAAGGGCCTGCGCTCCCCGCAGAAGCGTATGATGGTGCTGTGTCACCTGAAACGCCTAGGCGCGGACATGGCGCTTCTGCAGGAAACGCACCTTGTAGAGGCTGATTTCCAGAGAATGGCTAAGCTTTGGGTGGGAGGGGTGTATGGCTCCCCAGCAGTTCAAGGTAAATCAGGAGTGATTACCTTAATACATAGAAAATTAGCCCATAAGATACAAGAACAGACCTCAAAATAACAGACATAGGAGGAGAACTCAGTTTCTATAATGTGTATGCCCCCAATGTAGCTCAGAAACCTTTTTTCGCATCTCTGAGAGATAGGCTACTGCAGGATCTGACTGTAGACAAGCTAGTAGGTGCGGAGCTGAATACAGTAGCAGTCATAAAAGAAGATTGCAGGCAGGTAAACAAGTCTAAAGCCACTACTAGCACGACAGGTGGGATACTGACCTCCTTCCTGGAAGACACATCTTTGTTGGACGTATGGAGAATTTCACATCCTGACGACAGGGAATATACCCACTACTCCCACGAGCAAAACTCTTGGTCGAGAATTGACTACTGGCTCACAGAGCCAGAATTAGTGTTTAGGGTGCAGGAGGTGTCTATCGAAAATTTGGTGATTTCAGATCACTCACCAGTTGTCTTGACACTAGCGGACACAGTCCTGAGGGGGGCAGAGTTTATATGGAAGTTTCCGTCCTTTCTAGCGAAGGATGAGTCTTTTGCGGTGCTGCTGCAGGGCTGGTGGCTAGAATACAGCACTTTAAACCAAGAACATGTCACCAACCCAATACTGTTTTGGCTCATTGTAACAGGGCTTAAAAGGGCTACTAACTAGCAGGGCTTTTCTGCTCATGTAACAGGGCTTAAAAGGGCTACTAAAACACAATATATCAAAACTAGCAAAGAGGTTCAAAAAAAGTATAGAGAATTCATACAAACCCACTCGCCACAACATAAACAAGCCTGGATTGGGGCAAGGCGGAATTTTGAAACTTGGGAAGAGAGATGGGAAGTTTTACAAATCCCAATGGGAATTAGATCTCCATAAATTTGGGAATAAGGCAGGGAGATTGATGGCCAACTTAGCAAAGGGACGCCGCCCAGCACATTCATTGTACCAGCTCCGCTGGCCAGGTGGTTCTCTGGAATCAAATCCTGCGTAAATGGCTGAAGATTTTTAGAGAATACTACTCTAATTTATATTGCAAGCCCAAGGATAACAGGAAAGGGGAAGCAAATTTTTTGGAAGGGTTGAATCTCCCAGTTCTGTCACCGGAAAATTTAGCTCTTCTCAGTGCACCTATTACAGCGACAGAGATACAAAACACAATTGCCCAGTTACCAGGGGAAAAGGCCCCGGGACCTGATGGTTACCCGGGCGACTTCTACAAAATACTAAAGGTGTAGATCTCACCCCTCATGTCCTGTGCAAGAAATGCGATACTGTAAGGGGAGATGCTCTCATCACAAATTAATATGGCTCATAAAAGGCTGCTCCCAAAAGAGGGTAAACCCACCAAAAATCCAGCCTCATACCATCTGATCTATCTTATCAATCAAGACCTGAAAATCTTTTCCAAACTAATGGCCAATAGATTGGCTAGGATTCTTCCGAGCTTAATCAGCTCAACACAGGTTGGCTTTGTGAAGGAGAGATCGGCGGTCGCAAACATACGCAGAGTTCTGGCGGCCCTCGATGTGGTTGGTCGTAGAGGAGAGGGGGCATCGATGCCCACCCTGGTCACACTGGATGCTGAAAAAGCATTTGATAACATCCATTGGGAGTGGCTAGGGCGGGTGCTGCACAGATTGGGGATGATGGGTCCTTTTCGGACGTACTTGAAACAACTATATTCAAATCCACAAGCTTGAATAGGCACACATGGCTTTTTGGGTTGAAAGGAAGGAAATCCGGCACTCAAAATTGATGAAGTCGTAGGTTCCTTTATTTGGTCATGCGATATATCAGGTACAGAGGTACAGAATGATTCATAACCAGTGATGCCCTTGTCAGTCTACGCGTTTCAAACGACAACGTTCTTACTCATGACAAGAATGTTGCCGTTTGAAACGCGTAGACTGACAAGGGCATCACTGGTTATGAATCATTTGTACCTGATATATCGCATGACCAAATAAAGGAACCTACGACTTCATCAATTTTGAGTGCCGGATTTCATTCCTTTCAACCTATTACAACAAGGCTTCATCCTTTACATCCGTGCACCTAGCAAGAAAAGGCAGGTGAGCTGGAATCAAATTACCTAGAGACTACACATGGCTTTTTGTCTGACCCCTTTGCCTTGCACAGAGGCACTAGCCAGGGATGCCCCCTATCGCCCCTTTTGATCAATCTGGCAATAGAGTCTCTGGTGCGATACCTAAACACCAGAAAGAACTTTGAGGGTATTAGGTAGGAACTGTTGAGCTAAAAGCAGCCTTTTTCGCAGATGATATTCTGCTATTTATGGAACGACCCCAGGAGGAGTTGCAGACTGTTCTGAACAACATAAATGACTTTGGAAAGCTCTCGGGCTTCAGGATTAACACTGCAAAATGTGCACTCCTGCAGCTACAGCGTGGTAAAAACGCTGCCAGTCAGGAGTCTCCATTAGGTGGAATACCGATAGCAAAAGATAGTATAACCTATCTGGGGATTAAAGTGGGGAACAAGATGGATTCCTTATACAAGCTTAACTACACTCCTCTAATACACAAGATAGTACAAGAATTACGTAAATGGCATAACTTGCCTCTATAACTCTTGAGAAGAGTACATCGAATCAAAATGATGAGCTTTTCGAGACTTTTATACCCCTTTCAAACACTACCTCTATTGATTAAACATACAGATGTAGCCAGGTTGCACAGTGAAATGATGGCAAGGAAGATCCCCACGAATAAGTATAGCAAAACTTATGGCCCTCAAAATAAAATGAGGTATGAATATGCCGAACATAAGAATATATAACCTATCCTGTTTACTCAGACATAATATAGACTGGATACTTCACACTAGTTTTCACTCAGACTATATGTTGGAGAGGAACCTCTGCTCCCCTTGGGACCCCTGCACCCTGCTCCACACAGGTTTAAAAGATCTGCCCATAAATCTAAGGAGTTCAGTTTTGTTCAGACACACAAGCCCTTAGAAAAAACTTCTGCCAATGCCAGAAAGTTTTGAAAAACTTACCTTTATGGGGGCAGGAGTAGTGGAATGTTCAAAAAGTGGAGAATGAAGGGGATATTAACAGCTCAGAATATGATGCGTGACTCAGAAAATAGATGGTTGACATACCAGGAGGTCAGAGACAAATATGGGCTAAGCCCCTTCCAGAACATCCAGTTTGCTCAAGTCAAGAAATTTCTCACCGACAGACTATCTGATATCACAGGGGAGGCCAGCCAAAATAGCTTTGATAATATCCTACAGAGGGGGACAGGTCCTCAATCCATTTTTTTCCTGTATTCCCAAGTTAGAGAAGCTTTGGGAGATGGGTTGCCCACAGACATTTATACCATGTGCTCAGATACTCGAAGATCAAGAGGCAGGAGACAAGATTTTGAAAGGATGCTGGGCAATGAGGAAAGCCATATTAAATGAAACCTGGAGAGACACACACTTTAGAATAATGCATAATGCTATTTATGCCTTTAATCTGCCTCCAGCCCCCAGGAGACCTAACAGATTGACAAGTTGCCCAAAATGTCTCACACCACGTACAGATCTATATCATGGTCTTTGGGCCTGCCCACAGATCTATTCTCTATGGGCTCAAGTAGCACAAACAGTAAAGGACATCGGAAACCCTAATATTCACATTTAAATATTATTTTTATTAAATTTTGTCAGTTAATACAAACATATGTAGGTCATGAAAATTCGCATTTCTTTTGCTGCGAATAATATACATGGATATCATACACAGTTATTTTCATTGTGATTTATCTTCAGATATGCGTGTAAACACAGCTTATAAGTCATAAAACATATAACATAAAATTCCCTTAAGGCCTATGATTTATCTATTTCTTTACTGGGCAGAAATGGGAAGCAGGCCTACAGAACAAAAGCTATTCCACTCCATTTGCATGATGGCCAAGAGATGCTTGTTGCAAAACTGGCTGCAGCCCACAATTCCCTCAAGGGAAGAAATTCTACACAATCTGTAGGGTCTGCTGGAGCTGGAAAGGAGGGAAGCAGAAAGGTGCAAGGAGCAGAAAGTAGGAAAGTTCTTCAAAAGATGGTGCGGTTTCATAGTACAAATCCTCTAAAATTCATAAATAGAAATATAATGAGACCCTTCACACTGACTCAGTGGTATCTGACACAGCAACTGAAAGGGGCGTTGGGCCGGTTGGAACAACGACAATAATATCACACCATTATTAGGCAAGAAAATACAGTACATGGAAGGCTCTCGCTGGTTCAAGATTGGTCATGGAAGGCACCTATGCTTAATTTTTTGTTTTGTCTTTTTTTTTGTATAGGACGGACATTTTTGTACATGTTTTAATGATGATTGTACTTCTAAGTTGTGTATACAATTGATGATTGTACGTCTATGTTGTGTATATAATGTCTTTAATAAAAACATTTAAAAAATAAAATAAAATTTACCTATCAGAGCTGTGTCTTGTAACAAAAAACCAGGGCCGTATATGTGCTTCATTTAATTGGCTGCAACATTTTTTAAAGGAATGATCCCATGAGAAATGTAACAAATGAAAATCAGACAGTACAGGACAACCTCTTTCTAACAAAGCCAGAACCAGCCCTGTACGTCACATGGATCCAGAAATCTCTCCATTCATTGCTCCCAATGCTCTGCCAGATTCTCCTCAGGGAGTGTGTCCTTTCTCAGAGGGTGTTTCCTCTCAAATGCAGTTCTCTTCCTATCACAGGTCAAGAGTGTGTTTCCTCTCTTCTTGCAGCTCACTCCTTGCAACAATCACAGTTTCTAACAAAATAGGGCTCAGCATGTGCCTAGGCACATGTCCTCTGGTGCCTAGTGACAAATACAGCCCTGCTAAATACCTAACAGCTAAACTGGTAGGAGATGGAGTCATATGACAAAGCCAGTTGATAAAGAACATTGGCAGTTTTATTGCCAGGTGCATAGACATAAAGATTTTTACCTGATAGAGCTCTGGGTGAGGCAACATACAATTGTCCATGCGAGAAACATGCAGGTTCCAGATTTATGCCAGCCACCTGCAATGATTGGCCTATCATCATTGAAAATGATAACTTAACTGTAATCATTTCGACAGTATTGTTTCCTTCTATGCACATAGCCGTAAGTGTTTTGCAGTCCACAAATCACAGAAACTTAAGGCTGGGTTCACACGAGCGTGTCCGGATTAGGTCCAGATGCGTTGCGGATGCGTTCAGTGAAAACTGTGCGATTTCACAGGCAAAGCCATTCAGTTTTGCCTGCGATTGCGTTCAGTTGTTCAGTTTTTTTCCGCGCGGGTACAATGCGTTTTGATGCGTTTTTCACGCGCGTGATAAAAAACTGAAGGTTTACAAACAACATCTCCTAGCAACCATCAGTGAAAAACGCAACACACCCGCACTTGCTTGCGGATGCAATGCGTTTTTAACGCAGCCCCATTCATTTCTATTGGGCTGCGGATGCGTTTATAATGCATAAGATAGAGCATGCTGCGAGTTACACGCGTTGCAGAAGTGATGCGTGAAAAAAAACGCTCATGTACACAGCCCCATAGAAATGAATGGGTCAGGATTCAGTGCGGGTGCAATGCGTTCACATCACGCATTGCACCCGCGCGGAAATCACGCTCGTGTGAATGCAGCCTAAAACAATGATCCTGGCCAGCATTTATTTTTTAACTTCTGTAGAAATGTCCTATTCTTGTCTGCAAAACAGATTAGAATAGGGCATGTTCTATTTTTTGCGGGTTCACGGAACAGACTGTGTGCTGTCTGCATCTTTTGAAGCCCTATTGAAATAAATAGGTCTGCATCAGATACACCAAAAATGAGGATTTGAAGAGGACAGAAACTACAGGGTGGGCCATTTATATGGATACACCTAATAAAATGGGAATGGTTGGTGATAATAACTTCCTGTTTGTGGCACATTAGTATATGTGAGGGGGGAAACTTTTCAAGATGGGTGGTGACCATGGTGGCCATTTTGAAGTCGGCCATTTTGAATCCAACTTTTGTTTTTTCAATAGGAAGAGGGTCATGTGACACATCAAACTTATTGGGAATTTCACAAGAAAAGCAATGGTGTGCTTGGTTTTAACGTAACTTTATTCTTTCATGAGTTATTTACAAGTTTCTGACCACTTTCAAAAATGTGTTCAATGTGCTTCCCATTGTGTTGGATTGTCAATGCAACCCTTTTCTCCCACCCATAACATAGTAACATAGTAACATAGTTTATTAGACCGAAAAAAGACATTTGTCCATCCAGTTCGGCCTGTTTCCTACAAGTTGATCCAGAGGAAGGCAAAAAACCCCTGTGAGGCAGAAGCCAATTTTCCCCACTTAAGGGGAAAAAATATTCCTTCCCGCCTCCAATCAGGCAATCAGAATAACTCCCTGGATCAACGACCCCTCTCTAGTAGCTGTAGCCTGTAATATTATTACACTCCAGAAATACATCCAGGCCCCTCTTGAATTCCTTTATTGTACTCACCATCACCACCTCCTCAGGCAGAGAGTTCCATAGTCTCACTGCTCTTACAGTGAAGAATCCTTTTCTATGTTTGTGTAGAAACCTTCTTTCCTCCAGACGCAGAGGATGTCCCCTCGTCACAGTCGCAGTCCTGGGGATAAATAGAAGATGGGAGAGATCTCTGTACTGACCCTTGATATATTTATACATAGTTATTAGATCTCCCCTCAGTCGTCTTTTTTCTAAAGTGAATAACCCTAATTTTAATAACCTTTCAGGGTACTGTAGTTGCCCCATTCCAGTTATTACTTTAGTTGCCCTCCTCTGAACCCACTCCAGCTATGCTATGTCTGCCTTGTTCACAGGAGCCCAGAACTGTACACTGTACTCCTTGTCTGGTCTGACTGGTAATTTGCAAAGTGGTAGGACTATGTTCTCATCACGGGCGTCTATGCCCCTTTTGATGCAACCTATTATCTTATTGGCCTTGGCAGCAGCTGCCTGACACTGGTTTTTGCAGCTTAGTTTGCTGTTTATTAAAATTCCTAGGAAGAGGGTCATGTGACACATCAAACATATTGGGAATTTCACAAGAAAAACAATGGTGTGCTTGGTTTTAATGTAACTTTATTCTTTCATGAGTTATTTACAAGTTTCTCTTTGTTTACAGCCATTGACATGTAGCCGAGGTTAACACGTGAGGAACGGATAGAAATTGTGTTGATGTCTGGTGAACGCAGTAACCGGGTCATTGCAGCAGATTTCAATGCAAGACACCCTACGAGACCACCCATCTCCCATGCTACAGTTAGCAAACTGCTTGCTAAGTTTCGTGAAACTGGTTCAGTGTTGGATTTGCTAAAATGTGGACGCATGAAATCTGTCACTAATGAAGAAACATCAGTGGCTGTCCTAGCTTCATTCAGCAAGAGCCCACAGCGTAGCACTCGCCGCATGTCACTGGAGAGTGGCATGTCACTAGTCGGCGGATATTAGCTACTCACAAATGTCACCCTTACAAACTCCAGCTACTGCAGCATCTAAACGAGGATGACCCAGATTGGCGCACTGAATTTGCAGAATGGGCAAAACAAAAATTGGAACAGGCCCCTCAGTTTACGCAGAAGATTTTGTTCAGTGATGAGGCAAACTATTATGTGAATGGTGAAGTTAACAAACAAAACCACTGCTATTGGTCTGACACTAACCCACATTGGATAGATCCCTCCAAGACTGTTGGAACAAAAAAATTGATGGTATGGTGTGGTTTATGGGGTACAAAGATAGTGGGGCCATTCTTCATCAATGGAAACCTCAAAGCCACTGGATATGCGAAATTGCTACATGATGATGTGTTTCCCTCTTTATGAGTTTTTCCAGCAAGATGGTGCACCACCACATTATGGGTGTAAGGTCCGAGCATTCCTAGATGAACAGTTTCCTGGAAAGTGGATTGGTCATCGTGGGCCAGTTGAATGGCACCCAAGGTCTCCCGATCTGACCCCCTTAGACTTTTATCTTTGGGGTCATCTGAAGGCAATTGTCTATGCTGTGAAGATACGAGATGTGCAGCACCTGAAACTGCGGTGTTGCTATCAGTGTGTGAAGAGTGGGAGAAAAGGGTTGCATTGACAATCCAACACAATGGGCAGCACATTGAACACATTTTAGAAAGTGGTCAGAAACTTGTAAATAACTCATGAAAGAATAAAGTTACGTTAAAACCAAGCACACCATTGCTTTTCTTGTGAAATTCCCAATAAGTTTGATGTGTCACATGACCCTCTTCCTATTGAAAAAACAAAAGTTGGATTCAAAATGGCCGACTTCAAAATGGCCACCATGGTCACCACCCATTTTGAAAAGTTTCCCCCCTCACATATACTAATGTGCCACAAACAGGAAGTTAATATCATCAACCATTCCCATTTTATTAAGGTGTATCTATATAAATGGCCCACCCTGTACTGCCCTGGGCATTAGCCCTAAATCAGAATTTGTGGAATAAAACTTCTGCTCCAGCAGCACATCCAGTGAGGATGGTTGCTTCAGGCACATGAGGATGGCATGTTTTCATGCACATCCTGGTTCCATTACACAACAGAATAACTGGAGCACCAGCCTTTAGATCCAAGTGATGAGGAGGCATTCCTGAAGCTTCTAAAGAGATTAAAAACTGGGTACCGCACCATCTGCTCTGGATCTATTGTGGTGTCAATGGAGTTATAAGAATAAACTAATTCTGGCAACTCCTTAAGAATATGCAAGTTGATTGCATTTACAGCGTCATTCGTTGGAGCCAAAATAGTTCTCTGACATATCCAATCATGGTAAGAGGTTATTTCTCCTGAATGCCAATGTCAGGGAACACTGCTCCGTTGAGGTGCTCAGGTGACTTTACAGCCCTGCAGAAATCAGCAATAAGTGGTATATTTCCATCTGTATCTAGTTGGACTACACCATTGCCAAGCATGAGAAGCAATTGGAAGAATTGCAGAGCACATACATCCGTCTCCAAAAACGTTTCTCTCATATTGGTTGCCAGAGTAAGCCTCTAAATGAGGCAGTGCTCCAGAGTGCCAGAGCGGAGATGCCTTAAGCATTCAACTCATCAGCCACGGTTCCCTTTGGTATAATAGGCAAGGTCTGTCTGAAGTCATCTGCAAGCAAGACCAAAGGCCCACCCATAATGTAAGTTTTATCTCTTAAGTTTCTTGGTGTTCAGTCTAATGCTTCCAGAGCACGCCTACATGCCATGGTGCACTGATATCAGACAATGAGCTAGCACTGACTGAAGACATGGGCATCTCTTGAATCTGCAGTGATATTGCAGGCTGGTGCCTCATCTCTTGTAATATTAAAACGCAATTTAAAAGTGAAATGCACAGTTCTGCCATCACTCAGTAGTGTTCTTGGTATTCCTGATGATGCCATAGCAACAGCAATACCACCCATACTTCGGACCTTGTCAAGAAACAGGTTGATAAGAAATGTCTTGCCAGTTCCACTTGAGGTATCAAAAGAAAGAAGAGGCCTCCAGAGCCACTTTTAATGAGTTCAAGTAGCATCTGACATGCCAGTTTCGGATCTGGAGCATTGTCCAGCTGAGCCTCTAAAGCATCTATAAGTATTGGCCTCTCGGCAAGCAAGAAAAAAAACATCATCTGCCAGTGCCTATCCAAAAGAGCATTTTGAATAGCTGCGACCCTGCAGGTATGAATTATTGCAAGCAGTTCCATAATTTCCGGTTGATAGTGACTTGTTGCTACCTCATTGAGACAGTCATGTAAGTATATGCTCAAGAAGGCCAAGCATCTGGCAAGCTTCAAGGTGTTAAGCACTGACTGTCCTGGGAAATTTAATTAAGGTAGGACCTTTGACAACATGCAGTAACCTCCACAGGCAAAAGCACTAATGTCAGACGTACATTGTATACTCAGCTAAGAGCATCAGCACAATACACAACTGGCTGGTCTTGCACAGGAGTGCCTTGCTTTTGCAAGTACCATTGAAACTTGTTCTCCAAGTATAGTATGAAGGAGCATCTGAATTAGGCCTTATTCACACGTCCGTAGTGTTTTGCGGATCCGCAAAACACCTTGCCTCCGGCCCTATAGAGATGCCTATACTTGTCCGCAATTGCGGGCAAGAATAGGACATGCTCTACTTTTTTGCGGAGCCGCCGTCCGGAAGATAGTGTGTGCTCTCCGCATCCATCACGTCCCTATTCAAAATTATTGGGTCCGCACCCGTTCCGCAAATTTGCAGAACGGGTGCGGACGAACATTGCGGACGTGTGAATAAAGCCAAAAACAGCTTCCTTTCAAAATTGTCCTGTTGGCATAGTTCAAAAAGTATTTAAAAAGTTGCCTGGGTGGATTTTGCACCCTTTCAGCTGGATTATTAACTATGAATTAGACCCTCTGACCATTTTCAAGATGGACACTGAGGTGTTAGACTGTTGGATACCTCTGAGAATTCTCCTCTCTAATTGCTGCTTATATAACATCCAGTTTGGTAATCCTGATCTGAGCCTTTATAAATGTACCTGCAGATATATTTCGCTATAAGCCACCACAAAGTGGTTATCGATCTCAAAGTCAGTAGGTTTGAAAACCTGCTGGCCATCAACAACCTGTATCATGCTATTTTTTTTATTTTGGTAAAGGCTTTCTCCAGGCTTTCTATGTCTGTATAATAGATACCCATCACTAGCAGTCTGGGTTTTAGCTATAACATTCTTTGGGTACCTTTTGCTACAAAATCCTTGCTGCATGCAAGATGAGTTTGGGAAACTTGGACCACAGGGCCCATGAGTCATTTGGGTCATAACTGTTGCAAACAGTTCAGGATCCACAGAATCATTTGATATTTCCACATGATATGATAGAGTTCATCTCATTTGGCCTGATTTTTCAATAAGCCAAACCAATATGTGAGGATGTGACAGACCTCTCTTCTGTCATTCAATAGAGTATATCCAGCATCAAGGTGCATGAAAACGTGCCTATTGTTAATTACATCACCCAATCTTTATAGTTTTTGGCAAAAGACTAGAGCAATTGTGCTACATGGTTGCTTGCCCCTCCTGGGCTTGCATTGCCTCCCAAGTTAAGACAGCTTGATGCCAGGAAGAGAGAGATTCCTAGGATTAAAGTAATTTAGCTAACCTATGTTCCAGCAGAAAAGGAAATGTTCCTATTTACCCAGCCAGCATAGTAGAGCTGAGAGATCTACCGCATAGCAGAGCCAATACCTGCTGATGACCAAGATAAAGTTTGGAAATTGTTTGGATTACCGTTTATGCCAAGTAAAGCTGTGTTCAACATTACTACAAAGTCTGGACTCCATTTATTCTACTTATTCATCACCCAAGTTCAACAACCCCTTTTTGCACTTGCTTCGGACTACACCTCGTTTGTGATCCAGGGATATCCAGGTAGGAGCACCGTGACACAGGTCTATAACATCTACAGGGACACTTTAGGCCACTCTACACCACTCTGGCATTCCTACCCTGGGTTCCACCAATACTATCTACAAAGGGGACTCCATGTACCAGTTGCTTAACTGCAACTGGCGTCACGACTGCTTTCTTTAACAGAGGGACATACAATCGTAAATACCTCTTAAGGGGCAAGGGATCCCCCGGGTGTTGGCAAAAGGCTGCTGCACAATCAAGTCTTGCCTATAATATGAATAAAATTGGGCCTTGAAAAAATAAATAAACGTAGCCCATCCAAATTGACAGAATGTGGGAGCAATACAAGTAGACAGGCTCAGCCATACCGTATGTAGTGGAGGCCACAAGCCTCTTCCAGCTTTGGACTCTGAGATGCCTGGGTTCCTGTGCCATTTGTACATTGTCTCATAGGCTTCAAGTCTAGTGGCCTGTTTCCTATGAGGGCGAATGTTGGGGCAGGAAGCCATTGGCTCCTCTGCTGTCCCAGTATTAATTTGTACCACTGTCCTGCAAATGGTGATGTATTTGAATTCAGGAGGGCATCAGTGATTACATACTTGGCAGCCTGAGGAGGGCTTGAGTGGCTCCCCTGGGCATCAGCCCACCAGGAAATCTCCCTGTAAGGTCTATGGCCAGTCCACCCCTGGCGCAATGTGTTTCCAATTCGGATTGCAAGTAACAGTAATGAACAGATCTGGAATTTCAAAATTAATAATTTAAGTCATGGTATCTTGGGCATACTCATCTATGTGTGTGGACTTTCCACAAATAACTTCCAAAAATCTTCTAAGTTCTTAGCTGATCTGTCATTACGAACAGCATGTCATAGGTGGATATAATTCTCTCAGGGGTTCTAATTTTACAGGTCAGATTTCATTTTGCATAGATGTCCACAATAAACTGATAAGACAGGTCCCTGTATGCCAACAAAGCATATGTAATGCCAGAAATTTCACTATGAATCTTCAGCAGAAGCATAGAAGCATAAAAGTCCATTGCCGAGACAGTTTTTGGTGTCTGGACCTGAGTGATTCCAAAGTGATATCTATCACGTCTATCCCAGAATATAAGGGGATAAGGCAGGGCATCATATGGCCTGTGAAATACAGATACCTTCTGATGCTGATTATAACGCTTCTGTAAGATGATATCTCAGTTAATAAAGTTATCACCAACCATAAGAATGGCAACTTCATTAATGGTTGGAGCATTGAACTTGCCTGGATGCTGGCCAAGAGGTGCCTATGATTATCTAAGGGCATTCTTCAGTTGCACCCTTAAGCAGATTTGACGTACAGATTATGCTGATATAGCACCTCCTATTATTTAGATATTGTTTGCTGCTTGGTAGCTGGTAAATTTCCATGGTGGGCATTAGCCTCTACCTGATCATCACCCATGAAGTAGATCTGCAGGAATGCATGTTACCTATTCTCTGCCGGCAGAAGAGATTCAATGAGATGGGATATCTGCCCTTGGATCTAAAATGTCGGCATGAAAACAAGTCTCTCTGACTTGCCCAAAGTCATGTGAAAACAGTTATAACTTCTGATTTTTGCTGAGAAAATCTCTTGATGCAAGGCGGTTGCCTGTAAGCAATGACTTAAGTGGCTCCAGAGGAGTTGGCAAGTCTGGTGTCTATTCCTTAATTCCAGAGCAGCAAATACCTGGTGCCTCCTTGGGAAACTTTAAGTCATCATACAAAGTGCATGGAATTTCCATTTTGCTAATCACGATCAAACTTTGTGAGGCATAGGTTGGATCATAACTGAAAGCAGCATCATGCATGAAGACCCACTCGTCAGCAGATTGTCGCTGGCCTCTATCAGCTTGCTTTCGGCCTAGGTTTGGTCAGGTGTCTCTGCGCTTCTGAGAGCCACCTGTCTGATCTGAGAAAGCCAGGCCAGAGTTTGCTCAGGTGTCTCTGCAGCTCCTGATGCAGTTTTCGTCCTGGCCATTGGAGACTTCCTGCCAATTGAGAGACTCCTCTTTGCTGGCATCTTGGAAACTGAAGTCCAATTAGTTATACAAAGACATTTAAAGGGAGAGCATTGTTTTTTAGATTAGTTTTTTTTTTCCAATCCATAAATTGTACTCGCTTCCATTTAATAGGATCCTAGGCTGCTGCTTACAAATCTCGGCAGCCCTGCCTGACCCTGTGACTGACAGGAGATGCATTAACGCAGAAACGCATTAGCACAGAACTTTCTTAGTACTGCTGTCAATTTGCTCCACCAGCCTCTAGTGGTCACAGCAGTTGCACCTCAATCCCCTTTTATGACATATCCTAGTAATTTGTCATCAATTTGCCGACACCACCCCCTTTTATGCAAATCAAATGATTAAGGGGGGGGCTACTGAAGTCAATATTGAATTCCAGAATTTTAGTTTTTCAGCAGAGTTAATATTTGACCGATCTTCCACATTGCCTTACAGGCAGTAAATGGCTGAGCTGTCCAGCAGCTGAAGTCTAATAGCAGATGTAGTTCCTCCCCCGTCCTGCAGATGTCGCTGTGCGGAGCTTCCTCTTCCTCGGCTGATCTATGTTCCCGCTGCACTCGGCAGTCAAGGTGAAAGGTTGTGAAGATGGCGGCGGCCTTTATGGAGGAAGAAGTGGATAACGATGACTATTATTCGCTATTAAACGTCCGCAGGGAGGTGAGCGTCTGGCTGGGAGTGTAGGCGGGTGTCTGTCCTGCTGTCCTGAAGTGTGAGGCTGGAGAGACTGGGGAGAGCGGGTGTCTGCGGGGCGGTTGTAACCGGCATCGTGCGGTGACCCCGGGAGCTGTCACCTGGGTGACATGGAGTGGCGGCTGCAGCCGAGCTGTGCCCTGTGTATGTCTAATATGAATGGGCGGCTTAACTAAAAAGTACCAGAATATGAATAGACACGAGGCTGCAGGTCACATTGAGGTTTATTTAGGGACAGTAAATATAGCGCCTCCTACCGGCGTAGCTCTACTTATACCTATACAGTATTCTTCTCCGAACCCCGGACCCCCAGCGGCACGTCACCTCTCCTGTCTGTTGTCTTCCTGTATATAGGGCCCCTTTTAACTCAGATATGTGCCCTCCTCTGTGTCCCCCCCTTCCTCACCTCTCATCTTGTCTGTGGTGCCCCTGCACCCCCTTCACCTCTCATCTTGTCTGTGGTGCCCCTACACCCCCTTCACCTCTCATCTTGTCTGTGGTGCCTCTACACCCCCTTCACCTCTCATCTTGTCTGTGGTGCCCCTGAACCCCCTTCACCTCTCATCTTGTCTGTGGTGCCCCTGAACCCCCTTCACCTCTCATCTTGTCTGTGGTGCCCCTGAACCCCCTTCACCTCTCATCTTGTCTGTGGTGCCCCTGAACCCCCTTCACCTCTCATCTTGTCTGTGGTGCCCCTACACCCCCTTCACCTCTCATCTTGTCTGTGGTGCCCCTACACCCCCTTCACCTCTCATCTTGTCTGTGGTGCCCCTACACCCCCTTCACCTCTCATCTTGTCTGTGGTGCCCCTGCACCCCCTTCACCTCTCATCTTGTCTGTGGTGCCCCTGCACCCCCTTCACCTCTCATCTTGTCTGTGGTGCCCCTGAACCCCCTTCACCTCTCATCTTGTCTGTGGTGCCTCTGCACCCCCTTCACCTCTCATCTTGTCTGTGGTGCCTCTGCACCCCCTTCACCTCTCATCTTGTCTGTGGTGCCCCTGGAACCCCTTCACCTCTCATCTTGTCTGTGGTGCCCCTGCACCCCCTTCACCTCTCATCTTGTCTGTGGTGCCCCTGCACCCCCTTCACCTCTCATCTTGTCTGTGGTGCCCCTGCACCCCCTTCACCTCTCATCTTGTCTGTGGTGCCCCTGAACCCCCTTCACCTCTCATCTTGTCTTAGTTACCCATAGCAACCAATCAGATTCCACCTTTCATTTTTTACAACTCCTTTTGAAAATGAAAGGAGAAATCTGATTGGTTGTTATGGGTAACTAAGCTAGTTTTCCTTTCCACCAGTTTGATAAATTACCCCAATAGTTTATACAAGGCACTTACTAATGTATTGTGATTGTCCATTAATTTTTCCTTTACATTATGCACTGCTCGTATACAGAGGGTTATGACCACTCTGCAATCCAACAGCAGTAGTTGTGCTTGCATACTATAAGAAAAAGCCCCATCCTCTCTGGTGGCCGGGACTGTGGGGGCACACATAGGCACGCGTGCACAGCAGCTCCCATCCCAGCCATCTCATGTCTGGAAACGAGCAGGGTATAATGTGATGGAAAAATGAATCCAGATGGCAAAGGTGTTTTATGAAGGTTTCCATAAATGACAGTCTGTGTTCTGCAAGGAAACAGTGGAAATGGCCCAAAATAAGAATTGTTCTGTGTTAGGGTACTTTTACACTTGCGGCAGGACGGATACGGCAGGCTATTCAGCCTGCCGGATCCATCCTGCCGCAAGTGCCCGTGCACTGCCGTGCTGCCGCTCCGTCCCCGTTGACTATAATGGAGCGGGGGGCGGAGCTACGGCGCAGCACGGCAGTGCGCGGCCGGAGATCGCCGGACTAAAAGTCCTGCATGTCCGACTTTTCAGTCCGGCGATCTTTGCCGTGCTGTGCCGTAGCTCCGCCCCCCGCCCCATTATAGTCAATGGGGACGGAGCGGCAGCACGGCAGTGCACGGGCACTTGGGGCAGGATGGATCCGGCAGGCTGAAAAGCCTACCGGATCCGTCCTGCTGCAAGTGTAAAAGTACCCTTAGGGACCTGTAGGATGTTGTAGGATTTATATTTTTTTTTAATTGTTTATTTAAATTTCAAAAGACAAACACAGTACAACTGGAATGGACAGTTCAATACATTGTTTCAGCGAATATAGATAAGACAATGCCTGCAAGACAAAGCAGCCGCTACGAGTGAACCCGATAAGACAGTGACATGTCATGCACAATAGGTAGATAATAAAATATCAAACTGGTGGATGTTGTAGGATTATGGGATTTAAGTTATCACTGGGGGTTTTCACAGCTGAGACCCCCACCAATTACAAGTCCTGTTTTCCCCATTTGAATGGAGCGACGATCAGGCATGTGCAATGCTACACCATCAGAGTGCTCCGCCACCTTTGGCTGTCCCATAGACTATAGCATATTATTTTTGCATTTTGGGGGATATTTATCAAATTGATGTAAAGTAGAACCGGCTTAGGCCCCTTTCACACTTGCGTTGTGTGGATCCGGCGTGTACTTCCGTCCCGCCGGATCCGTCACAACGCACTGAAACCATTTGTAGACGGATCCGGATTGCGGATCCGTCTACTAATGCATTGCAAGTGCAGATCCGTCTCTCCGTTTGCCATGCGGAGAGACGTATCCGTCTTGTATTTTTTTCACTGTTTTAAAGGTCTGCGCATGCACACACCTGAAGGACCGATCCGTCCTTCAGTCTTTTTTTAATGCCGGATCCGGCCCCAATGTAAGTCAATGGGACTTAAGGCCTGATCAGGCGTTCAGTCATGTGTTCAGGCTTTTCAGGACGGAGATAAAACCGCAGCATGCTGCGGTTTTATCTCCATCCTGAAAAGTCAAAAAGACTGAACTGAAGACATCCTAATGCATCCTGAACGGATTTCTCTCCATTCAGGATGCATTGGGATAATCCTGATCAGTATCTTTCAGTCCTAGAGCCCCGAGGACGGAACTCTAGGACGGAAAGTAAAAACAACAGAACTTTGTTTTCCGTCCAGCATAACGGAAACCAGACGGATCCATTATGCTTGCCCATAGACTGACTGATCAAAACAGAATGCCTCTGTTTTGCATGTTGTCTATGAATTCCATTATAAACGGAACCCATAACGGAATACCCTAACGCAAGTGCGAACCCACCCTTAGTTGCCCACTCAAATTCCACCTTTCATTTTCCACAGCTCATTTGGAAAATGAAAGGTGGAATCTGATTGGTTGCTATGGGGGACTGAGCCAGTTTTCCTTTACACCAGTTTGATAAATTTCCACCTTTGTGTGGACCTGCACCAGTTGGTAACTGCCACATTTAGGCACCACATTTGTCATCTACGCCAGTTTTCTGGCCTAGAAAAGACTGACTGGCGTAGATTTCAGTTCAGATGCATGGACTCCCAAATGCTACCCCTAGTTTATGACTCTTTGTTTCGCACCCTGCATTTTCAGAAAAAAATGATGTTTTGTGTCTTTTTTTTTTTCTCTGTGACGTTTTCAACTTTGTTTTTATTTCGGACAGATTTTGCTTTACCCTAGGTACACACCTAAGCGTTTTACAGCGCGTTTAAACGCGCTGTAAAACGCACAACATGTGAAAAGCCATGCTTCCCTATGGGCATGGTTCACATTTGGGCGTTTTACAGCGCGTTTGAACGCGCTGGAAAACGCCTAACGCTGTCGCTTCTACTTGAGCTTCTTTAGGGCGTTTTTGCGCTCGTTTCCGTCCATAGGATTTGATTAGAACGCGCAAAGATGAAGAAATGCGCGTTTTCTGTTCCAAAAACGTCGCCGGGTCGTTCTCCGACGACGTATCCGCAAGAGCAACACTCCACACACCATTGCTGCCACTTGCGTTTGTCTCCTAAACTCCATAGAAATCCACCAAATTAACCACACCAAACTCCAACAGTACAACACTCTCAAACACACCTAATCAATAAAAATCTCAATTTGGCAAACATTCAACACCTTTCATATAGTTAGGCCTGCATTTTTTGTGGATCTTGCACCTGTCAATCACAAAAACGCGCGTTCATTAATGACAAATCGTGCGTTTGTTGCGCGTAAAAACGCTTGAAAAAACGCACGCCTGCAAAACGCTTAGGTGTGTTCCCAGCCTTAAAGTCTATAAAGCAGAATAAAACAGACTCCATAGACTGCCTCATGATTTTTCCTTCTCTATAGGAATTGAAAAATCCAAAACACAGCAATAAAAGCATATTTTTAGGGTACTTTCACACTAGCGTTATTCTTTTCCGGTATTGAGTTCCGTCCTAGGGGCTCAATACCGGAAAATAACGGATCAGTTTTATCCCAATGCATTCTGAATGGAGAGAAATCTGTTCAGGATGCATCAGGATGTCTTCAGTTCATTCACTGCACATTTTTTGGACAAAGAAAATACCGCAGCATGCTACAGTATTATCTGCGTCCAAAATTCCAGAACACTTGCCAGAATGCCGGATTCGGCATTAAGTTACATTGAAATGTATTAGTGCCGGATCCTGCATTAAAAATACCGCATTGACGGAACAGATCTTCCGGTCTGCGCATGCGCAGCCTTTAAAAATGTAAAAAAGCAAATAACGGATCAGTTTTTCCGGATGACAACCGGAGAGACGGATCCGTTATTGCAATCCATTTGTGAGACGGCTCCGCATCCGGATCCGTCTACAAATGCTGTCCGTTTTTCATACAGATTTCTGGTTCTGGCAGCTGGATCCTCACAACGCAAGTGTGGAAGTACTCCTATATAAACAACCTGTCTCCTAAAATGCTACTCACACACGTGTCCCAGGCTTCTCCTGGTGTCATGTGTGCTTTAAAGGGGTTTGCCCCATCTTGGACATTGATAGCATATCCTAGCAGATGGGTGTGGGACCTTCTCCTATCTAGAGAACATGGCCTCAGTAGCGCGCACGGCTTTTTTTGGAAATACCAAAGCTGTGAATGGAGAGCGCAGTGTGCAAGCACGGCCACCTCTCCATTCACTGCTATGGGCAGAGGTCACACAACACTTTTCCGGGAAGACAACAATACTCCTCTTAGCACTTTTGAGGAGTATTTTCAGCCAAGGAGGAGTACTGGCCAAAACCTTTTTATTTTTCTGTCAATGTAGCTGTATAAGGCTACATGCACACCACAGTTGTTTTTCTCGGCTTCCGTTTCAGTTTTTTTTGCGGATAGGATAGGAACCCATTCATTTCAATGGGTCAGCAAAAAAATGCTGACAGTTCATCCGTTTGTGTTCCGCGTCCGTTGTCTGTGTTTCCCTTCAGCAAAAAAAGTAGTGCATGTCCTACTTTTTTCTCATTTGCAGACGAGGATAGGCATTTATTACAAGGGATCTATGAAAACAAAGGAATCCTCCGAAAAAAACTGATGGACCATCAGTTTTCTTTGCGGATCCCGATTTGTGGACAGCAAAAAACAACTGTCGTGTGCATATAGCCTAAGGTCGTGTTTTTTTGCGGGATGTATTGTATTTTTTAGTGACACCATTTTGGGTTACATATAATTTATTAACTTTTACCTTTTTGGAGTGATCCCCGCCGTTCCCCCATTCCGTTCACTGTGCAGCATAACTAGCATGTTACTGCTATTCTATGGGTCAGTACTATTAGGGTGATATCAAATATGTATAGTTTTATGTTTTTTTGAAGGAAAAGCCTAGCTACAGGTCTGGCTTTGTGCTGTTCCTCCCCTTGCCAAGCATGCAGTCCCACAGACACACTGCAGCTGCATACCCTTCCTCCCTCTTCTCTACTTATGGCTATAGGTGGAATTTCACCTAGAGCAGGGAACAGCAACCTTTGACACTCCAGCTGTTCTGAAACTACAACCCCCAGAATCCTCCTTTCACTTTGATAGAAGTTACAAGAACAGCCGAGCAAGGGTGAATGCTGGGAGTTGTAGTGTCGACGGTTGCTGACCCCTGGCCTACAGTGAGGGAAAGGGGGCTACAGGCTGTTGCAAGGTGAAAAAAGCTATTCTTGTTGCAAAGTAGTAATTACATGTACTGCTTATCTATGCAAAACAACATGATGGGTGTTGTATAAGACTCCATCTCATTGCTACTAAAGTTCCTTATCTGTTATATACACGTTCTTTTAGTCGTCTCCTGAGACAGGCGTCCATTTGTCTCTTGCAGCACAGACTTTCTATACGTTTTCTGCTATTCTGTCTGTAATTTACTCTCCTTTTAGATCTATGAAGCTATAAAACGGCTAATGCATTTTAATAACAGGCAGAGCTCGGTGGCAGCTTGTGGCGTCACCTTGTTGTGGAGGCTTGTGACCTTGTTGGCAGAAAGGTGCAAACTTCTCCTGCAACAGAATGTGCTTCCCATGTCAATCAATCCATGACCATGGAAGGGTGCCGTGACGTCAGCCCGTAGATGAAGCTGCTTCTTGTATATTTATGTGTGAAGCCTGATTGCATCCCATGAGGGGGGTTATGGACGGAGTGGTCAAAGGTCCAGATCTCCACTTGTCTATCACTGGGAAATACCAGGGCCGCAGATCCTGTTTCTGTGTATGCATGCTTCATACACATTTAAAAGGGAAAGTCTAGATGAAATTGATCTTCTGACATTTTGTTTAAGGGAATCTTGCGAACTCGGGGAGGCAGTGATTTCACACTGGTGTAAAGTAGAACTGGTTGGTTAGTTGCCCACAGCATCCAATCAGATTCCACCTTTCATTTTTCACAGCTCCTCTGGAAAATGAAAGGTGGAATCTGATTGGTTGCTGTGAGTAATTAAGCCAGTTCTACTTTTCACCAGTGTGATATATCTCCCCCAGGATCCCTTTCTGGGACTGAAGGAGTCACAGTACCGTGGAGCACCCAAATTGATGTTGTTGCCCACAACACTGTTGTTTTCTATGTTACAGTAGAGCAAGAATAAGGCTAGTTTCACACTTGCGGCAGGACGGATCCGATAGGCTGTTCACCCTGTCGGATCCGTCCTGCCACTATTTCGCCGGACTGCCGCTTCGTCCCCACTGACTATAATGGGTGAGGGGGCGGAGTTCCAGCGCAGCACGGCAGTGCACGGAGAGAGGACGCCGGACTAAAAGTATGACATGTCCGACTTTTTAGTCCGGCGACCTCTGCTGTGCTGGAAACTCCGCCCCCATTATAGTCAATGGGGACGGAGCGTCAGTCCGGCGGCACGGCGAAATAGCGGCAGGACGAATCCGACAGGGTGAACAGCCTGTCGGATCCGTCCTGCCACAAGTGTGTGATTTCCAGAAATTAGTTTGCAGCAGGGAATGATAAAGTTGAGTGTGGGGGTCTCTGACTCTACAGAGAAGTCTTTGGCAAACCAAAGAAGGTGCAAGTCATTGGACCCTTATGATTATGTGATGTGGTAGGACCAGAGATGCTGGGCTGAATTTTAACAAACGCAGAGCCACGTGGACCAAAATAGTGGAGGCGATAAAATAGTTCATGGGGATACGGACAGTAGAGCAGTCCATGATTTTTGGACGCTTCTGATTAGGCTCTTTTATACCAGGCGAACACGAATATAGCTGCCAATTCAGTACACACTAGGAGCTGGTAATCTAGGAACCAGTTTTGATTTTGCAGTGGGATAGGGTTGGATATGCGAGAAGCTGCGCTGCTTCAGGAAATATGAGCTCTGACACAGTGCCCATTCAGATGAATTGGCTACTATAGTCATGCCGGGCTCTCCAGAGATGGAGGCATTGCATCAGCCCCCCTCCTTCTCTATGATAATATGGTGATACAGACACTGGATGATCTAAAACCCTTTAACGGGTATTCTCATCGCTAGAGATAAGCGAACTTCTATTTTTAGTTCGGCGTCCAAAGTTCGGGTTCGGGTTATCGTAGCATCCCGTTATGGATTCCATAACGGCATTTGGAATAAATAAGGGGCTGCTTTATTGAACCCGAACCTTGGACAACCCTAAGGACCTGGGGTGACGTCACCGTCATGTGATCAGTGCAGGGGGCGTGGCTCAGCACTGGATTGGATAAGATAAGGTCCTTAGGGTTGTCCAAGGTTCGGGTTCAATGAAGCAGCCCCTTATGGATTCCAAATGCCGTTATGGAATCCATAACGGGATGCTACGATAACCCGAACCCGAACTTTGGACGCCGAACTAAAAATAGAAGTTCGCTCATCTCTACTCATCGCAGAAAGTGATGGTATATGACACCACTTTATGATTGGTAGGGGGTCTCACTGCTTGGATCCCAACAACAGGATAACTGTTTTTGCCCCTTCACAGTTTTTTCGCGCATGGTGGGGCTACCGACTACAGACTTTACAGAGAATTGCAGCACGACCCAGTTTACATAGAAAGAGGTATGCTGCAGTTCTCTACATAGCTGGTGGATGGGAGCACCGCTATATGGAGAAAAGTGGGAGCCACAGAGCTGTTTTAGCTCTCAGGATCATGGGGGTCCTGGAAGTCAGACCTTGACTTAACAGAAAGTGACACCAATGCGCCATCACTTTCTGTTATGGGAATACCCCTTTAAGTGTTGTGCAGGGACCCACCAAGGTTACATCCATGGTCCGTGATGGAGCTAAAACAGGTAAGGCTACTTTCACACTAGCGTTTTGGCTTTCAGTTTGTGAGATCCATCATATGCTCTCACAAGCGGTCCAAAACGGATCAGTTTTGCCCTAATGCATTCTCAATGGAAAAGGATCCGCTCAGAATGCATCAGAATGCATCAGTTTGCCTCCGTTCAGTCACCATTCTGCTCTGGAGACGGACACCGAAACACTGCCTGCAACGTTTTTCTGTCCGTCATGTGGTGCGGAGCAAGACCGTCCTGGCACACAATGTAAGTCAATGGGGACGGATCCGTTTTCTGTGACGCAATAGAAAACGCATCCGTCCCCTATTGACTTTCAATGGTGTTCATGACGGATCCATCATAGCTATAGAAGACATAATACAACCGGATCCGTTCATGGCGGATGCATGCGGTTGTATTATTGTAACGGAAACGTTTTTCCAGATCCATGACGCATCCTCAAAAAACGCTAGTGTGAAAGTAGCCTAAGCCCAGCCACAACCAGTCACTCAGCTGTAAGATGTATACCGCGTTAGATCCTTAATCCTTATTACCGCTATTTAGCCTCGGATTATCACTGTTTGTCCAATGTAAATGTGATTTCCTTTTAAAGGACCTGTTCAGAATAGATAATGGCGCATTATCATTATTTTTAATTATGTTTGTTGTCTGCATTTTGGTCGCCTCATACGATTAATTCTACTAATGTGGTTTGTTGGCGTGGAAATTTTTCGGAAGAAATATGAACGTCACTTGTCAAGAAAAGAAGGAATAATTACCCGCCCGCTCTGTATCTCCTCCTCCTCTCCCTTTTTCACTACTCGTCTCTACAATTTCCCAGCATCGTCTTGTGTCTTTCAGCAGCTATAAATAAAGCTATTCTTGTTGCCAATCTATGCATTTGGAGGCATAAAGGGAATTGACAAGGAGCCTGTTGGAAGGTCAAGAAAAAAACCAATGTTCTGTACATCAAAACGAGAGCAAATAATGCTAAGGCAGAACGCCCCCTCCCGTACGTTGGATCAGCGTTGCATTTTTTAGCCGTCTCTTGTATTGACTAATATATTTTTGCCGTGATACAATTTTTTTTTTTTTTCAAGAAATACATACGTTTGGCTCGAGCCTTGACAGCTGTTGATATAATATCTCAGCAAATTGAGCCAGGAATATCAATAGGTTGTAATTTAACGTGAAAAGTACTGAGGTCAACATAAAGAGGAGTCTTTCACTGTGACAGAACAAAATAAGTCAAAATGAATAAAACATGGCGAGGTGATGAGAGGATAGCAGCTGTACCTCTGCCAGATGTACCCCGTGGGCCTTTGTTTCAGACGCGTGCCCTTCCTCAAATTGTATTTAAAGCTCTGGAATACAGAGAGAGATTGGTCCTTAAAATATGTGAAGATATACTTTTTGAAGTCTACTTGATATGCTCTTGGGCAGCCATGGTTCTAAATCCCCATTGACCACCTTCACCATTCAATAACCGAAGACCTGCCGGCCTTGAAATTTTCCATCCGTTGAATTCTTGAAAGAAGACGACTTACAATGCATTTTTAACGTAGGATAAATTGTAAATAATGCTGGATGAGGAATGCATGAAATGTGGAAGCTGAAGGAGCCATTCAAAGAGTATAATGGATCATCTTCATTCTTTGACCCTTTACAGTGAATGTCGCCTAGGGCTGCAGCTATCGATTTTTTTAGTAATCAAGAATTCTATCGATGAATCCGACAATTAATTACATACTCTAATAAGAAAAAACTATTTAAAAGAAAGTTTTCCTTTATAACAACTCATCAGACCCCCTGCCATCAGTCCTCAGCACCATCAGCCCCTCCGTGCCTTCAGCTCCCCCCAGTGCCATCAGTCTACTGTGCCATCAGGTTCCCCCCAACCCCTGTGCCATCAGTCCTCTGTGCCATCAGTTCCCCCCCCCCAACCCCTGTGCCATCAGTCCTCTGTGCCATCAGTTCCCCCCATGCCATCAGTCTTCTGTGCCATCAGCTCCCCCCCCCCAGTGCCATCAGTCCTCTGTGCCATCAGTTCCCCCCATGCCATTAACTCCCCCCATGCCATCAGTCCTCTGTGCCATTAGTCCAATGTGCCATCACCCCCTAATCATGCCATCAGTACACTGTGCCATCACCCCCCTATGCCATTAGTACTGTGCTATGGCCCCCCCCCCATGCCATCAGCAATTTGTGCCATCACCCCCCTTGCCATCAGTACTCTGTGCCATCCGCCTCCCCATGCCATCAGTCCTCCGTGCCCTCCACTCCTAGCCATCAGTCCCCAGAACAAGTTTAATATTTACCTTTCCTGTAGGGGCACCACCGACAATCCACAGCTCTTGAGCCCCTTCTTTGTGTCCTGACGTCACACAGTGTCAGGTCATAGCGATCACTTATGTGCACTATGTCTTGACTATGTGTCAGGATTCAGTGCAGTGCGAGCCGGCGGGAGACCACGGAGTGTGCGTAATAGCAAGCGCTTCACTCACGCTCTGTGGTCACATGACACAAACGAATCCTTTTGCAGCAAGGATTTTTTTTGTGTCGAGTTACTCGATTTATTCATTGCAGCCCTAATGTCGACCCTTAAAAACCATACCCATATCTAAGGGTACTTTAACACTAGCGTTAAAGTTTTACGGTATTGAGTTCCGTCCTCGGGGCTCAATACCGGAAAAAAAAACGCTTCAGTTTTGTCCCAATGCATTCTGAATGGAAAGCAATCAGTTCAGTATGCATCAGGATGTTTTCAGTTAAGTCACTTTTACGGTACTTGGCTGGGGAAAATACCGCAGCATGCTGCATTTTTATTTATTTTTTGGCCAAAATTCCGGAACACTTGCCGGAATTCCGGATCCGGCATTATTTTCCATTTGAATATATTAATGCCAGATCCGGTACCAAGTGTTCCGGAAAAACAGATCCATTTTAAAATGGGAGAAAGATAAATACCGGATCCGCTTTTCCGGATGACACCGGAGAGACGGATCCAGTATTTTAATGCATTTGTGAAACAGATCCGCATCCAGAAACAAATTGTTTGCACACGGATTTCCGGATCCGGCAGGCAGTTTCGGCAACAGAACTGCCTGCCTGATTCCTCTAACGCCAGTGTGAAAGTACCCGAAAGTTCAATATTCAGTACTGATAAAGTACTTGATCTATCTTGTTAGCTTTTTCTGATACAAAGCTCGAAAGCCATTGACACTGTTTTAACCCCTTCCCGACGCAGCCATTTCCCGTTTTGGTTTTGTGCTATCTGCCCTCCAAAAAGCAGCAATCTTATATTTTTCCATTCACTGTATGGGGCCTTTTTTTGTGGGACTATTTCTATTTTCTCATTGCACCTTTAAATATTCCAAGCAATGTATTGGGAAGCTGTCAAATTATTAATGTGGTTGTCCTGGATTTTAATATCGATGGTCATCAATATCTGATCGATAGGAGCACGCCCGCCGATTAGCTGTTTGAGATCATGGCTGTCGTCCCTTCCTTGGACAGTGAGGTCACGTTTATCTCTCACATTGCGTATTCACAGATGAGACCCATTCAAGTGAAAGGGGCTGAGCTGCAATACCAAGTACAGCCGCTATACAATGTACGGCGCTGTGAGGAGGAGCCCTCACTGGAGCCCCGCTGTCTCTTCAAATATCTGATCGACCAGGTGCTGGGAGTGGTACCCTGACTGATAAGATATTGAAGACCTATCCTGAGAATAGGGTATTAATAAATAAATCCTTGACAACCCCTTTGGAAGTGGAAAAAAAACCTCAACTGTCATTATTTTACAGGTTTTGTTTTTATGGCATTTTCTGAGCGAAAAAATAACATTGCCTTCATTCTTCTGGTCAGTAGAATTACAGCAATAACAAATGTATATGTTTTATTTTATGCTTTAACACTTTTATAAAAATGAAAAGCTTTGTAATCGCCACATTCTGACACCCATCACTTTTGTGCATTTACGGAGCTGTGTAGTGACCTTTCAGATGTTGTTCTCGCAATTTACCATTGAATCTGAGGGGTTAAATGCCTGTGAAAAGACTTGTCTCTGCTCATGGACACTGCTGGCTAGCGTCTGCTACGTAAAACAGTTGGCAACTGATTGTATGTGCCTACTTAGCTCCTGTGACGGCGCGGTCGTTAAAGACCCGATGTCGACCGTACATGTACAGCGGATGTCGGAAAGGGGTTAAACCAGGGCTCGACAAATCCCAGGTCGCCATGGCGACCAGGAATTTGGTCCTGGCGCCTGGGTATTTGTCAGCCCGTTCTCTCAGGTGCCCGGGCGCAGGGCCGACGCGGACTAGGAGCGCCGGCCCCCTCATGCTGCAGCCGCCCGAGCGCTCTATAGAGAGCCTCAGGCGGCTGCAGCACTGCCCAGGCTGGCGCATCCATGAGGGCGCACCGCCCGGGCACAGCATGAAGAGAGGGACTGACAGGAGGGGAGCGCTCAGGAGCATCTGTATGGTCCGCGGTACAGGAGCATCTGTCTCCTGTACCCGGCCGGACTGACATGAAGTGCGCACACAGTGTGCACTTCCTGTCAGTCCGCCCGGGTACAGGAAACTAAAGCTCCTGTACCCGTGGGACCATACAAAGCTCGGCCACGCTACATTACAGGCAGGGGAGGGAGGGGAGAAGGTGAATCACGGGTGGAGGGAGAAAGTGAATGACGGAGGGAGGGGGAGAGAGAAAGTGAATGACAAGGGAGAGGGGGAGAGAAAGTGAATGACAAGGGGGCGGGAAGTGAATGACAAGGGGCGGGAAGTGAATGACAAGGGGGGCGGGAAGTGAATGACAAGGGGGCGGGGGAAGTGAATGACAAGGGGCGGGGGAAGTGAATGACAAGGGGCGGGGGAAGTGAATGACAAGGGGCGGGGAAGTGAATGACAAGGGGGCGGGGAGGAAGTGAATGACAAGGGGCGGGGAGAAAGTGAATGACAAGGGGGCGGGGAGAAAGTGAATGACAAGGGGGTGAGAGAAAGCGAATGACAAGGGGGGAAAGTGAATGACAAGAGGGGGGGGGGGGAGAGAAAGTGAATGACAAGGGGAGAAAGAGATTGACAAGACGGACCCCTCTGCCCTCTCCTCCGGACCCCTCTGCCCTCTCCTCCGGACCCCTCTGCCCTCTCCTCCGGACCCCTCTGCCCTCTCCTCCGGACCCCTCTGCCCTCCCCTCCGGACCCCTCTGCCCTCCCCTCCGGACCCCTCTGCCCTCCCCTCCGGACCCCTCTGCCCTCCCCTCCGGACCCCTCTGCCCTCCCCTCCGGACCCCTCTGCCCTCCCCTCCGGACCCCTCTGCCCTCCCCTCTGGACCCTGTAATCCTTGTAAGGGTTTCCACATGTCATGGCGGCCGCAAGTGGCGATCACTTAGACGCTGGCAGCATCTGACGTGAAAAGGGGAAGCATTATGGGGGGCCCTATATACTCGCACATTATGGGGGGCACTATGGAAAACAGGGGTAGGAACACTATGGGGGCATCTACTGGGGGCCCTATGTACTGGCATGCATTATTGGGGGGCTCTATAGAGAAGTGGGGGGGGGGGGAGCACTATGGGGGCATCTATTGGGAGCTTTATGACGCGGCTCCGCCTGGCTCCTAACTTTTTTAGCTGGCTCCTAGATTCCAAGGAAATTTGTCAAGCCCTGGGTTAAACCATATGGATTTGCCATGCTTGCCCATAGACCTCTATTATGACGGATCACAACGGAATGCCTCTAAAGGTTTCCGTTTTGAATTCAGTCTTACAAATTCCATTACTTTCCGTTATAACGGAAAACCATAACAGATATCGCAACGCTGATGTGAACCCGCCCTTACATCCTGTATTATACTCCAGAGCTGCAATCACTATTCTGGTGGAATCACTGTGTTACATACATTACATGACCTATCTTGTACTGATCCTGGTTTACAGCCTGTATTATACTCTAGAGCTGCACTCACTATTCTGCTTGTGTAGTCATTGTGTAAATACATTACTTCATATGTACTGATTCTGAGTTATATACTGTATTATACTCGAGCTGCACTCTGCATTGTAGTAATTTAGCATTATTGTTGTCCAGTAGCAGCCAGCAGAGTTTTGATTGCAGCTCTGGATTAAATCCAGGGTGGCTCTCTGGATCAGTAGAAGTACAGGATAGAAGAAGGTTGGTTTCACTGCTGATGTTTGTAGTATCTCCTCTTGGGGTACTTTCACATTAGCGGCGGGGCCGGAGTTCCGGCAGCGCATGGCGAAAAGCCGCCTGACTAAAAGTACTGCATGTCGTACCTTTAGTCTGTTGACCTCTCGCCGTGTGCTGCCGCCGGGACTCCACCCTCGCCCCCATTATAGTCAATGGGGACGGAGCGGCAGTCCAGGGGCACACGTGAACTAGCGGCAGGACGGATCTGACAGGCTGTTCACCCGCCAGAACAGCCTGACGGACTCCCCTGCCGCTAATGTGAAACTAGCCTTACGTGGCAGTGATGGGCATGCTCATGCTCTGTCCAGCTGAGCTTATGATCTGATTTCTGTGGCCCCAGGCTGTAAGAGATGAAAGGGCTTGCCCAAGGTCACTCTGCCATCAAGCAGGCCTGTTTTGCTTTCTTGCTGCCTGCCACAGCTCTGATGGTTTGCCTCTTGTCAGTCCTGTTTCCTTTTTCTCAATAATTTATTTCTTGTATTTGTCTCAACCTGGAGCAGAGAGAAATCAGCGTTACCGTTGGCCGCATGCAGTCCCACTGGTTTATGTCCTGTTTATTTTTTAAAAAAATGTACCAGTATTTTCCAATTTAATCTGAACAAAGCCTAGATGATGCTGAAATTCTGATCACAGCCCGGGTGTCACTTTTATTTATTTTAGACGCGTTTTGAGGCCCCGCTAACACATAGGTGTGACTTCAATTTTGGCTTAAGATGTGCCAGTGTGTGACAAAATTTTGGTGCCATGTAAGCCAACCAGTAGGTGGTGAAATATTACACAAAGGTGTCTAACCATGCGCCAGATTTATCCAGCATGAGCCCCTGTGATGAGGGTGGCGCGTCTTTGGTGTAAGTTTCCGCTGTCTAAATATTTCACAGGATTGATGAACCTGCCCACTATGTACATCATACAGTGGCTTTTCCCTGATATGTCCTGTGCCGCATCTCCGCTTTATTCCTGTCCTGACCTCTGTAGCCCTCACGCTGAGTTCAGACCTGAGCGTTTTCCGCGCGTTTTTGGCAATAGTAAACGCGCGTTTTCCGCGCGTTTGTGTGATTGACTGCAGTGTTGTCCAATGACCAAATATCCCTGTCTATATGAAGTTTGGCCAATCAGAGCTGGGGTTTGGCCTTTCCAGCATGTTGCAAATTCATAAACGCGCGTTCGAACACGCGTTTTCAGTGTCAAAAACGCGCAAAATACAAGCGTTGCGCGTTCCCATTGAAGTCTATGGGCCAAAATGCGCGACAAACGCCCCCAAAAAAGCTCAAGTACTTGTTTATGCGTCGGGCGTTTTTCAGCACGTTCGAACGCGCTGTAAAACGTGAAAATGTGAAGCAGTCCCATAGGGAAGCATTGGTTTGCATCGGTTATGCGTTTTACAGCGCGTTCGAACGCGCGGTAAAACGCGCAAGTGTGAACTGAGGGTCAGTGTATGCAGAATGGTGCACAGCCGATGACCCAGGCAGGCACTTACCTGCTTGCCCAGCACAGGCGCTGACTAATGTTGAGGTCTTTGCTGTCTGAGCCGCTGCAAATGAAACCACTTATCTCTGCTTCTGCCGCTCAGTTTTCTTAAAAATATTAGGGACTTGATGCATGGAGCTTGCGGCTTATGAAGAAGGCTGCTCACATTTACGGTATCACTTAAAGGGGTCGCTCCCGGCTAGGGACCTTTTAGGCAGACCCCCCAGCGTGGCTGGAGGGAATCATACTTACCTTCGCTCTCACCTGCGTCGCTGCAGTGCTCCTGTCTCCCCATGTTAACATCCTGTTGCCACTGCAGTCAATTAGCTGCAGTGACGATGTGTACCCCATGAAGTCACGTGGCACATGGAGTACAAGTCATTGCTGCAGCGGCTACATGACCCGCGTGAAACTAGGGGAAGATGGGGATGCACACGGCCGGTGCAAAACAGATATTATTTTTCTCTTAGGATAGATAAATGCTTCTCTCAGGCTTGTGAAACTTCACTTAGACTAATGTGTCGCGTGACTATTTGTGACACCAATGTCACATGACATTTATTGTAATGACAGTCCGTGGTGTCGCACTGCGACTGCTGCATGACAGTTGCAAAAATGCATCCAAGTTAGCTTATTGTGCGACTGTCGCGTTGCAGCATGTCGCAGTGCGACGCCATGGACTGTCATTACGATAAATGTTGTGCGGCATGAATGGCGCATAACACATTTCGCCCTGTAGCCCTAGCCTTACTGTGGATTTTCAAACCACATCTGCTGGAAGTTTATTCCAAGCATCTGCTACTATTGCAGTATTAATATTAAAGGGGGTTTTCAGGCTTTTAATATTGATGACATATCTTCAGGATAGGTCATCAATATCAGATCGGCGGGGGTCCTACACCCGGCACCACCGCTGATCAGCTGTATGAAGAAAAGGCACACACCATGCGCATGGGCCGTCTCCTGTCTCTTCCTGCTTGCCATAGACCTAGCAGCAGCGAGCCGGAAGAGAGACAGGAGACGGCACATGCGCATGGCGTGTGCCTTTTCTTCATACAGCTGATCGGTGGGGGTGCCAGGTGTCGGACCCCCGCCGATCTGGTATTGATGACCTATCCTGAGGATAGGTCATCAATATTGAAAGCCTGGAAAACCTCTTTAATATTCATAATTTTCTGACTTCTGATCTTCCTCAGGTTTCTGATCCTGCTCCATTGTTCTTGAGTTTAGTACAGCTACACGACGACTTGTAGCCACGTGACTATTTTAGAGCTGTGAAAACAGCCAAGTCGCAGGCAAGTCACATGTTGCGCAACTCATTAAGGCCTATGGAGTAAAAGTTGTGCGCGACTTGCAACACAAAATCGAACGTGTGCTTTATTACGACTGTCTTGTCACAGTTGCAGCCACATGTCTCATTGCAACACCACTGACAGTCATGACTTGAAATGTTGCAAGACACGTGTAACCCACTAAAACACTTCGCTCTAGAACGGGGATGGCTAACCTGCGGCTCTCCAGCTGTTGTAAAACTACAACTTCCCTCCATGCCCTGCTGTAGGCTGATAGCTGTAGGCATTCTTTGCATATTGGGAGTTGTAGTTTTGCAACAGCTGGAGAGCCGCAGGTTGGCCATCCCTGCTCTAGAACATTATTTAAAGAGGTATTCCCATCTTAGACATAGGTAGGACATGCTATCACTTTATGATCAGTGGGGAGCTGACCTCTGGGACCCCCACTGATCCAGAGGATGCAACATTAACTGGTGACGGATACCCTGAGGAAAACTGAATCACTTACTTCAAATGACCCAGTTGTTTTGCTGCAATCCGTATTGAGTAGCTCCAGCCGGAGTCTGCCACCGGTAGCACTGAATGGATATTGTCAGACTGTGCAGTTACCCACCCCCACTGGTAACACCCTTCTGGTTATTGGCTGCAGCGGCTACATGACCCATGTGAGGCTACATTCACACGACCGTAACCCTGGGTTCACACCTGAGCGTTTTACAGCGCGTTCAAACGCGCTGTAAAACGCTCAACAGATTAAAACCAATGCATCCCTATGGGAGTGGTTCACACTTGAGCGTTTTACAGCGCGTTTGAACGCGCTGTAAAACGCCCAACGCATAAACAAGTACTTGAGCTTCTTTTGGGGCGTTTGACGCGCGTTTTGTGATTGACACCACAGTAGTCAATCACAAGAACGCGCGTTTTACGCGCGTTTCCTATTTGCAAAAACGCACTGAAATACGCGCGACAAAAACGCGCGTAAAACGCGCGTTTTTAGAACGCTCAGGTCTGAACCCAGGGTAAGTGTTTTGTGGTCCGCAAATTTCGGATCCGCAAAACACGCATACCGGCTGTGTGTCCCCCGCATTTTGCGGACCACTCATGGCCAGGCTATATAGAGAATACCTATTCTTGTCCGCGGACAAGAATAGGACGTGCTCTATAATTTTTGCAGGGCTGCGGAACGGAACAACGGATGCGGACAGCACAAATGAATGGGTCCACACACGTTCCGCAAAATTGCGGAACGGATGCGGGTCCATTTATACGGTCATGTAAATGCACCCTGAAACGGGATGCTGATACAGGAGAGCTGCACTGGCGTTCGGGGAGTGTAGGGATCGGAACCCAGCGGCAGGGATCTGGTAACTGATTCCCTCCACAGGTGTGGCCACGCTGGGTGGCCTGCCTAAAAGGCCCCTGGGATGAACAGCCCCTTTAAGGCATATAACAAATGTAAAAAATGCTGAAAAATCCATGAAATGAGTACTATTCTACACTTTGTAGAAATGGTGCAAGGCAATCTTACATTTTAATCCCTTTTATATCCAATCCGAAAGTGCGCTAATAAGTGCTTAATGTGGCTTAGAATTATGGCGGCAGGACACATGGTCCATCTAGTTTGCCCTTAGGTGGCATTTTTTTGTGGATCGGATGGGGACCCATACATTCGTTTAACTTCTAGCAGGAATAATAAAGGAATTGTACAACATAGTCCTAAGAAAAGATGCTCCAGAATGGTCATTGCATGGGGAATGCAAGTAGTTACTAAAACAGACATTTCAGCAGAGGTTACTGGTCCTCATTTATGCCTGCAAAACACATGAGAACTGCTATCTCCCTGATCCTCCTGTACACATGCATGCTCAACTCGACTGAGCATGCACATTGGCTTATCTCCCCAAAAACAAAAGAATTGAGCATGTTCATATACAACATGCCTTACCCTATCGGGATTGAATCAAGAGATTCCCATACACATTAGTCAGCCAATCCCGCCGAAATCAGTGTATTCAGATGACATATATCTAATGTGTATGGCCTGATTTAAAGGGTTGTGCATGCAATCAACATATCCCCTATCCACAGAACATTAAATAACCATCTGATTGGTGGGGGCTAATCGCTACGACCCCCCCCTTTGATCATGAGAATGAGGGTCCCTTGTACCCATATGAATGGAGCTACAGGTCGTGCATGGGGGTTTCCGCTCCATTCATTGTCTATGAGGCTGCAAGAGATAGCTGTTACCCCTGGGAACACACCTGAGCGTTTTTCAGCGCGTTCATACGCGCTGAAAAACGCTCAACATGTGAAAAGCCATGCATCCCTATGGGCATGGTTCACATTTGGGCGTTTTACAGCGCGTTTGAACGCGCTGTAAAACGCCCAACGCCCAAACAAGTACATGAGCTTCTTTGGGGCGTTTTAACGCGCCTATGGACAATGTTGCCATAGGGGAGAATCACTGAATCGCGCGTATGACGCGCGTTTCTTAGTGACCAAAACGCGCGTCCAAAAACGCGCGATTCAGAAACGCCTAGGTGTGTTCCCAGCCTACATGTGCACTTGGCAGCTGAAGGCATCGGTGTTGGTCCCATGTTCATACCTGTCCGAATTGCTGATAAAATTAATGTTTAAATAGACACAAATTAGCCTCTAGGAGCAACGGGGGCGTTACTGTTACACTAAGAGGCTCAGCTCTCTCTGCAACTGACACGCCCTCTTCAATTTGATGGACAGGTCCAGGCAGAGAAAACATCATCACACTTGGCCCTGTCAATCAAAGTGGAGAGGGCGCAGCAGTTGCAGAGAGAGCAGGGCCTCTAGGTGTAATGACAACGCCCCCGTTGCTCCTAGAGGCTCATTTGCATATATTAGAACTTAATTTTTCCCAGGAATGCGGGCACATATGAACATGGGACAAACACAGATGCCTTCAGCTGCCAAGCGCCCATGTAACAGTTCGGCCGGTGTCATAGGTACAAATCTGCTGACAGATGCCCTTTTAAATAAAGAGGTGACCCCCAGCATTGCCTATAAGACCTGTACTCTCTCCAGTTGGCGACAATTCCCTTTTAAGTGTAAAGAAAAGGTGAAAACCATTGCCTGGATCTGAAGTGGTTAACACAGCAGGGTACGATAATCCCACCCTAGAACCACAGTGGAAATGCAAATGATCATCATTGTCTTTTCATTACCATGTACGAGACGAAAATCTATTTAAAATAAGGATTTCATATATACATGCTATTTTTTATTTATTTTTTTTCTCGACATTGCTCGGAAAGCCGAATTGGTGGGAAATGGTGCTTCAAAGGCAGAATTTGTGGGAAATGATAGTGAAGTTTATGAATGTTGAAAGCAATTTCAGATCTGAAGGTATGATGAAGCTGAAAGTAATCCATTTTTATGTATTTGGCTGTACTTTCTGCTTTTTTTTTTCCTCTCCCCTGGAAAAGCTTGCGCGCGAGAAGATAGAAGTAATGTATTTTTACAGCCGGTATCTTTGCGTGCGCTGATTAGAGGCAGAGGAAACAAAGGCTAGAGACGTGTCAAGAGGACGGAGCACGAGGGGAGATGTTTGCAGCGGCAGCACCGGCTGTAATAACGGCCCCCTTTTGTGTTGGTTGATGAACACATCTGAAGCGATGTTGAAAGGCCAACAAGAAATTATTCATGGGCAAGGATCAATTTTTTGCCTCCTGTTTACCAGTAAGAGTCAGAAGAAGAGCCAATCAGGTGACTGGTAGCAACCGCGTGGGGCGCGAGACAGCAGCCCGACATGAGATTTCAATAATTGATAGTCATGCTAGAACAAACAGCTTGGACACCACTAGGGTTGTGTTCCATATTTCAAGACGCTGCTTTTTCGACCAAGATTCCCTAAGTAGCATTGCCAAGCATCCAGCAGCGATCAAGACGTTTTTGGTATGGACCTCACTCTGATTGGCTTGGCATTACCGTGTAGTCCATGCCATCCTGTGATCAAGTGATGTAAAGGCAGCCCATGCTTATCCTTGACTAGCGTGTGGGGGGCACGAAGCACTCCACCTAACTTTCTTCCCTTTTTTTTTTATTTTTTGCCCTTTGTGGTTTTCTTTTTATTTTATTTTTGTAGACACTTAAAAAGATCCAGCCAACCTTATTACTTTCAATTATTACGTCGCATAATTTTTTAGATTATACTGATATGCCGCGATTACAGTTGCGTGGGCCCACCATTACTACTGTGGCTGCGCCCGACTTCTGGTGTAATGGATGCCCAAATTTGGGGCATATTTGGCAAATCTCATTTTAGACATGTTTATGAAGCAAGTATGCTGTAAAGAATCCATTTCTCCTTGCCTGATGTGTGGCCCTGGCTTAGCAGGGAAGGGGCACAAAATTTTGTTGCAAGGTAATCATCTGGTAGGTGGTATGAAGTTAGAGAAGTGTCTCGCCATGCACCAGGTTTGTTATCCTGCCTGAGCTACTGTGATTTTTTTAGGGGCATCTTTAGGCTTCCTGTCTGAGTTTACATTGTCTTCATTTTAGACAGGATTAGTTAATCTGCCCAGTGGTTGCATTTTCGGGGATCTCCACGCCTTTCCATTGGTTGTGTTTTTCTTTTGCAGCTGAACTCTGTTAAAGCGAGCTGCAGAACGACGCCACTTTTGGACAAGTGTAAAGCTGTTTTTGGAAGAAAGAAACCAGGTTATTTGTAATCCTGTACAACCCTTTTAAATGGGTTTGTCCCACAGTGGACATTGATCACCAATCTCTAGAAGAGGGGTCTCAGCCCTGTGGTCCTCCTCACTGCTTGAGTAGTTTGAATGCATCGTAGGCCTACTACTTTATTTAGTGTCTATGTTGCTAACGAAAATGGCCAAGTGCAGTACAGGACTAGACTGTTTCTGTGAGCCCCATAGGCAATGAATGGAGTGGCAGAGTGCATCCTTGACTGCCACCCCATTGAAACTCCTTCTCACTGAACTAAAGGACAGTAGGCACAGGACCCCAGTTCTTGTGATCATGAGGGTCGCAGCAGTGAGGCCCTCAACAATTCTCCGTTTATCACGAAACCTTTTAAAGAGGTGATTCAGATGAAAGGCTATGACCACCCGTGGGCTGTCTAGTATTTCAGCACAGTCCGATTCAAGTCAGTGAAGCTAAGCTGCAATACCGGACCCGGCCAATGGAGGAGAGCGGTGCTTTTTCCTAGATGGGAATCACTGACTGAGCACTGATGTGTGAATAAGGCATTACACAGACAATCTATTAACGTAAATGCTTATTATGTAATTCTTCATTTCCCCTATGGTGGCGCTGCGGGGAAAATAAACACTCATCTCCATGTTTCCTCAAAGATTACAGCTGATTGATAGGATTCCATGCAGGGGACAGTTTGTGGTCAGCTTATTATCATGAAAACCCTTTAACAAGTAGGTATTGCGCCCCTGCAAGCCTGTTAAGCTAGCCACGTTTCCAGCTGATCCCATCGTAGTCTAAAATTGCTAGCAGTTGCCATTACTGCCAGGGGAAGTTCTGCTCAAAACTCACAGACTGTGCAAGGAAGGCATTAATCGTAGATTCAACAAAGACACGAACAATAATGCCAGAGGAGCTCCGAAGATCCTTAGTGGAGAAGTGTCTGTCCATAGGACCACTGTAAGGGTACCTTCACACTAGCGGCAGGGGAGTCCATCAGGCTGTTCCAGCGGGTGAATAGCCTATTGTATCCATCCTGCCGCTAGTTCACATGTGCCCCTGGACTGCCTCTCCATCCCTATAATGGGAGCGGAGTTCCGGCTGCAGCGCATGGCAAGAGGCCGCCGGACTAAAAGTACGACATGCAGTACTTTTAGTCCGGCTGCCTCTTTCCATGGGGATGGAGCGGCAGTCTGGGGGCACACGTGAACTAGCGGTAGGACGTATCCGACAGGCTGTTCACCCTGCCGCTAGTGTGAAACCTTAGCCGTATGCTCCATAGATTAGGGCTGTAATGGCTAACCTCCGGCACTCCAGCTGTGTTAAAACTACAACTCCCAAGATGTACTTTTGCCAGGCTGTATTCAGAACTCCACAGAAATGAATGGAGCATGCTGGGAGTTGTAGTTTCACCACAGCTGTAGTGCCGGAGGTTAGCCATTACTGGACTAGGGCTTTATGAAAGAATGTCCAAGAAAAAAAAGGCCTTGCTTAAAGAGAAACATGAGAAAACATGTTTGGAGTTCAGCAAACAGCATGTGACAGACTTCCAGACGCATGGAAGAAGGTTCTCCGGTCAAATGAGACTGAAGTTGAAACGCTGAGGGTGGAGTAATTCCCATAATGAAGCGTGGTGGTGGCAGCACCGTACTGTGGAGATGCTTTCCATTGGCAGGGACTGGAAATTTTGTCAGAGTTGGATGGCAGTAAATACTGGGCGATTCTTGAGAAATCCTCTTTCAGTTTACCAGAGATTTGGGACTGGGACAGCGGTTCGCCTTTCAGCAGGACCCTAAACATACTGCTAAAGTTATACTGGGGGGTTTAATGGGAAATATACAATTAATGTCTTGGAATGACCGAATCAAAGCCCAGACCTTAGTCGAATGGTAGGACTTGAAGACTGCTGGACACCAATATAACCCATCTGATGTGAAGGAGTTGGGGGAGTTTTGATTGGAAAAATAGGCAAAAATCCCAAAAAACTGTTGCAAACTGTTGTAATGCGTTATGCACGCGCGTGAGAAAAATCGGCATGTTTGGTACCCAGACCCTAAGCCGGACTTCATCACTGAAGTCCGGTTTTGGGTTGAGTGTTCTGTATTTTTTTATTACTTTACCTTATAACATAGTTATAAAAGAAAATAAAAGCATTCTAAATACAGAATGCAAAGTAAAAAGGGCAATAGAGGGTTAAAAATAATAAAAAAAAAAAATTAACTCACCACCTCCAATTGATCGCGTAGCTGCCGGTCTCCTGAAAAGGACCTTCCGTGACGTCACATGGTCCAATCACTTTCCCCCATCACAATGATGATGGAAGCATGTGATTGGACCATGTGACCCAGTGACGTCGCGGAAGGTCCTTTACCCCCCCCCCAGCTTAAGTTACAACAGGAGACCGGCAGCTACGCGCTCAATTGGATGAGGTGAGTTACTTTTTTTTTTTTAACCTTCAATCACCCTTTTTACTTTGCATTCTGTATTTAGAATGCTATTATTTTCCTTTATAACTATGTTATAAGGGAAAATAATTAAGATCGGGTACGCATCCTGATCGTCTCCTAGCAACCATCTCCAAATCACACCGCGTCCGAACTTGCTTGCAGATGCTTGCGATTTTCCCGCAGCCCCATTCACTTCTATGGGGCCTGCGTTGCGTGAAAAACGCAGAATATAGAGCATGCTGCGATTTTTACGCAACACAGAAGTAATGCAGGGAAATTACCGCTCATGTGCACAGCCCCCTAGAAATGAATGGGTCTGGATTCAGTGCGGGTGCAATGCGTCCACCTCACGCATTGCACCCGCGCGGAAAACTCGTCCGTGCAAAAGGGGCCTAAGACATAAAAAAGCAATTGCGGACAAGAATAGGCATTTTCTACGGTAGCAGCGGCCATGTGCGGTCCGCAAATTGCGGAACAAGAATGGGCCATTATCCGTGTTTTGCGGATCTGCAAAACACTAAAGTCGTGTGAATGTAGCCTACAAAGTGTTTTTCACGTTCAAAGTGTTGTGTAAATCAAGTGCAACAAATTCACTTGTCCTCCTGGTTGTATTGCAACAAAAGTGGGGAAACGCCTAAGGGGTGTACTGTACCCGAATAGGGCACATGGAAGAGGATTTCTTAGTGAGACAAACCCTTGAAATCAAATTGTATCCATTTCTGGGAAAGCTGGGTGACTTCTATGATGACTTTTATCGCTGCTTCTACATATTATGGGTTATTATCTATAGCAGGGATCACAACCAGCTGTTGTGAAACTACAACTCCCAGCATGCTCCTTTGACTTCTGTGGTTCAGCCAAGCAAGCGTGCATGATGGGAGAGTTTCACAACACATGCTGACCCCTGATCTATAGTATATTATCTATGGTTACTATACCTAGTTATACACTAATACATCTTCCGTATAGCTACATAATGGGGGCAGATTTGCTTTTCAGATGTCTAGAAGAGCAGGTTGAAAACCCCTGGAGATGCAGTAATGACGCTATATTAGTTATCACCCAGTTTTTCCAAAAACGGAATCGTATTATTACAACTGAAGATCACTCAAGGACATCGGCCATGTTGCGGTTCCGTGCATCTTCGATGTTGATTTGTGATATAGGGATCATTCACACACACTCCATTGGGTACTTTTCCCTGGAAGCCTTGCTTCTGTGGGAAAACATCCCCAAACTATAGTCAGCTACTGAAGTACCTTAAGGGGCACATGATTTTTATAAGCCACCATAGTACATGGCCATTGCATTCACCATAGAGGCTCTATTTCAACCGCTGTGCCTAGGATTTTGGAATAATGCTCTTTTCCCTTCGAATCTATGTGGATTCTTATGTTCTTGCTCGATAAGACCCCTGATGTGTGGTGGTGTTCCCATGCAATATGTAATATGACATGAGGCATCGGCGAGATGTTCTGCGATGCGGTGTTCGCTATCGCCCGCTGGCAGATGACACTGTTCGTGTATTTACCATTAAATATTAAATTGGACAATAAGCAGAAGCAGCGAGGCAGACATTGAAATGCTGGGAAGTGGGGATTTTAAGATATTTTTTTTTTTCTTTTTCTGCATCTGTGTACAAGTAAAAAAAAATTCCCAACAGATTGTGGATATTCAAACATAAAATGTCTTTGGTGTAGAACTAAAGGAAATCTATTACCTGTAAAATCTGTATCCAACCAGGCACAGTGCCTCGTAAGGCTGCCTCACTAATTACACTCACTAATTACCTCTCTCTCCATTTGTCACCGCAAAAACCGCTGAGATGAGGATTCAGAAGCCTGGCGCTACCAGTCAAGTGGAAGAGGGAGTGGCTAGCAAAAGACAGCGGAAGAGCTAGGTTGCACCGAGTGGCTCAGGCCAACCGTTGGTGCACTTAAGACCTAATTTGCATGTTGATTAAAGAACTTTTTTTCCTCTGAATTGCAGTAACAGATTGGAAGAAGCCAAGTACCGCGTATATATATACATATATATATACAAACCTGGTGGTTATACTTCCTTGTTACAGAATGATGCATCCCCGTCACCCCACTCTCACATATTCCTCCCTAGCAAGGCAGATTTGTCATTCAGAAACTTGGGAAAGCTGGCTGACAACCTCTGTAGAAGCGGTAATAGCAACCATCTTGATTGTCACTAAGATTTTCAGAAAAAATATATAAGTAACAGCTGAATATTCTTTTAAACAATTTAACCTAAAAGTAGAACTCAGGAATTGAAATAGTCATGGCACGGTGCAGGTGAATAAAAGAAACTTTGTAATATATCTTATCTGAGAAAAAAATGCCTCCTTCTCACCCTACCAGACTAGCATTCTCTGCTCACTGGGACTGTCAGCTCACTGGGTTAGATTACATGCTGCTATGTGGAGAAGGAATGAGTTCCGTGACAGAGGCAGGTATTTTTCTCTAGAAAGATACATTACATACTTTCTTATATTCACCTGTACTGTTGATTTATGTAAAGCGCTGTGACAATTCTATCTTTTAGTGGAGTTGTATCATGAAGACAACCCGTATTTTAAAAGAAACTGGTCCATCAATCACGTGATAGCCATTGGGTCCGGCTTCGGAAAACACAAGAGGATACTTGAGGAAAAATGTTATGGGCGACATACCTTTTTCCGTTTTACACCCAATGATAGGTTGAAGGTAATATCTTTTTGTGCTTTGCTTGTACTTAACTCCCCGTGCGCCACACCAGACTTGTCACACTTTACCCTGCGATCCCCCACAAGTCCTCACAGCTCCTCGTAGCGGCTCCGACTGCTATAATCCAGCATTGCACATCCCGCGGCTATCCTAGAGGTGATAGTCCCCGAGACAGCGATTTTAAAGCTAGTTTTCATCTCTCCAGTGACATTTAATGACACTAATGACCGCTTTCCCGTGTGTCCTTCATGTGCCGAGGGCTGGCCGCTTACTTCTCTCTCTTCACTGGGGTGAATATAAACCTAATAAAAGCCGGATGAGGCGGCAGCTTTTTTTTTCTTCTCATACAGTGAAAATTGAGGCTAGGTTTTTGATTTCCTCTCGAACGCTTGTACAAGAAGTAGAATATACGAGCGGCATCAAATGGCGAACGTTAAGACGTTTCTTCCTGGACGATATTTAATGCTTTAAAGACTAGGAGAGCCGCTTTCTGCAGGACTTATTTCCGCAGTTAACCAGCTGTGACACAAAGAATAAATAAATTGCAGAGTTGCCGTATGAACGCTCGCTGATACGTCGCCATTTAATGACATGATCTGCGCGCTGGAAATAATGTGACAGGTATGGTTATGTAATGCTAACCAAGCAGGACTGAAGTCGATATCAGCACCGACTGTTATGATGACAGTTCCTTGTAGAAACCTCCAGGTTTATGTTACTGATGCTTAAAGGGGTTTTCCAGGATTGGGTCTCTTTTTAAGTAGGTCCCTTGACGTGTGGTACCTAATGATACCTAATGTCAGCACCCTGGTTCCATTTAATGAACTTCCCCAGCTTCTTTGCTTCTAGATTGGGTCACGTCTGCTGCTGCAGCCAGTGACTGGCCTCAGTAGTGGAGTGTCCCCGAGCGGCACTTGGTAATGTCCTGCTTGGGGACACATAACTGCTGAAGCCAGTCATTAACTGCAGCAGTGCTCATGACCCCACCACTACTACGGCCAGAAGTAAACCGGCTGCAAACCGAAAGATTGCCAAACAGAGGTAAGTTTCTGGACTGGTGGGGAGTCGGGGAATGGGATTCTTTCTTTAGGTACCACATGCTGGGGGGCCTACTTAAAGGGACCAAAATCTGGGAAACCCCTTTAATAACTGTATAATTAAAAGTTCTGCAGCTTTCAGTAATGCTATACGTTCACAAGATATCTGCTTGCTGTCAGTAAACGGAAGCATCCTTGTTAACACTCGGAGCTAACAATTATATCCAGTCTAGATGCATTCTGCCTGCACTGGTACATTGTAGCAAACTATCGGGAAGAGATTTGTTTACTGATGTACTTGGCTCACAGAGGATTGTCTAGACTGGATCCGGTTGTAGCAAACCCTCAGCAAAAACCGGAGGTATTACAGGTGGGGATTTTTTTGCCACATAAAAAGCTGCGGACCACCCTCTCCATTGCAAAGGGCGAAATTCACAGGGGAGATGCACAGCATAAATTGACATTCTGCAGATTTCAAATTCGCATTGCAGGTCAATTTACGCAATTTTTGACACATTTGGGCGAGATTTCTTAAAATTTCATCCACTTTGCTGGTTCTGCACAACGCTGCAGATTTGCTTCACGAAAATCTGCAACAGCAAATCCGCAGCTATTCAGTCACATGTGGACATAGCCTTAGGATTATATAGAGGTTCCATGCCCACTATTCGCTGCGGACTTTGATATTTTAGGGTAATGCTCTATATACCCGTTCTTGTAAACACTATGAGTGGAGGAACGAGACGTTTGGGCTTTGTGGATGTTTATGTTCTTGCTCGAGAAGCCGCCTGATGACTTGTGTTCCCATGCAATATGTAATATGACATGAGGCATCGGCGAGATGTTCTGCGATGCGGTGTTCGCTGACGCCCGCTGGCAGATGACACTATACACGTATTTACCATTAAATATTAAATTGGACAATAAGCAGAAGCAATGAGGCAGACGTGGAACTGCTGGGATGAGATTGTTTTTTTTGGGGGGCGGGGGGTAGATGTTTTTCCTTTTTTTTGCGTTTGGTTGCAGTTTGTGGATGTTCAGACATATTGTAATGTCTCTTGTGTAACATTAAGGGGCTGCTGTAGTAAGTTTGATATTTATTTTAGTATTTTTAATGCCCTATGTAGAAATCTGATAAAGCACATTGACTGCATGTGAGCCTTTGGGGGGAATATCCCTCCCCCCCTTACCCCATGCAGATTTTCTGCCATAAAAAGACCCAAACCTTGTTTTTGCAACTTTTTAAATGCATTTGTGTTGGATCAAAAGGGTGACGCCCTCATGACTGATAGCAGATTGTCGTATAGTCCTGTGGGAAAAGATTCAGTATACCTTTTAGTAACTTTTTTTTTAACTTTGTATAACTATTTTTATTTTATTCAATTCAATCCCCGCTCTTAATATGTTTATGTAGTGATTGATAGCTGTCTCTGTATGCACATTCATACGTGGAAGGCTGTCAGTCACGGAGTAGGGCCGCCCACTGGACTCCTAAGCATGGAAGGAACAGGAATGTAAATGAATAATACCCAAGTTAGGCCTCATGCACACAACCGTATCCATTTTGCAGTCTTCAAACCATGGATCCACAAAATACGGATCCTGGCTGTGTGTATGCCGCAATATCGTTACAGAAATGTCCGTTCTTGTCTGTAGACGAGAATAGCTCATGTTCTATAATTCTCGGAACGGAAACATAGATTCTGATAGTACGCGGATGATGTCTGTGTTCTGTCCGTATTTTTTGCAGACCTATATCAATGAATGGATTTGGGTGCAATCCACAAAAATCAGACTAGACGCAGAGCCAAAATACGGTCATGTGCATGAGGCCCTATAGTGAATATTTCCCCACATAACTATATTTCAGCCTCCTCTATAACACGCTGCCAGCAGGTTAGACGCCATGAGGGAGATTTATCAAACTGGTGTAAAGTAGAACTGGCTCAGTTGCCCATAGATTCCACCTTTCATTTTTCTTTAACGATTGAATTCCGTTCTTTGCATAAGGCCCCTTGCACACAACCATATGTATTTTGCGATCTGCAAAATACGGATGACGTCCGTGTTGTATCCATTTTTTATGTTTTTTGTGGACTTCATTGCGGTCCGTGTGCTTTCCACATCTGTATATCCTTTCGGCAAAAGGCAGAACATGTTCTATTCTTGGCCGCAAATGCGGACCACGGACCCCTTGAAGTCAAGGGACTTGCGGCTATTTTAGACGTAGAATAGTTGCAAGTTCCCTTTTTTACCCGGCTGTTCGACAGTATTTAGTCGCACAGCCGATTTTACATAGTGTCCGGCAGTTGGCCGTGACGGGGTCAGAAGTCCAGCCACGGCAAATCTACTAACATTTACTTCTGGAAACAGGTGTAAATGTTAGTGAAAAACTACTGGGGCTGGTGTAGATTTTATGCCAGGCGCATGGACTGCCATAGATGCGCCAAATTTATGATGAAGCCCACGCCTCATCATAAATTAGACAAATCTCACAGCAGCGCAAGGGGGAACTAAGACCGGTCTTAGAAGATGTGCTTTAATAGGTCAGCAAAAAATGCACAGGGACAGTGGGAGGACATGTATCAAGACTGACGTATTGTAAGCGGATCTTGATTCCCCCTGTGCTGCCGGAGGAGGCGCCAGATTTAAGCATGGTCTCATATTTGGCGCATCTTCTGGCTTTGCTGTGTGACATATTTAAATCTACTGCAGCCTCCTAGCTGCCATATATTGAAGCCTTTGTTCACTCCAGAAAACTGCCATGAAGAAAGATAAATGGCGGTCCTGCAGCTGTAAACATGGAAATGTTGCAAGTTTTGCCACACAAATGGCACGAAGTTGATTAGTAGATGTCCCCCGGTGTCTCTATCTTCTCGGACCTCAAAATGTACCCTAACAGGAGAAGCCATAGAGAGGAATGAGCAGAGACTATGGGGCACATTTATTAAGACCAACATTTTAGACGCTGGTCTTAATAAAGCCCTATAGCTGGCCGTGGATCGACGAAGTTATAAGGAGGCGCAAGTCTCTCCATAACTTCGCTGCATCCAGCGCCAGTTCTAAATGTAAGACCGCTTCTGAGCAGTCTTACATTTAGACCTGAAACAGACGTAGAAAATTGTACATGAGACGGATCTGCCGAACCATCTCCTTTCACGACCGGGGAAGTGTAACAGATTGCGGCACAAGTAACCGTTGCTCCGCAATCCGCGCCTGAAATACGCCTAATAAGGGCTCTTTCACATCTGCGTTTTTGTTTTCCGGCATAGAGTTCCGTCGTCGGGGCTCTATGCCGGAAAAATCCTGATCAGGATTATCCCAATGCATTCTGAATGGAGAGAAATCCGTTCAGGATGCATCAGGATGTCTTCAGTTCAAGACCGGAACGTTTTTTGGCCGGAGAAAATACCGCAGCATGCTGCGCTTTTTGCTCCGGCCATAAATCCTGAACACTTGCTGCAAGGCCGGATCCGGAATTAATGCCCATTGAAAGGCATTAATCCGGATCCGGCCTTAAGCTAAACGTTGTTTCGGCGCATCGCCGGATCCGACATTTAGCTTTTTCTGACTGGTTACCATGGCAGCCAGGACGCTAAAGTCCTGGTTGCCATGGTAAAGTGTAGTGGGGAGCGGGGGAGCAGTATACTTACAGTCCGTGCGGCTCCCGGGGCGCTCCAGAGTGACGTCAGGGCGCCCGGGACGTGATCCATGCGCGTGGGGCGCTCTGACATCATTCTGGAGCGCCCCGGGAGCCACACGGACTGTAAGTATACCGCTCCTCCGCTCCCCACTACTACTATGGCAACCAGGACTTAAATAGCGTCCTGGCTGCCATAGTAACACTGAAAGCATTTCGAAGACTGATCAGGATCCTGATCAGTCTTCTAATGCTTTCAGGCGACTTGCGTTCTGACGGATCCGGCGGGAAGGAAGTGCCTGCCGGATCCTCAGAACGCAAGTGTGAAAGAGGCCTAACTTAGGCGAATTTCAGCATGATAAATGACCCCCTATACATTTTCATGGAGCCAGGATGACACTATGACGAAATGATATCCCCATGTCTGCTGCAATGTAGATGCTTCCTAGACTGCTACAAGAGTGAGAAAAAGTCGAGTATAACTGGGCGAAATAGGAGGAAAAAAACATTGCTAGAAAAGAAGTTTCTTAAGTTTTTTATTTTTTTAGCTAAGATCTGGCAAGGACAACAATATAGAGCCATCGTAGCCCAGAACGTACCGCCGACATAACGTGAGCCTGATCTCTTATCACTAAGTAAACAATATTTAGCCTCCGTATGAAAGCCCCCCGGCTCTTACGACCGCGCAGACACAAGTCTGGACTCTCATCAGTATCAATAGTTCAGAATAAATTGAAACATAAATACTTATATTGGCAAATAAAAAAAGGTCAGATAAAGCCGACTAGTTCTTCGAACACAAACCGTCTGTTCTGTCGGCCGCTCCAGGGTTTTATTCCGCCATAAATTCGCTCTGCTTTCAAATGCGCAAAGTCGTAAGGGTTATGGAGTTAAGATGAGTAACTTGATTCTAGCCCAGATAAGATACATTTTGGTTTTTACAGACAGTAATATGTTGTATTGGAGCTGACACAAGGCCCCAGCCAGGAGGGCGGAGGGGACACGGTTCATGTAGTGATGGCTACAAACATGCTTGAACCTGTAATTGATAAGAAGGTGGCCAGAAGCTGCATCGGCCATAACATTGGCGACAATGAAGGAATCGGAGTAGTCATTTAAACCCCCCCCCCTCCTGATCCCAGTCTGGCGGTAGAGCCATACATCTGATATGTCAGTGTGATGTTGGCACATGTTTCTGGGGGTATGGATGGAAGAGGCACTGCCATGCTCAGTTGTGCTGATTGGCAGAGATTTGGAGGTCGGGCTGGGCACTGGAGAGGGGGCGTTCCTGGGCATCTTTGAAACATGATAACGCCCCACTGGGCACCTTAAAGCGTAATCTGCATAACACAAAAAGTGGATTTACTCGAAAATGAAAGCCACAAACGCAGAATGAAGGGTACATCAAGAAATAAGGTATTTTGTTCTACATGGAAATAGTTGTACTTTTATATTGGTAATCCATGTGGCAGATTTTCTTTAATATAGTATATTATTGTGCTGGTAGATAACGAGGTTGCCCCACAATAATCACTTATCTCTTCAGGGGATAGGTGATACGTGTCTGATCCCTTGGACCACCAAAGATCACCAGAACGGAGGTCCTATGTTTCCTCATTTGAGTGGAGCAGTGGTCAGACATGTGCTGCTACTCCATTAAGGTTCTCCGTGAATGGTGAAGAAAGCCGAGTGCACTGCACAACCACCGCTACATTGAACCGGTGGACATGGGACCTCCGTTCTCATGTTGGGTGTGGCCCCACTTATTGTCAATCTTGTGGGTGCATCCTTAATATTCACTCTGGGACAAGCCCCAAATGTAATTGAGCCCTAATTTTGCCCTAACATTTATTTACCCACACCTTTTATATGCCAACACATCTGAGCGGGGAAACCAGTGTGTCTATGCTTAAAGGGGTATTCTCCCCTTAGACATTTGTGGCATGTCCACAGGGTATGTCATAAATATCTGATAAATGCAAGTCCTGCCTCTGGGACCCACACCTATCTCCCGGACCCCTTTTTGTCTGGTGCTGCAGTGAATGGAGATGTGGCTGTACGTGTGTGACCCATACACTTCTGTGGGCGTTTCATATACCCCTGGATATGCCATTAATGTTTAAGATGAGAACATCCCTTAGGCCTCGTGCACACGACCCCATATATTTTGCAGTCGGCAAACCGCAGATCTGAAGAATACGGATACCGGCCGCATGCATCCAGCATTTTCCTAATAGAACTGCCTATTTTTGTCCCCAAAACGGAAAAGAATAGGAAATGTTCTATAATTTGCAGAATGGCCACATTGATGACATCCATGTGCTGTCCACATTTTTGCAGACCCATAGAAATGAATCCGGATTGGATTCAGACCAAAAATCTGATCGTGTGCATGAGGCCTATATTTTCTGGGTTCTGTTCATTTTCTTGGCATGATACGTACAGATGCAACAAGGGAATACAAACCCGGCCGTGTACACGTGGCTTAGGGCTGCCGACACGATTCCCATTCCTCCCTGTCGCACTTCAGAAAGTTTCAGTCTGCTATTTTGCCATGAAAACAAAAGCGGCGCACACAGCGAGCATCTTTACTACTCAGGAACCGCTCTCCTGTTTTCCTGAGATGCATACTGTGCTCATACAGAATATTTTCCTTATAAAATATTAGGAAAGAAACCTACTTCCACCGCAGACGTCTTGCACAGACAAGTTAAGCAGAATTAAGCTCCAGCTTCTACTCCACGGAAATGGTGATTTTATGTCTTTGCTTTTTTTTTTGTCTGCCTAATTTCATCTTGAGTCCTTAATGCTGCTCATTTTGCATAGGTGCGATGGATAAGAGGCGCATGTGAGCGTAATAATAAGGCGCCTGAGGATACCACAGAGTAATACACAAATGGCTCCATCTCTTTATACAGTAAGAGCTGTTTTGGGAAATTGAAGCTTTACTAGAATTAATGCTTATTAAAGGTGTTGTCTCATCTCATTCAGCTCTTTCCATATACCACATTAGGATATATATATATATATCTTCTTATCATCTCCCTACTCTGTACCCCAAATCCCCATTTATGAAAGCAAGGAGTCACCATCAAGGAGGCTACCATGCACTACCATCCACTAGAATGCCCGCATGCAATACTGTATTCCCCCTGCAGGGGCCACTGCTTCTCTTATTAAAGGGCATTTGTCATCAGTATCATCAGCATTAATCCATCTGACATAAATTGATGTTTTATGATATGTAAATGAGCCCCTGGGTGCAACAAAGGCAGTGCTGTTGCACCTGGTGACTCCTCTTCCTGTCCACTCCCTGTCTCCTATGCCGCAACCCCATCACTAAGACTGACAGGCCGGGCAGTGAAAACATCCACATCTGCCGCTGAAGATGAAGTGCGTCTCCGTCCCCGTACAGCGCGTGCTCCTGCGAGACTTCAAGGCCAGACATAAATATGTTTTCACTGCCTGGCCTGCCAGTCTTAGTGGTGGAGGTGCAACTGCTCTGCCCTTGTTGCACCCAGGGGCTCATTTGCATATTATAAAACATTGATTTCTACAGATTGAGGCAGTTTAAAGAAAGGACCAAAAAGCATTACATGGATAAATGCCTTTAATTTTGATGACAGATGCTGAGATTCAGTCCTGTTTTGATATTTAAATTAGACACATGGTTGGGTCAAGACCACACCCCTTCCTGTGCTGACATCACAGATGCAATGAATTCTGGGTAGGCAGGTGCCCAGACCAGCTTCCTGTGAAGTCTTGGATGGAAGAAGTAGGAACCACCTTACATTATAAGGGTTCATTCACACAACCGTATGAATGGGTCTACATCCGTTCCGCAATTCTCCTGCATAACGGAAACGGGACGGATCCGTTTTGCAGCCCAAAGGCATTCCGTTATGCATTCCATCATAGAATTGCGTTATGGTCCGTGGTAACGGAATCCATAACGCAATTCACCTTTTACAACCAAACGAAGTGTGAACGAATGTCAAAATATGAAATTCTCTCATCTCTAAGGCTACTTTCACACTAGCGGCAGGACGGATCCGACAGGCTTTTCACGCGATAGAACAGCCTGTCGGATCCGTCCCTGCCGCTAGTGAACGTGTGTCCCTGGACTACTGCTCGGCCCCATTGACTATAATCGGGGCGGAGTTCCGACGGAGGCACGGCAAAAGGGTGCCGGAATAAAACTCCGACATTTGTTCCAGCAGCCTCTCGCCGTGCCTCCGCTGGAACTCCGCCCCGCCCCCATTATAGCCAATGGGGCCGGAGCGGTAGTCCGGGGGCACACGTTCACTAGTGGCAGGACAGATCGGGTGAAAAGCCTGTCGGATCCGTCCTGCTGCTAGTCTGAAACTAGCCTAATACTGACATAAGTTATAAAAAAATATATAAAATAACCAAAACCGTTGCTGTAGTCACATCAAAGACAATATGTATTATATATTAAAAGGTGTATGGCTTTCTTTAGATTTTTCCAGGCCTGATATATGTAGTCTATTTAAATCCTTGTGTATGAGTGATGCTTCATATTGCTGATTGGATTGCATTCGGAGTTCTCCCAGCACAGGACAGCAGGCGCGCAGCTGTCAGTCCTACAGTACAGCCAACCCAGCCGATCGCATTACTTCATAGGAACGTATGTCTTCTATTAATATTGTATGCCACAGTAAGATATTTTTTTGTATACGCGCCTGTCTTCTTTTGTGTTTTTTATGCTTCTGTTTTTAGGAGCATTATTAATATACAGCGGACCCCCAAAGACATGTCAGCTGAATGTGCCATTTTTATTGGGACCGAATGACAATTTAATATGTATGGGGGGCTCTCGACTTCCACCAATAGATGTCAGGGGAGAGAAGGATCGGGTGCATTCAATTTTAACACCTGATCCCTTTGTTTCCGTGGAGATGTGCCTCCACCGGAGGTGTCTGGCAGCTGCTTTCTCCCGTGTCCCAATTGGAAACATACACACTTGACCAAACTGATTGTGTATACGTATTGGGGGTACGGAGAGGTAGCTGCTTGTTTGGCCGACTTGTATTAGAGGTGTACAGTATGAGGCTATTGTGTGAAGGATTACAGGCCGGTGCAGATGCTTGACCAGTCACTTTGTTGATCCTGTTCTTCGAGGTATTCTTCTCTTCCCTTAGTAATTGTGGCGTAGATAATACTTTGTAAACCACTTTTGCAGTTGTGCGTTAGGATTGTCCGGCAGGCTATTCCGACAGGGGAACAGCCTGCCGGATCCATAATAACATTTGCAGTAAACATTTCAATACCAAGGAATTATCTCTTAGGGGGCGAGGAGAAATCCTGAAGTCATCCAAGAATAATCCCTATTAGAGGAAAAGACTGGGTACCACCTTCACCCCAGTCTAGACCCCACATCAGGGGATATATCCTATTTCACAACATATAAGTCATCTAAAAAGATAATGGTGTGGGATCAGTAGTCCCTCCACCCCGTGCCCCCTGACACTAAGGTGGGGAAGAAAAAAAACAGATCCCCACCAAGAGATTAATTAAGGCCCATAGGTGAGGTCCTCCAAAAAAGTGAAAACAAAACACAATGAAAGCAGGGATCCAATGTAAAAAAATTAAATAAACTGAAGATCAAGGAGTCCCGGGGTCGATGATCCCACCACGTTCTTGCTCAGGTATTCATGTAGATCCAAAATAAAATAAAAACAAGAACAAGGTAAGTATAAAGGCACATGTATCCCCCATACCCCTGTCAGACTCAAAGCGGATAATTATAGGAGCACTGTTCAAAGACCCCCCCCCCTAGTCTAACCTGTCACTTTAAATTCCACATTCAAACCCCTAGGTTTCAGAGTTTGTAGCGTGTAAGGGTACTTGCACATTAGCGTTGCTGGATTCCGGCAGGCAGTTCCGGCAATCTGTGTGCAAACGAACAGCATTTGTAGACAGATCTGGATGCGGATCCGTCTCACAAATGCATTGCAATACCGGATCTGTCTCTCCGGTTGTCATCCGGAAAAACTGATCCGGTATTTATTTTTTTTACATCTTTAAAGGTCTGCGCATGCCGGAAGACCGGATCCGTCAATGCGGTAATTTTAATGCTGGATCTGGCACTAATACATTTCAATGCTGAACGGATTTCTCTCCATTCAGAATGCATTAAGATAAAACTGATCAGATCTTTTCCGGTATTTAGCCCCTAGGACGGAACTCAATGCCGGAAATGTTTAATGCAAGTGTAAAAGTACACTAAATCCAGTATACTTCTCTTTAATTTCACCGTTCTATCACCTCCCCTTCTCGATATTGAAACTTGTTCAAGTATCCTAAATCTGAGGTCCGTCTCCATATGTTTAGCTTCAGTAAAATGTTTAGACACTGGTAAAGCCATTTTTTTTCTTGCGAATGCTGTAACTGTGTTGGTTCAATCTCGTTTTCAAATCCCATGTGATTTCCCCTACATACCATAAATGACAGGGACACTCCAGGAGGTACACCACATAACTAGAGTCACATGTTGGACTTTCACAGTTCTACCAGATAAGGGAATAATAAACCTATTGCCTTTTAACATCAGTGGACAGTTGATACACTTACGACAGGGGTCTTGTAGATATTAGCGTTTACTCCGTTTACTAGCATGGGGCCCTATAGAGTCTTTCCTTCATGGGTCAATACCTGGCAGAGATAATTTTAAAATCAAGACTTATTAAATGTTAAACACACAGGGGTGTCCCCAACATGGATAAAAGTATGTTTTATTAATATATATATAACAAAACAAACTCCCCATGTTTAGCCACTCCCCCTTTTATCAGTATAAACTTTCTGTTGGGAAAGCTGGCAACCCATGTAGCATGTGCATGAGATTTTGTAGAATTTCCTTCATGTTCCTGCTACTTTAATACTCTGCAGTTTTCTGCTCACATTTCCTTGACAGAAAATCTGCAGCATATCCACCCAGTGTGAACATGCTGTTGAAATCGTTCTTTAGTGTAGGAAATCCATGTCAGATTTCAAGTGCCTTCTTTAAGCTGGATTTACATGGTCTGATGTTTAGGACGATTATCAGGCATCTAAGGGTGCCGCGAAACACTTGTCCATGCAAAGATCTGAGGTGCGGACACCTTAATTATCTATTGTCTAAATAGTATCTGCTGCCCAGGAACAATGGTTTTGTATGGGGATGATCAATAGCGGCAGCCATCGCTCGTTCTCATACTGTGGTGGTGATTGCTGCATATAAATGCAAGGCTTCACCTCCTCTTAAAGGGGTTGTCCGGGTTCGGAGCTGAACCCAGACGTACCCCCATTTTCACCCCTCCGGCCTCCTTGATAAGAGCATCGGAGCAAGAGCTTTTTTGTTTGGCTGAGGCTTCCGCCTAGCAGAGTTGCCGGTGACATTGCCGGCTCTGATGTGTGGGCTTTAGCCGTTTTACAGGCTAGGGCAGCGCTAAACGCTGCCCATTAGTGCCGGTGATGCCATCGGCTCACTGCTAGGTGGAGCCTTCGCCTAGCAGTCCCCATGGAGAGCCCGGTACGACACCAGATCTCTTAACAAAACTTCTGCAATTCAAAATGCTCCAATGCTCATATTAGGGGGGCTGACTGGGTGAGAATGAGGCTATGTCCGAACAACCCCTTTAACAAGCAGCCGATTGTGGGAACCCTTCCTTCCTGGCAGTCGGCTGCTCCTCCTCGCACCATCTAAATGTGTCCTTAGAGTCTAACCTGACTGCAGTGGGGTCCTGCTACTTTGATCGCCAAGGTTCGTTCTGCTGCGGATAAAACAACTCATTCCATGGTTCCCATTGAAATCTGAATCGTGAGGGGCCATCGATTGCAGTGGATGCCTGCAGATCTCCAGAGCTGAGTAAAAGCTAAAGGACGACACCGAATTTGAACGAATCTCAGAAATCTTTGGTTCAACCTTCATGCTTGGCACAGATTGGGATCTGACAAGTGATTCACTTAAAAGACACTAAGCATAGGCGTCATTCCAAGAGCTGACTTATTGTTTAATGGCGGCATTATAGACACTGTATTTCAGACCTGAGAGTGGAGGAACTGGTGGTGAATGACGGACCATTAACTGTTGATGCTTGTAGACGTACAATGTGAGAGGTGGTTAATGTATAAACAGTCTTCTAAAGGAGAGACCTTCCTTTAATTGATTGGTCGACTGCGTAAAGTCTGTATTAGATGTTGCGATAATCGAAAGAAAAGTCGTAATATGGTTTGCAAAAGATCCAGTGATCGTAAAATCATTTGATTCTCGCTGATCGTGATCTTTTAGCATGCTTAAAAATTCTCTTTCATCGAGCGCATATCTGAGCATGTAATAAGTCGTCACCCGCTTGTTAGAAGATCAGACTGTATATGTGGTGTAATGTTGGCGCATCATTTCCCCTATGCTCCACCTCCATGAGCTGTAATCTTTGTGTGTAATATATGCATTGACGAACAATGAAAGGGGTTTTCCAAGATAGTTTTTATTGATGACCTATCCTCCGACACCCCGTTGAAGAGAAGGCCGTGCCCTGGATTTCCCTTTATTGTTTATCTGCTCGCTGTCGACATTGCAGCGGTGACTGGGTGGAATTACAAGAAGCTGTCACATTAATTTCAGTGGGACCGCTCCTTCCTATGCACGGCCATAATTTTTTTGATTTTTTTGTTCACATAGCCATATAAGGGCTTGTTTTATGCAGGAAAAGTTATATATTTTTTAATGGCGATGTTTATTTTACCATAGCTTGCATTGGGAAAAAAATTCTTTGATATAGTAAAATTGGAAAAAACGCACTTGAAAAAGCATCATTCTCGACTGTGCGATAAAGATGACAGGACAACCGTATTCGGAGGATTAGTATGATTATGGTGCCAAAAAAAATTATATATATATATTTTTGTTTTACTACTTTTTTTAAAAATCCTTTGGAAAAATGTTTTTTTTTTTCTCTGCATCAGCATATTGACAGCCATAAATATGTTTTATATTTATGTCTACAGAGCTGTATGAAGGCTGTAAACTGTAGATTTTAATGGTACCATTCTGGGTTACATACAGCTTTTTGATTACTCTTTAATCAATTTTTATATTTTTTTTGGGCGGGGTGAGGGGGCAAGTTGAAAATTATCTAATCGCACATTTCTTTTTCTGTTACTGTGTACACCATGCAGGAAAAATATTTTTCTATTTCAATAGTTAAGACATTTTTGGATGTGGTTTACCTGTTATGTTTATTTTTTTTAATTATTTATTCATTTTGATATGTAAAATTGTAAAAGGGGGTGGGGTGGTTTTAAATTTAGTTTTTAATTTTTAATTTTATTTTACTTTTTTCTCTGTATTTTTTAGTCCCCTTAGGCGACTTGAAAATGCGATCTTCTAATCACTTGTCCCATAGACCCCAATAGAATACTCTTGAGGTCTATGGAATTCTGACAGTCTGCCTGAAAAGACTTGCCTTGCGCATGGCTTTTCACGAAGTTAGCAACGACAGGTCTGTGCCCCAGGCTGTCATGGCAACCAATTAAAGCTCTACGAGTTTACCACTGGGGCTCTGATCGGAAGGCATCTGAGGGGTTAAATGACCGGGGTCAGCACCATCGCTGATCACAATCACGTATGGAGCAGGTTAAGTGTGTAAGCACACTCCATGCTCCTTACACTTAACCACAACATAACTGTACATATTGTGTGTGTGAGGGTTAGCCCAAAATTAACATTTGTTCAATATAATACAGAGCCCCCTCCCTCTAAATGACCTCTCAGATACAGTGGTTGCAATGTTTCATGGCATCTTATAGGAAACTCTAATCATGTGCGCTTAACCTCTAAGGATAGTATTACATTAAAAGATTTTGCAGACGACTATTGGGAGGGAAGCGTTCCTTCTGGGAATTAAGAAAACGAAAATACTTAAATATAACTTTATAATAAATATCTTCCCAAATACCTTTCATTAGTTATAATGGCTCATTTTGTCTGGGGAGCAATCATCAGGGGAAACAAAATGGCCACCATCCTATTAGTACACACAAAACCTGTCCTAGTCACACAGGTGGACAAGTTACTTGACAACACTGAGCTAAAGAGCTGCCTCATCCTCCTCTCTACTTGTCAGAGATTATGATCCTAAATACAGCAGATAGGAATTTTAGCCGAATCTCTGGGGAATTTAGTACAGCGAGGATAGACAGGGCAGGCTGTGGCTGTGGTAATAGAGACTGCATACAGATGCTGCTGCTCATTAGCCACACCTTACCCTCATCTCATGTCTCCTCATTATCTCCATTCCCCCAGAGATTCACCTGTATTCAGGATCATAATCCTTGACGAGTAGAGCAGAGAGGAGGATGAGGCACAGTTTTGGCTCAGTGTTGTGAAGTAACTTCTCTTCCTGTGTGATTAGGACAGATTTTGTGTGTGCTAACAGGACTGCGGCCATTTTATTTCTCCTAATGAGCCATTATAACTAATGAAAGGTATTTGGGAATATATTTATCATAGTAATATTTAAATATTTTCATTTTCTTTATTCCCGGAGAACCTCTTTAATGGGCGGCACTTTTAGGACTGTATTACACAGCCCAATCATCACTAACAAGCGTTTCTACGAACGCTTGCTAGCAATGATCTGGCCAACCTTCAGCCAGTGTGATACAGTCTTTTCACAGTTGGGCATGAACACCCAATTTATCATACATGTACAGCAGAAGTTGGGAAGGGGTTTAAGGGGTTATCCAGGATTAGAAACACATGGCTGCTTTTCCACTTTTTTACCTGCCACGCCTATCCATGGGTAGTATCTGCTCTGGTGCCCTAGCTTCATGGAAGTGAATGGGGCAGAGCTGCAAAACCACCCACTGTGGACAGATTAAAGTACATGATGTTGTTTTTTTATTATTCTAGACAGTCCTTTTGTAATAATAGAGTAGGTTCCTATGATTGGGACTCCTGAAAATATGTTCAGCAAAATCAGAGTGAATATTTGCCCCACTCTATGACTCAGCCTTAAAATACTGTACTAATGCACCCAGGGAAAAATCAAACCCTACATTTTTTTATGTTTTTGTGGGGGGGGGGGGGCGGATGATTTTGGTACAAGCATTGCGTGTCAAAAGTCATTGGCATGAAATATTTGTCTCTGTCTGCTTCCATGTCACTCTGGCTCTTTGCTTTGTAGATGTTGATAGGATGACCTACTTGGTAAAGTGGTGGACTGTGAAGTTGGACCACATCAGTCCCTGCTGACTCGGGCTATGTACTCAAGCTCAGTGTCCTAGATAGATCTTTTTGTAAGGTTTATGGTCTTTGGTATAAAATATATAATGCTGAGAAGAAAGTTTTCTATTATATGTGTCCTCCCTTATGGACCTAAAGGGGTTTTCCTACATATTTTTATTGATGACCTATCCTCAGGATACTCTTCAATATCATCAGTATAACATCCAGCACCCTCGCCAATCAGCTTGGTAAAGAGAAGGCCGCGTGCCGTACCAGCACAGCCTTCCCTTCATTGTTTACTTGCTCGCCGTCGACATCGCAGCGGGGAGCAGGTGTAATTACAAGGCTTGTTCCTATACACTTCTATACACTTGGGTGTCGGACTCCCGCCGATCTGATATTAATTATTAATAAAAATATCTTGGAAAAAGGGTTTGTCTCTGAGAATCCACTATTGATGACCTGTCCTCACAATAGGTCATAAATATGTTGAGGTCCAACTCCCGACGAGTTGTTTGAATGGCCTGCGGCCCCTTTACATTGTGCCACACACAGCCCCATACATAATATTGCAGCTTTGATTGGAATTACAGCTTAATCAATTCACTTGAATGGGACTGAGTTAGACATAAGCCATGTAGCCGATGGACGTGACAATACAGGCCTGAGAAAAGGGTGCAGCCTCGTCAAATAGCTAATCGGCAAGGTTATCAAAGTGACGGACCCCACCAATCAGATATTGATGACCCTTACTGAGGACAGGTCATCAATATTTAAATCCCAGATAACCCCTTTTAAGGGTATGCGTGCACACTAGATTTTCCATGTGGATTTCTGCTTGAAATCCGCTTAGAACCTGCCATCGTTTTCAGAGGGTCAGCCTTAGTTTTCTAATGTGGATTCTTTCGCAGATTTTTCCTACAGAAAAAACTTTGTATGCACATGTCCTAAAGGGCTACTAGTAGTTAAAGTACTGGATGGGAGTACTGCATCCGAAAAAGTAGGACATTCACAGAATGGGTATGTGGCTTTATGAACTAGTCATAGTCTTTTTACGGTTCTCTTGGATTTTTTTTTTTTTTGCAAATATATCCAATGAAGAATAGTGGTGGTTCAGAATCGGCATTACCAGGTGGACTTTTGTGTCTCTTTTTCCAAAAAGTTGGATTTTTATGTATCTGATCTTAGTGTTATTATTATACTAGAAAATAGCAGCTCTGGAGGTGTTGAACCAAGGGATTGAAAGTTGGGAAAGTTGGATATCGAACAATATGGCTGCCTTTATGGCTCAGAGATTGATATTCAGCTTCTTGTATAGCACTGATACATATCCTTTCCTCCTGTACTTCCAAACCGCTGCATGACTAGGTAGGTATGCCATTCAGCTCTCTGGGAAAGCTCTCTGATAGCTTCTATGGGACGTTGATGATGACCATATTGGTCCTCACCCAGCTTTATTAGAAACTGGTAGATCTCTATATTTTCACATCACCTGCCAAATACTTGTAAAAGGCCAAAGATGATCGTGTCTTGTGCTGCCCGAGGCTCGTTCCATCTTTTTTACAGCTCCAGAGATGGCTATTTTCTGATCACCACAGTCAGACAGTTGCATTGAGTCCTCCAGAGCGGGAACAAAATTTTTGGGTGGAACTCTGAACTGGTTGACTGAGGGAGGTCCAAGTTGGGGACCTCCTCCTCATGGTGTCCATGTTTCCTAATGGTACAACCCATTTAAGGACCCAAGTAGAAGGTATTGGTATTTAACCCTTTCGCTGCCAGGAGTTTTTGAACATTTGACAGCTCTGATAGCCAGTTTTGCCATTTACAAATAAAACCTACTGTATATTACAAAATAAAAAACAAAAAAAAAATTATACTCACCTCCCCCCCCCCCATACCATATATTTTTTTGACACCTAGAACACTGTGAAAATGCGGCTCAGCGCTTTGAAATAAAAGTGCATGAAAGTGTGTGTAAAAAATAGTATTTTGTGTGCCCCAGGAGGTTAGCCATGTATGTCACAGCCAGGGAGAAGGTGACGCCCACTAAGAGGAGCTGGCGTCTCCTCCTCCCTGTACCCTCACATAATTAAAACTGATAAATATAAAAATAAATCTTTTTTTTTTGTGTCCATGTCTCCTAAGAGCTCAGCCTTGTCCCCCTCCTCACTATCTCATGTTTGGCTGTAAGACAAATGGCTGTGGCACTAGCCTCCCAACCTTTACCCTGTCTATTCCAGTATTCCGACTGAAAATGGAACGGATCAGCAGAATATTAACCCCTATGTTCTCTGCAGGATTTCTACAAGACTGTGTGTCAGGAGCATGCAGAATATCCTTCAGAGTGCATCCACATGGGACGGAAATCCAGCATAGTGGAAAAGATTCTAAGCAATCTTGTCCAGACTTTGCAGAAAAAAAAATGCACAAGAAATTCACCCCCATTGTGGATCTTAAATCCTCCTTGTGTCAATTTATTCTGCGGATTTCCATTGGGGATTTGACCCTCTGCAAAACATAGAGTGAACTCTGTGGCAAATCTGCAATAAATGTTACTAGAAGGTCACAGATGTCACTGATTTGCTTTCTTCTTCTTTTTTCTCTTTTTCAGGCTACCCAGGATGAGCTGAAGGCTTCGTACCGCAGACTGTGCATGTTATACCACCCTGACAAGCACAGGGACCCTGAACTGAAAAAGCAAGCCGAGCAACTCTTTAACCTTGTCCACCAGGCCTATGAAGGTCAGCGGATATTTAAGATTTGCTAAAACTGCCTTGGTGGCAGATATTGAATTTTCTCACAGCCCTTGAATTGTGTGTCTGGCAGGAGAGACGTTCCTTTGAGGGTTCTGTAAGATGACGGCTGGCTTTGCACCTTTGTCTCACCTAGGTCTCTCCGATCAATGTCTGCTGCTGGAAATTAGCGATCCGACTAATTATTGAAATAATTATTTTTTAAATGGTGACAGGTCACTAATGTTTGAGTCGCAGAATTGTAAATCCGACCGCGAACAGATCATTATTCAAACAAATAAGGATTTGTTAACCCCAGGCGATCGGTATTTGTCATGTCTCCAAAAAAGAAAAAAGAAGAATTGCGCAGATGGGGCGATTGGATTGTGGTCTAAACTTCTAGATGTTATTTTTTGTGTAAGGGAGAAGGTTATCTGTGGTGGTACAATTTTTGATATATGGGGCAGAATATGGTTAGTTTTTAAAAGAAACCCCCCTCCAATGCCATTGTGACCTTCACAGTGTCCTGCTGCTCTCCAGTTCCTGGTCTCAAAAAATCCCTGAAGATCCCTGCTCCGCCACTCACTGGCTGAGGTGGGTCATTGGCTGGCAGACATCTCCTGCCATTTCCTGTGTGTCCAGCCAGAATCGGGAAGCAGAGAATAGCAGGGATCCAGTAAGCATCAGGAGCGGCGAGGGACCGATCAGGTGTTTGTAATACTTTTCTTTTCCCCCCTTTTTAACCTATTCTGCTATATACACAAAAATACCTATTCCCACCACAACTGCCTTGTATGTTTTTTATATTTTGCATACAAGGTTACAGGTCACTGTGTTTCCTCAGTTGGTAATTTTTTATGAGGTTGAGATTGTTCCTAGCTTTCCAGTCATCAATGAGCAGATTTAGGGTACTTTCACACTAGCGTTATTCTTTTCCGGCATTCAGTTCCACCTAGGGGCTCAATACCGGAAATGAACTGATCAGTTTTATCCTAATGCATTCTGAATGGAGAGAAATCCGTTCAGGATGCATCAGGATGTCTTCAGTTCAGTCACTGCACGTTTTTTGGACGAAGAAAATGCCGCAGCATGGTGGATCCAGCATTAATTTACATTGAAATGTGTTAGTACCGGATCCGGCATTAAAAATACCGCATTGACGGATTCGTTCTTCCGGACTGTGCATGCACAGACCTTTACAAATGTGAAAAAAAAAAAACACGGATCCGTTTTTCCGGATGACAACTGGCGAGACGGATCAGTTATTGCAATGCATTTGTGAGACGCATCCGAATCAGTCTACAACTGCTGTCTGTTTGCATTCAGATTGCCGGCGACGGAACTGCCTGTCGAATCCTCACAACACAAGTGTGAAAGTACCCTTACCCGTACATGACCATATATAATACGCATACCGGCCAGGTGGATCCCACAATTTCCGTGAGTCCCATTGTCAAAATGCCTTTTCCTGTCTGCAAAATGGGCATAAATGGGGCATGTTCTATTTTTTTGTAGGGATGGACATACGAACAGCGCACGGTGTACTTTGCTCATTTTTTGCGGCCCTATTAAAATGAATGGGACCGCATCCAATCCGCAAAAAATGCGGATCACATGTCGAAAAATAATAGTCATATGCATGAGGCCTTAAACTGCATTTATCAAGTGGTTAGACACTTTTATAACCTATTTAAACTTTGTCCAATAAAAGACATTGGCTTAGTGGGAAGGGGCGTGACGGAAATGTACCTGTATGCGCCAAAATGTTTATGTATTTTTAGAGTAAAATGAAGCCAACGTATAGGTGACGTAAACCTAGACTAGACAGTCTAAAGTTATGACAGATTTAGGGCTCTTTCACACAAGCGTTTTTGTTTTCCAGCATAGAGATCCGTCGTCGGGTCTCTATGCCGGAAAAATCCTGATCAGGATTATCCCAATGCATTCTGAATGGAGAGAAATCCGTTCAGGATGCATCAGGATGTCTTCAGTTCAGGACCGGAACGTTTTTTGGCCGGAGAAAATACCGCAGCATGCTGTGCTTTTAGCTCCGGCCAAAAATCCTGAACACTTGCCGCAAGGCCGGATCCGGAATTAATGCCCATTGAAAGGCATTAATCCGGATCCGGCCTTAAGCTAAACGTCGTTTCGGCGCATCGCCGGATCCGATGTTTAGCTTTTTCTGAATGGTTACCATGGCAGCCAGGACGCTAAAGTCCTGGTTGCCATGGTAAAGTGTAGTGGGGAGCGGAGGAGCAGTATACTTACCATCCGTGCGGCTCCCGGGGCGCTCCAGAGTGACATCAGGTGATCCATGCGCATGGGGTGCTCTGACATCATTCTGCACGGACTGTAAGTATACTGCTCCCCCGCTCCCCACTACTACTATGGCAACCAGGACTTTAATAGCGTCCTGGCTGCCATAGTAACCTCAAAGCATTTCGAAGACTCATCAGGATCCTGATCAGTCTTCTAATGCTTTCAGGCGACCTGCGTTCTGACGGATCCGGCGGGACGGAAGTGCCTGCCGGATCCTCAGAACGCAAGTGTGAAAGAGGCCTTATCATCCAGCATCAGCCACAGTGATAAATCTGGCACAGTTAAAGACGCCCTATCACCCCTCCTGACATGCCTGTTTTAACAGCGTCATGCATTCTCTGTGTAATAACAATTCTGCTACCAGTCTACAGTAAGGGTACATAGGGGTGGAAACCAGTTGGGGGGGGGGGGGGGTTGTCCCTGCACAGTCTTACTCTATCTAATCAGTGCTGCCATTTTCAGACTGTGCAGGTACACACCCCTGGTTACCATAAGAATATATGCTCCAGAACTGTTATTACATGGGGAATGCATGAAGCTATTAAAACAGGCATGTCAGGGGCGGTGAAAGGTCCTCTTTAACCACTTCCGGACACATGACCTACCGGTACGGCACGTGTACTACCGATAACCTTTGCTCGGCCGGCGGTGATTGGAACAAAGTATCTGCTGAAATCATTCAGCAGGTACCTTGTTACAATGCCTAGAGGGGTCCTGAGACCCCCCATATCGGCGATCGTTGCAAACCGCAGGTCAATTCAGACCGCGGGGATCAGAAACTTCTAACTGCTTGAATTAGCATTTTTTTAACCCCCCCCCCTGCAGGTGGCACGAGAGGCAGGCGGTGCGGCCTTCTCCATAATATTCACTGGTGACCAGTGGGTATAGCAGAGTGTCAGCACATTGCTGACACTCCTCTATAAACTACTGACATCTGTGCTGGAGCAAATGTCAGCAGTTTAACCCCTTCCATGCCGCGGTCCGTACGGACCGCTGTATGGAAGGGGTTAACAGGGAGGGGGCCCTCCTCCCTCCCCATCACCCGCTGCTCTGTTCTGGCAGCGGGTGATGGTCACCATGGCAACAGGACGCCTTCAGAGGCGTCCTGTTTGCCATGGTAATGTAAGTCTGATCTGACTTCTGCTAAAGGCAGAAGTGTGAAGTAGAAAATACAGTACACTATATAGTGTTCTGTACTGTATTATACAGACATCAGACGTACTGGATCTTCAAGAACCAAGTGGGTTTGGGTCAAAAAAATGTCAAAAGTCAGAAAAAAAAAATCACTGAATAAAAATAAAAAAATTAAAATAAACTACACATATTGGGTATCGCCGCGTCTGTAAAAACCTGCTCTATAAAAATATTACATGACCTAACCCCTCTGGTGAACACCAAAAAAAAAAATGGTGTAAAAAAGCAATTTTTTGTCACCTTACATCACAAAAAGTGTAATACCAAGCGATCAAAAAGGCGTATGCCTCCCAAAATAGTACCAATCAAACCGCCATCTCATCCCGCAAAAATTAGCCCCTACATAGCACAATCGCCCCAAAAAAGAAAATATGGCTCAGACTATAGAGACACTAAAACATGATTTTTTTTTTTTCTAAAATGCTGTTATTGTGTTAAACTAAAATAAATAAATAAAAGTATACATATTATGTATCGCTGCGTCCGTAAAAACCTGCTCTATAAAAATATCACATGATCTAACCCCCTCAGGTAAATAGCGTAAACATTTTTTTAATACAAACTTTACAAAATTTTTGTCACTTTACATCTCAAAAAGTGTAATAGCAAGCAATCAAAAAGTAAAAAGGAAAGTTCAGCATCTCTCACCTGCCCCACCTTCACCTGTGAGCACGGAGGACCCGTGTCAGGCCCGGTTAATATAGTGCAAAAAGGTTCAAGGAATCCAGCTCCACTTCGGTAAAGGAATATTTATTTTGCTTGCGGTAAAATCACATCCAGTAACGGTTACAAAAGTCTTGTCTACGCGTTTCGGGCTACAAGAAACAATTCAAGCCCTTACTCATGACGCAAGGTAAATATATAAATACGGTGTCGAATGCCATTTTTGTCACCTTACTTCACAAAAAGTGTAATAGTAAGCGACCAAAATATCATATGCACCCCAAGATAATTACAATCAAACCGACATCTCATCCCGCAAAAAATGAGCACCTACATAAGACAGTCGCCCAAAAAAAAACAAAATAATATGGCTTTCAGAATGTGGAGGCACTAAAAAAATCATTTTTTTCAAAAATGTTTTATGTAAAACTGAAACAAAAAACCCCAAAAAGTAGTCATATTTTTGGGGTATAAGTACCTGCTCTACAGAAATAGCACACAATCCAACCTGTCAGATCAACGCTCTAAATAACAAAAAATTAAAACCGTGCCAAAACAGCAATTTTTTTTGCAAATTTTCCATTTTAATCCATTTTACCAGTAGCGAAGCAAGGGTTAACAGGCAAACAAAACTCAATATTTATTGCGCTGATTCTGTCGTTTGCAGAAACACCCCATATGTGGTCATAAACTACTGTATGGCCAAACGGCAGGGCGCAGAAGGAAAGGAACGCCGTATGGTTTTTGGGAGGCAGATTTTGCTGGACTGGTTTTTTGACACCATGTCCCATTTGAAGCCTCCCTGATGTACCCCTAGAGTAGAAACTACAAAAAAGTCACTCCATCTAAGAAACTACACCCCTCAAGGTATTCAAAGCTGACTTTACAAACTTTGTTAACCCTTTGGCCCCTTTCACACGGGCGTCATGTTTGACGCCCGGATAAGAGGCGGGTGCGTTGCTGGAATATGCGCGTTTTTCCCGCACGGGTGCAAACGTTTGAAGTCCGGTTTCGGGTCTTCTGGAGAATTGTTTATTTCCCCTTATAACATGGTTATAAGGGGAAATAATAGCACTCTTAATAAAGAATGCATTGTAAAATGAAGTGGAAGGGGTTAAAAATAATAAAAGTTAACTTACCTTAGCCACTTGATCGCGTAGTCGCGATCTGTCCTCTCTTTCCCTGCAGCATCTAAGATCTACAGGACCTGTGATGACGTCACATCACATGGTCCAATCACATGGTCCATCTTACCATGGTGATGGACCATGTGATTGGACCATGTGATGTGACGTCATCACAGGTCCTTTAGATCTTAGATGCTGCAGAAAGAGAGGAGAGATCGCGACTACGCGATCAAGTGGCTAAGGTAAGTTAACTTTTATTATTTTTAACCCCTTCCTCTTCATTTAACAATGCATTCTTTATTAAGAATGCTATTCTTTCCCCTTATAACCATGTTATAAGGGAAAATAATAGAGATTGGGTCCCGTTGCTAAGCAACAATGCGGGAAAATCGCAACGCATCCGCACTTGCTTGCGGATGCTTGCGATTTTCCCGCAGCCCCATTCACTTCTATGGGGCCTGCGTTGCGTGAAAAACGCACAATATAGAGCATGCTGCGATTTTCACGCAACGCAGAAGTGATGCGTAAAAATCACCGCTCATGTGCACAGCCCCATAGAAATGAATGGGTCCGGATTCAGTGCGGGTTCAATGCGTCCTCCTCACGCATTGCACCCGCGCGGAAAACTCGCCCGTGTGAAAGGGGCCTTTAGGTGTTCCACAAGAGTTATTTGCAAATGGAGATGAAATTTCAGAATTTCTATTTTTTTTTGTAACCTCAAAAAAAGTGTAATATAGAGCAACCAAAAATCATATTTACCCTAAAATAGTATCAAGAAAATGCCACCTTATCCCGTAGCTTCCAAAATGGGGTCACTTTTTTGGTTCTACTCTAGGGGGGGCACCAGGGTGGCTTCAAATGGGACATGGTGTCAAAAAACCAGTCCAGAAAAATCTGCCTCCCAAAAACCACACAGTGCTCCTTTCCTTCTATGCCCTGCCGTTTGGCCATACAGCAGTTTACGACCACGTATGGGGTGTTTCTGCAAACTACAGAATCAGGGCAATAAATATTGGGTTATGTTTGGCTGTTAACCCTTGCTTAGTTACTGGAAAAAATGGTTAAAAATGAAAAATTTGCCAAAAAAAATCTAAATTCTGAAATGTCAGCTCCATTTGCCAATAACTCTTGTAAAACCCCGAAAGGGTTAACGAAATTTGTAAAATCAGTTTTGAATACCTTGAGGGGTGTAGTTTCCAAAATGGGGTCACTTTTGTGGAGTTTCTACATCAAGGGGGCTTCAAATGGGACATGGTGTAGATAAACCAGTCCAGCAAAATCTGCCTTCCAAAAACCACACTGCGCTCCTTTCCCTCTACGCCCTGCCGCGTTGCCATACAGTAGTTTACGACAACATATGGGGTGTTTCTACAAACTACAGAATCAGGGCAATAAATATGGGGTTTTGTTTGGCTGTTAACCCTTGCTTAGTTACTGGAAAAAATGGATTAAAATGGAAAATTTGCCAAAAAATTGCAATTCTGAATTTCCATCTCTTTGCCAATAACTCTTGTGAAACACCTAAAGGGTTATCGACATTTATAAAAGCAGTTTTTGGGTCCATTCACACGTCCGCAATTCCATTCCGCATTTTGCGGAACGGAATTGCGGACCCATTAGTTTCAATGGGGACAGATGATGTCCCGGCCGGGTCCGCAATTGCGGATCCGCACTTCCGGGTCCGCAATTGCGTTCCCGAAAAAAATAGAACATGTCCTATTCTTGTCCGCAATTGCGGACAAGAAAAGGCATTTTCTATGAGAGTGCCGGCGATGTGCGGTCCGCAAATTGCGGAACGCACATCGCCGATGTCCGTGTTTTGCGGATCCGTGGATCCGCAAAACACACACGGACGTGTGAATGGACCCTAAAATGTAGTTTCTAGAATAATGTCATTTTTGGGTGGTTTCTATTATGTAAGCCTCACAAAGTGACTTCAAACCTGAATTGGTCCCTGAAAAGTGGGTTTGCTTCTAAACTTCTAAGCCTTGTAACGTCCCCAAAAATTAAAATGGCATTCCCAAAATGATCCAAACATGAAGTACACATATGGGGAATGTAACTTTTATTGGTGGCATCATCAAAAATTCTTTAAAAATGTTAAACCTAAAATGTGATTTTAATAATAGGTCATTTTTTGATGACACATTTCCTTTTCAAGACTGTCTGACTAGGTTTACACCGTCTTTTACACAGGATTAGTAAATCCGCCCAATAGATTCCTATCGTGAGCTAATGCTGGGCTCACATTGCATTTTATCCCATTGATGGTCTTTCTGTCGGAATATACATTTGAATACCTAAAAATTGTATAAATCCTTTGGACTCTTTTTAACCCATTGATGAGCGTCGTGTGACACAAGGATTCAAACAACTCCAAAGAGAGGATCCCCTGTCTTTATTACTTTACAGCTACGTCCCTGGTGATCAGAAACCCGACCCAGATCTGTCAAGTGATGGACTGGGCTGGCATCATTTCAGTTCTCAGAGGCTTCTAAGCATAGGTTCATCTGTTATGACTAGTGCCATGGGGAGTTCTGACCCATAGTTGATAACTCCAGCTTGGCTGTGTTGCCTACTGGAGTGCACGCCTGTCTGTTCCGTCCATCCCCTTGCTTTATACTGCAGGTTTACTTCTTGGCATCAAAAAACAAGCACACCAGGAGGTCCGCGACATCGACTCTGCTTTCCATTACTGCAATCACTGAATGGTTATAATTTACTAGATACTAAACCATCAGTGAGAAAGACGGCTTTGCACATATGTACTGCAGTAAGTGAGCCTTGGCAAGAACGACTTTGGGCTTCTGTATAAAATAAATAACAGCATATTATGTGTATACCCTTGAAAATTCATTCGGTCCTTCTAAGCCCAGTCCTGTTGCAGGGCTACTCCGTGAATCCACACCTGATTTTGTCGGATTATTGGAATTTTAAAGCACACGGAAACAGAAAAATGTGACAAAACGCTATATGCTGTAAGACCGATACGATGGATACTAATGTCTGCCGCTAATGATTACGCCTCTGTACTCAGCAGATACTGGAAGCTCCCGTCTTGTTCCCTGTGTAGGAATCAATAGTATTTGCTTTTTGTCAGATTCCAGCAGGTGCCGGCGAGTGAAGTGTTGTGTTGTAGGACTTAATTATCAGTTGGAGATTATACACAGCGGCCGATTGTTCAGCATTGTCCAAGACAAAAGCCGGAAGTGTGAAGGTCAGCAGCTGCAGGGAAAGCGAAGGCTTTTCTATATAGCGGTGACTTGTGTGAAGAATTAGCAATATAAAGGCTTCGTTGTATCCAGCAGTGTTGCCAAGCCTTAAAGAGACACCGTCCCTTTCATTTAACATTAGTAAATAGAATACAAATGGCACCCAAATAATATTTATTGGTTTGTATTCATGACAGGTCCAGCTGGATTACACCCAAGAATTATTAAAGAGCTCAGTTCAGTCAATGCTGCGCCCCTGTTTATAATATTTAGGGACACTCTAAGGACTGGTACAGGGCCAAGTGACTGGCGCAAGGCAAATGTGGTGCCCATATTCAAAAAGGGCTCTAGGTCCTCCACAGGTAATCACAGACCAGTTAGCTTAACTTCTGTTGTAGGAAAAATGTTTGAAGGACTTTTAAGGGGCTATATACAATCATAAGTGGTAACCAGCATGGGTTTACCAAGGACAGAAGTTGTCAGCCTAGCCTGATTTGTTTTTATGAGGGGGTGAGTAGTAGCCTGGACAGAGGGGCGGAGGGGCGACTGTGGACGTAGTGTTTCTGGATTTTGCAAAGGCTTTTGATACTGTCCCTCATAGACGTTTAATAGGTAAGGTAAGGTCTATAGGCTTGGAAAGTATAGTTTGTAATTGGATTAAAAACTGGCTGAAGGACCGTGTCCAGAGAGTCATGGTTAATGATTCCTATTCAGAATGGTCCCGGGTTATAAGTGGTGTACCCCAAGGTTTAGTGCTGGGTCCTCTCTTATTTAGCTTATTTATTAGTAATATAGATGATAGAGTAATAGCACTGTTCCTATAGTGCAGATGACACTAAGCTATGTAGTACTGTGCATTCTATGGTCTCAGGGCACTATGTTGCATTTGAAAAGACCCTGAGGTATCCCCACATTGAAAACCCCCCGAAAGTGACCACATTTTGTAAAATTCGCCACCTAAGGAATTTTTAAGGGGTGTAGTGAGCACTTGACCCAACAGGCATTGAATAGAATTTATAATACTTGGCTGTGAAAATGAAAAATGAAAAAAATAAAATGATGGTTTAGCCCCAACTTTCTTTTTCACAAAAGATAACCAGAGAATATCCCCCCATGTGTGAGTATGGGCGATGGCGCAATAGGCAACGGCTAACTGACTACATTGGATGTCTCTATAGTACTTCAGTTTGTCCTCCCTCTCAGCGGGTGTAATAAAGCCCCCATTTTGGACCGGTAGCGAGGGTCTAACATGGTGGAGAGCCAGTAGTCATCCCTCTGCCGAATGATGACCATTTGGCTGTCACTACGTAAGCAAGTGAGCATATATCGGGCCATTTGTGCAAATGATTCAGAGTAAGCCTACATGCACACGGCAGTGTTTTTTTGCGGATCCGATGGTTTCCAATTAATTTCTGTGGATCCGTTAAAAATGCGGATGCCTCTTCTGTTGCCTGTCCGCATTTCACGTCCGCAAAAAAAATATGGCATGTCCTATTCTTGTCCGCAAAAAAAGTCAATGGGTCCGCAAAAAATGCGGATGACCAACGTAAGCCATCCGTTTGTCATCCACATCCGTTTTTTTTTTGCGGATGGTTGCTTGGAAACCAGGGCACTTGTACAGGTACTTTAAGTAACTGATTCAAGCCTTCCGTTTTTTTTGCGGGTCCCCCAAAAAAATGGAAGACACACGGCGACGCAACCTACAAAATTTGTGGACACACGGAAGGGATGTGGATGTGAAAAAAAAGGAAGACGGATCCGCGATTTGCGGACAGCAAAAAACAACAGCCATGTGCATGTAGCCTTACTCCCTGCCTCCGTCTCCACTGCATACTGTCACGGTGTGTCTGGGTCCTCTGCCTCGTTTTTCCTCATCGCCCTGTAGCTCCTCTGGCTGCTCCTCCTCTCCTGTTACTTTGCAGAAAAATCACCCATTTCTCTACACATTCCTTGTGCTCGAATGTCCTCCTCCTCCTCTAGTTCAGCTCCCACAGGACTCATGTGGCTGTGATATCTAGTCGCCATGTCTCCAGTCCCCTGGCTAGCCAGATTAGCAGCATCTGTTCCAGGACATCAATCGGTGGAATGACGACAAATAAAGTGGCCTCCTCAAAGGGCAGAGTAAACGGCAGGTGCCACGCATGAGCTGCCACTGGCTGACAACGAGGTGTCAGGGGAGTGCTCCTGTCCGCTTGGATCATCAAGAAATCGTTTATGGCCTTTCTCTGTTCATATAGTCGGTCCAACATATGGGCGGTGGAATTCCAACAGGTGGAAATGTCGCAAATCAGCCTATGTTGGGGGATGCCATTCTGCCGCTGCAGCTCAAGTAGGGTGTGCTTTGCAGTGTACGAGTAGCTGAAGTGCATGCAAAGTTTCCTGCCAATTTTTAGGATGTCTTGCAGATGTTTGGAAGATTTCAGGAACCGCTTTACAACCAGAATGATCACATGCGCCATGCAGGGCTCATGGCTTAGCCCTCCTTGACTCAGGGCCGACACCATGTTCTTCCCGTTCTTGGTTACCATGGTTCTGATTTTGAGTTGTCGAGAAGAAAGCCAGGATTCGATTTCTTCATGAAGGACACGGAGCAGTTCCTCCCCTATGTGACTCCGTTCGCCCAGACAAAGTAGGTGCATAACAGCGTGACACCGCCGTGCCCTGCACATGTGGTATGCTGGACGGACACTGTGAATTGTCCCTGTAGTGGCGGCTGAGGACACAGTGGAGGATGAAGAGGCAGAGGCTGACATTGTTGCAGGACCAACGGCGTGAGAACATGGAGGCGGAAGCGGTATCACCTGGCCAAGTTGCTGGTGTGGCTGTGCAGGAACCACATTCACCCAGTGGGCCGTAAAGGACATGTATTGTCCCTGACAGTAGTCACAGCTCCACATGCCGGCGCTGCTGTGCACTTTGGCTGACACCGACAGGCTCAAGGACTGGCCCACCTTCTGTTCTACATATGTGTGCAGGGCTGGTACTGCCTTTTTGGCAAATAAATGACGGCTTGGGACTCTCCACCTCGGCTTGGCACAAGCCATCAGTTCTCTGAAAGGAGCAGAGTCCAGCCGTTGGAAAGGGAGGGACTGCAGCACCAGCAACTTGGACAGGAGCACATTCAGCTTCTGTGGCTTTGGGTGCGTGAACGCATACTGTTGTCTCTTGGCAATCGCTTCGGTGGTCGATTGCTGACGGAATTACTGACTAGGAGGAGGAGCATCAGGACTAGTAGATGATGGGTAGGACAGACAGCTCCCTTCGGCTGAGGTGGTGGAGTCTTGATTGCATGAAATTGGGTGGTTGCCACTGGTTGATGCAGCGGTTGTTGCGGCAGGCTGAACCACCTAGGGTTGAGCAATATACCGGTGTCTGCGATAAACCGCGGTATTAAGAAACTGCGATATGGCGATATCACAGTTTCCTAATAACCGCGGTATTTAATGACGTCATAGGAGTGGTCGCACGTATGCCGACTGCTCCTAAAACGTCCATGTACTGCGCCTGCACAAAGTAAGTGTTGGTCCCCGCAGCAGCTGCCTCCTGCTTTCTCCTATTTTGCCATGACTCCGCCCCCCGAACTGACACAAAGCCCGGGACCTGCGGGCACAGAGCGGCCTCTTACGTACTGCAGCCGCATCCTGGAGTCCATAGAAGGGCCTGAAAAAGCTGGGGGCACTGGAGACTGGATACCCTGGGGATCGGCACATTAAGTTCCCCGCAGCAGCCGCTGCCTCCTGGCTCCTAGCCCCACCCACCACCAAAGGCACGAAGTGTCGGGACAGCAGCAAGTGAGGGAGGCCATGCAGATGTCTCTCAGGGAGTTCTCCAGATCCTGGCCTGCCACTGTCCAAGGAGGGAGAAGCAGGTAAAAGATAGTGGCCCTCTCTTCCTAGGCCCCAGCTGTAGCCACTGCACAGGGCTTCTCTACACACTAGAAGGTGATGGGGAATATACCTGTCAGGAGGCCCAGCAGTAGAAGCCCCCCACTATAATGTCTCCCTGTGGCCCTTATACTGGAGCAATAAGGAGACATTACTGTATACTGTATGGGGCGACAAGGAGACATTATACTGATTTGGGAAAGGGGTTATAATGTCACCTTGTGGCCTTCATACAGTATAATGTCTTCATACATCTGCCCCCATACATTATAATGTCTCCTTGTGGCTGCCCCCATACAGTATAACGTCTTCATGCATCTGCCCCCATTCAGTATAATGTCACCTTGTGGCTGCCCCCATACAGTATAACGTCTCCTTGTGGCTGCCCCCATACAGTATAACGTCTCCTTCTGGCCCCCACCCCATACAGTATAACGTCTCCTTGTGGTCCCCACCCCATACAGTATAACCTCTCCTTGTGGCTGCCCCCATACAATATAACGTCTCCTTGTGGCTGCCCCCATACAGTTATAACCTCTCCTTGCGGCCCCCGCCCCTATACAGTATAACGTCTCCTTGTGGCTGCCCCCATACAGTATAACGTCTCCTTGTAGCTGCCCCCATACAGTATAATGTCACCTTGTGGCTGCCCCCATACAGTATAACGTCTCCTTGTGACCCCCATACAGTATAAAATCTCCTTGTGCCCCCATACAGTATAACGTCTCCTTGTGGCTGCCCCATACAGTATAACGTCTCCTTGGTGCTGCCCCATACAGTATAACGTCTCCTTGTAGCTGCCCCCATACAGTATAAGGTCTCCTTGTGGCTGCCCCTATACAGTATAAGGTCTCCTTGTGGCTGCCCCCATATAGTATAACGTCTCCTTGTTGCTGCCCCCATACAGTATAATGTCTCCTTGTAGCTGCTCCCATACAGTATAACGTCTCCTTGTGGCCGGCCCATACAGTATAACGTCGTTTTGCGGCTGCCCCCATACAGTATAATGTCTCCTTGTGGCTGCCCCCATACAGTATAACGTCTCCTTGTGGCTGCCCCCATACAGTATAACGTCTCCTTGTGGCTGCCCCCATACAGTATAACGTCTCTTTGCATCAGCCCCATGCAGTATAATGTCACCTTGCGGCTGCCCCCCATACAGTATAACGTCTCCTTGTGACCCCCATACAGTATGAAATCTCCTTGTGCCCCCATACAGTATAACGTCTCCTTGTGGCTGCCCCATACAGTATAACGTCTCCTTGTGGCTGCCCCATACAGTATAATGTCACCTTGCGGCTGCCCCCCATACAGTATAACGTCTACTTGTGGCCCCCATACAGTATAACGTCTCCTTGTGGCCGCCCCCCATACAGTATAATGTCTCCAAGCGTTTTTTTCTTCTAAATGGGCATTTATCGTGATATATATATCGTTATCGCGATAAATTTCTTAATATCGTTATCGTGGCAATATTTTTGATATCGCACAACCCTAGAACCACCACATTGGAGCAATGGTTCTCCCAGGCTACTTTATGGTGAAGCTGCATGTGTTGACGCAGGGCGGTGGTGCTAACATTGCCACCCTGGCCACACTTCACCTTCTGCCCACAAATTCGGCAAATGGCCATGTTCACCTCCTCCTGCAGCTTAACAAAAAACTGCAGTGTACAGAAACACCCCATATGTGGTCGTAAACCGCTCTATGGGCACACGGCAGGGCACAGAAGACAAGGAGCGCCATATGGTTTTTGGTGGGTAGATTTTACTGGAATGGTCTTAGGGCGCTATTTTGCATTTGAAGAGACCCTGAGGTATCCCCACAGTGAAAACCCCAAAAAGTGACCACATTTTGTAAAATACACCACCCAAGGAATTTTTAAGGGGTGTAGTGAGCACTTGACCCAATAGGCGTTAAATAGAATGTATAATACTTGGCTGTAAAAATGAATTTTTTTTTTATTTTTATTTTTTTACAAGAAAATGGTGCTTTAGCCGCAGACTTTCTTTTTCACAAAAGATAACCAGAGAATATCCCCCCACAATTTGCTACCCATTTTCTCCTGAATACAATTTAATAACACCCCAATTGTGGTCGTAAACTGTTATTTGGGGATGCGCCAGGGCTCAGAAAGGAAGAAGCGGCATCTGGATTTTCTAACATGGAATTTTCTGTCATGGTTTTTTTGTTGACTGAGCCGCGTGAGGGCTTATTTTGTGAGAGACAAGCTGTCTTTTTTTTATGGTAATTTTGTGGTACATTTGGCTTTCTGGTCGCTTTTTTTCAAATTATGTTTTTTACACCGTTCACTTGATGGGGTAGATCATGTGATATTTTTATAGATCCACGGATGCTACAATACCAAATATGTTTATTTATTTATTTTAATAATTGGCGGGAAATTTAATAACAGGGAATGCTTATATTATATAAGTATTATATTACTAAGGTGGGGGGGAATATACTATTGAAGTTAGTAATTATAATAAGGGCTAGTTTGTTCATGGGGTGATGAACGCATTTTTGATAAACAATTATTAAAATGAATGATGTAATAAACCACGCCTCTTTTACATCTTAAGAAGTGAATAGGGGAGTGGCTACAGCTCTGAATAGAAAAAATGCTGGACTCATATCAACTACTGGACTCAAATCAGCTCATTAGCATATGGATTAAAAGTACTTTTTCTCCACAATAAAGCAACAGATCACCAAGTGAAAGGTGTCATTATATTCAGCAGAGTGAGCCCTACAAGGCGGCATGCCTGCTTTATCAGTAAATTTCCCGGTGACAGGTTCCCTTTAAAGGAGTATCCTGGTTTCGTGATATTGATGACTTATCCTCAGGATAGATCATTATTATCAGATCCGAAGGGATCCACTCCACATCAGTCCTGCTGATGAGCTGTTTGAAGAGGCTGCAGCCTATGGCGCTCGTACGAGAGCTGCATTCGTTTCAGTGTTTACCTACACGCCGTCTACATTGTGGTGGTGCATGGTAATGACATCTTCCTCTCCCAATTCACTTGAATGGGATGAAAAGCTGTTATAACCCTGTACTACAGAAAGCAGGTAAACGTCGAAGAGAACGCAGATCTCGCACAGGCGCCGCAGCCCCTTCAAACAGCTGATCAACAGGGGTGCCAAGAGTGAGGATAGGTCATCAATTTCATGAAATTGGAATACTCCTTTAATTCTGTATTTTGCAAGTTTTTTATTACCTGAGAGCCATAAATTGTGGGAGCAGAGATGGCAGTTATGGCTCATTCACACGACTGTATGAAAAAGTCCGCATCCGTTCCACAATTTTGTGGAACGGATTCAGACCCATTCATTTCAAAAGATGCATGCTGTCTGCATCCGTAATTCCGTTCCTTGACCCTGCAAAAAAGATAGAGGATGCCCTATTCTTGTCCGCAATTGCATTTTCTATGATAGTGGCAGCCATGTGCGGTCCGCAAATTGTGCGGACCGGTATCTGTGTTTTGTGGATCTGCAATTTGCGGACCGCAAAACCCTACGGTCGTGTGAATGCACCCTTACACAGTTAGAACTAGTAATGCCATACACTTTAGATGCATGCCCTCAAATGGCGAAAGGAATAGGTGGCATATCTACCATGAGAACAAATGATGGGGCATATTGAAATCCAGCATGGCCAGTCCCTCTCTACCTCCAACATCTGCTGTCGAGGAAGAAGTGCGGCACCCTCCCGTACAATCTGCAGGTTCAGCAAACGTTCATTTAATGTGTATGGACACCTTTAACTGTAAGGTCACATGTCTGACAGCAGGGTGGAGCTAAATAGTTGTCTGTTTCCACGGGCAGCCAGCAGAATTTTGAATGCAGCTCTGAATGTGCATGGAGGGAAGTGTATAAAAGTCCAAATCTACACAAAACCAGAAAAGCTAAGTGTTTGAAAAGTTATTCAACTTTTTCTATTGATTTAAACTGAAAACTGGAATTGCACTTGAAACATTATGTTAGGTCTAAACACCCCCACCTTCCGAAATGTTGACGTGTCCGTCTGGATTGAATGTGCTCAGCTTTGTAAATGTTTTTGCTAATCGCCCATATTTCTTAGCAGGGTCTGATTTTGAAAGCACACAAGTTGTTCTGTAGTAATTAGGCAGAGAAGAAATCCGCGAACATCATGTACCGTAGCCTGGAGTTTGGGAATGGTAAAAGTGTGTCAGGAGTCCTGTTTACCATCTTGCCTTGAAATGTGTTTTTAATGGCTAAGCCCAACAGCTTCAGAGTGAGGCGGATGATAAATTAACGTAAAGACGATACATTCTTATCAGGCGTTATGTACCCATCCATAGCAGATATGCAAAAATCTATTTGATCTAAACAGCCTCTCTGATTATACCGCTGCTATCTTGGATTATTTTTTTTCCCCCTTATTCTTCTGTATTTTTTTTCTCATTTGTGTTATTTCTTGCATTTTTGTAAATTTCAAGAAAAACCAACAAATGCGTAAAGTGCAGTTCCATAATGTAGTCTTATCAGAATCACTCCATTTGCTAGAAGCAGCATCCTCTGCAACCTTTGACTCGTCATCTGTTGTAAAACTACAACTCCCAGCATACCCTAGCAGATGTTGGCTATCAGGGAGTCCTGGGAGTTGTAGTGTCACAATTTCTGGAGAACCACTGGGTGTAAACCACTGCTCTGGAGAGTCAAGCACTGCCTGCAGGATCACATATAGTCCACCAGCAGCCAGGCTGTTTTAGAACAGACTGTATGCGCTGCTCCATAGTCAGAATACAGACTGCCATAAACAACATTCAGCTGATACAGCCATATTGGAACTGCATTTTACAGCCGAAATGCCCAGACCCCTGCTGGTTCTACTTAGTGAATTCCCTGCATCACTGTTGGTCTGTTACCAAATTGCTGCACCTGCACCAAATTAACTTTAGAGTTAAAGGGATTGTCCCACAAAAAATATTCTACAGTTTGCAAACCAGCCCCTGGGTCTGAATTCTTTTGTAATTGCATGCAAGAAAAAATGTAGCATAGCCACTGAATTATTCAACAAAATGTATCTATATAGCGCCACCTGCTGTTAGTTTTTCTCTTATTTCTTTGTCCTGCTCACTGAGATGGTCGCACATGCTCAGTTTCATCCTTTAACTGCCTCCTGAACCGATAGGGAGAGCTGAGACACGCCCCCTTAGCTGCAGCAGAAAAGACACTCCCCTTGAGCTGTCAGCTTGATATAAATCTAGCAGAGCAATGAATGGGGAGATCTCTAGATCCATGTGAGGTACAGGGCTGGTTTGTTAGACAGATATTGTCATGTACTATATGATGTCTAATTTTCATATTTTGCATTAGTCATGGGATAACCCCTTTAACCAGCCCTGGACCGCTGTACGCACGGATGCGTCCAGGCGGCGGCTGGTTTACTCCTCCTGGACGCATCCGCGCGTCATCTCGCGAGACGCGAGATTTCCTATGAACGCGCGCGCTCACAGGATTGCGTTGGGGAGAAGTTAAACTACAGCCTGCCAGCGCTGATCAAAAAAAAAAAAGTCAATTTCCGCTAACTTGTGCCAAAAAAAAAATCTTCTATGAACTCGCCATGCCCCTCACGGAATACCTTGGGGTATCTTCTTTCCAAAATGGGGTCACATGTGGGGTATTCATACTGCCCTGGCATTTTAGGGGCCCTAAAGCGTGAGAAGAAAAATGCGTAAAAATGCCCTCCTAAAAGGTACTCCTAATGGTTTACTCCTCCTGGACGCATCCGCGCGTCATCTCGCGAGACGCGAGATTTCCTATGAACGCGCGCGCTCACAGGATTGCGTTGGGGAGAAGTTAAACTACAGCCTGCCAGCGCTGATCATGCGCTGGCAGGCTGTAGAAGTTAAAAAAAATCGCATATCAGACGCTGTTTTGTTAACAGCATCTGATATGCCTGCTGCTCGTTCCTCTGGTGGTCCCTTTTGCTTGGGACCACCAAAGGAAACATATGTAAGTGCACCAATCACCACACAGACCCCCCCTGTCACAGATTAACCCCCGATTAACCCCTGATCACCCCATGTCACCTCCTGTCACCCCCCCCCCCCCGTCACTAATCACCCCCCTGTAAGGCTCATTCAGACGTCCGTATTTGTTTTGCGGATCCATGAATCAGCGGATCCGCAAAACACGGACACCGGCAATGTGCTTTCCGCATTTTGCGAATCAGCACATTGCCAGAACTATATAGAAAATGCCTTTTCTTGTCCGCAATTGCGGACAAGAATAGGACATGCTATATCTTTTACGGAGCTGCGGCCGAATGTTTGGGGGCCGAAACCTGGAAGTTCGCGGCCGCAGCTCCGCAAATGCTGATGCGGCGAGCACATAGTGTGCTCTCCGCATCACCGCCGGCCCCATTCACACTGAATGGGTCCGCATCTATTCAGCAGAATTGCGGAATAGATGCGGACATTTTTGCGGACGTGTGAATGGGGCCTTACTTTTTTTTTTTTTTTTTTGAACATTTTTGGGCAGAGATTTTTTCATCCACATTGATCAATGCGAATGAGGAAATCTGTGCCGTTGAATTTTTTTTTTTTCAGCCCAGAGGTTGAACGGAAAAAAAAAATCTCATTACCCGTATGCTCAATATAAGGAGAATCGCAGAAACTCCTAATGCTGGCCATACATGTAATGATTGCGGAGACTCTCAAATGCCAGGGCAGTACAAACACCTCACAAATGACCCCATTTTAGAAAGAGGACACCCAAAGCTATTCCGTGAGGGGTATGGTGAGCTCATGTAAAAGTTTATTTTTTGTCACAAGTTAGTGGAATATGAGACTTTGTAAGAAAAAAAAAAAAAGTCAATTTCCGCTAACTTGTGCCAAAAAAAAAATCTTCTATGAACTCGCCATGCCCCTCACGGAATACCTTGGGGTATCTTCTTTCCAAAATGGGGTCACATGTGGGGTATTCATACTGCCCTGGCATTTTAGGGGCCCTAAAGCGTGAGAAGAAAAATGCGTAAAAATGCCCTCCTAAAAGGTACTCATTGGTTTAGGGCCCCTTTGCGCATCTTGGCTGCAAAAGAGTGTCACACATGTGGTATCGCCGTACTCAGGAGAAGTAGGGCGATGTGTTTTGGGGTGTATTTTTACATATAACCAATCTGGGTGAGAGAAATATCTCTGTAAATTGACAACTTTGTATAAAATTTTTTAAAAAGTTGTCATTTACAGAGATATTTCTCTCACCCAACATGGGTATATGTAAAAATACACCCCAAAACACATTGCCCTACTTTTCCTGCGTGCGGCGATACCACATGAGTGACACTTTTTGCAGCCTGAGCGCAAAGGGCCCAAATCCAACGAGTACATTTAGGTTTTACAAGGTTGCTCACAATTTAGCCCGCCCAAAATGCCAGAACAGTAAACACACCCCACAAATGACCCCATTTCGGAAAGTAGACACCCCAAGGTATTCACTGAGGGGCATAGTGAGTCCGTCTGAGATTTTTTTTTTTTGCCAGAAGTTAGCAGAAATGGAAACTTTATTATTATTTATTTTTTTTCCTCAGAAAGTGTCATTTTCCGCTAACTTGTGAAAAAAATGAAATGATACATGAACTCACCATGCCCCTCCGCGAATACTTTGGGGTGTCTTCTTTCTAAAATGGTGTCATTTGGGGGGTATTTATACTTTCCTGGCATTCTAGCACCTGAAGAAACATGACAGGTGCTCAGAAAGTCAGAGCTGCTTCAAAATGCTGAAATTCACTTTTTTGCACCATAGTTTGTAAACGCTATAACTTTTACCCAAACCAATAAATATACACTTATTGGATTTTTTTTTTATCAAAGACATGTAGAACAATAAATTTAACGAAAAATTTATATAGAAATGTAGTTTTTAAAAAAAATAATTACAACAGAAAGTGAAAAATTAAATTTTTTTTGCAAAAATTTAGGTCATTTTTGATTAATAGCAAAAAAAAGTTAAAATGTCAGCAGCAATGAAATACCACCAAATGAAAGCTCTATAAGGGTCCATTCACACGTCCGTTGTTTAGTTCCGCATCTGATCCCGATTTTTCGGAATAGTTGCGGTCAGAATTCGGACCCATTGATTTTCAATGGGTCTATAAAATATGCGGACAGCACAAAGTGTGCTGTCCGCATAATTTTCTCAGTACATAGTGTCCGTCAAAAAATAAAACATGTCCTATTCTAATCCGAAAATTGCGGATAAAACTTTATTGGAATAGGAAAATGTATTCTTCTATCCGTTTTTTTTTGCGGATCCGCAAAAAACGGATGACAAACGGAAAGAATTCTTGGAAAATAGGATCCGCAAAAAACGGACGTGTGAATGGACCCTTAGTGAGAAGAAAAGGAGGTAAAATTCATTTGGGTGGTAAGTTGCATGACGGAGCAATAAACGGTGAAAGTAGTGTAGTGCAGAATTGTAAAAAGTGGTCTGGTCATTAAGGGTGTTTAAGCTAGGGGGGCTGAAGTGGTTAAGGTAATAAAGTACATCCCGAGGAGTTACTAATCAAGCAATCCCCACATCTATTAAAGGGTTTCTTGCCATTTATATGATGTTAAAAGAGCCCCTCAGCAGCACCAAGGGGGCGGATAGAATGAAAAGGTATTTACTATGCTAGAAACACTGCAAATTGCTTTTAGCAGCCTTTCAGGACTTTTCGTATGAAAACAGTATAACTCCTTTACCTGCCTGTTTTCTGTATTGCAGTGCTCAGTGATCCTCAATCAAGAGCCATCTATGATGTGTATGGAAAGAAGGGACTGGAGATGGAAGGATGGGAGGTAAGATTTATTCCTCTCAGCTGAAACCTTGTCCTGATGAACTGTCACAGATGTCTTACATTTAGTAACTCCATGTGTTTCTTTGGATCCTGCGGTCACCCGACCTTAGTCGTTTTGTGGTTTAGAGGTGTAGTTATGCGGTAGAGGTCTCCCCAAAACCTCACCATTATATCTATTCTGAAACCATCAACCAATCTCTGCACATGTGGAGTAATGTAACCCTAAAGCCTCGTTCACACGTCTGTGTCCATGCTTAAATCCGTGAAAAGGTGGTCAGTGATGCCTCCGTGAAGATGTCTTTGATGGATCCGTGTGTCCATTTTTTCTGTCCATGTGTCACCCGTGTTTCACTGACACTGCGCAGCTGGAAAATAATTTTCAAAGCGTCTCTTCCTAAAGATCCATGAAACACAGAGGGCATCCGTGTTGCATCCATGATTTTCACTGACCCATAGACTATAATGGGCGTGATGGATCCATGAACATGGACAAAATAGAGCATGCATCCGTGCTAACAACACGGACCCACGCACCGTGCTAAAACACTGATGTGTGAATACACATATGAAAATGAAGAGGGACGTGTGCTGTCCGTGGAACAAGACGTTCAGCTAGTCACCTAGTCCTAAATGTGTCTATAATAGAGCGTCAATGGAAGCAGCACTCCAAGGTTTCCAGCCAATATAGTGAATTTGTTCACCCAATGCACAAGAGATGTTTCGGTCCCTCCATGGGACCATTTTCATATGCATTGAGTGAATAAATTCACTATTTTTGCGTGAAACTTTGGAGCGCAGATTCTTTCATTGAAGTTGTATTCTAGAATTGTGGCTTAAGGTACTTTCACACTTGCGGCAGGACGGATCCGGCAGGCTATTCAGCCTGCTGGATCCGTCCTGCCGCAGTAATCCGTGTGCTGCCGCTCCGTCCCCATTGTCTATAATGGGGCGGCGGGCAGAGCTACGGCGCAGCACGGCAAAGATCGCCGGACTGAAAAGTCAGACATGCAGGACTTTTAGTCCGGCGATCTTGCGCCAAGATGGATCCGGCAGGCTGAATAGCCTGTCGGATCCGTCCTGCCGCAAGTGTGAAAGTACCCTTAGACTCCAGTCTGCGGTGAGGCTTGGCCTAATTTTAATTTTAATTTTTTTACTTTTTAAGGTCATCTACCAGCAGCTTTGTTACTATGAAACTGGCTGACCTGTTACATGTGCACTTGGCAGCTGAAGGCATCTGTGTTGGTCCCATGTTCATATGTGCCCGCATTGCTGAGAAAAATTATGTTTTAATATATGCAAAAGAGCCTCAAGGTAAGAGCAACGGGGCGTTGCCCATACACCCAGAGGCTCAGCTCTCTCTGCAACTGCCGCACCTTCTACACTTTGATTAACAGGTAAATGTAAATGTGATCACGCCTGGCCCTGTCAATCAAAGTGCAGAGGACGCAGCAGTTGCAGAGAAAGCAGAGCCTCTAGGAGTAATGGCAACGCCCCATTTGCTCCTAGAGGGTCATTTGCAATTATTAAAACATAATTTTTCTCAGGAATGCGGGCATATATGAACATGAGACCACCAGAGATGCCTTCAGCTGCCAAGTGCACATGTAACAGGTCAGCCGGTGTCATAGGTACAAATCTGCAGACAGATGCTCATTAAGATTGAGCTTTGACTGGGCTGCACCTATTGTGCTTTTCTTTTGTCCACTGGACAAAGAGTCTTAAGGCCCTATTACATAGGCAGATGAACACTCGTTAACGATCATGTTGCAATGTAATACTGCCGCCGATTACCTAATGAACGTCATGTTAAAAAAATCCTGGTTTGCTTGCGGCAGATTACACCGTGTAATAGGCGCTCTAGTGCTGGCAAACAATTAGACGGTATAGGGACCAGCAATGCATCGCTCATCACTATACTGAGGAGGAGATCGCTGCATTTAATAGCAGCGGTCTCCTCCCCTACCAAGCAGATGATTGACGGGAGGGAACACTTTGCTCCTGACAATCATCCACGTTATCTGTCCGTGTGGTAGGGGCCTAAAGGTGTGTTCCACAAAATATGCCACCTGTCTGGAGAAGGGGGTCCCATGACTGCTATAGGGAGCTGCCTTCTCATTTATTTCCATAACTACCATAGATAACAATTGAAAGAACCACATATGAAAGTGTCCCAATACCCCCCCACCCTTGTGATCTACCAATTTCATCCACAACCTACTATTCGATTGTGATCTTCTGGTTTTAACCACACCTCAGGGTTGACCCACAAATAAAATCTTATTAATGTGTCCCGTGTGAACAGTGATAATAACTGTGGTAACAATGTAATTATAAGGGCACGTCCTCTTGTGTCTCTGGAACCTCTCATATGATGGAAGTCATATTTTTTTGTACATGAAAGTGTTGCCAAGCCCTAATCTATCCTTCAACCATCTTAAAAACAACTAAAAATGTAGCATTCTGACTCGTGAAATATATACTGTGGATAATTGGAGCCGCTTTATACTTGACAGAAGCCCCTGTGTCGTTTCCAGATTGTACTAATTACTACATCGTCCTGAAAAGTAGAGCTTTTTGGTGAAATGCTTTTCTGAAACGCTTCTGATACTGTTTTTGTTGCCTCCCTGAAGACTCCCGTTCACAGAGCGCCCAACAGGTAGCGCCGCCATCATTATAGAACTGTTGTGTAATGCCAGCGCTTAATAATGTGTATTAGGCTCTGTAATCACCGTTCCGGTGAGTCGACGAGTACAAAGAGTCCTGCCTGGAGACTCATTATTCTCTTATAAAGCACCATCTTGTTAGGATTGTTTTAATGATATGAAGTTTTCATCTTCGCTTTGAAAGGGGAAAGTTAAAGTTCTGTAGGGGTTACAAAGTTAGCTAGGACAGAAATACATGGCGAAGTTTCTGCACATAAACGGCTGATAAAAGAACCTCACAAGGTACCAGACAGAAGAGGGCGAAAGTGAATGAAATAAAAGGCAATGTGGGTTATTTACTAACAGAAATACGTCTATATTAGGCGCATTTCTGGCACAGATTGCGGCGCAAAGGTTCTGTTTGTCGCAATCTGCTCCAGAAATGCTGTTTTTTCACTCCAGTCTGCACCAGAAATGGTTCTTTGCGCTGCAATCTGCGACTCTTCCCTGCTCATGCCAGGTCTAATAAAAGTGGACTTAGCGTGGGCTGGGAAAGGGGACGGACCTTTTCAGCATAGAAAATGGCCTAAATCTACACCAGCAAGGGAGCTGGTGTAGATTTAGAAGTGATGGTGGATCCTCCGAAGTTATGTAGAGTCTGTCGCCTGTACATAACTTCGGCGGATCCACTGACAACCCAGGGTCCTATTAAGACCAGTGTCTAATATACCAGTCTTAATAAATGACCCCCAATGTATCCTCCAAATAAAGCTGCAGTTTGCAGTGGCCACAAGTATTAGGGAATTACTCTGCTAGAAATGTACGCATGGCAGTAAAATTTTTAGTACATGTTGCAATTCTGCTACCTTTAATTAAATCATCAATGCCACCTCCCTCTGCCTAACCTCACTAATGCCGTGATTGCTATTAAACACGGCAACTGAAAGGTTAAATGACTTGGCGTCATTGCGGCCGGGTGCCTGCTGTATTATACAGCCAGCACCTGCTGCGTATGGATCGGGCTCAGCACAGCAGTCAGCTCCATACACTCCCTAAGCCGCTAGGGTGTTCAGATACATCACTGTGGCTGAAGGGGTTAAAAGGGTTGTCTCACTGCAGAAAATGGCATTTATCATGTAGACAAAGTTAAAAGGGTATTCCAATTATGTAACTCCTTTAGTGTTGGTGTGTATGTGGTGCACTTAAACTAACCTGATACAGTCCTGATCAAAAGTTTAAGACCACTTGAAAAATGGCAAAAAATCATATTTAGCATGGCTGGATCTTAACAAGGTTCCAAGTAGAGCTTCAACATGCAACAAGAAGAAATGAGAGTGAGACAAAACATTTTTGGAGCATTCACTTTAATGAAAACAACAAATAAACTGAAACAGGCTGTTTTACAGCTGATCAACAGTTTAGGACCACACCTCCCAAAAAAAACTAAACCCTCCCCACCAAAACAGAAATCCAACTTCCAAACATGAACTCAGTACTGAGTAGCTCCGGCGTTATTGTTAATCACTTCAAAAATTCATTTCGGCATGCTTGATGCAAGCGTTTCCATGAGGTGAGTGGGAACATTTCTCCAAGTGGTGAAGACGGCCGCACGAATGCCATCTACTGTCTGGAACGGTTGTCCATTTTTGTAAACTTCCCTTGCCATCCATCCCCAAAGGTTCTCAATTGGATTTAGATCAGGAGAACACGCAGGATGGGCCAAAAGAGTGATGTTATTCTCCTGGACGAAGTCCCTTGTCCTGCGGGCATTGTGTACTGTAGTGTTGTCCTGTTGAAAAACCCAGTCGTTACCACACAGACGAGGGCCCTCAGTCATGAGGAATGCTCTCTGCAACATCTGGACATAGCCAGCGGCCGTTTGACACCCCTGCACTTCCTGAAGCTCCATTGTTCCACTGAAGGAAAAAGCACCCCGGACCATTATGGCGCCCCCTCCACTGTGGCGCGTAGAAAAAATCTCAGGTGGGATCTGCTTGTCATGGCAGTAACGTTGGAAACCATCAGGACAATCAAGGTTAATTTTTTTTCTCATCAGAGAATAAAACTTTCTTCCACCTTTAAATGTCCCATGTTTGGTGCTCTCCTGCAAAGTCCAAACGAGCAGTTCTGTGGCGTTCAAGGAGACGAGGTCTTTGAAGACTTTTTTTTGTTTGTTTTTTTAAGCCCTTTAGTCTCAGATGCCGTCTGATGGTTATGGGGCTGCAGTTAGCACCAGTAAGGGCCTTAATTTGTGTTGAGGATCATCCAGTGTCTTGACCGACAGCCAATTAGATCCTCCGGCTCAGTTCTGGTGAATTTATTTTGGGTCTTCCACTTGACTTTTTTGTTCCATAACCCTCAGGATCATTTAAGAAATTCCAAATGACTGTCTTACTGCGTCCCACCTCAGCAGCGATGGCACGCTGTGAGAGACACTGCTTATGCAGTTCAACAACCCGACCACGTTCAAAAGGGGAGAGTTTTTTTGCCTTTACCATCACAACGTGTGACTACCTGACAGAAAATGATAATGAATCCACATCTTTGCACAGATTTGGCCTTTTAGGCCTCATGCACACGGCCGTGGAACACGGGCGTGCGCGGATCGTGGTATCCCGGCCTGGAATCCAGCCGACGGTAGGAGCGCACGGCATCACTGGTTGCTATGACGCCGTGCGCTTCATGCCGCCGCTGGACTACAGTAATACACTCGTACTAGTGTATTACTGTAGTCCAGCGGCGGCATGAAGCGCATGGCGTCATAGCAACCCACAGAGTGCATTCTCTGTCATGTGATGTTTGTGAGAAAGACAGAACAATACGTACAGAGAGAGATGGAAAATAGTGAGAGATACAAAGTGAAAAACATACAGACACAATGTAAGATTGTCAATCTGTCTGAGCCTGTATGCAAGACACACAGAAATACAGAAACCGACAAAGACAGACAGACATGTAAAAGGCAGAAACATACTGGCATAAAGACACAGAAAGCAGTTAGGAACAGCAAGCAACAGATGAAGCAGATAGGGAAAGACCAAGTGACACTGAGCAAGATCTACACAAAAAAGTAAAAGCTACAACAAAACCTCAGCCTACTGCGACTTGTCAGGATTATTCAGCAAGCCAGCTTGAGGTGATGTAGAGCACAGCTCCCTTACATGCCTTGTGGAATCAGCTGTCAGCTCTCTCTCCCAGCAGACAGGAAGTTCAGAGCAGAGAAGCCCAGACCAGATTTAGTCCCAGGGGCAGGAGAAGGCTAATTCACAGAGCTGGGACTAGACACGGGCCAGAGAAACTGAGCATGATCGACCAGCAGCAGGAGAGAGCGGACAGGTCGTAACCAAGGGATGCAGGAAGGTAAGCAAGGCAGAGGGAGAATAAGTAAGTATATATTACTAGAGAACTGTGCAAAAACGTTTATTACAGTATATTAGGGTACTTTCACACTTGTGTTGTGAGGATCCGGCAGGCAGTTCCGTCGCTGGACCTGCCTGCAGGATTCAGAAATCCGTGTGGAAACGGAAAGCATTTCTAACAAATGCATTGAAACACCGGATCCGTCTCTCCGGTATCATCCGGAAAAACGCATTCCAGCATTTATTTATTTTTTGCATTTTTAAAGGTCTGTGTATGCGCAGATTAGAAAACTGGATCCGTTTTGCCGGAACACTTGGTGCCGGATCCGGCATTAATGCATTTCAATAGAAAATAATGCCGGATCCGGCATTCCGGCAAGTGTTCCGGAATTTTGGACGGAAAAATACCGCAGCATGCTGCGGTATTTCATCTGGCCAAATACCGTAAGAGTGACTGAACTGAAGACATCCTGATGCATAGTGAATGGATTGCTCTCCACTCAGAATGCATTAGGATAAAACTGATCTTTTTTTTTTTACGGTATTGAGCTCCTTGGACAGGGATGGGCAAACTCGGCCCCCCAGCTGTTGCAAAACTACAACTCCCAGCATGCAAAGACTGCTTACAGCTATCGGCCTACAGCAGGGCATGATGGGAATTGTAGTTTTACAACAGCTGGAGGGCCAAGTTTGCCCAAGGACTTAACTCAACTCAATAACGGAAAACTTTAACGCAAGTGTGAAAGTACCCTTAGACATTTGTAAAAACCTGCACAATGCTTTCAAAGCAGACCCAATCCAGTGAACTGGAATATCCAGGCACAAGGCACTTACTAATGTATTGTAATTGTTCATATTTCCTCCCTTGCTGGCTTGATTCATTCATCACATTATACACTGCTCTTATCTGGGGGTTAAGACCGCCCAGCAATCTAGCAGCGGTGGTAGTGCTTACACACTATAGGAAAGGCGCTGGCCTTTCTGGTGGCCGGGACTACGGGAGGGTGCATAAGTCAACACTTTTTAGCGTGCAAGTACGACCATCGTTGCTGGATGGGCATAACCCCTGGGTACGAGCAGTGTATTATGTGATGGGAAAGTGAAGGCTCCCTCTGCCTTCCAATCAGAGCTCCCACAGTGAGATTGTGGGGCTTTAATCAGTTACCATTGTGAGGTATGAGGGATATGGATTATGGTTTTCCATGGCAGCCATGTTTTCTGAATTTACCTCATGTCAACCCCAGGTCTATAAGGTCTCTCCCTACATTCAAAACCAGGCCACAGCCATAAACTCCTTAGTTCCTGGCCTCTGACCTAGAGGTGACAACGGTCGGTGGCCTCCAGGACCCTTTATATAAACAGACTCAGGTAGTGAACCACTTGAAAGAGGTTTATTACTTTATGATAGGAGCGAGCTGAGTGCATCCCGGAGGGAGGGGGGCGAGCAGCTCTCCCTGTCACCAGAAGAATCCAAAAATCATATTCTGGTCATAACTCGAATATACTGCTCAATAGAGGTTGTTGACCTACACCATTGTAACAGTCAAGGAATGTCGGTTAGGCTCATATCAAGAACCACCCACTTGTGATAACCCTGGCTCAGGTAATCGGTTCTCCTGATTGGGGCCACGTGGACACCCCGTGTTTGGTACCTCTGTGACCCCAACCCTGAGAGCTGAAAAATGAGCCCACAATCATCGGGCGGGCGTTCTCCTGTGCCGAGTTATGGGCAGAAATCAATTTCAGACCAGATTTCAGTGGGACTGACAGGTCATAAACCTCACAGCCCACCCATTTACAGGTCGGCTTACAGACTGCCTGGACCAGTCCTCATAAATTGGACAGAGCAGATTGTACTGGGTTCCCCATTTTGAGGCCAATCTGATTGAATGAGGATCCGTGTTTCTGTCTTGCCTCAGGACCTGATAGCTGCAGTCTCTGTGTGAGTAACGGAAGCGTCAGTCGTCATTTATCCCTTTTATTTTAAAACTGTTCTCTGTATATATCTGTATGCTTCTGTTTTTCAGTAATATCTTTATGTTTATTAAAACCGCTTTTCTTAACCCAGCACGGGCAATATTTTTGAGGCAATTAGAGTTCCTAATTTTCAGCTACCTGTTTGCTTTAAATGCGAATCTTTCTCTGAAGGTGACTGTGGATGTCTGATTGTAAGTCTGTGACCATAGCTTCTGTGTGAAGTGTGGATAGTGGGGTATCCTCTGTGTACGTGCTGAGACTCTGTGTGCGGTCTCAGTACCAGGTATATAATAGACCGAGGTGTGTGGGGTAATTGATCCCACGGACAAAGTGAGGACAGCAGCCTCTTAGAGGAGAGGTCTGCGTCCGGGTTGTAGGTTTCCCTTGAAGGCCCTGTGTGTGTGGCAGGAGGGATTCTGTGTCCGCCAAGTCCCACCAAGTCTGATCTGGCAGATCGGGTTGGTTAGATCAGATTGGTGGTGGTTTGCTGTGTGAACGAGTATGTGGGCTGGTAGGTGGGAGAGGAGTTCATCCAAGCCTAAGCCCCTGTAAAGTTCCTTCATTTCTAAAAAGGAACCGGTCACAATTTGATCTCCCGTGCAATCTGGTAGATTGTAAGAAGCAGGGTGATCAAATTGGATAGTGTGTAGTGTCAGAACTTGTCCCGATTGATTGCTGGCATCTGATCCTGGTCTGATCAGGTACTGCGGTCTGGGAGCTCGGGCGAGTTCGTGACAACCATGACAGGCTGGGTCCTGCTGAAGCTTCCCAGGCCTGTCATGGTAATCTGCCTACAAAACTGTACATGAGGCACAGCTCAGCAGGTAAAGCTGCAGAATGTTATTCACCATAATAGTTCTCCATTATGTTAAATGAGACAATGGATCAAAAAATTCCAGGTTCTCCCCCTAAGGGAGCTAAAAGTTTTATATTTACTTTTTACATCATTTTTTTTTTTTAAATATTAAAAGTTGAAATCATCCCCCTTTCCCAATTTTACATATAAAAATGAATAATTTAAAAAAATAAACATAATAGGGATAACCGCATCCGAAAATGTCTTAACTATTAAAATATAAAAATGTTTTTCATGATCGGTGTACATACTCACCTTAACCCCCCGTCCCCTCCCGCAAAAACAAATTCAATAATAGTGATCAAAAAACTGTATGTAAATAAAAAATGGCACACAAAAAAAACTACAGTTCGTCCTGCAAAAATCAAGCCCCCATACAGCTCTGTGGACGGAAATCTAAAAAAGCTACGGCTGTCAGAAAATTGCGATGCAAAGAAAATTTTTTTTTTTTTTCAAAGGTCTATTTTAATGTAGTAAAACCAAAAGAAAAACAAATTTGCTATCGCCATAATCGTATTAAGCCGCAGAAAAGGACGTCATGTAATTTTTAGCACACAATGAATGCCGTAGTATCAAAGCCCAAAAAAACTTGTTGGAATTCTTTATTAAAGTATTACATGGCACCGAATTTGGACCTATATAGATAAAAAAGGCAAAATGTTGTTTAACATTGTATATTCAGTTCAAAGGTATTGTCCTGTGGGTTCAGTGAGAGCGGGGTACTGTTTCTTTCTTTGTGAAGGGAGCTGCAGTGCACGAGTGACCGACAACCCATTAAGGCCTCTTTCACACAAACGTTTTTTTTTGCGTTCCATATTCCATAACCATTCATTTCAATGGTTACACAAAAAAACGAAAGTGTTTACGTGTGCATTCCGTTTCCGTATTTCCGTTTTTCTGTTCCGTGCAAAGATTGAACATGTCCTATTATTGCCCTCAAATCACGATCCGTGTCTCCATTCAAGTCAATGGGTCCGGAAAAAAACGGAATGCATCCATATGCCTTCCGTATCCGTTACGTTTTTTTGTGGAACCATCTATTGAAAATTTTAAGCCCAGCCCAAATTTTTCTATGTAATTACTGTATACTGTATATGCCATACGGAAAAACACAACGGAAAGAAAAAACGGATCCGATAAAAACGGCCCGCAAAACACTGAAAGAGCCATACAGTGAAGGAGGCCTAAAAGGGGGGGTGTTAGACAGCTGCATACGGGGATACTTTATAACCTTTGTTTCAGTTTCTCACTATTTTGCGAGACAAGTACTTGCTGGTCATTTCAGCGACTTTGTACTGGTAAGCAGTAGGCATCCACATCCAGACCCCTATGAAAGATTATATGTCTGGATTGCACATCTGAATATACTTTTACCCTGTAGCTGCTGCAGTAGGGTACATGAGTAATACTGCCTGTTTATGTAATACAAGGGAAGACTAAAGTCCCCTATACATAGTGTATTGTTGGAAAATACGTTGAGAACGGCGGGTTCGGCCGACAGTCTAATTTGTGTACGGCTCCCGACTCAACAGGTGATGGGGGAGAGAAGGATCATGCAAAATAGATATTTTCGGACGATCCATTTGTCTGGCAGCGGCTTTCTCCCTTCTCCCCATATAATACACATACTCAGCCAAACATGTATGGGGGAAGGGGGGCAGCTATTGAATGTGTATGGCCAACCTTACTTACAGAGCGCATCTACATTATGGCTCACCTAATGGTTTTCCAAGTGAGACCCCTCTGATTCCCATGTGTCTTAGTAGGGCATATGGTCACACACCTTTAAATACCTCCACATAGAATATTAAAATTCTGGAGAAAGAATAGAGGTCATGTCAGGTTTTATAGAAGCCTTTTGGTTGTATTCTGCCCTGATGCATCGCACATTCTTCAACTATCCATATTTTATGCATTGTCTGTACTATCAGCCTGTGCAAATATAGATTACACAGCAGCAGCGGCCGGGGAAATGCAGAAGTGCAGGCGAAACGCAGAACAAGTGTTTACTTCATCTTAAGAGTGTATTTTTCTCTACAGACACACTTCAGTACGTCTCTGTAAGTTTTGATGAGAATTACGGCTGCCAGACGTTTTCACCTTGCAGTGAGCCCCTCAAGACGTCTCCTAAATTTGTAAATCATGTTACAATTTGATGACTTGAAATGAAAAGTACCAGCATCTTTTTTCCCCCCTTTCCAGTATGTCACCAAAACTGTCACGGATAACGTAATTTAAAGTTATTAATTCTCCCTTGTAAAGGTTAAGCTGTTGCAGTTCTGTTCAACAAATCTTGGCCTGTTATCTCGCAGCCCTTGTCCATGTTCTGGTGGGAGCGTGTACTGTGAGCTTAAATCCACGTAATGTATTAAGAATGTATAGTTAAAGGGGTTTACCAGCTCATCGTCTTTTCCTAGGCTAGTAACCAGGGCTATGGAGTCGGAGTTGAAGCTAGTTTCGGGAGTCGGAGTCAGTAGAAAGTAGCGTTTTCGACTGCAGCTTAAAAAATATATTATCTGTTTTTAATATTGTGTAATTCACTTACTATGTTAATCATAAATATATTTTATCTAAAAGCACATTTGCATGCGCAGACCTTTCTGCTCATTGTATGCTCATCAGTGCAAAACTGTGCAGTGGAAATCTGCCATAAGGCTCCTATTTATCAAAAACAGTTATAAGCAGGGTGTTCTGCTGTTAATAGATAATCAGTTCTCCCCTCTCCTGTGTTCTCCACTGTCCTTATACTATAACCGGTGATAAGCATTGTGTTCTAGTGGTGATAGATAATCACTTCTCCCCTCTCCTGTGTTCTCCTCTGTCATTATACTATAATCAGTGATAAGCAGGTTGTTCTACTAGTGATAGATAATCAGTTCTCCCCTCTCCTATGTTCTCCACTGTCCTTATACTATAAGCAGTGATAAGCAGGGCGTTCTAGTGGTGATAGATAATCAGTTCTCCCCTCTGCTGTGTTCTCCCTGTCGCCTATACTATAATCAGTGATAAGCAGGGTGTTCTCGTGGTTATAAATAATCAGTTCTCACCTCTCCTGTGTTCTCTTCTGTCCTTATACTATAAACAGTGATAAGCAGGGTGTTTTAGTAGTGATAGAAAATCATTTCTCTTCTGTCCCTAAGGCTACATGCACACGACCGTATGTGTTTTGCAGTCCGCAAATTGCGGATCCTCAAAAAAGGACAGATGACATCCGTATGCCACCCGTTTTTTTTTTTTTGTTTTTTTTGCGGAGTCATTCTAACAATGGCTAAAACGGACAAGAATAGGACTTGGGGTCCATTCACACGTTCGTAGAATGGGTCCGGATCTGTTCCGCAATGTTGCGGAACAGATCCGGACCCATTCATTCTCTATGGGGCAGGAATGGATGCGGACAGCACACAGTGTGCTGTCCGTATCCGCATTTCCGGAGCGCGGCCCTGAACTTCCAGTCTGCGGCTCTGGAAAAAAATAGAACAGGCAGTTCTATGGGGTGCTAGCCGGGTGTATTGCGGATCCGCAATACACTACGGACGTGTGACTGGACCCTAATACTTGGTATCTTCATGTTGCTCCAATGCCTTTAATTACCAGACAAGGAAATTCTCTACTGGGCATGTCTGCAGTCATCTCAGAACTGCTAGACAGAACAGGAAGACAGCATTAAAGGGGTTATCTGGGAATAAGTGAGCCCGCAGGCCCGCCTGCCTCTGCTATAAGAAGATTCATACTTACTGCTACCCTCAGCTGTTGTTTCTCCATCTTTCAGTAAATGTCGTTTACTTTCTCCACAGCATGACCATGGTCACCTGCTCTGCTGCAGCCAATGACAGGCTAAAGCAATAATGTGTCTCTTGTGGACACATCACTGCTGAATCCAGTCATTGGCTGCAGTGGAGCAGATGATCATGCTGGAGAGGTAGTAAATAAGCCAGGGACCACAAGATGGACACACGGGAGCCAGTGCTCAGGCAAGGAGCTGCAGGTAGATATAAATCTTTCCATAGCGGAGGCAATGGCAAGCACTAAAAAAAGCAGCTGCATTTTTGAAAAGTTTCTTTAAGGCCTCTTTCACACTTGCGTTGTGAGGATCCGGCATGCACTTCCGTCGCCGGAAGTGCCCGCCGGATCCGTCACAACGCAAGGCAACTGAAAGCATTTGAAGACTGATCAGTCTTCAAAATACTTTGTGTTACTATGGCAGCCAGGACGCTACAAAAAAGTCCTGGTTGCCATAGTAAGTAGTGGGGAGCCAGGGGAGCCAGATACTTACAGTCCATGCGGCTCCCGGGGCGCTCCACAATGATGTCAGAGCGCCCCATGCGCATGGATCACGTGATCAATGCGATCATGTGATCCATGCTCATGGGGCGCTCTGACGTCATTGTGGAGCGCCCCGGGACTCGGGAGCCGCACGGACGGTAAGTATACTTCTCCCCTGCCTCCCCACTACACTTTACTATGGCAGTCGGGCCTTTAGCGTCCTGGCTGCCATGGTAACCATTCACAAAAGCTAAACGTCGGATCTGGCGATGCGCCGAAACGACGTTTAGCTTAAAGCCGGATCCGGATTAATGCTTTTCAATGGGCATTAATTCCGGATCCAGCGTTACGGCATGTCTTCCGGATTTTTGGACGGAGACAAATCCGCAGCATGCTGCGATTTTGTCAACGTCCGAAAAACGTTAACATACTGAACGGAAGACATCCTGATGCATCCTGAACGGATTTCTCTCCATTCAGAATGCATTGGGATAATCCTGATCAGTTTATTTCCGTCCTAGAGCCCCGAGGACAGAACTCTAGGACGGAAAGCAAAAACGCAGATGTGAAAGGGGCCTTATTCCCATTTAGACTTGCACATGATTTTTCTGCATTTCCAGGACATACATATAGAGCTTTTCTAAAGTTTTCTGAGGACAAATTCATAGATTTCTTGTAACTATTAAGCGTATAACAGTGTTTTCCAGTTAGTAGATGGATAGTGCATCACTTATTTACTGATAGGAATTACTGATCAGGAATTTCAGAAATTGTATTCCAATAAATATGGTTTATTTTCTAAGTAGCCTGATTACTTACACGATGGTGAGAAAAAGCCTGATGTCACCATTTTACTACAGTAAATTTTTTATTACCAAATTATTGGCCATTTACGAAGGAGCCCGAACCGAAATGTGATAAAATGTGGGAGTTGGAGTCAGAACTGTGGCTTACGGACTTCACAGTCCTGCTAGTAACGTCACGTGCATTGGTGACGTGGCCTAGGTACAGCTCAGTCCTATTCAAGTGAATGCTGCTGAGCTGCAGTACCAAGAATCCAATGGATGGTGCTGTGCTTGCAAGGAGGCCATGTCTTCAAACAGCTGATCGACAGGGGGCGCTGGGTGTCGGCCCCCCAATCTGATATTGATGACCTATCCTGGGGCTAGGTCATCAATATTAAATACTCAGAAAACCCCTTTAAAGGGAACCTGTCACCGGGATTTTGGGTATAGAGCTGAGGACATGGTCTGCTAGATGGCCGCTAGCACATCCGCAATATCCAGTCCCCATAGCTCTGTGTGCTTTTATTGTGTAAAAAAACTGAATTTATACATATGCAAATGAACCTGAGATGAGTCCTGTCCATGACTCATCTCAGGGACAGGACTCATCTCAGGTTAATTTGCATATGTATCAAATCAGTTTTTTTACACAATAAAAGCATACAGAGCTATGGGGACTGGATATTGTGGATGTGCTAGCGGCCATCTAGCAGCCCATGTCCTCAGCTCTACCCAAAATACCGGTGACAGGTTCCCTTTAAGTAAATCATCATTAACTATTACAAAATAAAATAAAGCAGTAACCGTAGCTTTAAAGGATAACTGTCACATTTAGACCCTAATTTCAGTTTTCATATATGTAGTTACTAATATGATAATATACCTGAATCAATAACTATTAGACTTACTTACCCCTTATTTAATAAGATTCAGCCCTTAGCAACCAGTCTGCATAAAACTGCAATTTCACTATTCTGTTAAGATGGCCACCCCCAGCCCTGAGTCTAATCTATAGGACACCTGCAGTGAAGTTAGTGAAGACCAACTCTGTATAGGGGGGTCTTGCAGTGAAGTTCCCAGCTCTGGCTGAAGCCTGTAGTCCTTCTACAAGCTCTCCTCTTATCAGATAAGGCAGTATTTATATACTGAGCAGCCACATTCTCCAGCACTGCTAAGGGAGTGTCTGCCAAGCACAGGCATGTGGAGAAGTTCTCACACACAGCCCAGCACTGTTATCTCCTGTCAGGAAGAACCTGGCTTTTTATACATTCCCTTACAATGTTGACTCACTATCAGTTCCCAGTGCACGCAGCGTGCTCCGTCCTCTATCTGGTAGACGGAAGGAGCATAGCAACCTGATTTTATCTCAGGTAACAATAGCCAATACTGGGGACTTTTAGGGGTTATTTATTAAACAATCAGAAATTAAAACAGGGCCAACAAGGTGATATTAATCACCAAAATCCAATAGTAAAAAAAAAAAATTTGACAGTTATACTTTAAAGGTTTGTCCCTTGTAGATGGTCACTGACTAAAAAAAAGTCCCATCAGTTTTCCTTACCTATTACTTTAAATTCGCCCCCTTTCTTATATCTTCTGTACCTTTTAGTCTTGTGTCTGTTTCAAAAACTTTTAACAAGTTTCGACATGGAAGTTAAAAAGAATGTTTCAACAGAAAATGACCCTAGTGCATAAATAAATTTTTAACTTAAACATATCTTAACTCTATATATAAAAAATTGTAATCTTGAAATCATTCATTTTTAACTCTGGCTACTTAGCCTAATAATAGGCTGACAATCCCTTTTTTTTTGTAGGTTACTTCTCAGCAGTCATCTCATTATCACCACAGGCAGGATTACAATAACAGGTGATGGATAGAGATACAGATAGATAAATAAACAAAAAACCGCAGCATTTCCAAATTTAGTAAAAAAAAAAAAAGTAGTGTCCTTTATTCACCCACAAACGCTTTGTGGGTGAATAAAGAACACTACTTATTTCACTTTATTTGGAAGTGCTGCATTTGTTTTATTTTTTTATTTTTGGATGGTCAGTCGCATCCTTATCTGCTGGCACTACGTACATTTGATAAGTGACAGTGCTGCCTAAATTTTGGAAGGATAGATAGATAACACAGGATACACCGTTCACAATGGGTGTTTACACAGCTCACCTCCTTTCCTTCCGCACAGGTCACAGAGCATGCCCACAATGACTCCTCTCCAGGCTACAGGCTCCTATGGACGATGTGGCTGCTGTAAAGCATATATCTGAATGCTCAGACAAGATGACCGCAATATAATTATGTACAGAAAATAGATTTAACAAAGTTGTAGAACTCTGGCAAAGAAAATGTGAATATTCCCTTACATTTGAGCTGGACAATGGCTGATGAGGTTTGGTGTCGCTTGCTTACCTAATACTCTATAGCATAGCACAAAGGCCAAACAGTCTGACATGAGCTGTAAACTATTTACAGGGAGGTAGCACACTCTGTGCCTACATAATGTACAGGAAGAGGCAGGGAAGCAGCACAATCTGTATCTACATCAGTTACAAGGAGGCAGCACTGTCTGTCTTCATAATGTACAGGAAGAGGCAGAAAAGCAGCGCAATCTGTATCTACATCAGTTACAAGGAAGGTAGCACACTCTGTGCCTACATAATGTACAGGAAGAGGCAGGGAAGCAGCGCAATCTGTATCTACATCGGTTACAAGGAGGTAGCACACTCTGTGCCTACATAATGTACAGGAAGAGGCAGGGAAGCAGCACAATCTGTATCTACATCGGTTACAAGGAGGTAGCACACTCTGTGCGTACATAATGTACAGGAAGAGGCAGGGAAGCAGTGCAATCTGTATCTACGTCAGTTACAAGGAAGGTAGCACACTCTGTGCCTACATAATGTACAGGAAGAGGCAGGGAAGCAGCACAATCTGTATCTACATCAGTTACAGGGAGGTAGCACACTCTGTGCCTACATAATGTACAGGAAGAGGCAGGAAGCAGCACAATCTGTATCTACATCAGTTACAAGGAGGCAGCACTGTCTGTCTTCATAATGTACAGGAAGAGGCAGGGAAGCAGCACAATCTGTATCTACGTCAGTTACAAGGAAGGTAGCACACTCTGTGCCTACATAATGTACAGGAAGAGGCAGGGAAGCAGCACAATCTGTATCTACATCAGTTACAAGGAGGCAGCACTGTCTGTCTTCATAATGTACAGGAAGAGGCAGGGAAGCAGCACAATCTGTATCTACGTCAGTTACAGGAAGGTAGCAAACTCTGTGCCTACATAATGTACAGGAAGAGGCAGGGAAGCAGCACAATCTGTATCTACATCAGTTACACGGAGGCAGCACTGTCCGTCTTCATAATGTACAGGAAGAGGCAGGGAAGCAGCACAATCTGTATCTACATCAGTTACAAGGAAGGTAGCACACTCTGTGCCTACATAATGTACAGGAAGAGGCAGGGAAGCAGCGCAATCTGTATCTACATCGGTTACAAGGAGGTAGCACACTCTGTGCCTACATAATGTACAGGAAGAGGCAGGGAAGCAGCACAATCTGTATCTACATCGGTTACAAGGAGGTAGCACACTCTGTGCGTACATAATGTACAGGAAGAGGCAGGGAAGCAGTGCAATCTGTATCTACGTCAGTTACAAGGAAGGTAGCACACTCTGTGCCTACATAATGTACAGGAAGAGGCAGGGAAGCAGCACAATCTGTATCTACATCAGTTACAGGGAGGTAGCACACTCTGTGCCTACATAATGTACAGGAAGAGGCAGGGAAGCAGCACAATCTGTATCTACATCAGTTACAAGGAGGCAGCACTGTCTGTCTTCATAATGTACAGGAAGAGGCAGGGAAGCAGCACAATCTGTATCTACGTCAGTTACAAGGAAGGTAGCACACTCTGTGCCTACATAATGTACAGGAAGAGGCAGGGAAGCAGCACAATCTGTATCTACATCAGTTACAAGGAGGCAGCACTGTCTGTCTTCATAATGTACAGGAAGAGGCAGGGAAGCAGCACAATCTGTATCTACGTCAGTTACAGGAAGGTAGCAAACTCTGTGCCTACATAATGTACAGGAAGAGGCAGGGAAGCAGCACAATCTGTATCTACATCAGTTACAAAGAGGCAGCACTATCTGTCTACAAAATTTACAGGAACAGGCAGGGAGGTGGTACTATCTGTATCTACAGTGCCTTGCAAAAGTATTCACCCCCTTGACCTTTTTCATGTTTTGGTGCCTCCCAACCTGGAATTAACATGGATTGTTTGAGAATTTGCATCATTTAATTTACAGAACATGGCCACAACTTTTTTTTTTTTATTATTGTGAAGCAAACAACAAATAGGACAAAATAATAGAAAAGGTCAATGTGCATAACTATTCACCCCCCTAAAGTCAATACTTTGTAGAGCCACCTTTTGCGGCAATCGCAGCTCCAAGTCGCTTTGGATAAGTCTCTATGAGCTTGCCACATCTTACCACTGGGATTTTTGCCCATTCCTCCTTGCCAAACTGCTCCAGCTCCTTCAAGTTGGATGGTTTGCACTTGTGGACAGCAATCTTTAAAGGGTAACGGTCATGTTTTCATTAAAAAAAAAAAATCTATTTTAGCATATGTTACTGCTGCAGCAGCATTATGCATAAAGCAATCTTCACATACCACTGTTTTTCCCTTAGTTACGGCTGTTTAAACATTTACAATATAAGCATCTTCTCAAGATGGCTCCTCTGCCGGTTCTCTGAGGCCAAAACTGCTTTCCCTCACTTCCCATACACACTTGCTGTAGCCAGCAGCTCCCTGCCAGCCAATCAGATTGGATTGCTTAGAGACACGCCTCCTCACTCTGAAGCCTAATGCAGCCATGCAGTGTGAAAGACCGCCCCTCCGTCTTCTGTTTATACTGAAAGGAAGACAGACAAGCCCTAGCAATGGTCTTTTAAGGGAGCAGTGGAAAGGGACAAAGGACATTCATGAAAGCTGTTATTAGGTAATTACAGATATTTTGACAATCATTGACAGACTAATCCAGGTATACATGCCAAGCTCTAATAAACTAGCAAATAAAAAAATAAGACAGTTACCCTTTAAGTCTGACCACAGATTTTTTTATTGGATTGAGATCTGGGCTTTGAATAGATCATTTCAACATATTTACATGTTTCCCCTTAATCCCTTCCCGACCAGCGCCGTAATAGTACGGAGCTGGCCGGGTCTTTAAAGATGGCGCCTGCTCCTGCCCTTTGCGGGCGCCATAGCCGCGGGTGGCCGCCTGCTTTTTATAGCAGACACCCGTGGCTAATGTCCGCAACTAGCAGTAATGCCGATCACAGACATTTAACCCCTCAGATGCCGTGGTCAATCCTGACGCCCATGGTATAAAAATATATTCCCCATATGGCAAACAACAAAACGTAAAAAAGCATCCAAATGGCTGATTCTCCGTCTTTGGTCGCTTTAATTTCTACAAAAAATTCAATAAAAAGTGATCAAAAAGTCATACGCACCCCAGAATGGTATTAATGAAAAATTCAGATCCCGCTAAAATAGAGCCCCCATACAGCTCCGTACACATAATCACAAAAAAGTTATAGGGGTCAAAATATGGCGACAAAAAAAATAAGTTTTTTTTCTCACTTTTTAAAAATGTTTTATTTTCATTATGAAAACGCAAGAAATATACATGTAAGGTATCGTCGGATTCGTAGTGACATGTAGAATAAAAGTAACTGGTCAGTTTTATTGTACATCGAACATCATAATTAAAAAACCCGTAAAACTGTGGTGGAATTGCTTTTTTTTTTTTTTTTTTTTTTTTTGCAATTTCCCCAATTTGGAATTTTTTCCCCCCTTCCCACTACATCATATGCAATATTTAATGATGGTGTTGGAAAGTTTTTGTCCTGCAAAAAACAAGCCCTCATATGGCTATGTAAACAGACAAATAAAAAAGTTATGGCTCTGGTAAGGCAGGGAGCACAAAACGAAAGCACAAAATAAAAAAAAAACTCTGGGGTAGAAAGGGTTAAACCACTCAAGTGTTGCTTTAGCAGTGTGTGTGGGGTCATTGTCCTGCTGGAAGGTGAACCTCCGTCCTAGCCTCAAATCACGCACAGAGTGGTAAAGGTTTTGCTCAAGAATATTCCTGTATTTAGTACCATCCATCTTTCCCTCAACTCTGACCAGTTTCCCAGTCCCATTCCCACAGCATGATGCTGCCACCACCATGTTTCACTATGGGGATGGTGTTCTTTGGGTGATGTGATGTGTTGGGTTTGCGCCAGACATAGCGTTTTCTTTGATGGCCTAAAAGAGCACCTTCCTCCATATATTTTGGGAGTCTCCCACGTGCCTTTTCGCAAACTCACAACTGCCTTTTTGTTCTTTCCTGAAAGTAATGGCTTTTTTCTGGCCACTCTGCCAAAAATAAGCCCAACACTAAGCCCAACTCTATAGAGCGTACGGCTTATTGTCGTCCTATGTACAGATACCCAGTCTCTGCTGTGGAACTCTGCAGCTCCTCCAGGCTTACCTTAGGTCTCTGTGCTGCCTCTCTGATTGATGCCCTTCTTTCCCGGTCCGTGAGCTTTGGTGGGCGGCCGTCTCTTGGCAGGTTTGCTGTTGTGCCATGTTCTTTCCATTTGGTTATGATAGATTTGATGGTGCTCCTGGGGATCATCAAAGATTTGGATATTTTTTATAACCTAACCCTGACTTGTACTTCTCAACAACATCGTCTCTTACTTGTTTGGAGAGTTCCTTGATCTTCATGGCAGTGTTTGGTTAGTGATGCCTCTTGCTTAGGTGTTGCAGCCTCTGGTGTGTATATGTAATGACAGATCATGTGACACTTAGATTGCACACAGGTGACATCATTTCACTAATTATGTGACTTCTGAAGGTAATTAGTTGCACCAGAGCTTTTTATGGGCTTCCTAACAAAGGGGGTGAATACATACGCACAAGCTAATTTTCTGTTTTCTATTTCTAAACAATAGTTTTATTTATATATTTTTCTCATTTTACTTTACCAACTTAGACTATTGTGTTCTGATCCATCACATAACATTCAGATTAACAAAACATTGAACTTAATGCTGTAATGTAACAAAACACGAAAAAAGTCAAGGGGGTGAATACTTTTACAAGGAGGCAGCACTGTCTGTGTCTACATAATTTACAGGAAGAGGCAGGGAAGCAGTACAATCGGTATCTACATCAATTACAAGTTGGCAGTACTGTCTGTCTACATAATTTACAGGGCAAGGCTAGGATTCAGTATTCTCTGTACTTGCCTCATTTTCAAGCAGAGACAGGGAGGCAATATTATATGTGCCTACATCATTTACAGGGAGAGGCAGAGAGGTGGTACTATCTGTGCCTATACCATTTACAGGTAGATACAGAGAGGTAGTACTGTCTGTGCCCTGTGCCTGCATCATATTCAAAAATTGACCTGTTGTCCGCTTTGTCTGTAGTAGCCACATTTTAAGAGAGAATCTGGGTGGTAATATGTGGTCAAATGCTCCAGAACTTTGCCTGGTAGGCTGGGACCATCCTCACAAAAAGACTAGGGGAGGAGGGCACCTAGTGAGAACACAGCACTTCAGGTCTGATTCCCCCTCCTCTTGGTAATGTTCTCATGCACACATCCTGTGGTCAGACATTTTCAATAATCCCGGATATGAGGATTTTATTGCATATTTATTGTGAAGAGTTTCTTTTATTATTATTCCACAGCTGAAATTAAAAGTATTACAAAATACGTTCTATTAAACCCTTACATTTCATTAGACATTACTGCCTCTGCTTATTCTAAGCCTCTTAATTGTCTGCAATAACAACCATGATGAAGACCTTTTATATTCTGTAATTAGACGAGTGCTGTCTAGATGCCCGCTCTGTGCTGGCACTGAGTAGCTCGATGGCCCCGCTTACCATGTGAGAGCCGCACCACTGCTACAATAAAAACCTCATCACAATGATCAGGCCCTGGAGGGGATTCTTAACAGCAGTTCTGGGTAACTTTGCTACAACTGTCTAAAGTAAAAATCACATGGTGTTTCCATATTTCCCAAAATGTATCAGTGGAGCATCACATGGTGTTTCCATATTTCCCAAAAAGTATCAGTGGAGCACCTCCAAGGTCGTGTGAGCGAGGTGGAATGGACACTGGTTCTATTCATCATACATCTATCAACTGTTCTGTGGCTTGGGGAAATCTATCCCAATAGGATATGCCTTAAATGTCTACTAGATGGGGGAGAACTTGCTTCCCCTGTCAAGCAGACAAAGGTGGTCTGCAGGGTCTTCAGCAATGGTTGGATATAGCTATGAAGAGGTGGCCATTCGTTGTTGATATCAATGGGACTTAGTGGTGCCGGAACTAGGGTTGTTTCGGGTATCGAACTTTCGATACCCGATCGATACTTTTCTCTGGTATCGCACTCGATACCAGGAAAAGTATTTTATCGATACTGGGCTGCACTACTGCACAGCCCAGTATAAGAGAGCATGGCTGCGCCGCTCTCAGCGCGGCCATGTTCTCCTCGGCAGCACAGGGAGAAGGAGGCAGTCTCTCCCTCCCCTGTGCTGCCGCTTCAACCAATAGAGGGAGAGGGGCGGAGCGGGGCGGGAGGAGGGGCGGAGCTGGGGGCGGGAGCACTGGCCAGCAATGCCGAGTAGTTTCTTATATAAATGCAGGCAGAAGACACAGCCTGCCAGCACCTGCCTGTGACCCAGCACTGCAATCAGAGGCAATTAACCCCTCAGGTGCGGCACCTGAGGGGTTAATAGCCTCTGATCGCAGCGCTCGTTCACAGGCAGGTGCCGGCAGCCTGTGTCTTCTGCCTGCATTTATATGAAACTACTCGGCATTGCTGGCCAGTGCTCCGCCCCCCTCCTAGTATTAAAACATTGGTGGGCAGTGGCCCCCCTCCCCTCCCTAGTATTAAAACATTGGTGGGCAGTGTGCCCCCCCAGTATTAAAACATTGGTGGGCAGTGGGCAGTGTGCCCCCCTTCCCCCAGTAATAAAATCATTGGTGGCAGTGGCCACAGGGTCCCCTCACCTCCTCCTCATTGGTGGCAGTGGCAGTGATCGGAGCCCCAGCACTGTAATGCTGGGGCTCCGATCGATTACCATGGTAACCAGGGCGCTTCTGAAGTCCTGGCTGCCTTGGTCTGCTCCCTGCTGCTGTGTGCACAGAGCACAGGGCAGCAGGGAGAGGGTTAAGTCCTATTCACCCTGATAGAGCTCTATCAGGGTGAATAGGATGAGAAGATCCCAGGTTCTAGCCCCTAAGGGGAAATAGTTAATAAATAAACTGTAAAAGAAAAAAAAAAAGTTAAAGTACACCAAAATATTAATTATAAATCACCCCCTTTCCCAATTTAATACAATATATAAACAATACATAAATAAAATATTACATATCGCCGCGTCTCAAAAGTCCAAACTATTAAAAAATCCACTTTTATGCGGTGAACGCCCTAAAAGAAAAAAAAAGAAAAAGAAAAAATGCACGATTCGCCATTTTCTTTTAGTCGTCTTGTCCCCACAAAAAAGTAGGATAGGACTGTTGTATTATGAGCCGGCGGTTTCATAAAATGTGGAATGCACGCGGATTTTTTTGGCGTTTTTATTTTTTTCGCGTGGTATCGAATGGTATCGAGTATCGCAATACTTTTTTATGGTATCGATACCGAATCAAAATTTTGGTACCGAAACAACTCTAGCCGGAACGATCCGTTTTGACTGAATAGGATGTCTTTAAGATTTTTCTCAGTTTCTCTGGATTAAAGTAGTTAGTTGTCTGTTGAAGATGTCTCATTTCGATATGGAGGGTGTTCCACTCTTGGACCTCCTTTCATTTGCCATTCTGAAGAGATGCTAATAAAGAGAACACTCTGGAAGACTTAGGCTGGGTTCAGACTTGCGCGTATTTGATACGCGCGTAAAACGCGAATTTCTGTCGCGCGTATTATAGCGCGTTTTTGCAAATAGGAAACGCGCGTCATACGCGCGTTCGTGACTCTGGAGACCAATTGAAAAAGGCATATCTACACTTTAACGCGTGATAAACGCGCGTTTTACGCGCGTTCTCATTGAAGTCTATGGGTGCAAACGCGCGACAAAACGCCCCAAAGAAGCTCAAGAACTTCTTTGAGCGTAGGGCGTTTTACAGCGCGTTCAAACGCGCTGTAAAACGCTCAGGTGAGAACCATGCCCATAGGGAAACATGAGTTTTCTCCTGTTGAGCGTTTTACAGCGCGTTCGAACGCGCTGTAAAACGCGCAAGTGTGAACTGAGGGTGAGGGTATGTTCACACGACGACATTTGTCGTGCGACAATAAGTTGCACTATTGTCGCGCAACAATTTTTATAATGGGAGTCTATAGTGACGCATTCAAGATGGATTTTCCTGCAACTGTCGCAGTCGCAGAATGTCGCAATGCGACACCATTATAAAAATTGTCGTGCGACAAATGTCGCAGTGAAGTTGTGCCCTATTTGTCGCGCGACTTAATGTCGTCGTGTGAACGTACCCTTACCCATCCATCTATCATGTTGTCTATCATGAAATGCTACAGCATATGACCTGCCAGTAAATAGGAGCTTATGAACTTCACCACAAGGTGAGGTAGAAAACTGGATGCTTAGTTAAAATGCCAACAAAGCAGCAGTCTCCACTGATAATAGTATAATCAATCAGTAAATCATTTTATTGAAGGCAGTATAATAAACATGATTGGCACAACACAATGTATAAAAACACAATTAAAAACAATGGGGCTGGTGGTGCATGATTGGTGGACTGAAGATAAATAGTGCAAAAGTGCGGTCAGCAATAGATATGAGTCGAATATGGCGATTACACCTTGGTCAGTGTCTATACAGTCATATACCAATAATCGCTACAGTTTAAAATCGCATCCAATGCTGTACTAGCGTGAAATAGCATCAAATTTGTACTGGCGTCCTAGATAGGCTCATAGGATCATATAAACAGTCTCCATCAATTGTATATATTGAAGATGTTTAATTTGTTGCTTTATAAACCAGAGGTGTAAGTTTGTTGCTCTAATCTGAGTGTAGCGGCGTCCCGCTATAATTGGAAGTCAGCGGTGTCCCACTGAACCGCTCTGTATAATGCGCTTAGTAAGGGCTCCTTCACACTTGCGTATTTCTTTTCCGGCATAGAGTTCCGTCGTCGGGTCTCTATGCCGGAAAAATCCTGATCAGGATTATCCCAATGCATTCTGAATGGAGAGAAATCTGTTCAGGATGCATCAGGATGTCTTCAGTTCAGGACCGGAACGTTTTTTGGCCGGAGAAAATACCGCAGCATGCTGCGTTTTTTTCCTCCGGCCAAAAATCCTGAACACTTGCCGCAAGGCCGGATCCGGAATTAATGCCCATTGAAAGGCATTAATCCGGATCCGGCCTTAAGCCGGATCCGACGTTTAGCTTTTTTTGAATGGTTACCATGTCAGCCAGGACGCTAAAGTCCTGGTTGCCATGGTAAAGTGTAGTGGGGAGCGGGGGAGCAGTATACTTACCGCCCGTGCGGCTCCCGGGGCGCTCCAGAGTGACGTCAGGGCGCCCCACGCGCATGGATCACTTTGCATACTAACTTCAGAAGTTGATTTATACTGTAGAAAACCATTTCCCGAACTCGGGTTTAGTTACAGTAGAGATTAATTTCTGAAGTTATTATGCGAAGTCTCGAGAGACTTTGCGAAGTAATAACTGCGTCTCATCAGAGACAATACATTTTAATAGTGTACAGAGCGCTCGCTCCGTACACAATTGAAACAAAGTTTTATGCAAATCAACCTCGGATATTTCATCCGAAGTCGATTCGCTCATTCCTAGTCTTATGTTTATATGCACCTGCATCGCTGAGAAAAATAACGTTTTAATATCTGCAAATGAGAGTCTAGAAGCAATGGGGGCGTTGCCATTACACCTAGAGACTCTCCTTTCTCTGCCACACCCTCTGAACTTTGATTTGACAGGGCCTGGTGCTATGATGTTTACACTGCCTGGTCCTGTCAATCAAAGTAGAGAGGGTGCAGCAGTTGCAGAGAGAGCTGAGGCCTCAAGGTTTCTGAACAAAACAAGCCTCGTCTATCACCTAAAACTAGTTCAGCCCAAAGTGGTTATGCCATGATATGAAGAATGTAAATCCGGTATCATATAGTTCATGCCTATCTCTTTCTAGCAGACTTAAAACCAGTCCTGTACCTCACATGAATCCAGAGATCTGCCAATTCATTGCCCCAATTGCTCTGCTAGATTTATTTCAAGCTGGCCGCTTAGGGGGGTGTCCTTTCTACTGCAGCTGGTGGCAGTTGAAGGATGAAACTGATCATGTGCTTCCGTCTCACTGATCAGGACAGAGCAAACAGCAGGTGGCGCTATACTGTTAGATTTCAGTGACTATCTCACTGGCTATACAACATTTTTAATCACATGCAATTACAAAATGCTGGTTTGAAAAATTTCGACTGTTTTTCGTGGGACAACCCCTTTAAATAAACCTCATAATAGGGGCAATTAGGTGACTTTTAAAGGGAAATAAACCTATTTTACAGGGCATCATTTGCCTCTTAAACACAACAGCCGTAACAAATGGTAATAAATGCGCTCGTCCTTCATATCTGTTTTCCTCTCCTATATGTAATAAATTGTGTCCCTGAATTAGTAAACCTGCAGTCTATAAAATTGATTTAAGCTAACTGAATAAGTTAGCGGATTATCTATAATTTGACTCTGAACCAGGCCTTTATTTTATTGGTCTTGGAGAGATAACATTGGAAATGAAATACCAGCCGAGTGATAAATCTGAGCGCCGCTGATTTTCAGAAATTGTCCTTCTAAAAATAGGATTCTCTTTCTGTCGCTCGGATTTGGCAGGAAAAGATGAGGGAAATGGGCCAAGTACGAACCGTTTGCTATATCTGTTAGATATAATCTGCTTAATGTACAGTTTGAGATTTGTAGTGTCTATTGCAGGCATTTTTCTATCACACTCATTAGTGTCTCCTAAAGATAAGGATATTTAGACAAAAGGCGCTCCGCTCAGATTTCTTTTTTTTTTTGCATTAATTACCTGCACTATTGTCTTTTATGATATCGTCCTTTGCAAAAAGTTTCAGGTGGACCATAGAAAGCAGAGGTCATCACTTCTCCAAGTAGCTTCCTCTTTGAAAGATTGGCTAGTCGTTTTCAGATGTACCCTGAGAGCCATCTTTACCTAGTCGGGTCTATGGGGCATAAATAATTGGTCCAGAATTTTCCTCGCTTGTGCGGGTGGGACAGAACTAGATAACCTGCTTCATTGGAAGCTGCTTTTTAGAGTTTTCTTTAATTTTCTTAGATTTTTTTGGTTAACCACACATAATCTGGTTAAAAAAGTTAAAATGTTACATCAAAAATGTACCCTATCAGAAAATGTCAAATACATATTTAGTGAATTTTTGGTGGTCATTTTTAATTTTCCCTGTTTAAATAAATTCATGCAGTTTTTGAACTGACCGCAAGGCCTAATAATAGCCATTTCTTAGTCTGTGCTTATCACTTTTTAGCTGTCACTTCCTTCTCATTAAAGGTGGGATTAGAATAACAATTATCACCTCTGTATAGATAACACAGGATCCACCATTCACGATAGGTGATATCACAGCTTATCTGCTCCCTCCTGACCTCTGCCCAGGTGACAGAGCATGCCTAGAAAACTCTCCCTCCCATGGAAGTCAATGATGTCCTCCAGTCTATTGTACATAGTTTGGTTGCTGTAAAGCATATCTCTAAATGTTAAAGGGGTTTTGCGAGTTTTTTTTTTTTAACTGATATACCTGTCCTCTGTATCTGATTCGTGGCACCCGGAACCCCTGCCGATCAGCTGTTTGAAAAGGCCTCATGTGAGCTGCGCAGCCTTCTTTCTGCTTTCCCTAGGCTGAGTGATAACGCGGCCTAGGAGCAGCTCAGCCCCATTCAAGTGAATGGGGCTGAGGATGATGCCAGGCACAGCCGCTATACAATGTACAGAGCTGTGCTTGGTAAGTTGCGAGAAGGCAGCGGCACTCACAGGAGTGTCAGATCAAAATGTGCGCCTATGTGCCTCCTGTGTACTAATAACCACTTCCATAAAGGAAGCTGTCATTAGCATTCGGACTATAAGACGCACGGGAAAAAGTGTCTTATAATCTGAAAATTACGGTACATTTGCTTTTTATTATTTAGACACCTGGACTTTAAAGTGGACCTCAGGTATGATAAACATCATTAGAAGTCCTGTACTGTATATAGTGATGTGATTTTATCTGTGGGGTCTGTGAGCTGGGACCCTGGAATCAGATGCAGTGTGTTGAAGAAATTACTATAGCTCTTGTATGTACCATATCTTGAGCTCATTAAAATAATACCAGAATGTTCCTCGTACCTTATTTACTTACGTAATAAGCTTCTACATGTTCTTGATTTTCAGGTGGTAGAGAGGAGGAGGACGGCAGCTGAGATCCGAGAGGAGTTTGAGAGGTTACAGAGGGAGCGGGAAGAAAGGCGGCTTCAACAACGAACAAACCCCAAGGTAGGTTCTGAATCTGCATGTGTTTGTATAGGCAGAACTTCATAAATGTGGTACTCTTTAAAGTGGTTTTCCGGAAGGAAAAAAATTGATAAGCTATCCTCAGGTTAGGTCATCAATATCTGATTGGTCGGGTTTTGACACTCTATATCGCCACTGATCCACTCTTTGAAGCATACCAGTCACAGCAGCATTTATTGTATAGCGGCAGTGCCTGGTATAGCAGCTCAGCCCCCATTGACTTGAATGGGACTGAGCTGCGGCTAGGCCATGTGACCGATGATTGTGACGTCACTGGCCTAGGAAGTGCACCGTAGTCTCTTCCAACAGCTGATGAGTGGGGGTTCCAGGAGTCGGACCCTCACTGATCTGATACTGATGACTTATCCTAAGGGTACTTTCACTCTAGCGTTTTGGATTCCGTTTGTGAGATCCGTTTCAGGGCTCTCACAAACGGTCCAAAACGGATCAGTTCAGCCCCAATGCATTCTGAAGGGGTAAGGATCCGTTCAGAATGCATCAGTTCGGCTCCGTCCCGCCTCTATTCCGTTTTGGAGGCGGACACCAAAACGCAGCTTGCAGCATTTTGGTGTCCATCTGAAGATGCGGAGCCGAACGGATCCGTTTTGAATTGCGATGTAAGTCAATGGGGACGGATCCGTTTTCAATGACACAATATGGTGCATTTTAAAACGGATCCGTTCCCCATTGACTTTTAATGTAATTCAAAACGGATCCGTTTTGACTTTGACATTTTTCTTTAAAACTAATGCAAACCGATCCGTTCTGAACGGATACAAACGTTTGCATTATAGGTGCGGATCAGTCTGTGCAAATAAACAGACGGATCCGCACCAACGCAAGTGTGAAAGTATCCTAAGTCATCCGTATTAAGCACTTGGACAACCCCTTCAAATCATTGATCTCAAACTTAGGGCTCTCCATTAATCAGCATAGACTTGCTTCAAAAATGAAATGATGTTCACTGTATAGGAGATGCAGAACAGTAGTGATGGAATATTTAAAAGGGTTTCCAGGATTAGAAAAATATGGCTGCCGTCTTGCAGGAACAGTGCCACAACTAGTCCACAGGTAGTGTGCGGTATTGCAGCTGAGCGCCTTTTACTTCAGTAAAAGGTTTGGCCTCCTTCTGAGAAGAAAGCAGTCACGATTTCCCAGTCTTGGACAACCCCTTTTAAAAGCATTCCTTGTCCAATATTCAGAGTCATGTTCCGTGGACCTCTTTGTTATTGTCTCAAAGAGTTAAAAGTATGTTCGCAAGCCTCCCAGCTCCTCCATTACAGTTCAAAAACCCATTGAAATTCTCCCCGTGGAAGAATCAGGATCAGAGACCGAGCGGCACACAGCGTCTCCCCTCACTGGCGGGGCTTTCATAAATAACACTGTGCATTTTCACATGCCACACTTTTACTATTACTGTCTCTTTAATTTATTTCAACCGGCATCACATTTTACGAGGGCGCTCATGGCCTCTCCAGCTAAATATTCTTTATTGTTTCATCGTATCTGTCACCACACTGTTTTCATATGGAAAATATGTTGCAATAACCAATATTGAGAACCCAACAAAGTCGCAGCGGCGCGTCTTTCCCCAGCAACGCCATCTGTTTACCTGGGTTCAGAGACGCGCCACGAAGGTTGTGTGCTACCTGTTTTATTACAGTCTCACAAATTAAAGGACTGTAGGTTATAACTCAGCCACTGTCTGATTTGCAGCTAATTATACCCTGTGTGGAGTGCAATGCTGACAGCTCCCCCAGGAGCCTAATTAAGACCCTCTTCTAAAATGACGTCTCCTGGTTGAATATTCATTTTATAATGTTTTTCCTTCTTGTACCTTTTTTGCTGTTCTGTCAGCAACCAGGGTAGGACGACTCGAATTGCCTGCTCACAGGCATCTCTGCTGTAAGACTTTGATCGGTGGCCCTTTCGTCCTCAGCCCGGTAATATATTGCACCCCCGCCGCTCTCTCATAGCCGTGAACATTTTTTTGAAGTCAATCACAGCTTTTTAATTTCATTAACAATAAAAGCTGATACTCGAGTCATAAAACTGTAAATTGAAATCTATAGTCATCCGTGTCGCGCAAACGATACATTCCATTTCTTTATGAGAAACTAGGGAAAATGTTCTCCGAGACGGATGGGCGACGCCTCAGAACTGCACAATCTGTCTGCATTTAACCCTTTGCAAGGCTTTAGGTCCAAGTTTTGCCGAATCGAGATCTATCCAGTCAGCAGCATGTGTGCCTGTCCTAGTATTTCAGTGTCACGGGGAGGTCCATACCGACTGGTTCATCGCGTCATGCCCATTGATCCCAGGAGCGCCCAAGGCTGTCACGCCCCATTCCACTTTTACTATAGCCTTATAGAGATGACCCTCTGAACGGGTTCACACAGCCTGTGAGAGGAGAATAGGGTTAAAGGAGTTGTCCAGGTTCTAGATATTGTCGACCAATCCTTAGAATAGGTCATCAATATCTGATCTTGGGGGGGTGGGTCCGACATTATGCACCCACACCAATCAGCTGTTCTTAGGAGCCGATGGCACCTGAAATGACATAAGGGTTGAGCTGGATGTAGAGCTCTGTCCACTGTGTAGCTGGGTTATTGCCTTTCAAAATTTCAAAGAAAAATAGAAGAATTATTGAGAACAATATGGCGTTTATTTAGAAAGGATTGTCTGAATTATCGGTAACACTACACATGTGAGGGATGACTAAGAAAGTGATTAGTAACATCCTGTGTGTTTTGATACTATTGTGGGGGAGCAACACAAACAATTAGCTACCGCGAAGATACACTGTGTGCGATCAAGCGAATGTCATGATCAGTGCCCACCTAACCACGGTGATCAATTGATGTGTGGGTCATATATATATTTTGGGTACCCACTTTCACTCGTGGTTCGGCACTCACTGAGAGTCCTATTCAAGTGGGGTTTGGATAGGAAACCATATCCTCCAATATCCCCCTGGACTTAGTCAAGTGTGATTTCCATTGAGGTACATTGGGCATTTTGCCCACACCTTGAATATATTTTTAATAGTGTTACAATAAAGTATTGTTATTTTCTTTTAGTATCCTTTTCAGGCAGTGATTTATAGTATTCTATTAGGAATACGTACCTTTATATATCTTTCTGTCAGTGGCTTATTGCCTTTCAAGCAAACATGATAGAACCACAGGGCCAGTAGACAGGCGTGGCTGTTTTTAAAAAAGGCAGCCACATTTTTCTGATCTAGATAACTATTCTTGCCATCACAAATGCTGGAAACCTGACAGACCACATTATAGGTCAATGGTGTCCATCAGGTTCCAGTGGGTTCCTTTGGAAACCTGATCCAGCATAGTTCATGGGTCTTCTGTTCTGAACAGAAGTTGTGATGCTATTACAAGCAGAACCTGGTGTTTGGAACATGCAGATTGGACTTCTTAAGGTGACATATGAGGAAATTGTTATGATAGAAATTTCTTTATAAGCAAGTCCGACCTAACTGTAAGGCTCACATGGAATTCACTTCCCGTAGCTTGTCCACAGAGGAGCTTTTAGGTCCTCCAGACAAAAGGTGGGGGATTTCACCAGCTCTCTAGTATCGGTCCTCACCCCTCGTAGAAGAAGCCATTCCAATAACGGCCGTCAGTCACATAGGAGTGAATGGAGCCATGAACAGATATGTAAAGTACCACTCTATTCAAATGGGGACTCGGGGACCTCCATTCTCAGTATGGCTGGATGCATTTAGATGCCCGGCAATCATGCATCTATCACCCATCCATAACTTAAAATGTTGATTCTGTGCAAACAATTATAGTAATGTGGCTAATCTGTACTTAAAACGCGTTAGAGAAGCTGACTGGTGCTCTTTAAGACCTCATGCACACAGCTGTTGCCGTTTTGCAGTCCGCAAACTCCACATAACGGCTATGTGCATCCTGCACTTTCCCCTGTTAGGCCCCTTTCACACGGGCTAGTTTTCTGCGCGGGTGCAATGCGTGAGGTGGACGCATTGCACCCGCACTGAATCCGAACCCATTCATTTGTATGGGGCTGTGCATAGGGGTGGGACGATATGGCGATATAGACGATATGCGATATGAATTTGTGCCACGATATCGATTTTGTCTATATCGCCATATCGCGGTAGAACATGGTATGCGCCGCTCTCGGCACATACCATGTTCTCCTGAGCCGGCACAGTGGAGAAGGAGGGAGTCCCTCCCTCCCCACTGAGAGCCGCCAATGAGAGAGGAGGAGGGGAGGGACTGTAGCCACTGCTACCAATGAGAGCGGAGGAGGGGAGGGACTGTGGCCTGTGGCAGAACGTCACAGGCAGGGAGAAGGAACGCCCAGGGAGAGAAGCTGATGTCTCCTCCCTGGTGTTCCCACCATGTGACGGGGGCCAGAGCGGGCGAACGGAGCCCCGCACATACATAATAGTAAGTGCCCCTATGTGCCCCTAATTAAGCAGTCAGATAGCCAGATGTGCCGGCCATATATCATACTCGCTTCTATGATTGCCTGTTGCGATCCGCCGCAATTAACCCCTCAGAACCTGAGGGGTTAATTGCGTGAATCGCAGAGTGCAGTCACAGAGGCCCAGTATGGTATATGGCCGGCACATGCAGGCTATGTTTCTATTCACTTATTGGTGGCACAGTGGCCCCCCCATCATTGGTGGCAGTGGCAGTTAGGATCGGAGCCCCAGCAGTGTAATCCTGGGGCTCCGATCGAGTTACATGGCAGCCAGGACACTACTGATGTCCTGGCTGCTATGGTCAGCTCCCTGCTGCTGTGTGCACAGGGCATCAGGGTCAGTTTCAAGTCCTATTTACCCTAATAGAGTTCTATCAGGGTGAATAGCACAAGAGTCCTAGCCCCTAAAGGAGGCTAAATAGTTATTAAATAAAAAGTTGAAGGAAAAAAAAAAAAAAAGTTTAACAACCCCCCCCCTCCAATATAGAAAATTTATATCGCAATATATATCGCATATCGCACATGCTTCATATTATATCGCAATATAAATTTTAGGCCATATCGCCCACCCCTAGCTGTGCACATGAGCGGTGATTTTCCCGCATGGTTGCTTAGCAACGGGACCAGATCTTTATTATTTTCCCTTATAACATGGTTATAAGGGAAAATAATAGCATTCTTAATAAAGAATGCTTAGTAAAATGAAGATGAAGGGGTTAAAAATAATAAAAATTTACTTACCTTTGCCACTTGATCGCGTAGTTGCGATCTGTCTTCTCTTTTCCAGCATCAGCTAACAACTAAAGGACCTGTGATGACGTCACATCACATGGTCCAATCACATAGTCCATCTTACCATGGTGATGGACCATGTGATGTGACGTCATCACAGGTCCTTTAGTTGTTAGCTGAAGCTTGAAGAGAGAAGACAGATCGCAACTACACGATCAAGTGGCTAAGGTAAGTTAAGTTTTATTATTTTTAACCCCTTCATCTTCATTTTACTAAGCATTCATTATTAAGAATGCTATTATTTTCCCTTATAACTATGTTATAAGGGAAAATAATGAATTCTACAGAATACTCAACCCAAAACCGGACTTCAGTGATGAAGTCCGGCCTCGGGTCTGGGTACCAAACATGGCGATTTTTCACACGCGCGTGCAAAACGCATTACAAACGTTTGCACCCGCGCGGAAAAATCTCATATATTCCCGCAACGCACCCGCCTCTTATCCAGGCGTCAAACATGACGTCCGTGTGAAAGAGGCCTTAGAGAAATGCTTATTCCTGTCTGCACAATGTTTAGGATATGTTCTGTCATTTGCTGAACGGATGCGCACTGCCCCATAGAAATGAATGGGTCCATATGTGATCCGCAAGAAAGGCGTATCAGATGCTTACCTAAAATACCGCCGTGGGCATGTGGCCTAAAGCGGCAAAGTGATATGATTATCACTTTGGCTTGGCTGCGTCACCGTGTCCATCTCTGAAACCATTAACCAGTGCTGGATGTCCCGAGCCGTCACACAATCCAGATAACATACGCTAGCCAGCCACCAGAAATTGCATCCCGTTGCTTCCTTTTTGAAGGTATTGAAAGTTGACTTGCCGTCTTCCTCCACCACGTCCTAAATCATCTCCTCGTCTTTACTCTACCTTCCACCGAAATCTGCCCATCCATAAAGCCCTCCAGTGAAGACCTAAGCAAACAATTGTGTTTACCGAGCATAAAAAACCATCAATGTTGTTTCAGTGCTATGACATTTTGTCTGTCCCTCTTCCTCCCCCTCTTCTTCCTCTTTACACCCCCCCCCCCCCCCATTCCCCAAACTGTCTTTCTGCTGTTTGTGAGCTGTAAAAAATAAAAGGCAGGATTGGAATACGGAGTCGATGTGTCCTGTGATAAAATTAGCCATCTGGGGTGTTTATAGCAATTGCTTATTGGGATTCAGTCACAATGTATCTCCGGGCAATGCTCGCATTGAATTAGGTAGGGCAGCTGTTATGATTTCATACTAGATTGGAAGTTAGTTGAAAATCTCCAACCTTTTATTGGTTTCAATAAAATGACTTGAGCTAAATAAAACATTTCTAACCAGAAATGTTTAGCCATAAACAGATGCACGTTATGGAGCAATTTGCAAAAACACGCTTTTTGTTTCTGAATATTTTCACCTTTTTTATACTTTTATTTATTTATTTATTTTTTTCTAATTAAATGGGAACTCCAAAATTTTCATTTGAGTGAAGGGCAAGTGTTTCAAGGATGAGTTCGGCAGGCGAAGGCGTCAGTCTCGTCTCTAGAACAGTACTGAAAGAATTGTAATTTTGTTTGGAATTCCGTTCTTTCTTAAAGAAACACTCCGGGAAAAACTATGCATGCATGCAGGGTATGCCACCAAAAACAGAAGCTGTGGGGCAATCCTTTAGGCCCTGCTGCAGGTAAAACACTATCATTTTTTTCTGGGATGTTCCATTAAGGCCCCATTTACACAGTGAATTTAGCAAAGGCCGAACCCACCATGTATTCCGCAGCAGAGATTTGAATGCTGCTTGTGGTTTAGTCCCATTGTAAGGCGCTAAACTGCTGTTTTAACATGATTTAGACACTTTGAAAATAAATAGGCCTGATCCTAGCGATATGCCCCCCATTGTCTCAGATGGGCAATTTCTTTCATCCATTTTGCCCTCATGGCCCTCCTTTTTTATGGATGTGTGTAACTTTGGTTGCACAAGGGGTTAAACTGTGACCATTGCTTACGGCAGGGATGCCCAACCTGCACCTCTCCAGCGGTTGCCAAACTACAACTCCCAGCATGCCTGGACAGCCTACAGCTATTAGGGCATGCTGGGAGTTGTAGTTTGGCAACAGCTGCAGGGCTGCAGGTTGGGCATCCCTGGCTTACACCGTCTGTAATGACTGGTGAAACAGGCCATACAGACTGCCCGTTGTATATTCAAGGGATTCTATTGTGTCTGATTAGTAGTTGTAACTAACCTGTGGAGGGATGATCGTTCACAAAGTACTTAGACTGAGTTCACATCACTGTTTAGCTTTCCGTTCTTCTGATCCATCAGAAAAAAGAAATCCTTTATTTTGAGCATCAGTTTTGTTCAGTTATCATCAGTTTGCACTAAAAATAACTTTTTTGAGTATCAGTTTGTGTCAGTGCCATGAGAGATCAGTTATTTTTGAAGAAGAAAAATACTGCATGCAGGACTTTTTCCTTGTTCCAAAATAACTGATCTCTGATGGAAGTGACACAAACTGATGTTTTTCCCGACAGATCAGAAGAACGGAAAGCTATAACAGTGACGTGAACTCATCCTTACCCTCCCTTACTCCCCCAGTGCTGCACTCGCGTGCACTGCGTGCTCTTCTTTTTTTTATATCGTCCGTTTAACACTCCTATAAATAACCTCTGTTAATACAAAAATTATTGTTGCCTAGGTGTCCTCGACATAATACTTCATCAGGAGGAACTAACCAGTGGTAAGATAGGGTATCTTTTCCATGGGTCCCCAACCAACCACAGGCCAGCAGTAGAGTCACATGTGTCTAATACTACTAAGAATCATAGTGTTTGGCACATGCGCAGTTCTTACAGCCTCTTCCGCCCATCATCAGGACTCTGCATGCCCAAAGCATGTATTACCGCATTCCAAAATTTCAAACCTGGTAATAAATAAATAAAAAGGCTAATTATGTTCAAAATGCTATACTGCACTTCATATTACTTAAAGGGAAATCTCTACTATATGCCATCAGTATTAGATAAGTGCAGGTCCCACCTCTGGAACACCTGTAGAACGGAGCAGCGAAAGTTCGGGAGAGCGCATGTGTGGCCACCCTTCATTCATTTCTATGGGACTTGAGAAAATATTTGAGCATGCTGGAGGTGGGACCCATACCTATCTAATATTGGTGGCATATCCCACCAATGTTTGAGGTAAGACAACACCTTTTAAGGGGAATAAAGTGCAGTACTTTATCAGCTTCTTTATTTATTATCAAGTGTGGAATTTTGGAATGTAGGTGGGAGCGTGGCCAATGTGGCTTCCGTGAAGATTAACTCCTAGTAAGCGTTTTTGGGCATGTGCAGTCCTGATGACGAGCGGAAGTATCCCAATAAGTCTGTAAGGACTGGGCATGTGCTGAGGGCACCTTTTTGCTACGGTGAGAAGCATCATTATTTGTAATAGCAGTGTGTATTTCTATGGATGACGTAAAAACGGGCTTATTGAAGAGCAGTGTTAACTGTTGGGAGCATAGCTCTGCAGTGTTTAGTGTTATTTAGGCTATGTGACTATGGTTGATGCATATTATATTTGGCCTTGTTATAATTGTTGAGCTGAGGTATTTTATTAACTGCAACGTGAGTTATGTATAATTGTAACAACTGAACAACTGAACGCAATCGCAGGCAAAACTGGATGGCTTTGCCTGTGAAATCGCACAGTTTTCACTGAACGCATCCGCAACGCATCCGGACCTAATCCGGACACGCTCATGTGAAAGGGGCCTTAGTCTTTGGTAACATTAATCATGGAGCCTTCAGGCCTCTTTTCTCCTTGGGTAACTTTTATCATAGTGCCTTTAGGTCTTTTTAGTCATTGGGTAACATTTGATTTGGTGCCTTCAGGCCTTTTCATGCACGGGATCTTGGTGCCTTTAGGCCATTTTAGTCATTGGATAACATTGATCTTGGGACCTTCAGGCCTTTTTAATCATTGGGTAACAATGATTCTGGTGCCTTCAGACCTCTTTAACCATGGGCAACATTGATCATGGCATCTTCAGGCCTTTCCATATTAATTCTGCTGGTTTAGAGTCAAGTAGTTATCAACTGAAGAAGTTACTTGGTTTTAGCTACTCGAGAGGTGCTGACATACGCGATAATAGTGACTTGCTGCCGCCATGTTCCACATGTGATTACTTTGTGCAGAAGCTTTTATCAGATCAGACTCTTCTCTGTTTTCTTTGTTAAAAATATGTTTTTGGTTTATTTCATTCTAATATACAAGACAGTTGAATTTTCCTTTTCTGTTCTCAGAAGTAATTGTCCTGGTTTACTGATTCCAAGTATTCTATAGACAAGTATTGAGTTGAAATCCCATTACTGGATGAACTGCTGGCGGAACTGATGACATCATTCAGTGAAAATGTAATTGGTGACCTCTCCAGAAGGGAAATATATACCGAATGTTTTCTTCTATTGCTGTGTCGTGCCTAATTGTGTAAGACATATTGTAACAGGGAGGATTTTATGAAGTGTTCTGGGTTTGTGAGCAAGCCCCGGTGACGGCGGTGTTTGTTATGTTCCAGGATAGTTGGGAATACGTGGTGCGTCGCTTAAGGGATGTTTTTTTTTTAATAATCTTTGCATCATTGCAGTTCTTGTGTATTCATAAAATCGCCTCTAAAATTCTCCTGATTGAAGGCATTTTATAAGCAGAATGTAGAGTCTGTATTTAATACACATACCATAAGGCAGTCAATAGCCCTGTGTTTCTCTCATGTCTTTTTTAGCAACTTTTTATAGTTCATGTGCAAATTAATCTACTTCAAAAGTTGAGTAAGTTTCAAAGTGCATTACTTATCTTGTACTTATCTGTATTATACTCCAGAGCTGCACTCACTGTTCTGCTGGTGGAATTGCTGTGTACCTATATTACATTACTGATCCTGAGTTACATCCTGTATTATATTCCAGAACTGTAGTCACTCTTTTGCTGGTAGTCAGTGTGTACATGCATGACATTACTTATCCCGTACTGATCTTGAGTTACATTCTGTGTCATACTCCAGAGCTGTACTCACTATTCTGCTCATAGGCCATGGAAGGAATTTATCAACCAATTTTCAACCCTTCTGTGGAGTTTAAAAGACAAAAACTTTGGCAACAACTTTTTTTCCATACAAAATGTGTGCATTTTTGCACTTTTAGTGGTGTCACCTCCTGAAGCCTGGCAAATTTGCATCAGAAACTGGTGTAAATTATAGCTGTAATCTGCGCCAGTTCATAGCCTCATAAAAAAATTGGGCACCTGTCACTCCAGTGCAATCTACATCAAGACTGATGTATGAAATGCAATGCCAGTCTTTATAACTTTATCCCACTGTATACATGCATGACATTACTTTCTGTACCAATCTTGATTTGAATGCTGTATTTTCTCCAGAGCAGCACTCACTGTCTTGGTTGCTACCGGAAACAGCAAGCTTTTCACCACACTCCTCTTTCAGTAGAAAATCTGTGCTGGAGGTTAGAGCAGGAGGTCAAAAAGAGACAAAATGCAGGGGTATTTTGTCAGTCGGATCCTTTCATCGCCATCGGTGTCCAGCATGTACCGGATCTGGCGATTCCGTTCTTCTTTTCCTTTACTGGAACAGAAAATTAGAATTTTGCTCCAGATATAAACCTAGTGTTAGATGAGCTCTTATACACATGGGACAGTTAATTTTTCCTACTTGAGAAGCCATATGCAGATAATCAGAGCAGGCTCTATGCAGACACTGAATAGGCAGGGAAATAGTGGAAGATTTCAGCACTGAATAGTGTAAATGCAGCTCATCTCAGGGTCAGTACTCAACTTGGGACTTCACATTTTATACAGATTAAAAGGGTTGTCAGACTTGTTTGAAAATCTCCCCGCAGCACCTAAATGTGTTAAAATAATAAAAGATTGCAAACTCCCCATTTAATCCTCCGCTGTTTCCAGCACGATCTGTGTTTACAAGCTGCAGTGGGGATGTAGCTGTGTATGGCACATGACCACTACTGGCAGTCAGTCGCCTCCACGGTCTTCTGCCCTTTGGCGCTGAGGTCAGTCAATGGCTGCAGCGCTTATGTCACTGATGTAGTGTGTAAACGCAGGCTTGGAGGATCGGAGTTGTGTCACTGGAAGCAGCAGGTGGAGCTTCGAGGAGATTTTCACATAAACTACCCCTTTAATGTGTGAACCGTGTATGGTTTAAACATTTTGCTGCACTTGCCTTCTGCAGCTTTCATATATTCTCATTCATAGCAAGCTGCAGGATGCCCATTCACACTCAGTTCTGTCACGTCCGCTTTCTGACGACTACCCGTTTGCAGCCTCTCTTAAAGAAAAAAAATTTGAACAATAGTGTCCATAACCTTTTATTTAGTCATTTCCAAATGATTTGCCCCCTTTCACGTGTGCTGATTTATATTTATGTCTGCCGTTACAGATCTTCGTAGTGAGTCTGGTATAGGCTGTAGCTTATTGTTCTCCCTACATGAGACTACTGTATAGTACCTAGGACAGGCATCTCCAAACTGCGGCCCTCCAGCTGTTGCAAAACTACAACTCCCAGCATGCCTGGATAGCCTACAGCTATTATGGCATGCTGGGAGTTGTAGTTTTGCAACAGCTGGAGGGCCGCAGTTTGGACATGCCTGACCTAGGACCTCCCGCAGTGCCCCATAGAACAGGACAGTCATGGCACCGGGGAGTTAACTGGAAAGCAGCAGAGCACATCACTTTGTTAAAAATTAACTCCAGATGTATTTTAGTTATATCTTTTCCTGGAAAAGCTGGATAGGCACCAGTAAGACTTCAATTACAGCCCTTATAGGATTCTAGTGTCCTTACCAGAGAATCTCCCAAATTTAGCAGCGATCCACCCCCTCTACATACTTTACCGACCTCTGTCTTGTGCAGGTGATTTTTCTAGTAGCACATATTGACATTTTGTGTTTCTTTTCCGAGCCTTCTAAAGTCGGGTTGCCCAGCCTTGTGAGACTCGCTATGACAGCAGGTCTCGGCAGCTGCGGGCTCCTTCCCTTTGTATGTGCCCCGGCTTCTTCTTCTTCTTTTTTCCTTCCTGCCCTTGTAATACAACACCTGCCGCTCGCCTTTCTAAGCACAACTTTGTCAATTTCCTCAGTCTCTTCGATTTGCTGATGCACAGGTTTTTTCTCCTGCTGTGACTTCCTACAAATGGGCCCCAGTATGCCAATTCCTCGAATTGCACTGTCTTTATCAAGATCATTCATTTGCATTATCGGCAATAACCATTCCATTTATTTGAAATTTTAATTCACTGCCGCAGAACGCCTTTTGCAATCGGCTCCTGCTGGTTGTTTACTTTAACAGTCGAATGTCCGGTCTCCACTAACCTCTTTCCAGCTTTATCATTCCATTTCTTTTTTTGGGTAATATATATACTATATATATCTATATATATATACTCCCAACCAGTGAAGTAGATTCTTACGTGCATATCATGAAAAGGCTTTGCGTTCGGCCCTGGTTTGCTGTATTGTACACCTTCTATAGTTGTCGGCTGACTACTCATTTGGCTGACAGCAATTCCTCCTAAGCATACTTTCACACTAACGTCTTTGCTGGATCCGGTAGGGCTCAGCAAAAACGCTTCCATTACTGATAATACAACCGTTATGAACGGATCCGGTTTTATTATCTTTAAAATAGCCATGCTGGATTCGTCATGAACTCCACTGAAAGTCAATGGGGGACGGATCCATTTTCTATTGCGTCTAAGAAAACGGATCCGTCCCCGTTGACTTGAATTGTGTGTCATGCCAGATGCGTTTTGCTCCGCATCCCAAGACGAAAAGTAAACCGCAGCTTGCAGCAGTTTTCTGTCCGGTATGGGAACACAACCAAATGGGATGGAATGCACTCCGTTCTGTTCAGTTCAGTTTTGTCCCCATTGACAATGAAGTGACCTAATTCCCCCCATACATATATACTTATGGCTGAGCATGCATGTCTGTTTATTATTATAAGCGTCAGCCAGGCACCTCTGAGGCGGCACAAGAACTGGGCATTGAAATACACCATGCTCGATCCTTTACCCCTGATATCGTCTGCTGGAGGAGACTCTGATGGGCCCCATACAGATAGCCGACAAGTCCTGCTGAGGTCAGCAGCTTCGGACCACATTTCTCGTATGTGCATAAGGGCCATAAAGGGGTTTTCCCATAAGAACATTTATCATTTATGCAGAGGATAAGGGACCCCCACTGATCATGAAAGGAGGTATCTGTGAGTCCCCTATGTGAATGGCATAGTTTACATAACTGCCAGCTGCTCTATTCTCTTCCCATGGGACTGACGGATATGGTGGAGCATTATATCGGACTATCTCCCATGGACAGAGAAAGGAGTGGTGGACACACCACTCCAGTCACACAGGCGACATCCGTTTCGTAGTTCTCCCAGCGGTTTTACCCCCTATCCCTTGGATGGCTGTTTTTTTTTTGTTTGTTTGTTTTTCTCTTCATTACAGCTATTTTCCCAGCAAATGTGTCAGCACCATCTCTTTTTCAGTTTTGGTTATTTATGACATCACCGCTGCCTCGCATTTCGTCACACCACCATTATTGCCCTCTTGAAAGACACAATTACCGTATTTTCCACCCTATAAGACGCACCGGCCCATAAGACGCATCTATGTTTTAGAGGAGGACAATAAGAAAAAAAGAATTTTCATTAGACCTCAGGTCAGACTCCCAGTGTTAATCAGACCTCAGCTGACAGCCCCAATCAGACCCCCAATGTTATTAAGACCCCAATAAGACCTTCGATCAGACCCCAATGTGAATGACCCCCAATCAAACCTTAGATAAGAGCCCCTTGCCTCTCATCAGCCCCCATGCCACAGAGAACAAAAAAAAATAAAACACTTACCTCTCCTGCTCCGGATGACGCTGCTCCTCACCAGCAGCGCGCTCCTCCTGCTCTTCGTGCCACTGGCTGTGCTGTGAACCAAGAGCACCCTTACACTGTGCGCAGCCGAGGACCAGGAAGCTGTGAGTACAGAGCCTTCACTGCGTCCCGGTCCTCCGGTACTAATGAGCACTTCCGTAATGGAAGCGCTCATTAGTATTCACACCAAGTGGGTGGCAAATAATTCCTCATGCACACGACCGTATTTTGAATCCGTGTCTGATCCACATATTTTGCAGATTTAACACAGAACCATTCATTTCTATGGGTCTGCAAAAAAAATAAAAAAACTGACAACACACGGATATCATCCATGTGTCTATTCTACAAATTACAGCGGACAATAATAGTCATTTCTAGTGATTGCAGTGAGAAAAATGCAGATTGCACATGGACTTTGTCTGTATTTTGCAGATCTATGGTTTGCAGACCGCAGTGCGGACACGGTCGTGTGCATGCAATTAGCGTTTAACACTGAGGCTGATTGCATGCTAAAATTGCACTCTGTGTGAGCACCATATGTATGGACTCCTTGTGCCATTTTTTTATGACCCCTGTTAAGAAAATAGGGGGTGAGACTTTAGAGTTAAGTAAATGTGACTCATTTTTAGGGTACTTTCACACTAGCGTTTTGGATTCCGTTTGTGAGATCCGTTTCAGGGCTCTTACAAACGGTCCAAAACGGATCAGTTAAGCCCCAATGCATTCTGAATGGATAAGGATCCGTTCAGAATGCATCAGTTAGGCTCCGTTCCGCCTCTATTCCGTTTTGGAGGCGGACACCAAAACGCAGCATGCAGCTTTTTGGTGTCCGTCTGAAGAGACGGAGCCTAACGGATCCGTTTTTTTTTACAATGTAAGTCAATGGGGACGGATCCGTTGTCAGTGACACAATATGGTGCATTTGAAAACGGATCCGTTCCCCATTGACTTTCAATGTAAGTCAAAACGGATCCGTTTTGGACTTTGTCATTTTTCTTTAAAGCTAATGCAAACGGATCCGTTCTGAACGGATACAAACGTTTGCATTAGAGGTGCGGATCCGTCTGTACAAATAAACAGACGGATCCGCACCAACGCTAGTGTGAAAGTACCCTTACTTGTTGTCCAACATTTTTCTGCTAAGACATGCGACCCAAACTGAAACAATGGCAGATTTATTAACTGAGTGTGCTCCCTGTTGACAATTTTGGTGTTTGCGACTTTGGGTTGAATGACTGTTAGGCTGGCTTCACACGTCCGTTTAACACGGACGTGAACTGTCCGTGGTAACCTGGGCTGGATTCCTCCTTAGAGCAGGAGCGCACGGCGTCATTGGTTAATATGACGCCGTGCGCTCGCTGCCGCCGCTGCAGTACAGTAATACACCCAATTGCAATATGTGGGATGCACTACTAATGCCATCAAAGCTAGAATGCGTAAACACATTTACAATGTGCCCCACCATGGCAGCCGCAATATGTCTGCAGCTAGTCTGCACTTTGCTGTCTGCCATGGTGGGGACACATCGGATCTGGTGGTACAGGGCATTGAAAGGGTTATAATGCCCCAAAGAGGAGGAGACCACAGAAGGAAACTTCTAAACTTATAAACTGGATGTGTTTTTACCGCAGCTCCTTTACTGAAGTGGAGCTGGATCCCTGAGCTTTTTGACTCATATGGATCATACCAGTGTATTACTGTATAGCAGCGGCGGCAGGAAACGCACAGCGTCATATTAACCAATGACGTTGTGCGCTACTGCTCTAAGCAGGAATCCAGCCCAGGTTACCACGGACAGTTCACGTCCGTGTTAAACGGACTGTGAAGCCAGCCTTAGGCCTCTTTCACACAGGCGTCGCGGGTGAGGGCCGGATGCGTTCAGGGTGCATTGCAGGAAACCTGCGCGATCATTGATGCAATTTCAGTCAGTTTTGTCTGCGATTGCGTTCCGTTGTTCACTTTTTTCCACGCAAGTGCAATGCGTTTTGCACGCGCATGAGAAAAAACTGAATGTGGTACCCAGACCTGAACCGGGACTTCTTCACTAAAGTTTGGGTAGGTGTTTTATTGATTGTATTATTTTCCCTTCTAACATGGTTAAGAGGGAAAATAATAGCATTCTTACTACAAATTGGTAACTAAAATGTCCATTGAGGGGTTAAAAAATAAACTCACCTCATCCACTTGATCGCGCAGCCGGTATCGTCTTCTTTCTTCTTCCAGCAGGACCCGCGCTGATGTCATCGCGCTCACCACATAGAATTGCGTTATGGTCCGTGGTAACGGAATCCATAACGCAATTCGCCTTTTACCAACAAACGAAGTGTGAACGAATTTCCAAATTTGAAATTCGCTCATCTTTAGTTACAGTACTTGTATGGTGCCAGTATTAATGAATACCCCCCAATGTATTATGTAGGGATACATTCAGCTCCTTGTTCATGTGCTTCTATCACTCTGCTCGTAAAGGTGTCAGTATTTACTGTAATCTGGAGTTCTATTCATTTACCAAAAAGGCAACCAGGGTCCTGCCAGGGCAGGAGAAGGCTGCTTTGCTATGCAGTATTGCATTGTGTCAGCATTGCATACCATCTTGCAGCAAAACTCCATATGCCAGTATCTGGCCCCCGTGTGCCGCTGGGGCTGGCAGCCTCAGGACACAATCCAGCTTCAGTCCACTACTGAAAAGTATTTAGATTTCTCACGGAAAGGGCTAGAAATCGTTTAGACGGGTTCGGTGTAACAATAAATAATCTGTTGAGTTAAGGGTTCTCCATGGGACTGAAGGTTTACAAGCTGACACTCTGCCAAGGAGATTGGCAGCTAATTTCTTAGTGTTTTCAGCCGCGCTGCTCTTTGCTGTAACACAGTATTAGAGCGAGGACGGACCCCGGGGAAATGGCAGAAGAGAAAGGAGTTTTCGTTTGATCTGAAAGACAAAGTGCAAAAACTCACATATCGTGTAGAGGCAGGATATAGAGGTATTACTTAGGAGAACACACATGGCGCATATATGTCTGACTAGCGGTGTGTACATATGGGTGGATAGGTAGATCTGTCGACATCCTTAGTAATATAACTACAAGCATCGGCCATCAGAGCGTTGTAAAATCATTATTACTATACCTTTATGTCATCTGCGTGTTTATTCCATGTCCAGGAAAAGCCCTTTTATTCCTATGAAAAAACCGCTCCCAAGTGCCCAGTGGGCGGGCTTTCCTTTTAGAAGACCCCCTCCGTCTTTCCGTGCTTCCCCTGCATCGCTGTGACGTCAGGGGAGAGGAAGTCTTGGAAGGTAACTGGAGGAGCAAACATCGGGAAGGGCGGCGGGTGTGGGCTCTTCTAAAAGGAAAGCCCGCCCACTGGGCACTTGGGAGCGGTTTTTCATAGGAATAAAAGGGCTTTTCCTGGACATGGAATAAACACGCAGATGACATACAGGGATGGTTATAAAGCTTTTACAACGCTCTGATGGCCGATGCTTGTAGTTATATTACTGATTAAATTAAGGAATATGGACATCATAGACAGGGGTCCATAACGTGTGGGACCCCATTCTGTCTCAGGTTGGAAGGGCAAGCAGCTAAGTAAGGCTCTGTTCACACCGCACATTTGGCGTATACACTAGGAGAAGCTAAGGATCTATGGATATACCAATTACCCTGACATTGGAGCAGTAAAGCCTACACAAAGCTACTCTAGCGATTTATCGCACTATGGCCTCATGCACACAGCTGTTGTTTTGGTCCGCGTCTGAGCCGCATATTTTGCCGCTCGGACGCGGACCCATTCATTTCAATGGGGCCGCAAAAGACGCGGACAGCACTCCGTGTGCTGTCCGCATCCGTTGCTTCGTTCCGTGGCCCTGCAAAAAAAATAGAGCATGTCCTATTCTTGTCCATTTTGTGGACAAGAATAGGCATTTCTACAATGGGCCACGTTCGGAACGAAACGCGGAGCAGCTTCCGTGTTTTGCGGATCCGCGGTTTGTGTACCGCAAAACACATACGGCCGTGTGCATGAGGCCTATATGCCTAGACAGTGGGATACACGCAGCCTCTCATCAGAGATATGTCGGGATATCCTCCAGTCGTGTACCAGCGATGGAGCCTCAGCAGGTTAGATGCCCTCGGTCTTTCAGCCCCTGGTCTTTCATTTGTTTGATGGGGCCCATTCATTTGGAAACTTTCAGATTCCAACCTTTCGTTTTTCACAGCTCCTTCGGAAAATGAAAGGTGGAATCTGATTGGTTGCTATGGGCGACTAAGCCAGTTCTACTTTACACCAGTTTGATAAATGTCCCCCTTAGATTTTGTTTCGTTTCTTCCTGGGATCAAAGATCTCGCTTGCCGATAGAGAATTGAAGAAGTTGAAAACCTGTCCTAATCCAATGCTGAGGGTTTGCTACAGTTGCATCCATGCTAGACAAGTCTCTGTGAGCTACACAGTCTGCACTCGGGCTGCTTTACTTAACCCAGGGTTTCTCAGCTCCGGTCCTCGGGACCCACCTGCCGGTCATGTTTTCAGGATTCCCTTAGTATTGAGCAGGTAAATATAATTAGTCTCCATGCATCAGGACTTACCACAGAGATTCAGGGTCCATTCACACGTCCGCAATTCTGTTCCACATTTTGCCGGAAGGAATTACGGACCTATTAATTTCAATGGGGACAGCCGATGTCCCAGCCGGGTCCGCAATTGCGGATCCGCACTTCCGGGTCCGCAAAAAAAAAAAAACTTCCGTTCCCGAAAAAAATAGAACATGTCCTATTCCTGTCCGCAATTGCGGACAAGAAAAGGCATTTTCTATATAGTGCCGGCGATGTGTGGTCCGCAAATTGCGGCGGAATGCACATCGCCGATGCCTGTGTTTTGTGGATCCGTGGACCTAAAAAACACACGGACGTGTGAATGGACCCTCATTCTGTGGGATATTCTCAAATACTGACCGGTAGGTGGGTCCCGAGGACCAGAGTTGAGAAACCCTGACTTAACCCATAGTGGACTGTGTAAGGTACATGCAATTGTAGTAAAGCATTAGGACTGTGCAGGCTTTTAGCCTCTGGATATAAGCAAGAATGCTGCCATACACTGAAATTAGTAAGGAATTGGAACGCAAAGTAAATGGGAAAAGTGCAATAGTTGTTGCAATGGTGGACAGCTTTCCGATGCTTCTGGGCCTCGCACTCACAGGTTGATGAGAGATTGAGGGAATTTTCAACTTTAGGAGGAGTTTCCCTTTAACGAAAAGAAATTTGCTAGATACCATTGCTTTGAATAGGGCCTAACCCCCACATAATAGCTGCTTCTCCTTTGTCTTGGCCATAAGTACTTTGTAAGCTGAGCACTTCATGGCTTCCTTCACATAACTGAGCCTGTGATGGAGTGTTGTCTTCTAAGCCTTGTAGACGGCGGTGAAGATTCATAAGTACTCCGCAGACAGGGGCCTCGTATTTGTCAGAGTTACCCAAGTGAATGGTCTGGTAATGCCTCAGTGGTGCGCCTGTCTCCTGGGGGGAGGGGGGATGATCTATTCCTGTGTGTGGGTTTTTATATGGAGCATAAGTCACCCAGAGGCACCAATGCTTTAGCTTTATCCAGAGGATTTGAAAGTTTCTTCTTTCCTCATGTAGATGCTGCACTTCTTACATTTATTTAAAGATTATTCAGAATTCCCTGTGGTTTCCCACTGTTCTGTACTTTGCAGAATTCCGAAATCTGGGGTGAGATACGGCACTGTTCATCCTGGGCTTTCTGGTTCATGAATATAATGTTAGAGCTGCAGAACTGTCATATGTACTGGGGTTTCACAGAGATAGTGTAGGGGGCAGAGATAGTGTAGGGGGCAGAGATAGTGTAGGGGGCAGAGATAGTGTAGAGGGGCAGAGATGGTGTGGGGGCAGAGAGAGTGTATGGGGGCAGAGAGAGTGTATGGGGGGCAGAGAGAGTGTATGGGGGGCAGAGAGAGTGTATGGGGGCAGAGAGAGTGTATGGGGGGGGCAGAGAGAGTGTATGGGGGGGGCAGAGAGAGTGTATGGGGGGGCAGAGAGAGTGTACGGGGGGGGGGCAGAGAGAGTGTACGGGGGGGGGCAGAGAGAGTGTACGGGGGGGGGCTCAGAGAGAGTGTACGGGGGGGGGCTCAGAGAGAGTGTAGGGGGGGGGCAGAGATGGTGTAGGGGGGCAGAGGAATGAAAAGCTGGCTGATGCACCACACATGATGGCTGTAGACACTCTCCAGCACTCCTGAGAACTCTGATGCGGCCATCATTTGTACCAAGGCAGATCCTGCTTTCATCAATGAATGATACCATTTGCCATTGACGGCCACATCAGAGTTGTCAGGAGGGCTGGAGAGCACCTACTGCCATTATACTTAGTGTGGAGACACACAGGACCAACACCAGGATTCATGGTGGGGGACACCATTAGCTACCATCGCTGTTCCCATCTGGTATTCATGAAGGGAACATTGACCGGCCTTCGTTATGTCCAGGACATTATGGAACCAGTCCTGCTGCTGACAATACAATGCCGCCCGCACACTGTCCGCGCTACACATCGTGCTGTTCCTGGTGTCCTGCTGCTCCTCTGGCCGTCTCCATCACAGATCTGTCATCCATTGAGAATGTCTGGGACTGGATGGGGCGACAGATCTCCCAAGCACAGCAGCCAACAACCTCCTTGGCTGAAGGTCCTGGTAGAAAGAGCTTGGAATGACGATAGGAGGATATCCAGCATCTGTATGACCCTTACTATGCCAGAGTGGCAGCCTGTAACCCAGCAAGTGATATGTCCCAATTTTCATGTCACCCTGCCTCACCATACACCCTGCTACAGAACCCAACATACAAGGGGGGCACCGTAGTTGTGTGATCATTGACCAAGCACCACTAGCAGTTTATATGTTGCCAGTCTCAGCTCAGCATAGGTTTCCAGGTGTTCTTTTTCATTTTCCAGTACAGTATATACTGGTGGTGAGTTGCTCTTGGCAATGCTGACAGATAGGGCTTTCCTCCTGCTCCACCCAACCATACAGTTGAGCATGATGGCGAATGCAGCTGCGGCTGGACCGTAGGTGTCTTACCACTTTGAGCACTCCAAAGGGGTTGTGCAAGAATGGGGGGGTTTTGGCAACACCCCGATCCAACGGGACCTTCAAAGGGAAGATCACTTACGTGCTTCCTGGTACCGGCTCCCCACTTTCCGGCCTGCAATGTCAACATCTGGTTTGACATTGCCGCAGCCAATCACAGCGAAACCGGATGGAGCCGAGCAGAGCATCGCAGGCCAGGAGAGGGAGCTGGTAGCCAGCGCCAGGAAGCAGGTAAGTCTTCCTTCTGCAGGTCCTGCAGAATTATACAACCTCTTTAAAGGGGTTGTCCACTTTAGACAATCCCTTCTCGTTAGAAGGGTCCCTTGACTGAAAGCTGATCACTAAGTGTCGCTTTACTGGGCCCCCAGCGATCAGCTGTAAACTGTTGAAAAATCTATCAATGAGTGTTCAGTTTCCTTTTAGCGCCACCACTGGTGAAAATTACACAATTCTCATTAAAACCTTATATTTATAATGCTGGACACACTCTTTATAATCACTGTCCCCTCTAACCATGGGATGATGATACCCCTCCCATATCACCACAATATCACCAAAATGTGTCCACCTCAAACACATATACCTTTGCAAACTCCTCATTCTGGGCCTTCACAACCCCTCCAACATTAATTAATATTTTTCTGATAATAAGTAATTTGTAAGTGCAACTTTCCTGAGCTGTATGCTAATGAGCAGAGAGAAGTCCAGCGTACCGCGGAGTCTCCGGCCTAGCTGTGCCCCCATGGTTTGAGTGACAGTCTACAGTACTTCTAATTCTCCAGCAAGGTTTCCAGCACAGGAGAGGACCGGAAATGCATCAGTCTTCAAGATGGAGGGTTCCCAGCACAGGGCAGAAAATATTCAGAGGGGAATTACACAGGTAAAATGAACGGCATTAAAAAAAATAAAAGTGTATAACAGTTGGCACAGCCTACTGAATGGTAACAATGTTTGATTTGGCTGCTGCTCCATACAGGTCACAATTCCCCTTTAAATCAGGTTTCCCTAAAAATGTATATGATGGGTTTTATAAATTGGCCACCCCTTTAAAGACCAGCGTTTTAATATGAGACCCCTTACAAACACCTAATTTTCTGGAAGGGAAGTTGCCCTTAGCTGGCGATTATTCCTGCAGTGGCCACTATAGGGGAAATGTGGTATTACAATTACATTCATCCACTCCAATGAATGGCTGATGCTGCTTGTTAGAAACACTTCCACGGGGCACTGAGCCAGGATGTCTATATGCCCTAATGGGGCATATGATAAGGGGAGATGAAACAGTCCCTGATAGGTATCTTAGTGTTCAGTGGTTCTTTGCTCGGTATTGTTTCTATAGGGGCTACTTTTCCATCTGCCCCCATAGTTTACTATAGACAGTTCATGTAGATGTGTTTTTATGTTTACAGGATTGTAACATTTTGTAGCTTCCACTGACACTGGAAATCATGGATGGCAGTGCAACTGGCGCCATCTACAGCCTGCTATGATGAAGTGCACCCTTCCTGGAATAGCTACGCTTTAAAGAGGCCTACTGTCAAAATACAAATCAAACAAATCACCAGCAAATAGAAGTCCTGGAGTTACATCCTCTGTCAAGTTGTTCAAGAAAGTCATTACTGTATTTCTCATACACATCGGAATCCATAACGGGATTCTTCGACAAACCCGAACCTTGGACGCCAAACTTAAAAAAACAACTTCGCTTAACACTAATCATAAGCTTGATGATTCCCCCCTTTTATGTTGGCCATCTTTGTTGTCACCCAGCTTTCCCAGACTAAATTGGTGCAAATCTGTGTATCCCATAATTAATGTAAAAAATGAAAATCTGATATCATAAAGTCCACGTCAATCATTCTAACAAAGCTAGAACCGGCCCTGTACCTCACATGAACCCAGAGATCTCCACCTTCATTTCTCCAATTGCTCTGCTAGGTTTACGTCAAGCTGCCAGCTTAAGGGGCATGTCCTTTCTTAGGGGTGTTTGCTTTTTTGCTGCATCTGATAGCAGTCGAAGGATAGAATTGAGGGTGTGCTACTGTCTCTGTGAGCAGGACAGATAAATTAGAAAAGGAGCAAACAGCAGGTGGCGCTATACAGATAGATTTCATTGAATAACTCAGTAGCTTTAATACATTTTTAATTAGGTGCAGTTGCAAAAGTATTTGGATCCAGGTGCTGTTTTGAAAACTTAAAACTGTAGAATATTTTTTGTGGGATATTTTTCAAATGGGACGACCCAAACGAGCAAAGTATGTATATTCTTGAGCCTTGTGGTAGATGTTTGTTTTTTTTTCTTTTAAAGAGGCGAGCATTTCATAAATGAGCGAGCGTGGCGCCTCCTTCTCCGTACAGCAGGAAACTTGAAGATAAGTTTAGAGCAACTAAGAAAGAAGAATGACCTCACCCACACGGAAGATATAATGAGTACAAATGGAAATGCGAATTCCCACAAGTGTTTTCCCAGCAGCTTGTAAACTAGCGAGATACGAGGCAAGGTCTAGGCCAGGGGATCGAGTCTTGAAAAATGTCCTATAAATAGTGCGGCTAATCACGCGGAGTAGACTACGTGGATTAATTTGGGTCTAACATTCGTCATAATTGAATCCGGCGAGGAGGGGGCCGCGTGATGAATTGTTAACCTTTTCTCCCCGTTTAAGCTGAGAGCGTCGTCTTCAGAAAGGCCACAACCACTGTAAAGAAGGGAAGGAAGCAATACCATTAAGCTGCATGGCACCATAATGTGTTGTCGACATTCCCTTGGCTGCAAAGTTAATCAGTTGACTGGATTTAGCGCGCCTCATTTCTTTTAATGGCTGTTGCTTTGCTGATCCATCTTACCCAAGTATTTTTCTTTTTCTTTTTTTTCCCTCTCAACTTTTTAAAGGACAACCAAATTCAAAAAGTTATAATTTACTATATGGACCTGCCTCCCCGAGCCTGCATAGTAGTTATTAAAATAAAGCTTAAAGGGGAATTCCCATTGCATAAAGTGATGGCTTACCTAATAGTCAGTAGGGTCCGACCTCTGGGACTCCTACAGTCCTGAGAATGAAGGGGCTGCAGCCCTGATTCACAGTCTTCTCATGCAGAGTGGCACCCTGACCCCCACTGTACAGCACTGCTCCATTCAAGGTAATGGGGCCAGCTTCTGTGTCCTGGGCGCCGCTGCACAAGGAAAAACAGTGACGTTGCCACAGTGCTCAATCATCTCTGCACACCTTTCATTTCAGGATTGTGGGGGTCCCAGAGGTCTAAAGCTCAGCAGTCATAACCTGATGGCATATCCTAGCTGTATGTCACCATTTATAAAATTGGAATGCCCCTTTAATTAGATTGAAAAATTCTGAAACTTTCTAATCTACTTTTCTGTTTGGATTCTTCACCTTGGCTTCCTGGTAGTGCACACTCCTTACACCCAGAGGCTGTACTGAATGAATACTTCTCGCTGCTGCGGGTTTTCTAAGGTTTCATTTACACGACCGTATGTATTTTGTGGTCCGCAAAGCGCAGATCCGCAAATTTTTTTAAATTTTTTTGCAGACCCGTTGTCTTAAAGAGGACCTTTCAAGTTTTTTTTTTTTTTTAGTTTAGATAAATACCTTTACTTGCGGGGTACCCACCGCTGATGCTGCCATCCTGCCTGTTTTTTTTTCTTCTTCAAATATCGCTCCTACGCCCCGCTGTGCCCCCTGTAGTTTTCCCGCTTAGTATGTTAAAGGTTTTCTGTCACCAGGATTACACATTATAAGCTGTCTGACATTAGCTATGTGCTAATGTCAGAGCAGCTTGATAATGTCTTTTTTATAAAAATCCGATGTATATTTAGGCTAAAAAACGTCTTTTTATAATATGTAAATTAGCCTCTAGGAGCAGGGGGGGCGTTGCCCTGCTCCTAGCGGCTCCGTGCGGCAACCTGCTGGCACGCCCCTTCTTTCTTTGATTGACAGTGCCGGGCAGCGATCTCTCCTGCCTCCGGCACTGTCTCCCTGCTAAATCCTGCGCCGCCGCTCTGTATTCGGCACAGGCGCGGTGAGCTGAGGACAGCAGGCACCAGCGTCCTCAGCTCACCGCGCCTGTGCCGAATACAGAGTGGCGGCGCAGGATTTAGCAGGGAGACAGTGCCGGAGGCAGGAGAGGATCGCTGCCCGGCACTGTCAATCAAAGAAAGAAGGGGCGTGCCAGCATGTTGCCGCTAGGAGCAGGGCAACGCCCCCCCTGCTCCTAGAGGCTAATTTACATATTATAAAAAGACGTTTTTTAGCCTAAATATACATCGGATTTTTATAAAAAAGACATTATCAAGCTGCTCTGACATTAGCACATAGCTAATGTCAGACAGCTTATAATGTCAAAACTTGATGACAGAAACCCTTTAATACTAAGCATCGGTACAGGGAGAAGAAGATGCCAGGGTTTCTCAATGGGCCTCTCCTTCTCCCTGGCTGTGCCGCAGTCCAATCGCATCGGAGAACGTCACAGCCAGGGAGAAAAATAAGCTCACCTTCTCTCTGGCTGTGACGCTCTCCACTGTGATTGGATCGCGGCACAGCCAGGGAGAAGGAGACGCCCACGAGAAACCCCGGCGTTTCCTCCCCCCTGTACCAATGCTCAGTATTAACATACAGAGCAGGAAAACTGCAGGGGGGCACAGGAGCGATATTTGAAAAAAACGGGCACGGTGGCAGCATCAGCGGAGGGGTACCCCGCAAGTAAAGGTATTTATCTAAACTAATAAAAAACATGAAAGGTCCTCCTTAAGTGAGTCTGTGGTCTGCATTTGCAGCCAGGAATAGGACACGTTCTCTTGCGGAACGGACATACGGATGCAGAGAGCATCTATCCATAGCATGCATTGTAGCAAACTATCCAGACATGAGAGAGATTTGTGCGGCTGTTGTGTTTGGATTGACTGGGTGAAGGTGTAGCAGATCTTCCGTTGTGATAGATCTGTAAAGTCTCTGAATACACTTGGAATATGAAAAAAGAACACCTGGAAAACTTAATGTGATTGAGCTGAGATTGACAACATAAAGACTGCCAGTAGTGCTTGGTCAATGATCACACAACCATGGTGGCCCACCTTTTACTTTGTGTAGCATCTCCCCTTGTTGTGATACAGGCATGAAGGATATGTAGGGTCATATAGGGCAGATATTTTGGATTTACCCTGCTCCAGTAACATAAGTAGTCAGGAAACCTAACAAATGAGGTTGATACAATGATTATATTCACTAGCTTCCTCGATTTGTAGTGGAAATGCCATTTAATTGCTCATGCTAGTGCACATGTCATTTTGCAGCGATTCAGCAGCTGCAGGAGCGTGGGCATGGCTGGCACAGACACCTGGACTCCCCATCAAGAAGGCAGACGGGGTAAATTACATTGCCTTCTTGATTGCTGAACAGGAAGTGGCAATGCAGCTTAAAGGGGTTGTCCAGGATTTTTTTTTAAATTAACCCTCACCCAATGGGACCTGTGAAGAGAGCTATACTTACCTGCTCCGTATCTCCTAAGCGGTCTCCAGCTGTTTTTCAGTAAGACTGCAAACATCCTGCACAGTTGGGTTTTGCTGCAGCCAATGACTGGCCTCAATGTTGACATGTCCCCAAATGGCATGTCATTGCTTTTATGTGCACCCTGGGGACATGTCACCCCTGAGACCAGTCATTGGCTGCAGCGGCAAACATGACCCATGTTCATACAGGAGGTTTACAGGCGTGGACTGAAAGTCTGGTGAAGAGGGCCCGGGAGCAACGAAGCATCATGGAGAAGGTAAGTATAGCTCTTTTAACAGGTTCCACTGGGTGGAAGGGAATAAAAAAAAAACCTGGAAAACCTCTTTAACCCTTTCAGGACAGTCTATTTTTGTTTTCATTTTTGCCTCCCTGCCTTCCAGGAGCCATCATTTTTATTAGTTTTCTGTTCACATAGCTGTATATGACCTGTATATGACCAGTTTTTAGAATTTATTACTACTTAAAGAATTCAAACCTTTGGAAAAAAACATTCAATTTCCTTCTACAGAGTTGTTTAAGGGCTAGCTGTCATTTTGTACCTTTTTAGGGGCATGTATGACTGATCACTTTTTATTAAATGTTTTATATTTTAATAGTTTTTCTTTTTATATGTAAAACTTGGGAGATGGGGTGATTTGAATTTTTAATATTTTTGTGTTTTTATAATAATAAAAAACGTATTCCACTTGTACCATAGACTGCCATAGTATACTATTACAGTCAATGAGAAATTCACTAGCTGCCTGTCATAACAGACTTTTTTTTGTACATTTTATCTAAAAATGATAGAAATGAAACCCCATGTGTTACAAAAAAAAAATTAAAATATTATATTAATGACCGAAAAGTTAAAGCTTTCAAACGCATCCGGACTAAAGAAGCAACTCTGTGTCTGGCCATTGACAGAAAAAATTCTGAAATGACACAAGAAATATAGTTACCCCCACTTTTTGTGATATACACAGAATTTTCAGCGTATTCCCAACCCAAACAGTCCTATAGAAATCTTGCAGAGAACAAAGGGGTTAATCTCCATGTTCTAATGTAAGAGCGCCACTACACCTTCATATTCGTTTTGCCAAAAGCTCTCTCTCCTTTTTCCCCCTATATGCATAGACATTGGGTTTGGAGGATCGTGCATGTGTTGTCAGTGGGGAGAGAGGAGAAAACGGAGAATCAAAGAACTGATTGAAAAATTCTGTCCTTTCTCCTGACATTTTCTGTTGGGGGAGAGTCAAGAGACCCCATACACATTAGGTTTTTGGCTGTTTTTTAAAGAGGTTAGCCTACTTTTTGGGGTCTTTTGGCAAATTCCTTTCTCCTGGGCAGACCTGCAAAGGGATGTGTACTTACCTACTCCCCACCTCTGGGTCTCGGCTCATTCACTCCCCAGCCTCGGCTGCCTTGCTTGAATCCCCCGCTGTCAACATATGCTATTATACTACTGCAGACATTCACTGGCTGCAGCATGACATGACTTATGATGCTATGGGAGCAGGTCACTGTTGTGGCCAGCAGATGGCTGCAGAAGTGTCAAAGCTGATGATGACAGCGGGGGACTTCAGCGAAGGAGCTGGGACCCAGTGACAGGGAGCAGGTAAGTGTGCTTCCCTTTGAACATCTGCTGAGGTGGGGGGTTGTCAGAAAACTCCCAAAAGGATATCAGCCCCTTTACTTTCACCTGGGTGTAATGGAGAATCCCTCTTAAGATCCTTTTACACGGACAATTTAGCAGCAATTATTTAAATGTTTTGCTCATTCCCGATAATTGCCTGATACTCAGTGGAGATGAAGGCTGAATTTATTGTACGTGCAGCAATCGCCCACGCAGTGTGCGGTTTAGAAATGGCTTTACCCCCTGCATTTTACACAGGACATTCTGCTGCACAGAAATGATGATTCCAGGTTCCAGCCAAAAAACACCATCAACATTTACTGAACACATTTGCACGCTCGTACTTTTGGTACAGCAAAAATACAGATGCGGTTTTTGCAACAACATACTTGCTTTTATGGTGCATTTTCTTCCAGCAAAGGGCAAACACACAGCAAATCTGAATTGCACGCTCGTACTTTTGGTACAGCAAAAAAACGGATACGGTTTTTGCAACAACATACTTGCTTTTATGGTGCATTTTCTTCCAGCAAAGGGCAAACACACAGCAAATCTGAATTGCACGCTCGTACTTTTGGTACAGCAAAAAAACGGATACGGTTTTTGCAACAACATACTTGCTTTTATGGTGCATTTTCTTCCAGCAAAGGGCAAACACACAGCAAATCTGAATTACTGTGTTTTTTAGAGTATAAGACAGATCTAAGGTTTCGACTCTTGCAACTTTTATCTGCCAGAAAACCGGAGGTGGGAGATGACAAATCTCCCCCATAGCTCTGACAAACTGTGCTGAAGGTACTTAAAGGGGTTCTCCAACTAAATGTATTCAAGAGACAGAGAAAGTCTTGGGTTGAGCATTACCAACTTGTCTTCCTGTAGTTGTTAAGACTAAATATCCCGAGGAGCCAGTCTGTTTTACATGAGTTGTTTAGCTCAAAACTTCATTAGTACCGTTTTTTTTTTTTGTTGTTTTTTTTTTATAGATTTGGCTCTATTATCAGCATTTTGGCCTGTGCAATGATGCAGTTTATGACCCTCTCATCTGGTTACTAGCAAGTGCTCCAGTTGTCCCTATCCCTCTTGGTGGATGCTAGTGTCAGGCATTGGCTCCTTTTGCTCCTAAGCCTGCTTTTAGCCAGTACAATCTCTGTTGTTCCTGCTGATATTAAATGTATTTATTTTCCCTCTATTTCTTATTTCTCGCCTCTCAGGGGACAATAAGCGTTGGCATAGATGCCACGGAGCTGTTTGATCGCTATGATGAAGATTTTGAAGACCTGCCAGGAAGTGGCTTTCCCCAGATTGAAATTAACCGTATGCACATCTCGCAGTCTATTGAGGTACGTACCGCTAATTTCTCTCCAAATAAAAATCTATCCGAGTTTTCAGGGCATAGGAGCCCCACATAGCATCTAATGCTGAAGTTTTATTCACCATGGGCTCATCTTTATTTATAAAGGATATTCAGTTATTCATTTAGCCAGAGCCTAATCTACATGAGATGGCACAGAGCAAGAATGCAATAGGCGCTATCTGCATTCAAGTTAGAGTACATAGTATTAAAGGAGATGGAGAACTGGCACCCAGTCCCAAAAATCACTGAGCTACGATTAAAAGGGTATAATTTATGATCCTGAATATGAAGCGGAAGCAGTGCTGGTGCAATGCTGCATCCTCTTTACTGTTTTCACCCTCGCACAGCACCACCCCAGCCATCTGCAGTGGACGCCCATTCAAGTGAAGCCGGGTACCCGAGGAGATGCAGCAACGAATCCTACACTGCATCCTCTTCATTCTCAGCATAGTGGGGGTCTCAGTGGTTGGACTCCCACCGATCATAAAGTGATGCCATCAGTTTCTAAGATGGAATCATCCCACTTAGGGTGCATCCACATGGGATGTAAATTCAGCACAAGAACTCTGCCCGAATGTTCAGTAAAATTGGCTACGGACTTGTTGCATATATGGCTACAGATTTCACCCTACGCATTGCAAAGGGTGAGATCCGAGGTTAAAATCAGCAGCATCATTTTACATGCTGCCGATCTAAAATCCACACCACAAGTCAATTTTGGCTGCAAATATTTTTTCTGTAAAGAGTGTGGGTGACATTTTGTAAAATTTCAACCTCTTTGCTTGTACTATAAAATGCTGCGGGTTTTCCACCTGCAGTTCCGCAATAGAAAATCCCCTGCATATCTGCAATGTGTGAACATGCCCTTAACCTCTTGGCGACATCCACTATGTATGTACAATGGGAGTTGGGGTTTTAAATATGGCGCACACTCAGGAGCTGAGCAGGTACCATAGCCAGCCAGTGACTGCTGTATTATACCGCAGACACTTGCCAGAAGTGTCCATCATGGACAGTTAACACCTCAATTTCAACCACGGCATCAGAGGTATCATTTATTCTGTTCACTGAACAGACAAGATCAAGGGTGTAGTTTAGTTGCTGTGGCAGCTTCTGAAGGCCTCCAGGCCTGCGGCACTAAAGTTTCTATTAAAGGGGTTCTGCAGTTAGTTTAAACTGATGATCTATCCCCTGGATAGATCATCAGCATCTAATCGGCATGGGTCCGACCCCCGCCGATCAGCTGTCGGTCATCAAAATCTAATCGTGGGGGTCGACTCCCGGCACCCCAGCCGATCAACAGTTTGAGAAGGCATTGGCGCTCGGACTAGCTCCAAGGCCTCCTAGCAGCTCACCAAGCGCAATGCCGTCAATTTGATAGCAGCTGTGCTTGGTATTGCGCTCAGCCCTATTCACTTCTATGAGGCTGAGCTGCACCTAGGCCATGTGACTAATAAATGTGAAATCACTGGCCTAGGGAAAGCTGTGAGAAGGTTGCGGCGCAACTACTGCTAGAAAACCCTTTTAAAGGGGTTCTGCAGTTTGTTTAAACTGATGATCTATCCTCTGGATAGATCATCAGCATCTGATTGGCAGGAGTCTGACACCCGGGACCCCTGCTGATCAGCTGTTTGAGAAGGCAGCGGCGTTCCTGGAGAGCTGTGGCCTTCTGGCTGTTTACCGCAGGCCCAGTGAGGTCACAACTTGTATCAACTGGCCTGTGCGCAGTTAAGCTTCATTCAAGTGAACAGAGTTTAGCCGCGCTTAGGCCAGTTGATACAAGTCGTGACGTCACTGGGCCAGCGGTAAACAGTGAGAAGGCCGCGGTGCTCCAGGAGCTCCGCTGCCTTCTCAAACAGCTGATCAGCGGGCGTCCCGGGTGTCGGACTCCCGCCGATCCGATGCTGATGATCTATCCAGAGGATAGATCATCAGTTTAAACAAACTGCAGAACCCCTTTAAAAGGGTTTTCTAGCAGTAGTTGCGCCGCAACCTTCTCACAGCTTTCCCTAGGCCAGTGATTTCACATTTATCAATCACGTGGCCTAGGTGCATCTCAGCCCCATAGAAGTGAATGGGGCTGAGCGCAATACCAAGCACAGCTGCTATTAAATTGACAGCATTGCGCTTGGTGAGCTGCTAGAAGGCCTTGGTGTTACTCCGAGCGCCAATACCTTCTTAAACGGTTGATCGGCCGGGGTGCTGGGAGTCGGCCCCCCACGATTAGATATTGATGACCTATCCAGAGGATAGATCTCAGAAAACCCTTTTAAGTCCTGACTATTGCATGTTTAAGTCTCCTAGAAGGACTAAAAAAACTGTTAATAAAAAGTTCCTAAAATAAAAAAAAATAAATTATTTCAAAACACCCTTTTTTACATATAAAAATGAATGAAAAATCATAAAAATCATTAGGATTTATGTGTCCAAAATGCCCTACTTTTCAAAATATTAAAATATTTATCTGATTTGGTTAATGCTGTAACGCAAAAAAAAAATCAAAATGGGGTTGGTGCTGGAGGTGTGGCAGAGAGAGGAAAGGTGCATCATGGGATTGGTTGGATACAGGAACCGAAAGGGCTACATACAAGATGGAGACAAACCAGAGGGATTGGTTTGCATGGTAAAAAAGGGTATAAACTGAAGAAAAAAAAAAGCTACATGAGCATATCTGTTAAACACCATAGTAATCCCAGAAACCTCTTTATTCCAGTGGATGCCTGTGTAAGAAGGCATGTCACATATAGCAATGGATATTAATGTGATTTTTTTTTTTTTTCCCCTGAAATATTTATCAGTTTTTTTTCACTTTCACTGCCAGGCTCCGCTAACAGCAACAGACACGGCCGTTCTCTCCGGGAGCCTCTCCACTCAAAATGGCAATGGGGGTGGATCAATAAACTTAGCGTTGAGACGAGTGACCTCGGCCAAGGGATGGGGAGAGGTAAGCACCGTGGAAAATAAACACTGAAGATCTCTACATCCGCCCGAGCGAACAAACAAGAAATCGCACATGCAGCACATTATGAATATAAATTGCCAAACAGGACGGAAAGGTAGTTTGCAAACTGGTGTTTATATAATTATGGCTGTCTACCATCCTGTCAGACGCAAAAGGGTTTATACATCGCTGCCTCTGTGTGAAGGACAAAACTAATGGGATCTTCTTACAGCGCTCAGCCCCTCGTGTTGTACAACAAGAGCCATATCTGTTTAGGGGATTAAGGGGATATTAATTATTACCGAGCCCCCCGAGGGCACTAGTTAGTAACTTCTATAAAAAGAGTAACATGCTTAAAAGGCTTATGTCACTTCAGCAAAAATAATTTTTTACGTAGAGGCACTTACTAATGTATTGTTTATTATCGATATTGCCTCCTTTGCTGACTTTATTCATTTTCCCATCATATTATACACTGCTCATTTCCATGGTTACGACCACCCTGAAATCCAGCAGTGGTGGCCGTGCTTGCACACTATAGAAAAAAGCCAATAGTGTGCAAGCCTGACCACCACTGATGGATTGCAGGGTGGTCATAACCCCTGGATATAAGCAGTGTATAATGTGATAGAAAATGAATCCAGCCAACAAAGGAGGCAATATGGACAATCACAATACATTAGTAAGTGCCTTGTATTAACTTTCTCTACATGATAAATTACATTTACTAAGCGAGACAACTCCTTTAACCTGCCTGAGAGAAATTATCCGACAATGCAGAAATCCAGCACTGGTCAAATATTGTTCACGCTTTCTGTGTATATACTATACCACTTCCTAATAGATCTTTGGATTTATTCGAGGGTGTTTCAATTCAAAATGCAGGGGTCCTGGATTACAAACTACTTTGAGATTTGTGTGTGTTTGTAGACAGATAGATACATAGAGAGTAGGGATGTCCCGATACCGGCATTTTCACGAGTACTTGTACTCGTGAAAATGCCCGCCGATACCGCTGCCGATACCGGAAGTTCCGGTCCGGTAGCTCATATCCACTATTGAAGTAAACCTAACCTCTATTATCGTGGCCAGAATTACTAACTATTGATTTGCAGTCTCCCTCAGGTTCGGCGCTCAGTCCCTCCATGCTCCTCCTGCCCATGAGGGACTGAGCGACGAACCTGAGGGAGACTGCGAATCAATAGGGGCGCATGGAGGAACTGAGAGCTCAAGCTGCCCGATTCCTCCAAGCACCTCACGTCCCTCCTGCGCGCTCTGCCCATTTTATGAATGTAGAAGGCGCGCGAGGCAGGAGGAGAATGGAGGGACTGAGCGCCTAACCTGAGGGAGACTGCGTATCAATAGTTAGTAATTATGGCCACATTAATAGAGATTAGGTTTACCTCGATAGTGTATAGGAGCTGCGGGGCCGGTGTATGAAAGAGTCAAGCTACACCGGCCCCTGCGAGTGTAAACTGCCCCCCCACACACACACACACTATGATGGCACTTATGGGGGTCTGTGGATGACATTAATGGGGGATCTGTGGATGACACTTATATAGCATAATATGCTATATATGTGTCATCCACATAGCCCCCTAACAGTGTCATCCAGAGAGCCCCTATTAGTGTCATCCAGAGATCCCCCCCATTAGTGTCATCCAGAGATCCCCCATTAGTGTCATCCAGAGATCCCCCCATTAGTGTCATCCAGAGATCCCCCATTAGTGTCATCCAGAGATCCCCCATTAGTGTCATCCAGAGATCCCCCATTAGTGTCATCCAGAGATCCCCCATTAGTGTCATCCAGAGATCCCCACCATTAGTGTCATCCAGAGATCCCCCCATTAGTGTCATCCAGAGATCCCCCATTAGTGTCATCCAGAGATCCCCCATTAGTGTCATCCAGAGATCCCCCATTAGTGTCATCCAGAGATCCCCCATTAGTGTCATCCCGAGATCCCCATTAGTGTCATCCAGAGATCCCCCATAATAGTGTTATCCACAGATCCCCCATTACAGCGTCATCCACAGATCCCCCATAACAGTGACATCCACAGATCCCCCCCATAACAGTGTCATCCACAGATCACCATTACAGCGTCATCCACAGATCCCCCATAACAGTGACATCCACAGCGCCCCCATAACAGTGACATCCACAGCGCCCCCATAACAGTGTCATCCACAGATCCTCCATAAGTGACATCCACAGATCCTCCCATAACAGTGACATCCACAGCGCCCCCATAACAGTGACATCCACAGCGCCCCCATAACAGTGACATCCACAGATCCTCCATAACAGTGACATCCACAGCGCCCCCATAACAGTGACATCCACAGCGCCCCCATAACAGTGACATCCACAGCACCCCCATAACAGATCCCCCTGGTGGCACATTGGTTGGAAAACACTATTATATTCCCATTTATTAATTTATTAACACTTGTACAAAGGAAAAGAAAAGCTGTTGTCCATAGCAACCAAATTCCAGCTTTAATTTTTTTTCATTGCTATCAGTAACTGCGGTGCTGTTTATACGAGGTATCGGTAATTGGTATCGGCGAGTACTTAAATAAAAGTATCGGTACTCGTACTCGGTCTTAAAAAAATGGTATCGGGACATCCCTAATAGAGAGAGATGCGGGTTAGGTGGATACCAGATAAATAGATACAGAAAGGGAGACAAAAAAAAAAAGAGAACAGAAACAGGGAGGGGGAGCACAAGACGGAATGGGAGGGGAAGTGTGCAACGGAATGGGAGGGGAAGTGTGCAACGGAATGGGAGGGGAAGCGAGACGGAAAAGGGAGCGCACAATGTAAAGGGAGGGAGCTGTGGAAAGGGTGGAGCGAGACGGAAAAAGGGAGCGAATATGCGTTGGAAAGTAAGGGAGTGATATAGAGAGAGATAGACATAAATGAATTACTCAGAGAGAGAGACATAGGGAGGTAGTTGGTGTTCCAATGTATAATTAAGACGTTCAGGAAGACATTCTACTTTGAGATTTGTGTATATAGATAGATAATAGAGATCAATACACAGACTACATATACACTACTCACAAAAAGTTAGCGATATTTGACTTTCATGTGAAGTTTATGGAAAACAATTTATTGAAACAAAAGCCAACACCACTGCTGGGTATACCCCCATAAAGATGTCAGTGTCTCAATAACTTGTCATGTGGCCTTGAACATCACTTACAGCTTGACGACGACGTCTCATGGTGTTCATAAGTCGACCTATTGTCTGCTGAGGCATGGCATCCCATTCTTCTTGAAGGGCTGCCCTCAGGTCATTGAGTTTCTGGGGCACAGTGTTACGAGCCTCTACACATCAACTCCGTTTGAGTCTCCAGCAGCCGTTCCCTAATGATGCGACCTCGATGAGCTGGCGCATTGTCCTCCATGAAGATGAAATTAGGCCTTTGTTGTTCATGCAGAGGCACAGTGGCTGGATTATTCAAGTAGTATGGGCTTATCACTGTACCATTCCCAAAGTGTAGGGCTGTTCTGTATTGACTAGACACACCTGCACTGTAACATCACCAAAGGCAAACAGTGGCTGATGCATAGCACTCTCATTGACGTCTCTAACATTGTTGGCGGCCATCATTTTCCCCGGCACCTCCACAACGGCATTCCCAGGAGGGTGTCCCCGCCTCCAGGACAGGAAGCAACGAGGGAGCACAGGATTTAAGGAGCCTCCTCCCCTTACCTTGCCAGTCGTTGTTTCCTGTCCTCAGACGTGCGTGGAAGCTACTCCTGGGAATGACCAGGAATTTGGATTTATCGCACTGGTCTGGTCCTTTCCCTGTCACTCAGGAGGGCTGGTGCAGGGATTGGGGGCCCCAGGGACGCATTGCCTCCCTTCCTCGATCCTCCGGAGTAAGTCCTGATCTCAGGCATCCCCGGGCTTGCGAGTTCGCGGGATCGGGCGTCGTGACGTCACCGGAGCGAGAGTCTCCTTGGGCAAGAGATTCTCGCGGGAGGACGGCTCCTGCGTGCGGCGGGAGATTTAAAAACGCGGAAGTGTCACATCCACCGCCACCTGTGAACAACAGAGATGTCTTCCAGCGACAGAGAGTCGTCTAAACACTCCGGTGATCCCGCTGTTTCGGCCCTCAGCCCGGTAAGCCTCCTCCCTGGGGGGAGTCATCCCTATTTTTATATGCATATAAGTATATAGTGGTTTATGGAGTCCTAGACCTCTCCTCCCCCTGCACACTGCGTGTCTGTAATTTTACTATACTAAACCCCTCACCACCCTTACTCTGGATCTCTCTTTGTCCTATACAAAGATTGTTTTATTCCTTTTAGGACAATGAGTCCAGAAAGCTTAAACCCAAAGGGGATTCGGGCCCAGAAAGTGTGGTGGTTGCCGTAAAGGCTTGGTGTCGGATTCGAAGAAAATCCTCTGCCCTAAATGTACTGAAAAGATTATCTCAGAAGAATCCCTTTCCTTTGTGGAGTCTATGAGAACCCTCATTAGAGAAGAGATTAAAGATGCGGCTGATTCTGGTCAATTGGCACATTCCCCTGGGCCCTCCCGTTCCCTTAATTTTGAAACGTCAGACCAAGTGGGTCTGGATGAAGGGGAGTTACTGGATGATCAGGACTCCTTATCCGCTGAGGATGCTGCAGGGAGGCCTATGTGCTTTCCCGAAGAGACGCAATCCTTATTGAAAGATATAAAATCTACCCTAAATTTAGAAGACGTAAAAGAGACTCAATCCCTTCACGATCAGATTTTTCAGGGGTTAGGGGAAAAGAAGCAAAGATCCTTCCCCATCCACAACAATATTAAGGCTCTTATTTCCAGGGAATGGAAGGATCCTGATAGAAGGTGGACTGTTTCGGCCGCCTTCAAGCGCAAATACCCCTTTTCAGAGTCTGACTCTGATTTGTGGGATAAAAATAGACGCCCCGGTGGCCCGTATTTCAAAGAAGTCCTCATTGCCCTTTGAAGATATGGGTCTCCTAAAGCATTGTTTTTCAACCTTTTTTGTGCCATGGCACACTTTTTTTATGAAAAAAATCACGAGGCACACCACCATTAGAAAATGTTAAAAAAGTTAAACTCTGTAGCCTATAAGCCCTATATTGACTATATAAAGTAATTCTCGTCAAAGTGTCTTAAATAGGAATGAAATAAACACAAAGAAATCTTTGATCTTCGCTGATACAGTGCAGCAGGTGCATCCTGAGCTGAGGGCTTTTTTCCCGCCAGCTCATCTATCATTGTCAAGTTCCCAGCCCCCCTCCCCTTCCCTCTCCTCTCCTCTCCTCATATCTCAGGACCGGGTGGTGCTGTGCTTGGCTTGAAGTTAAATTGGCGTGCCTGTGAATGAACTTACTTACCCGCTCCTATGGCTCCTGTCCTGGCTCTGGATGATGAGTCCCGTCCTCCTTCCCTCTCAGTCTCTTCTCCGGCTCTGCTCCACCTCCGAGTGCTGCTGTGCAAGTCTCCGAGTGCTGCTGTGCGCATGTTCCCAAATCCCGCGAGACCTGCCGCGACCTCGAGAATAGTGTTGAGCTCGAATTATTCGCGAATATTCGTGGTAAAAAAAATCACATGCGATTTTTTTACCATGAATATTCGCGAATAATTCGAGCTCACGGACACGGCACACCGGACAATATCTCAGGGCACACTAGTGTGCCGCGGCACAGTGGTTGAAAAACACTGTCCTAAAGGACCCGATGGACAAAAAATGCGAACATTTATTGAAGAAATCCTGGGAGACAAATACGGCGATGTTGCGTCCCAGCATAGCATCCACTTGTACGACCAGAACCCTCTCAGTGTGGCTAGATTAGTTAGAGAGCAATCTGTCAGGGGGTATGTCCAGAGAAGAAATCTGAAACTCCCTTCCTACCTTGAATAGGGCATCTAATTTTCTAGCGGACGCCTCGGCCGACTTGGTTAAACTCTCTGCAAGAGGCTTTAGCCAATGCGACCCGTAGGGCGCTATGGCTTCGTTCATGGACGGGGGGACGCAGGTTCTAAGAACCGCCTGTGCTCCATCCCGTGTGAGGGAGATATATTATTTGGCTCCGCGCTTGTTGATATTTTGGAGAAGGCCTCCGATACGAAAAAGGGATTTCCCTCTGATAATTATTACTACCAACAGAGGCGTTCCTTTCAAAATCAGAAAAGGTCGAGAGCGGATCAGAGCAAGAGAGACGGATCAAAAAGGTGGCAGTCTTCTAGAGGTAAAGGAAGGGGATACCTTTTTAAACCAGAAACCTCTACCCGCCCTACCCAGTGACACGCTGGTCCAGGTAGAAGGCAGATTAAAACGGTTCTCCTCCGCCTGGCAAGAAATTCATGCCTCCCCTTGGGTCATTCGTACCGTAAAAGAAGGCCTAAAGCTAGAGTTTATTTCCCCCCCCCCCCCCACCCCCTCCAAAAAAAAAAAACATTTCTTCATCAACCAAAGACAGCAACCCGACAAGCAGGCATCCCTAGAGTCAGAGATAACTATCCCTGTTGCAGAAGAACAACACGGCGAGGGATTCTATTCCCCTATATTTCTAATAAAAAAAAACAGATGGCTCCTTCCGCCTAATAATAAATTTAAAGTCCCTAAACAGATCCATCATTTACAAAAGATTCAAGATGGAGACCATAAAATCTACCACACAGATCCTTCCGCAAGACTGCTTTATGGCATCCATAGACCTTCAGGACGCTTATTATCATGTTACAATATACCATAGGCATCAGAGTTTCCCAAGGATAGCAATTTATTTTCAAGGAAAATTGTCCCATTTTCAGTTCACAGCTCTTCCTTTTGGCCTATCCTCTGCCCCCAGAGTTTTTTCAAAGATAATGTCAGAGGTCACGAAATTTCTGCACCTTCAGGGGTACAGATTGTTCCATACCTGGACGACTTTCTGGCGTTTGCGGAGTCGCGCCAACTTCTACAATTACGCCTCAAGCAAATCCGGGATTGCCTTACATCTCTAGGGTGGATAATAAATCCCCAAAAATCAGACCTTACCCCCAGTCAGGAAAAGGTTTTTTTAGGGGTTCTTTTGGACTCAAAACATCTAATGTCTTTCCTTCCTCAAGACAAACAAACTCACTTAACCCAAACAGTGTCTCTATTTTCCAGCAGGGATAGGTCCTCGATAAGGGACATCATGGCTGTACTGGGGCTGCTAACAGCCACGATCTCATCAGTAAGGTGGGCCCAAAGTCACACAAGAGTCCTTCAGACCTTTTTCCTATCGTCATGGGATGGAAAAAAATTGTCTCTAGACAAAAAAGTTCACGTTCCCAGACATGTAAAACAATCACTAACTTGGTGAAGAATATAGGGAAACCTGATCTTAGGAGTTCACTGGCGCCCAAGAGATGTTATGGTCATTACAACAGACGCCAGCAACTCAGGTTGGGGAGGTCATTCTTCAGAATCAGTGGTTCAGGGATCCTGGGAGAAAGACATGCAGGACACCTCCTCAAATTTAAGAGAACTGTCAGCAGTCCACAGAGTTCTCCTTTCCCTTTGCAAAACTTCTTCTCCAAAACACGTAAAAATATTAACGGACAACACTACAGTTGTTGCGTACGTAAACAAACAAGGGGGAACCAAAAGTCACTCACTGGCAGAAGAATCAAAAAACATTTTTTGTTGGGCAGAGAGAAACCTTCTGTCCCTTTCTGCGGTGCATATCAAGGGAGAAAAAAATGTGGTGGCCGATAATCTCAGTCGACATCTCATAAGAGAAACCGAATGGTCCCTAAATCACCATGTTTTCTGCCAGATCTGCCAGATGTGGGGGACCCCAGTGTTAGATCTGTTCGCCACCAAATTCAACAGGCAGGTCAAAAGATTCTGTTCCCTCTCGCAAAGGGATCATCCAGTATGGCTAGACGCCCTCTCCCGGCCGTGGCCAAAACAGCTCCTTTATGCCTTCCCTCCATTCAGCCTCATTCCAAGAGTCCTGGTAAAAACTCAAGAAGAGGGAATCCAGGTAATTCTGGTGGCCCCCTTCTGGCCAACAAGGGCTTGGTTTCCGCTCCTGCTCAAACTATCAGCCGGAGTTTATTGGACGCTGCCGTCAAACCCAGACTTACTCCATCAGGGACCAGTAAATCATCCCAGTGTAAAACAACTCAGTTTGACGGCCTGGAATCTGAACGCCTCCTGCTAAAGCAGAAGGGCCTGTCAGATGCAGTTATTTCCACGATGCTGAAAAGCCAGAAACCCGTAACTTCAAGAATCTACTTGAGAACCTGGAATGCCTTTTTATCCTTTTTGGGAAGTGTCTGTTCACCAGATATTCCTCAGGTCCTTCAGTTCCTGCAAGCTGGATTGGAAAAAGGCCTCCGCCCTTCAACTCTTACCCTAAGTTCACACCTGAGCGTTTTACAGCGCATTCAAACGCACTGTAAAACGCTCAACACATGAAAACCAATGCTTTCCTATGGCCCTGGTTCTCACTTGAGCGTTGTAAAACGCCCGACGCATAAACAAGTACTTGAGCTTTTTTTGGGGCGTTTGACGCCCGTTTTATGATTGACACCACAGTAGTCAATCACAAGAACGCGCGTACGAACGCGCGTTTCCTATTTGCAAAAACGCGCTGAAATACGCGCGACAAAAACGCGCGTAAAACTCGCGTTTCTAGAACGCTCAGGTCTGAACCCAGGGTTAAGGTTCTGATTACCGCGCTCAGCGCCTTCTTAGACGTAAAACTGACAGATTCCCCTCTGGTCAAGCGTTTTTTGAAGGGGGCAATGAGAACTTCTTCCTCCCCTCGTCCGGTGGTTCCTCCTTGGGACTTGAGCCTAGTTCTTTCTGCTCTCACTACTCCTCCATTTGAGCCAATTGATAATATCCCTCTAAGGCTCCTCACCATGAAGACTGTCTTCCTAGTTGCAGTAACTACTGGCAGAAGGGTTGGAGAAATTCAGGCATTCTCATGCAAGCCTTCCTATCTTACAATCCTGGATGATCGAATAATCCTCAGGCACTGTCCTGCCTTTCTCCCGAAAGTAGTATCCCGATTCCATCGTGAACAGGAGGTCTCCCTACCTTCATTCTTACAATCTCCATCTACAGACGCAAAGGGGACTCTCCATAATCTGGACGTCAAGAGATCAGTCCTTGCCTACCTACAAGCCACTAAGCCTCTTAGAAAATCGGACCGTCTTTTTTTGCAATTTCAGGGCCCTAATAAAGGGCAAGCAGCTAGCAAATCGACCATAGCTAGGTGGATTAGGAACGTAATATCCTCTGCCTACATTACCAAGAACTGTCAACCACCAGGGATATTGAGGGCTCATTCTACAAGGGCAGTGGCCTCATCCTGGGCAGAGACAAAGGCAGTCCCTCTGGAACAGATCTGTAAAGCCGCCACATGGGCCAACCCTATGACTTTTTTCAGGCACTACAAGTTAGATGAATTAAGGGATCAGGACTTGTCCTTTGGTCGTAAAGTTCTGTCTGCGGTAGCCCCCCCTGATATTGATTACTCTGTTAGTCCTCCTGGGAATGCCATTGGAGGCGCCGGGGAAAAGGGTACATTACTCTTACCGGTAATTGGATTTTCCAATAGCCTCCACAACGGCACTGGTTTCCCTCCCAAATTTTGAATTTCTTTGTAGATGAATGATGTAATTTGTTTACTATAATATATAATTTTTCTGCATTACTTCTGTGTCCTCTCTTATTGACTGGCAAGGTAAGGGGAGGAGGCTCCTTAAATCCTGTGCTTCTGTCCTGGAGGCGGGGACACCCTCCTGGAAATGCCGTTGTGGAGGCTATTGGAAAATCCAATTACCGGTAAGAGTAATGTACCCTTTCTGCTCAGCGTGAATTCACTTTCATCAGTGAACAACACTAAGGTCCACTGGTCCCTCATCCAGCGTAGATGCTCCCTGGACCATGCAAGACGATGATGCCTGTGCCTGGTGGTGTGGTCAGGTATCCTTGCAGGTCGTCTAGCACGCAGACCATGCTGATGTAAATGGTTTCGAATTGGTCTAACCTTAAATGTGCCTGGAGTTGTGTGGCATTCATCATCCAGTTCCGCAGGGCATTGTTCACAATGAAGTGGTCATCAGTGAGGGATGTGGCCAAAGGACATCCACTTCTATGCCTTTCTGTGACTCTTCCAGTCTCTCTATAGCTCTGTTACAAACTGCTGATGACACTCTAAGCTCAGTGGCCACTTCTCGTCTGAGAACATCATCTTGAAGGTGAGATACTGTTGATCAATTGTCAGGTGTTGTCTTAGTCTCATGTTGTCAAAATGTGAGCATCATGATGAGGAGGACTGGTTAAATACCAATTCTAATTGAACCAGGATATTTATTGGACGATTCATGGATCAAACACCTCTTGTGAATTTTGCCGTTAAGCTCCTTGTTAGAGAACAGCAAGTTGTGCAAAAAGTACTGAAACACTGAACAGTTGGACATGTGCATTCAGAAGTTTAGAGAAGGTCACATTAAGTTAACCTGTAAAGGTTAGAAGGCATTTAAAGTTCATCCTAAGATTTCAACCACAAGCCAAATATCCATAACTTTTTTGAGTAGTGTATGGATTGGTTGATGCTCTGTCTATAATCTAGCACTTCCTTTGCTTTCTGATTTCCCTTTTCCTTCCATTATTCCCTGGATGTGATAACCAATGACCCGTCATATAAATAGCTGATTTCCCGTTTTAATGTAGCAGGTATAAAATGCGGTTTTTGGAGAATGCATTTGCTGCTAATTGCACAGACTCTATGCAGCCCAAGGCGAATGTACATCAAAAATTCTGTACTGCAATAAGAATCCATATAACCTGCTCCTTCCCCGTCAACAGAATCAGATCTCACGAAGCATTTCAAAATGGCACACAAAATAAGCAGTAAAGGGGACACTAAATGTAAAATATATATTACAATCAATTGCCACAATATTCCAGAGGCTAAAAACATGCAGCAGGCTTCCAGTGTATTCTACCCCCTCCAGTGCCAATTCATGTGAAGCAATGCTTTGAGGGTAACTGGTTGATTAGTTTCTAGCTGGGAGGAGACTCGCTGCAGCAGAAGGCAACAGATCAGCCCCTTTTATCTAGGACCTGGCCCTTAGCTCATCCCAAGTTGAAGATCAATGGGTCCAGCAGGAGACAGAACACTTGTTTTCTCTGCCAGATTGCTTCAAGCCCGATTGTGGAGCTTGCAGAATATCTTTGGCATCTGACAAATAGGTTTTCTCCTTCTGAGTTTTTCTCATTCATCTCAAGGTTTAGTGTCCCTTTAAGTGTTCCCTGCTCTGTCTGTAATTTTTAGTGAGTATATAAATACTGCATCTTTAACAAGCGTTTGGTACTGCTGAGACTGAAGAATGTCAGATTAACATTGAAAAGCCGATGTGAAAGTCACCCTCAGTATAGAAAATGAGACTGTGGAAGCCCTCGCTCCAACTTCAAAGGCTGTGCTCAAGCAGAACTGCTGACATGGTTTAACATGAGACTCTGGAGAGCAGTCTCGAGCCACCTGTGAGACCTAAAATACAGTGGAGTGTAACCAAATGGAAATGCAAAAAAGCAGCGATTCATCCAAAGACCCTTAATTAGATTCAGAGAGGAGAAGAGTCAGTTATCAGACAGCCGGGTCTTCTCCAGAGAGACCTCTCCTCTTTTATTCCAAAGCGCCAGGCCCAGCAAAGAACTGAGACTCCCCTGCCAAGTCAAGAGATGAGATTGAATAAGATACACCAGTTATAATTTAAGGGTTGAATAGGGGCAGTGGCCCAGGGCCAGAACGCTTCCATCTATGATGAAAGGCACAAAGACATTTAACTGATTATGTTATTCAGGAGCCGCAACCTTCCTGATCTGTGGGGTCCCACTCGCATTTATTTTTTATTTTTTTGCACCCTCATCTGACTGAAGAGCGATGTCCAAGTATGAATCATGTGTTGTGGGTTTTGTATGAAATGGTGCGATTCATAACGGTAATGAATTCCGTGCGCTGATATCTGTAGCTAAGAGGCTTACGCTGCAATATTGTATGTAATCTCATTACACACTATGGGTCATAATTGCATTTGCTGTCACTTACAGCATCGCTGTTGGCGAAGTTACTTTATTTTAACCCTGTTATGGGTTGTCAGCATGCTGCTTCCTAGTGGAGATGTAGCAGGGATGAATTTGTCATGAACTTTGTAATTGCGCATTGAGGTATGATAATGCAGTAGATTTCTGTGCGTTCCTAGGGTTGGCGATAACAAAAATATTCCCACAAAAACGATATTAAGACATTTATTTATAATGTCTCCTTGTGGCCCCATACAGTATAATGTCACCTTGTTGCCCCCATACCGTATACAGTAATGTCTCCTTGTGAGCCCACATACTACTGTATACTGTGTGCGGGCTACAAGGAGACATTTAAACTGTATGGGGGCAACAAGGAGACATTATACTGTATGGGGGCTACAAGTTGTAGCCCTCATACAGTATAATGTCTCCTTTTTGCCCGTATACACTATACAATAATTTCTCCTTGTTGCCCCCATGGTATGGAGGCCACAAGGAAACATTTCTGTATACTGTATGGGGGCAACAAGGGGACATTATACTGTATGGGGCTTATACAGTATATTGTCTTCTTGTGGCCTCACTGTCCGACCCCATGTTGTGAAGCCCGAAGCAGGAAGTGAGCAGATTTACTCACCAGCTTCACCGCTCTTAGTCTTAGCTCCCCGGTCCTCTTGTGTAAGGCTACTTTCACACTAGCGATTTTGCGGATCCGTCATGGATCTGCAAAAACACTTCCGTTACAATAATACAACCGCATGCATCCGTCATGAGCGGATCTGGTTGTATTATGTCTTCTATAGCCATAACGGATCTGTCTTGAACACCATTGAAAGTCAATGGGGGACGGATCCGTTTTCTATTGGGCCAGATTGTGTCAGAGAAAACGTATCCGTCCCCATTGACTTACATTGTGTGCCAGGACGGATCCACGGTGGAATGGAGACTGAACAGAGGCAAACTGATGCATTCTGAGAGGATCCTTTTCCATTCAGAATGCATTAGGGCAAAACTGATCCGTTTTGGACCGCTTTTGAGAGCCCTGAACGGATCTCGCAAACGGAAAGCCAAAACGCTGGTGTGAAAGTAGCCTAACATGCGCTGCGGCAGGTAATAATGTGTAATTTGCACCACAAGACCTCTTGTGTGTCGGCGCACAAAACATGTCAGTATGTGCCTACGACGCGCCCATCGCTGTCAGGTGCGAACGCCCCTAAGATGTTACTAAAACATTGCGGTAATTAAGAAACTGCGATATCGCCATTTTTTTTAATACCATGGTATATTGTAGATACCGGTATATCGCCCAACCCTATGTTCCTATGTGAAACCTTGAGTGTGAGTTGCGTGGAGTAACATCATCTGCTCTACTGCATTCAACAAACACAGCTCTTCTTTGCCTGATTAGCCTTATGCATACTCTAACTGGTAGTGGAACAAATCTAAAGTGTAGCTAGATAGCGGTTTGCAGTTCTTTATCCCAGGTGCATGTTGGTTGTAATGTTCTTTCCCGTTGTGTACTACTAATCCATTCATGGTGATGGCGGTAGCGGTAAGGTCCACCTACATCTTCAATATCTGTCAGCCGACAGCTGTCTATCCTGAATTCCCATTACACAGTTGATTCGGCCAAGCATGTATGTGGTATTAATGGTGGAAGAGGAGAACGCTACTTTCAGACATCTCTACACCTTAAACTGTTGGCCAGTATCATGTAAATCCATAGAACTTGGGATCTGTACTTGAAACACTCAAAAAGCCGAGCAGAGTCGTTGAAAGCGGAAATGGCAGAGCGATCTGAGCAGTGATTCTGCCCCTTTGATTTTTCATCAAAGGTTTAGTTTCCCTATAATCATTCGGAGGGAGTTGCACTTTGATTTGTGCTTTAACTAGTACTTTTAATTCTGCATCGGCAATATGACAAACTCGGTGGTCTGTGACAGCTTGACAGGATCACATTGTGCAGAGCACTAAGGGGACAATGTGTATAAAATACAGAAAGTGTTTTGCTGCATCTGTATACATCCCAGAGATGTTACGTATCACATTGTCCTTGGAATGATACTACAGGGTCAGAGGTCTAAAAAGACCCAGATCAGCTCTGACTGTGACAAATTTCACTATATCAAGACCGTTCTCCCCTCTTATTGTGGGATGCTATGTCAGCTACTGTCACTGAGGAAAACTATAATATAAAATAGATCAGCCATTGTATATTGTTTCAGGCCTTTTAGGATATGAAATTAAAAAAGGAGTTAAAAAAAAAATAAAAAATAGGACAACCATATCAGTAGCAAAAACATACATTATATGTAAGATAAAGGCAAAAAACATTTTAAAACTCTAGGATACATGACTAAAATTTAAGGGAGCCAAAATGTGAGAAAAGTATTTTTTGTTACAGCTTTGCAAATCGTTTTGATTTAAAAAAAAAAAAATTCTACAGCTCTTATGCATACCATTGTGTCTCCATGGTAACAGACAACCAACAAACCCTGTGTAGTCTGTTCTTGCAGTCACACACCCTTTCATCTCTGTTAGCCAAAATAATTTTTATGTTCTCAAAATAGACAAATAGAAGGAAGTATGAGCACCAGATGACTACACAGTGTTGGTTGCCTTTAATAGGAAATAAATGGAGAAGGGTACAAAAAATATCTGCTGCACTGGAGGATCCCAAGGGCACAGTGGCATCCATAAATATTAAACGGAATAAATGTGGAACAACCAGGACTCTTCCTAGAGCTAGCCGCCCCACCTAACTAAGTCATTGGGGGAAAAGTCCCATGGTAAAAGAGGTGTCCAAGAACCTAATAGTCAGTCTGGCTGAGCTCCTAAGATCCTCTGTGAATATGGGTGAAACTTTCAGAAGGTCAATAATCACTGAAGCATTCCTCCAATCTGGACATTATGGCAGAGTGGCAAGAAATAAGTCTCTCCTCAGCACCTTAAGGACTCTTAGACTGTGAGAAACAAGATTCTCTGGTCTGATGAAACCAAGATTGAACTTTTTGGCCTCAATTCTAAGTGTCATTGTCAGATGCCGGGGGTCCCACAAGGAACTTCCTAGACGTCAGGTAAAACAGAATACCTTAAACCAGATCTAGGAACACCAGAACTTTATTACAAGATAACCAAGAGCATGACATAACAAGAAGACCTCAATGTACTGCTATGGATCAGTGGGTGTGAACCTACTGTGCCACTGACTAGCAATTCTCTGGAGGGGCGTAACTAAGCAACATCCAGGTCTTCACTAGGGCCTCTGATGGTGAGGATAGGCTTGATCCTAGGGTAGTTGCCAGGGGCTACTCTAGGCGTAAACCAAGTCAGTGGCAGCAGGAACCGGCTGACAAGGAGATACCAACAAGGTACCAGCAGTACATTGAGCAGACAGGCATGAACAGAATACAGGCATGAATAGGCAAGGCATAGCAAAGGCAGAAGCAATTACCTGCGCCGCAAGCAGTAGAAGCTAAGCGGCTCCAGGCAGAGCTGCATCCGGATGGCGATTCCCCCTCCGGGGAAGCCAGGGACCCTCTTCCGAAGGGAAACATGGACGGACAAGAACAGACACAGTGAGAACTAACACAGACATGAACAGAAACAGGAATGAACGGAACTCCAGAAGCAGTAAGGACTGCCAGACAGACAAACAGGAACATGGATCAGATAAGCTCTGCTAGGCTATCAAGGTACAAAGCATGGTACAGGACATGAACAAGACATGGTACAGGACGACAACAATACAGTGTCAGGCAGGACCACACCGAGGTATAGCTAGCAGGACCCACAGCTGACATACTCACAGACAGAACAGAGCAAACTGACTGACTAAGGGTACTTTCACACTAGCGTTTTTTCTTTTCCGGCATTGAGCTCTGTCGTCAGGGCTCAATACCAGAAAAAAACGTTTGTTTTCTCCTAATGCATTCTAAATGGAGAGAAATCCGTTCAGTATGCATCAGGATGTCTTCAGTTCAGTCACTGTACGGTGTTTTGGTCGTAGATAATACCGCAGCATTAATCCGGCATTAATTTCCATAGGAATGTATTACGCGAGGGCATACAACAATCCGGGCGCCAGAACTGAACCCACAGAACACAATCAGAGAGAGAAAACATACACAGGCGGTTCACCATGGATACCGCAGCCAGCATGCAGCCCCAAGTAACCAGCCTACACAGGAGGGCAGCCTGCAGCCAATACACAAGGACAAGCAGCCAGCCTACACAGCAACTTAGGCACAGAGAAGCACACTGTGACAGTCATGTCTGAAAGAAACCCATCCTTTACCCAATACCTTCCCTTATATAAGCATGGCGGTGGCAGAAACATGCTGTGGTTGTGTTCGTCAGTGGCTAGGATAGGGAGACTGGTCAGCGTTAAGGAAAAGCTGAATGGAACAAAGAACAGAGATATTCTTGAAAACTTGATCCAGAGTGCTCTAGACCTCCGACTGGACTTCAGGTTCACTTTCCACCATGACAATGACCCTAAGTAGGCTTAAGCAAATCGAGCTTCGGATCATAGATCGGAAGTCAATTCATTCAAACGCTTCGTACAGCATTAAAATGTATTGCCTCTGTGGAGGCAATGGTGGTTTCACCTGAAGTCACCAGAGACTTCGGTGAATGAATTCTGTATTCATTTCTGCATCTTTAAAAACATTTAAATTAGCAATCCGAATTTAGGTTTGGTACTGGCAGGTACCTTGTTACCAAACCTGACTTCAGATTGCTTTTTTAAAATGTTTTTAAAGACGCAGAAATTAATCCCGAATTCATTCACCGAAGTTTTGTGCGACTTTTGCTGAAACTAAATTTTTCTCCATGGACACATTACATTTGAATGCTGACAGACTCCGGACAACATTAAAACAAAGGGGGAGATATATCAAGACTGGCGGATCCATCCCTGCGCTGGCGTATCTCTTCCCTGCTGTGCGCCAGAAACTAGTCTACTCCAGCTACAGGCTGCCATAGATTTCAGCCAGAACTTCTTCCACTTTCTGGCGAAAGTTATAGTAAATGTGGCGGCAGTGTGAAGCCCCGCCCCTTTTTTCTCTGCACTTCAGAAAAGTGGCGAGAAGCTCAAAAAGTCGCCATAATGTGCGACCTTTGTACGCTACAATTGCGGCGTAAAAGCATTGATGTGTCCCCCAAAGTGTTTGAATGAATCGACTTTGAATCTATAATCCAAAGCTCGATTTGCTCAACATTAACCATAAGCACACAGGAGTGGCTTAGGGATAAGGGCTCATTCAGACAGCCAGATGCTGTCTGCAAACATGCAAATCCGTTTTTTTGAGGATTAGATGCGAACCCATTCACTTTTATGGGGCCCCTTTCTTCCATTCTATAGCTCTTCCATTCTATACTTGTCAGCGAAAATCAGGATGTGGCCCCTATTGAAGTGTATGGGTCAGCAAAAATACGGAATGCAATCCATTTCATTGTGGACATGCTGAACTGTCCGCAAAAAAATGGATACGCATTTTTGCGGACAGCATATGGCCGTCTGAATGAGCTCTAACTCTGTGAATGGCCTTGAGTGACCCAGCCAGAACCCTCACTTAAACCCAGTCAAACATCTCTGGAGACCTGAAAATGGCTGTCCACCACAGCATGCTTGAGAAAGGCTCGCACGAGCCGAAACGTCGCTCTCCACCATGGGTGAATAAAAGTTTTTTTATTTTTTCATTAATTTGGAGTGCAGTCCTCCCTTTTTCTACTATTGTAATATTGGGTTCAGCCAGGACCCGGCGTAGGACATTGCACCCGCCCTTTTCACCTTTGATGGTGCTGCCATTGATTCTTTTGTGGACAATATATATATATATATATATATATATAAATGTAGAAAAAGCGAACAGCACTCCAATAAAAAGTGGAAAAAAAGGAACTCCTTTATTCACCTGAACAGTGCTACGTTTCGGCTCGTACAAATAGAGCCTTTCTCAAGCCTTTCTCACTTTGCTTGAGAAAGGCTCTATTTGTAGGAGCCGAAACGTAGCACTGTTCAGGTGAATAAAGGGGTTCCTTTTTTTCCACTTTTTATTGGAGTGCTGTTCGCTTTTTCTACATTATTTTGGGGTAAGAAACCTATACCTTGGAACGTGCACCCAGCATTTTTCCTCCATTTTTGACTAGTGCCGTCATTTTTCTTTTATATATATATATATATATATATATATACATACACCTTAGCATGTCATTAGTCAGTTTGTAACAGGAATACTGCCACCGTGTGGTTGGAGGACCACGTGACACACTAAGGCATTTGACCCCCCAACTGGTTCCTTAATGACCCGACAGAGCACTCATACAGCACTCTGGTGGATTAATGAGAGATATGTACCTCTGCACACTTCCCAGTGTAATGTGAGAGGAACCAAGCCAGGGGGTGGTGGTCATCAGCTCCTGCTGCATTCAGCGCCCACATCGAAGCGCTGTACAGGAATGTACAGCATCATGTGGGCACTAGCAAGCACAAGGGGTCCATGCTTAGCGTCTCCTATGCCAAGCAGTTCCTGCTGCCAAAACATGTGGGCAGTGGCTTTTTCTTGTTTCTCTATTTATATCTCACAATAATATGAGTATACTAAGTTCCTCTAAAAATATATCCTTTTTATTAAACACAGTTTTAAAAATACATCAATAATTTCATAATACTAGTAGGGAACACAAAATAATAAGCCAATCTAATACATCACGATTCAATATCCTAAATACATCATAAATGCCAAAACTGAATGCTATTTATCTCGTATAAGGGTACATATCAGGATCGAAAGACACTGCATCAATACTGCCACACAATGTGGAATTCCATAAAGACTAACTTAGTCTTGTACTAGTGCAGTGTGTATCTTTATACTAGACCTAACCAGCAATAGGAGGCATTCACTAAAAAGCATTCAATGGGAAGGTGACTGTAAATAGTTAAACTGGATGAAGTATTAAAGTGCTTAGTGCAAATAAAGCTATCACCTTCACCCAGATCCTAAGGAACACTGAATACATTAATGGCAGTAAAGTATTAGTCCAAAAGACTACATGTACAGAGAGATCTCCCATGATGTATTTATACCCAGGAGTGGTCAAGCAGATATCTACATCTACAGGAAAGAAGGTTTCTGTATCAACCTAAAAGAGGTTTCTTTACTGTAATGTAGTGCGACGATGGAACTCTCTGCCTGAGGAGGTGGTGATGGTGAACTCACTAAAAGGGTTCAAGAGGGGCCTGAATGTATTTCTGGAGTATAATAATGATACAGGTTGTAGTTATAAAATTTCTGGAGAAGGGTCGTTGATCCAGGGAGTTATTCTGACTGCTTCATTAGATTCGGGAAATAATTTTTTCCCTTAAAAGGAAGAAAATTTTCTTCTACTTCACACCAGTTTTATTTGTCTTCTTCTGGATTAACTTTGCAGGATGACAGGCCGAACTGGATGGAGGGATCTCTCTTTTTCAGCCTTACAAACTATGTTACATACATGGCTAAACATGCATATGTATGGGAGGATCAGGAGAGACAGCGGTTTGGCCAAAAACGATTTCATGTGTATGGCCAGCTTCAAGGAAACCTGTCATCACTTTCTAAGCATATTTATCCACTCACTTTTCTATAAATACTTTTTAATGCATTAATAATGATATTAAAATCCATTCTGAACGAACTATCAGTTCAGAGAAAAACCTAAAATAAATGTTCCTGCCATATATGTAAATGCACCTTAGATGAGTCCTGTCTCCTGTCCTTGGAGTGCAGCCATGCCCACAAACGAATAAGACACACCCTCTACGATTGCTCATCTCCACCCCTTCTCTTCCAAGTCTCGCAGCTGCGCAGTATACATTATATGATCAGTGTGAGATGAATCGCGAATATTCAAATCGCAAATTTTTATCGCGGATATCGGCACTTCGAGAATTCGCGAAGATCTGGAATATATTGCTATATCTTCATAACCGCGAATACTCTAGATTTTTTTTCATCAGTGAGTGAGGTGACTGGTTATGCACATGCCTGGGATTTGGGACTTGAGTTCGGAAGGAGGGTAGGATCTTTAGATTCTGTCACTCTTATAACGGGAGGTGGGGTTAGGAATGGAAAGTGATGAGGTAAGCATTTAATTTACATAACTTGAAAAAAGGGAAAGTGGACTGTAAAAGAAGTACCGTACTTGGACGTGTTAAAAAAAAACCCCTAGGATGATTAGGGTGGGGGAGAATATCTCAGGATACCGATGATTCTGATGGTTAAAAACCGGTGACAGGTTCCCTTTAAAGAACAAACATAAAGCTTATTTATTATGCTCTTCTTCTAATAATACAGTTTACAAAGTTAGAATACAGATTTTTTTTACTATTCAAAGAGCTGCATGCTGATATGCTATCTTGTCTTTATAACATCTGTTTCATTTCTGAAATATTCACATGACAGGGAAGCAGTAATAGCTGTGCCTACATCCTTTACAGGGAGAGACAGTGAGGTAATAGTATCTGTGCCTACATTATTTATACAGATTGTACCTGTGTTATTTATAGGTAGGAAGTACTATCTGTGTCTACATTATTTACAGGGAGGCTGTACTGTCTGTGCCTACATCATTTACTATTAGAGACATAGAAGCAGTACTATCTGTGCCCACTCCATTAACTATTAGAGACAGGGAGGCAGTACTATCTGTGCCCACATCATTTACTATTAGAGACAGGGAGGCAGTACTATCTGTGCCCACATCATTTACTATTCGAGACAGGGAGGCAGTATTATCTGTGCCCACATCATTTACTATTAGAGACAGGGAGGCAGTACTATCTGTGCCCACATCATTTACTATTAGAGACAGGGAGGCAGTACTATCTGTGCCCACATCATTTACTATTAGAGACAGGGAGGCAGTACTATCTGTGCCCACATCATTTACTATTAGAGACAGGGAGGCAGTACTATCTGTGCCCACATCATTTACTATTAGAGACAGGGAGGCAGTATTATCTGTGCCCACATCATTTACTATTAGAGACAGGGAGGCAATACTATCTGTGCCAACATCATTTACTATTAGAGACAGGGAGGCAGTATTATCTGTGCCCACATCATTTACTATTAGAGACAGGGAGGCAGTACTAACTGTGCCTACATCATTTACTATTAGAGACAGGGAGGCAGTACTATCTGTGCCTACATCATTTACAAGAAGAAGAGAATGAAAGGCAGTATTATCCATGTGTATATCGTTTACAGAGACGGACAATCAGTGTTTTCTGTGCCTACATTATTTAGTAAAGAGACGGTAAGGTAGTACTATGCCTACATACTTTACAGGAAGGCAATACTGTCTGTAGCTACATAATTTACAAGTAGAGACAGGAAGGCATTGCTGTCTTTGCCTACAGAGGAAGAGACCTCTTTCACACAAGCATGTTATGGAGGAAGAGACCACGAGGCAGTGCTGTTTGTGCCTACCTTATTTTTAAGGAAAATACACTGCCATCTCTAGTAAGATGACACCAGATTCTATTGCAAACTAAGCACATATGGTGGTCACTTTGCTATGACATTAGCTATTTCTGTGTAACTGTCCCCCACCATTTATAAGAGAAGGAAAAATAGAAGAAATATTATCCAGGAATGCCACACAGTTCAGGGACCTGTGGAAACAATACATTTTATACCAAAAATTATGACGTTCTCAAATTCTTTTTGTTCTTGTTTTCAGCTAGAGTTTGGAGCTGGTGACCTTCAGGGACCCCTGTTTGGACTTAAGATTTTTCGGAATCTCACAGCAAAATGGTAATTCTATGACAGTATTGTTTATATCAGTTTTAGGGTGCCCATTCATGCAGCTGAGAAGTCGTGAGTTTCACCTGTACAAGACTCGCAGCCAAAAACCATGGCAGCTGTAGTTCACATCCGCACGGTGAACTACTACTACATGCACTGCTTCATGTCTGGGCAGCCATAGCGGTTACATTAACGGCTCTATCACACGAGCGTGTCCTTTGCGGGAATCACTCTCTGTGTAAGAGAGGGATTGTGCGGTCTGGACTACAGAGGCACACAGCGTTATCATGATTGATAATGCTGTGTGCCCCTGCCTGACCTTTCTGTAATGAAATCATAGTGACAGCTTTATGTCAGTATGATTCTGTTACAGAAAGGTCAGGCAGAGGCACACAGCATTATCAATCATGCACAGATTGCACAATCCTTCTCTCACACAGAGCGTGATTCCCACCAGGGACACGCTCGTGTGAAAGAGCCCTAATAAAATGTAGATATGTTTCTATTGAATGTGTAATTCAGTCCCTAAGAGCTGACCTTAGAGGCTGCCATTGCTAACAGGGGAGGAATGGCGTCAACACTCAACATTTCAAGAAAGGAGGCTAATTGTCATTCCTTATCAAAACATGTGTCACTATTGGGGATGAGCTAATTGATTTCAGATGAAACATCTGAAGTCGATTGGCATAATGCGTCATTTAAATACTGTACAGAGCGAGCGCTCCATACAGTATTAGAATGTATTGGCTCCTATGAGCCGAAGTTCATACCTTGGAACTGAACCTGAGTTCTGGAAATGTTTTTTACAGTAGAAATTAATTTATGAAGTTATTATGCGAAGTCTCACGAGACTTAGCGAAGTAATAACTTCACCTCATAGGAGCCAATACATTCTAATACTGTACAGAGCGCTCGCTCTGTACACTATTTAAACGAAGTGTAAGGCGAATCTACTTCGTATGTTTCGCTCATCCGTAGTCACTATGAACTATTAAACCAGGCATTGTACCTGGTAGGGTTGATTATGGTGACTAAAATGAGCTCCTTCTGTCTATATTACCCATGCTGTTTCATTTTTATTTTTATTTTTATATGCAAATCATGTGTTTGGAGCACGGAGCTTCATCCGTTTCCAACAAGCTCCACCCCTTTCTGTGCAAGTCAAAAAAAGGATAGAAACCTAATTTGCACCAGATAAAATTTGGGTCAATGTATTTTAACCCCTTCAACCACCACTGAGGGAATGTATGGAGCAGGCGGCTGCGCTGAGCCCGCTCCATACATATAATACAGAAGGCACCTTGCCGCGATGACCAAAATCGGTGATAATGCAAAACCCCCCCAGTCATTTAACCCCTCAGATGTCTTGTTTGATAGCGATCGCGGCATCTATGGAGTTAGACAGAGGGAAGCTGCTGCCTGGGGCCCGCTGAAGGTTCCCAGCCCTGTCATGGTAATCTGCCTGCAAAGCTGTGCACGAAGCATGGCTCAGCAGGCTGTGCAGCAGAATTCCATTCACCATAATGATGTATGGGACAAGGGATCAAAACATCCCAGATTTTAGCTCCCAAAGCTAAAAGTTATGTAAAAAAAATATATATATAATATTAAAACCCAAAAAACTTTGTCGGAATTGTGGGTTTTTTCAATTTCACTCCAAAAATTTACGTAAATGCTTGTTACATGCAGATGATTTTACTGCAGATTTCAACCTATGCATTGCAAACGTTAAATCTTTAGCATAAATTAATATGCTGCAGATTTAGGAGTTGCTCCGCAGGATGAAATTTGGTAAAATGTCATCCACTTTACTTGAACTGTATACCCAAACATGTTGGGTCTGCTGCCTATATTCTACTGTACATTACAGTGCCTTGAAAAAGTATTCATACCCCTTGAACTTTTCCACATTTTTTCCAAGTTACGCACACAAACTTAAATGTATTTTATTGGGATTTTATGTGATAGACCAACCAAAGTAGCATGTATGTGTGAATTAAAAAGAAAATGATACATGGTTTTGAAAATTTTTAATCTGGAAAGTGAGGTGGGAATTTGTATCAGGGTGGATAAAATCAATGATTTTTTAAAAAAAATCTAAAATCTGATTTTTTTTTTATTTAAATTGGATTTTTTTTTATATAAAATGTGTTTTGAGGAAAATATATACCATCATGAAATAAAGATTCGTTTTTTAATTATGTAGAATAAGGCTGTATAAGTTTACTTTTTTTGGTAAATAAATTCCATTAATCCATTAACAATGTCAGGCTCTTCCAGAGGTTTTCGTAAGATTATTGGGCAGTTTCTCTGCCTACAAGATATTATCACAGATGCTTGGTTTACTTTTGCAGTTCTCAAAGCTGAATTTGACTCAGCAGAGATCACAGGCCTCTTCTTCACAGCAAAAATGTTATAACATGAACAGAGTGAGGAAAAGACCTTAATCCTAACTTCTCCAAACCTATGAATACGGAATCAACCCCTTCAGTGCTAAGTCTAAAGAAGTTCAGTAAATAGAATAGAAACAATATTTTTTCTCCTTCCTAAGTACAACAGAAACGTTGTCCAAATATGAATGATTACCTATTAAACTGGGGATAAAAAAAAAAAATATGAAAAGTTGTTATTCTAAAAATCCTTATCTACTTGCATAGTATTAGTTATACCAGCAAGAATTATTCTTTATGTAGAAAACTATTATTTAAATCAAGCCTTACTGACTAGTGATTTAAATCGTGATTTAAATCAGATCCCCCCTGATTTGTATTCAGCCCCCCTAACTCAATACTTTGTAGAACCACCTTTCTCTGCAATTACAGCTGCAAGTCTTTCGGGGTATGTCTCTACCAGCTTTGCACATCAAGAGACTGAAATTTTTGTCCATTCTTTGCAAAATAGCTCAAGCTCATTCACATTGGAAGCAGAGCGTCTGTAAATAGCAATTTTCAAATCTTGCCACAGATTCCCAATGGGATTTAGGTCTGGACTGTGACCGGGCCATTCTAACACATGAATATGCTTTAATATAAACCATTCCATTGTAGCTCTGGCTGTATGTTTAGGGTTGTTGTCCTTCTGGAAGGTGAACCTCCGCCCCAGTCTCAAGTCTTTTGCAGCCTTTACCAGGTTTTCCTCCAGGATTGCCGTGTATTTAGCGCCATCCATCTTCCCATCTACTCTGACCAGCTTTCCTGTACCTGCCAAAGAAAATCATCCCTACAGTATGATGCTGCCACCACCATGTTTCATGGTGGGGATGGGGTATTCAGGGTGATGTGCAGTGTTATTTTTCTGCCACACATAGCGTCATGCATGTTTATCTTTTCTGTCCAGAGCACCTTCTTCCACATGTTTGCTGTGTCCCTTAGATGGCTTGTGGCAAACTGCAAAAGGGACTTCTTTTAGCTTGCTTTCAGAAATGGCTTTCTTCTTGCCACCCTTTCATAAAGGCCATAGTTGTGGAGTAAATGACTAATAGTTATTCTGTTGGCAAGTTCTCCCACCTGAGCTGTGGATCTCTGCAGCACCTCCAGAGTGACCATGGGCCTCTTAGCTACTTCTCTAATTAGTGCTCTTTTTGCCTAGGGTGTTAGTTTAGGTGGACATCCATGTCCTTGTAGGTTTGCAGTTGTGCCATACTCCTTTTATTTTCAGATAATGGATTGAACAGTGCTCCGTGAGTTGTTCAGAGCTTGTTTTTTTTTTTTTATAACCTAACCCTGCTTTATACTTCTCCACAACTTTATCCCTGACCTGTCTGGTATGCTTTTTGGTATTCATGATGCTGTTTGAGCCAAACCTTTGAGGCCTTCACAGAACAGCTGTAGTTATACTGAGAATAAATTACACACAGGTGGACTATATTTATTGATTAGGTGACTTCTGAAGGCAATTGGTCACACTGGATTTTATTTTGGGATATCAGAGTACAGGAGGCATAATACAACCGCACACCACATTTTTCAGATTTTTATTTACTAACAAGTTTGAAAACCATGAATCATTTTCTTTTCACTTCACACATACTTGCTAATTTATTAGTATTTTATGTGATAGACCAACGCAAAGTACATTTAAGTTTGTGAATGTAATGTGAAAAAATGTGAGAAAGTTCAAGGAGTGCGAATACTTTTTCGAGGCACTGTAAATGCTGCAGATTTTCACTGCTTTGCATGTCAGGTTACATTTACACCACATGTGGCCATACCCTAATATTCTATGGATTTTCTGCCCACAGTTCCACAACAGAAAAAGATCCACAGCATATCCACCGTGTGTTAACATACCCTTAAACTGGCCCTAGTCATGATAACCATTAACAGCGAGGGCGGTCAGAGGAAAATTGTCCTATATACGACCTGCTTCCTGCTTTTTATACAAGCTGTGTAGTGTAAATTTATATCTTCCCTTGCCTAATATATCACTTGAGGATGGAATCTTTAATCCATAACAGTGATGTGCCTGGTATTGCCTCCCCCTCCCTGCTCAGAGGCGAAATGCATCCTCTTTGTCAGCCATACTCAACAGCAGCTTTAAAATCCATAATTAGGATCCTTTGGGCAGGAAAGTAAGGTCACACTTTCACAGCTGAAATGAGTCGCACTAGATTAATTTTTAAAGCAGTTTACGTTTCTGCAAGAGGTAATTTATTTCCCATCCAGAATAAGGATATGACCCCCATAAACAGTGTCAATGTGAGACTTTGTTATTTAGGTCACTGTTTGTTTAACATCAGCATTATTCGTGTAGTAGCTACGTCTGCAGCTGGGTATGTAGGACGCCGCTGTCAGAAAGCTCTATGTCAGTTGACATGCAGTACCTCCCTTCTTCCAGTAGAGGGCCTCGTGTCTGCTGGAAGAACTGGAGTCTCCCTGTTTCCCAAAGTAGCGTCAGCCTGTGCTGATGTAGCAGGGCTGAGTTTGCCATTTGGCATAATATTCCATGAGAAGGAAAAAGGACGTCTGATTGATCCTCTGAAAACATAAAGGAAATGAGTTCAAAAACGCCAACTGAACAACCCCCTGAATAGACTGAATGTCTAGCCCTTCTGTTGACTAGGAAAGTGCTAGGCCACTTCATCTTCTGCCAGTTCTGCATGGATGTGCATCGATTATAGTCAATGGCCGGCTCAGAAAAGGCTGAGCATAAAGAAGACAGTAGCACGGGGCCTTCCTTGTGCCGCTACTACTATGTTTTAGCGATGGGAGAAAATGATAGAAATGACTCTCACCATACGGTAGTCAGTGGCATATGCTAGGGTATAGAAAAAGAAGGTAATTGTGGACTGGCACTCTGGAATGTTTGTATAAGTAATTGAATAGTCTGAATTAACAGGCGACCACCATAATAGGTATAAAATGATCCTGTCACATTTATTAATATACATAAAATAAAAATAATAAAAAGTCAATATGAAACAGTAATCATAAAATAGCTGAATGGGTTCAACAGAAAAAAACAGAGGTCCTTCTAGCGTTATTTCAAAGATCCAGGGTATACAAGCCCTATGAAAGGGGGTATGTGCACTTGGTTTTCTGTGGGTGACTTTGGGGGCTCACAGTCTCTCTTTGGGGCTGTACTTACTGCGCAGTAGTTAAATGATATTGATCATATCTCCTGTAGAAAGCCCTAATATGTAGAAAGGTGCAATTTCTACATTGTAATGACAACCAGTGGATGTCTTTGGTTTATAGCATCTAGATTCCTAGGATTTTTTTTATATACAGTCCAGCTCTTGATTGAAAGGGTCCGGACTCTATTTCAAATGCTGGACCGCGTGCTTGGTGTATAGGCATGACACACAAAAAAGCAGGTAAGGGTACTCTTACCTCCGCTTGTCTTCAAATAGTTGTTTGGTTACATACCCAGCGTAAAATCTTCGGTTTTCTCCTCCGTCTGCTTGTACTGACACGTTCGCTGGCCTGAACACCGGCGTGTCGCGTGATTTGCGGCGGGATCTCAATGTGGATCATATGACAGGATCTCACGAGAGTTGGTACCATTAAGTTATTAGAGGTACTTGTAATATCCGAAGTGCTTGGGTTGATCGTAAATAGTCTATAGAATGACTGTAGAGTCGATCTGATCAGAGGCCTCCTTATATTCTGTGGTCCTATGGGAGTTAATAGCTTCTTGCAGACGCGTTTCGGAGACCTCTTTCCCCTTCCTCAGTGGCAGCTCTTCTCCGAAATTTTTGGCTTTCCATTTATAGCCCATCTCAGTTGTACAAAAAGACTGGTTGGGATTAATCCCTTTACAGATTGGGATTCATTTTCGTCATATGCGATTTGCATGCGGTTTTGTTGCGTTTTTTTGGGCATTTATGCTCTATTGTGTTGCTATAGTTCAGAAAAGTGAAGAGATAGCTGTACATACATAAGACTTATTATCTTTCTATTATCTGCTGTACATAATACAGGTCATTCTGATGTTTAGAAACAATGGTGGCAAACATATATAGTATCTATAAAAATATATATATGGTGGCTGTATACTAGAAGGTGTGTAGGCGTTCTGATATATCTCTTTCTTGCATCATTGAGGAGAAGAGAAGGTAAGGTAGTTTATGGTAGTTCTCTTCTCCTCAATGATGCAAGAAAGAGATATATCAGAATGCCTACACCTTCTAGTATACAGCCACCATATATATCTTTTTATAGATACTATAGACTATTTACGATCAACCCAAGCACTTCGGATATTACAAGTACCTCTAATAACTTAATGGTACCAACTCTCGTGAGATCCTGTCATATGATCCACATTGAGATCCCACCGCAAATCACGTGACACGCCGGCGCTCGGACCAGCGAACGTGTCAGTACAAGCAGACGGAGCAGAAAACCGAACATTTAACGCTGGGTATGTAACTAGAGTTGAGCGAACTTCTGTTTTAAGTTCGGCTTCCAAAGTTCGGGTTCAGGTTATCCAAGCATCCCGTTATGGATTCCGCTACCACGGACCATAACGGCATTTGGATTCCATAAGGGGATTCTTCAATGAACCCGAACCTTGGACAACACGGAGGACCTGGGGTGATGTCACCGTCATGTGATCAGTGCAGGGGGCGTGGCTCAGTACTGGATTAGATAAGGGGTGGCTCCTCCATAGCGGAATCCATAACGGGATGCTTGGATAACCCGAACCCGAACTTTGGAAGCCGAACTTAAAACAGAAGTTCGCTCAACTCTATATGTAACCAAACAACTATTTGAAGACAAGCGGAGGTAAGAGTACACTTACCTGCTTTGTTGTGTGTCGTGCCTATACACCAAGCACACAGTCCAGGATTTGAAATAGAGTCCGGACCCTTTCATTCAAGAGCTGGACTGTATATAAAAAAATCCTAGGAATCTAGATGCTATAAACCAAAGAAATCCACTGGTTGTCATTACAATGTAGAAATTGCACCTTTCTACATATTAGGGCTTTCTACAGGAGATATGATCAATATAATTTAACTACTGCGCAGTAAGTACAGCCCCAAAGAGAGACGGTGAGCCCTCAAAGTCACCCACAGAAAACCAAGTGCACATACCCCCTTTCATAGGGCTTGTATACCCTGGGTCTTTGAAATAACACTAGAAGGACCTTTGTTTTTTTTCTGTTGAACCTATTCAGCTACTTTATGATTACTGTTTTATATTGACTTTTCATTATTTTTATTTTATGTATATTAATAAATGTAAAAGGATTATTTTATACCTATTATGGTGGTAGCCTGTTAATTCCGACTATTCAATTACTTATACACACATTCCAGAGTGCCAGTCCACAATTACCTTCTTTTTCTATAGTTTCTTTCTGTAAGGGTGAAACAGTATATAGGACTAGAGCACCTATCCCTTGATCACATAGGAGTAGGCTATTCCTAGAAACCTGTAGCCATATGCTAGGGTATGTTAGCAACCTTTATGTTTCAACTCTAATTGGTGGTGGTCTGACCCTGGTACCCCCGCTGATTACAGCAACTTGGGTCCTGTGTCTCCCTGTATGAATGGGACAGCAGTAGGGCATGCACGCTTAAGCTCCATGGGACAGCAGTAGGGCATGCACACTTAAGCTCCATTAATCTTTTTGGAAATGCCATTTGAAGCCCTCCTACCCCAATATGTCTGATATCTCCAGCTCAAAGAACCTCCACATACATTTACATGTATGGGTGTGACTGATGTCAGCAGCCCCTATTATGACCTGCTGAGTTTAGGGTAGTGCTTCTTTAAATGGAGTCTGTCATATCACTGGGCCCTGTCAGTCAAGAAGGAGAGGGAGGGGCTGACAGAGAAGGGTGCACAGAGTGGCTTGGGTCCGCCCTTGGTGCACTTGACTGCTTATTTGAATATGAATACAACAATACCTTTCACTAAATGAAAGGTATCGTCACAGTTAGCTGTGCTATCCCTACAAGACACTGTGTCTGGTTAGGGCCTCATGCACACAACCGTATGTTTGGTCCGCGTCCGAGCCGCCTTATTTTTCGGCTCGGGCGCGGACCTATTCACTTCAAAGGGGCCGCAAGAGATGTGGACAGAACTCCATGTGCTGTCCGCATCCGTTGCTCCGTTCCGTGGCCCTGCAAATAAAAATAGAGCATGTCCTATTCTTGTCCGTTTTTTTGGACAAGAATAGGCATCTCTATAATAGGCCACCCGTTTCATTCTGTAAATTGCGGAACATGGAGCTGCTTCCGTGTTTTGTGGATCTGCGGTTTGCGGATCCGCAAAACACACAGTCGTGTGCATGTAGCCTAACTGTGAGTTTCCTGCTGACAAATTCTCTCTACTATATATTTTTTCTGTGAAAGATGATAAGTCCTTCCCTGTGGCACGTGTAGATGATGAGTGTGACAGTGACACCTCAGGTATACATACAAGTATTTCCATTATTTGTGCTTTCTGTCCAGGAAAGTAGCAGTTTATAGATTTTTTTCCCCTCAAAATGACTCTCTGTATAAAACCTTAGCCCTGAGTGACACAACAGGAAAGAGGTAACCAAACTATTTTCTTACCAACTATAATACAAAATGCTAAGAAGACTGTGCCAACATATAATACTCATCACCTGGACCTATAGCCGGTGACTTCACCGAGCCTTAAAGACCCTCGCGGCATGCTATCAGACTATGGTGTCCTCCACAATGCAGTGCATTATGAGCGTTTGCCAAAGATATAGGGAAACATTTATCAATAATGGCGTAATTTGCACCAAAAAAATACTAACATTACAAATTAAAAGTGGTGATTTGTTTCACACACTTTTAAAATGTGACATTATTAAATATAAACTTGATTTGTGACATTTTAACACCATTAGCACTAAAATGCGACTTTTTAAACCAAAATGCGCCATTCAGCCATCTCTGCCAGACTACAATTGTGACTTTTGAAACATATTTGCAACTTTTGAAGCATATTTGCGACATCTCCACTGGTAAATAGCGACTTTTGTCTCAGACTCGGGACGTTTTTGTTTAATGTCACTTTACTTACCGAACCTTGTTGTTTATCTCATTTATATCATCCTATTTTAATATTTACTGATCTTTTGTTCCCACGATGAGCTGGTTTTACTTTTCATGAATGCAACTTTTTGACAAAAAGTCGCATCTTTATGCCATAAATGCGACTTTTTACACAAAACACCACCACATAAGCTGACTTAATTGTCTGCAACTATTGGAGCCATTTCTGCTGATAAGAGGATGATAAATGGGGCGTAATATGCGCCAATGTGATAGCCCCGCCCATTTTGACATTTCTAACTTATTTCTACTGTGATACATTCTTTAAGGTGAAAATTCTGGAGAAAACAGTTGATATATTTGGAGCAAATCAAAACGCCATTCTTTTTGCCGCATTTTGCACCATAGTTCTGACACAACATGCTCAGTAAATGTCCCCCATAGGGCTTTTTCTATTAGCGTGGCGCTGACAGAGAGCAGAGTTGTCAAATGACTAGTTGTAAGGGTGGTTTGCCATTTTGTAATGTCTTTCTACAAAGTGACAGTCCATTATATATGTTTAGGTTTTAAACTTTAATATGTAGACATTCCACCCCCACTGACTTTGTACGATATTCACTTGAGTCTTTTCTTCACTTCTAGTTTCTTCACTACAAGCTGCGTTTTGCAGTTTTCCTCCCAGGGAGCCAGACCTGGCCTCACAACGATGGTAGCAAGGCATCTAGACAAAAACACCATGGGTTACATCCAGTGGCGTTGGGGCATCCAGTCAGCAATGAACACTAGCATTGTCCGGGACACAAAGACCAGCCACTTCACTATGGCCTTCCAGGTGAGGATAATATACAGTATTACTGTGAATATCTGTGAGATCACTGTGTCTAACTTGGCATTTTGCCCACATTTACGTAGCGGATTGTCTGTCCCTCTGAACTGACTGATCCTCGTCTTTGCCTGTCCTCCGCCCTAAGCTTGACTGGCACCTGCCCTAAGTTTGACCGACACCTGCCCTCCGACCTGAGCTTGACCAACACCTGCCCTCCGATCTGAGTTTGACCGGCGCCTGCCCTCTGCTGTGAACTTGATGGCGCCTGCCCTCTGCTGTGAACTTGATGGTGCCTGCCCTGAGCTTGACTGGCGCCTGCCCTCCACTCCTGAGCTTGACTGGCGCCTGCCCTCCACTCCTGAGCTTGACCAGTGCCTGCCCTCTGTTGTGAACTTGACCAACACCTGCCTTCTGTCCTGTGCTTGACTGGCACCTGCCCTCCCCTCTGTGCTGACTTGTCCACATGCTCCCAACCCCCCACACCCCTACCCCACATACACATTTTCTCCTGAACTGTCGGGCTCTTTTGTATGATGCAAATACTGGCGGGCTCTCATTATCTCCACATTTGACTACCACTGGACCTTCTCCACGCCTCCTGAGCAGATATCCCTATTGCATAAACCAGCACAGGATCGCAGTCTATTATGTGGCATAGGGCTTATTTTGAAGCACTCATTTGATATAAATAAATGCTTTCATTAAATTATAGGAATTGTCTGCTTCTGTGCAGCTCTTTAAGTATGTACGGTAAATAAATTTCCTGTGTTAGGATAGCAAGTGCACCTCCAGAAGGTAATTTATCATACAATGCAGCTTGAATTATACAGTAAGTAGTCCTTTCCAGCCTGTCGGGACTGGGAGGCTGCGGCATCACATAGATAATGTACACATAGTAGCCAATAATAGATTGTGTGTCAGCAGTGCACCCTAATCATCGATGCTAAGACATGAGTGCTGCGTCTCTAGATATGTGCCACACACAGGAAACGCCGGAGACTTTCACTCCACGCTGAATGTCGTCTTTCGGAGCTGGTTCCACTGCACTTAAGTTGAATTGGAGAGACTGGGTATAATTAAAACCCAAATCGCTATTACCATTATATGAATGTTTTATGCCGTTCAATTACACTCTTTAATAAATGTACATTTTATGATCCCTTTTTGGGCTATTTTGGCTGATGCATTGCTTTTTGCAAAACCCATAAATATAAAAGTGAGCTACGTTAAAAATACTAATGCAGAAGGGGTGCTGTGTGCTGAGTTATCCTAGATACAGGCGACAGTGGAAGAAGCATTGTCTGCTAAGTGCCATTAACAGCCCTGCGCTATCTCACACACTCGCCAGCCCAAGCTGGCAAGTCGACGCATTTCGCATTAGCCAAGGGTCACTGTTAGCAATGCAGTTAAACAGCTTCCCTTCCTGCTTATGCACCCATCCTTAAATATCACACTCCCTGGCATCTGACTAAAGTGATGGTTAATCTCATTCCCAGCTGTCTTGCTCATGTGGTTAAAATTTCAATTAAAAAAGGGAAAAAAATAAAAATGCGTAGGGTCTTTATAGCTGAAGGAAGGTTTTATTCGCTTTTTTTTTCCCTTTTAAACCTCTCAATCTATCTAATAAAGCACACCATGCTGTATATAACAAAGCAATTAGCAAACTACACTCTGGAGAGAGGAACCAGATGAGAGATTGCTTTGTGAACGTTGTTGCCTATGTATTTTGTATCAGTTGACAATAAAGCTGCAGAGTATGGGCTAGTTCAGACTCTGCAGTTTTGCAATGTGGATTCCACGATTCAAATACACAGTAAATTACAGTACAATACATGTAGATGGGCATTCATATTCACAGCATGCTGCAGAAATGCAGACCATTTCACCCCCAATGTAGAAGGGTGAAATCTGCATTCCGTCCACATCAAAATCAGCATGTAACGCACCTCATGCTCGGGGTGGCAGGCTACATGCCTTTTGGGAAGCACAGTAATGTCTAGCTCCCTTTCTAGAGTCTGGTCATCAAGTAAATGGCACAAGCAGCTATAGATGCACTTAACCATCACTACAATGTAGACAACGTGCAGTTAAACTTTTGAAGAGAACGCGGTGCTTGTACAAGCTCTGCAACCTGTTCAAACAGGTCAAGACCTCTGCCGATCTGATATCAATAGCCTATCCTGAGGGTAGATCATTAGTATAATTCTACTGCACAACCCCTTAAATGTCCTGCCTTGTTTCTCCTCTATTTCAGCTTGGAATACCCCATTCCTTTATGATGGTCAGCTACCAACACAAATTTCAAGATGAAGAACAGACACGACTTAAAGGATCTATTAAGTAAGTGGAAAAGGGTTAATTAATCTAGACGTTCAGCGTCTGGTGTACATGTCTGCATCATGAAGTTCTTCTCATTCTGGTCGCATGACTCTTTGGTTATTACGATACATGTCCCTTTGCCCTCTTTCGCCAGGCAGTATGGCCAGTAGCAGCCACTGCTAGCCCCAGACCGTGTGGAGGCATGGCCTTGCTCTCTATGAGAGTTATGTAAAGCCAAGCAAGTTTGCCACTGCAGCCAGGGGGGATTGGTGGTAATTTGTGCTGCACTATGGTATTGCAGGCCCTGCCTACTTCTGTTGTCCTATCTTCTATCAATTTAGTTCCATCTACAACATGGGGCCACTTTAAATTCCCAATCCACCCCTGGATGCAGCCATCTCACCTAGTGGAATGGACTAACATACCTGTCAGATCTCATGATGTGTATTGTAGTAACTACTTGCATTCCCTTCAATATAATAATTCTAGAGCATCTTTTCTTAGAACTGTGTATTGTGCATTTCCTCTGTCAATTCCTCATGAATACAGTGAAAGCTACCAGTGCCAGACTGTGTAAGGACACACCCTTTTCACAAGGGTAATGTTAACAGCCACTTGTCAATCCATAAATATCTAGGAATAGAGATCACTCGTTTTGTGTCCCATTTGTCAAATTTTGTCGAAAAAAATCAAATGTGTGACCAAATCAATTCTACACGAATCCGATATGCTGCATCTGGCCTTAATATTGGTTTCTTTTTCTTTTCTTTTTCTTTTTTTTGGGGGGGGGGGGTGGAGTATTTTTTTTTCTGTCTCTCCTCCTGGCTGCCCCCACCCTTTTAAGCACTTTAATGCAATGAAAGCAATAGCAAATGTCGGTGTTACTGGCATATATAGCTTATGGGTAAACACGTTTGCCGGTATTAACAGCGTTTAAAAATACACTGTGCTGTCTCATGTGTGTTCCTTTTCATATTAGAACCCTTCTAAAAAATTGTCCCTTATTAGGGGTATATCGTGGTTAAACACACACGGTGTTATCATCTTAAAACTAACGTGTTGAGCCCTTACAGTGATAACAGAAATATTAAATATGAAGTATGATGGCAGACACTCACAGCAAAATGCACAAACATACATGTGGCAGAATTTAGGCTACTTTCAGACTTGCAGTTACAGCGTCCGGCAGGAAGTCCAATGTAGTTTTTGTCCGTCCCCCTCTCGACATGTTTGCCGTGCTGCGGCCGGACCTTCGGCCCGCTGCATTATAGTGAATGGGGCCGGAGCGGACCTCCGGTGGCACGGTGGACTAGTGTAAGCACGGATTTGGCTGGCTGTTCCCCCACCACCCTCAGTTTGTCTTCTCAGCGCAAATTGGACGATGAAAAGGAGGAGCAGGAGACGGTTGCCTCTGCTACAGAGGGTAGTACCGATGGAAGTTTAATTCCATCTGTTCAGCGTGGGTGGGCAGAAGAGGAGGAAGAGAATGAGGAGATTGAGAGTCATCCTCCTGATGACGGCAGCGAACTCCTGCCTGTTGGTACTCTGGCACACATGGCTGACTTCATGTTAGGCTGCCTTTCCCGCGACCCGCGCGTTATATGCATTTAATACAACACGGATTACTGGTTTTTCACCCTTCTCAAACCCCGCTACAAAGAGAATTTCTTATCTCTCATTCCTCTGGTGGAGAGGACAAGCAAAATCGTGCAATACCAGAAGGTCCTTGTTAAAAAATTGCGCCAAAAATTCCTATTTGACAACGCTGGCGGCAGAGTCCGTAGTTCCTTGGGCAACCGAGGGAGACAAGGGGAACACACAGCAGTTCCATCAGTGAAAGGGCAACACTCTCCAAAGCCTGGAACAGTTTCATGACACCCCGCCAGCATCCTCACCCTGATTCGCGGCCTACTGTCACAAGAAGGGAAAATTTTGGGAAGATGACCCTGTCAGCGTCCTCAATGATCCCTCAGTGCCTTACAACTACTGGTTGTGAAAGCTAGACACGTGGCTCGAACTGGCCTCCCCTGCCACCAGCGTATTGTCTGAGCGGGTATTTAGTGCTGCTGGTGGCATTTTAACAGATAAGCGTATCCACTTGTCAACTGAAAATGCTGACAGGTTGACTCTTATAAAAATGAACAAGGCCTGGATTGCCCCTGACTTCTCCACTCCACCAGAGGACAGCTGATGAACATAAAGGCAATTTCAATGTGTTGTTTATAATGTACTGAATACACTGTATTCCCATGAACCCCTTCCACCACAAAAAAGGATATATGGTTGAATCTTCCTTTTCTCATCCTCCTCCTCCTCTTCCATCATATCAACATGCTTATTCTTCGCATATAATGCCCTCAAATATAATGTTTTACAGGGTCAGCTCACCTGCAGGCCCTCACCTACAATCTTTTACAGGGTCAGCTTACCTGCAGGCCCTCGCATATAATGTTTTACAGGGTCATCTCACCTGCGGGCCCTCGCATATAATGTTATACAGGGTCAGCTCACCTGCAGGCCCTCACCTACAATCTTTTACACGGTCAGCTCACCTGCAGGTCCTCGCATATAATGTTTTAGAGGGACAGATCAGCATCAGGCTCTCAACCATAATTTTTTGATGGTCAGCTCAGCAGCAGACCTTCACCCCTAATGTTTTAGATGGTCAGCTCAGCAGTAGGCCCTTGCTCCAAATGTTTTTGAGGGTCAGCAGCAGGCCATCAATCATAATTTTTCAAGGGTGTGTTTGATGCCCTCCTTTATGTGTAACAAAGGGTGTATTGAAGTGTCGGTCCCTTGTAATTTCTGGCAGCCCTTTCACTTTCACAGCGTAGGCTTTATGAGTGTAGGAGTCCCACTACATGAACATTTGTACCATTATGTGAATAAGGCCCTTTTTTATGTGATATACAGGTTGTATCGGAGTTCCTCTAGCTTGTAATTTTTGGCAGCACTTGCACTTCATATACAAGTAAATATACAGGAAAGAATGTTTCCTTACAATTTTTCCTCTAAAATCAATTTCATCTTCGGTTTTGTCCGTATTATTGTCAGTCTGTAACAGTGGTGTACTACTCGGACAACATCGTTCCCAGCAACGCCCTGGGAGTCCAAGATGCATCCAGACATCCTCCCCATGCTGTTCCCGAACCATCTCGGTGGTGTTTCCATCAATTTCTGAACTTCTCCTATGAACCATGCACCCTCCCCTCTTCAGATCAGGGGGTGCCTGGTTTAATGCTCGGGTTCTCCTATTGACTTCCATTATACATCCCGATGTGTTTGGCCCGAGCACTTTGGTGCTCGATCAACACTAGCTATGGTCCCTACCTTTGTGTTTGAACACCCACGGCATAATTTTTTCCTGCAGATCTTGCACACAACATTTATTTTGTCTTCCAGCAGTGTGGAAAAAAACTGGCAGAAAAAAAGATACTCGCACAGAGTTAGCAGCAGTCGCACTTGGCTTAGGTCTGGCACGTTTGATCTAGCCCTGAAAATCTTTTGGGGAGTTTCTGGCAACACGTTGTCTCTGCTCTTTGTTGCCGCCATGGCCACCACTCTCGCCCTCTGCTGTCACCTACTCCTCAGTGGCCCAATCTGGGTCCCAGGTCGTGTCCAAGACACAATCATCGTCATCCTCGCCCTCCACAACACTTTTATCAGACTATGATTTGTCATCATGGGCTTCTTGGCCCGCCTCCCTATTTCCTACTCTGTATTTGATTAAATGCCAGTGTAACTACTACTGCCACCATAGTGGCTATAAGTGCCACTATTACCACCACCAGCACAGCTATGCATGGGGTCCCCATAAATCTCCTTCTCATGGCAATCCAAATGATGACTGTTCTCAAACAAGTCTTCAAAAGGGAAACACTCTTGAGTATCTTCCATAGCGCGTGCTGGGGTTTTGAAAATAGAAGGTGCCCCACTAAAAGAGGTTGTAATGACAGAGAGGATGCAAGTGAAATGCTTTTCTTGGGATGCAAGGAGGAGGAGCAGAAGGTATTCTGTGACTCTTAGCTCCATGGCATGGTGTCAGACTCAGAGGTGACATCAACATCATCCTGCTGTGACTGAGAGGAGGAGTGAGCCATCTAGTCCACGATCTCGTCCTCTTAGTGCTCATAAATAATGTGGTACCTATCATAAGCCAGGGAGAAATGTGGCCTACTACTACTGGCCGGATGGCTGGTGCTGCTACTGCTACTACTGCATAATTGCTCAGCATTTGCAGCAGAATGTATGTTATTGGGGTGCTGGCAATAAGCCTATGAACTGTAGAAACTTGTTTTTTGTTTTGTTTTTTGTTTGTTTGTTTTTTTTAAAGATGGCTGTCTCTTCATATAAAAATCCAGATCTCTGAGTGACCAGTACCTCACTCCCTCTATATGCTTTCCATGATCAAAGTCACTAAAATATACCCAGATATATCTTCGTATATACTCTGCTTATCGTGTCCCTATCATGCTAGATTAGTGGCTTGTGTCAGACACTGCCATCCTTTCACAAACCTAGCTGGGAACAGAATTGAATTTTTTTCTTTTAAGCATAAGGACCTGCTTGCCAACCGCCTTTCAACCTCTGAGCCAGTGTCAACCAGTGTCAACCTCTGAGCCCCACGTTCTCCCAGTGTAATGTGATCCTCCACCCTTGTCCTCCCTCAAAGTTTTCCCCGCCAATATTCACTGTAAAGTTACGCTGGGCCCCATTTTTACTCGATTCACCTGAAATGCCAAAAGTTCGGATTCGTTTGGTGACAAGTTTTTGGGGAAAATTATAACAAATCCGATTCGTTTAGAATCAATTTACTCAGCAGTATCCAGGAGGAAGGACAGAGGAGCAACACAACACATTATTATAAGAAAATATCCTCCAGGATTGTTATTTCATGGGGAATACATGTATGTGTTAACAGGTACTCTTTGAAGAACATTTCTCACCTCACTGATCCCTGCCACAGCCATTACAAGGCTTACCAGGTCCCAGCTGGTCTACACTTCCTGATCATAGCTTGACATGGAGGAAATGCCATCCTGGAGATGCCTGCCCAGCCAATGACTGACTGAGCAAGTCACTGATCTGCTGATCAACCATTTATTGGCATTTCATATCTGTTGAGCTGAGACTAGGAAGCAGAGGGAGTCATTGAAGCAATTTTGTTTAAATTCATTCTGCCTCTTAAAAAAAAAATAATAATAATCCCACTGTACAACCTCTTTAAGCATATTCCCTATGCATCTTGTAGGAAAACACATGTACCATCCCCACCACTGCCATCAACTTTCAGTGCCAAGAAACCACTTGGCACAAAATTTTTGAATGTCCATCCAGTGCCAACGATACTTAAGCTGCTCTTTCCAAGGACTCTCAGCCCGTGCAGATAGGTGGGAGTCTGATTAGGACCTTCCTCTATTGGCTATATGTCTCATTAGGATATAAGGAGAAGGGTTGTCCTCTTTAGCCGTAGATTAAAACATGTTTGCAATTTTGACATTTTCCATAAAAAAAAAAGCCTTGCCAGCTGCACCTTTTATGTTAGCTCTTTGATTTCTATTGAGATGTATGAGGCTGCAGCTGTGGTTATTGTAGAAGCCTCATAGCCGTGACGCCCAGGGATTAGTCCTTGCTATCAATGCACTCATTTCATCACCCGGTGTCAGCCCTGTAAAAATGAGAATAGCTCTGTTCTCTTCCTTGCTGTATCTATTCTGGAACCACGTATCAGTCGATGCTCTGACAGTGAATTATGAGCCTATTGCAATCCAATTAGGATTAACCCTGTGGTGCTCCGGTAATAAAATTGTGATTATTTTTCTCCACACCAATTGATTCATGTGTTGCTTAATCCTTTCAATGTCAATGGCGTGAGGAGTGAAGTCAAGAGCTTGCCACTCCAGAGACTGCACTTATTGATTACTCCGAATCCTAACAGGTTCTAGGGGAGTGCGGGCATTTACTATGGATTGTTTATACTAAAAGGCAAAACCGGTTAACTGATGGAGTTTTTTTTCATTCCTCAGAAGCAGATGGCCTTATTAGTAATGCATGTCTGCTCCCTCTGGAGCATTCCTGTGCACTGCCGCTAAATAGTTAAAAGGCGTCTGTCAGCAGATCTGCACCTATGACACTGGCTGACCTGTTCCATGTGCACTCGGCAGCTGAAGAAATCTGTGTTGGCCCCATTTTCATATGTGCCTGCACTGCTGAGAAAAATGAAGTTTTAATATATGCAAATGAGCCTCTACACCTAGAGGCTCGGCTCTCTCTGCAACTGCTGCGCCCTTTGACAGTGGTGGTGGGCGCGGCAGTTGCAGAGAGAGCAGAGCCTCTGGGTGTAACTCCCCTAGAGGGTCATTTGCATATAGTTAAACATCATTTTTCTCAGCAATGCAGACACATATGAACATGGGGCAGATGTCTTCAGCCTTAAGAAACTAAACTGGCACTGACAGCACATGCTGGAGGTTGTAGTCAGCTGGAGGGTCCACATGTTGCAGAACTCTGCCCTGAAGACGCACTGGTATGTCATGGCAGTCTCAGGATAATGTATTGCTAGTAACAATGGAACCAGTTACCATGTCTCCTGTGTTTCAGGGCAGGCTTCTTCGGGACAGTGGTGGAGTATGGCGCCGAGAGGAAGATCTCTAGACACAGCGTTTTAGGGGCCACAGTGAGTGTCGGCGTGCCACAGGGAGTATCATTAAAAGTCAAGTAAGTTATTCTGTACTGTCTTGTAAGTTACTAAGGTGTTTTATAAAGCACTTTGCCACAGTGCCACAGTCAAGAGCATACTCATTCCCTATAATACACACTTTTGCTGCTGCAGAACCTCTTTATAAAGATCTGCAACTTGGGTATATACTGTGATGTTCTGCATGAGCTGAAGTATGTATTAATTTTTTTCTGCACCACAAAGCTATATTATCACAATATATATTCAATGCCCAAAAAACGAAAAATAGCACAGATAGAAATGTCAGATTACTGCAAAACTTTTCGCTCAGTTAGGTCTCAGGCAGACATTTAAATGATTACAGGTCTGGAGGATGGTTGTTTCGACGAATTGCCTGCCATTTACACTGTTCTGACCTCTGAGGAGGTGTTGGAAGCAGTGGTTATATGAGGGCAGGCACACACGGTGAACATGCTCTGGATGGCCCAGACAGATCACCAGTAGGGAGGATCATTTGATCTGCTGACAAACATGAGCAGCTCCCACAGTTTCATTGTCTATCATCCATACACAGGTGGCGCCTTCTCTGTCTCTGCTCAGACCATTTCTAGGTGCTCAGCAGATGGAAAATTGGTGTGACGGCGCCCATCACGTGTCCTGCCTTCGATAGATTAGCCAGCCACCGTTACTTTTGTTTGCAGTGATGTCGTAAACCAGAAACCTGGACTGTTATGGACTGGAACCGTATCATCTTTAGTGATGAATCCAGGTTTTGTTTAGGATTCCATGACGGTTGGATTAGAGTATGGAGGCCTTGTGGTGAGCGCTTCAATCCCGCCTTTGCTGTACAGCGACAGTGTCCCAACTGCTGGTGTGATGATCAGGAGAGCCATCACATAGGACAGTCGTTCACCCTTAGTAGTGATACCAGGGACACTAACAGCTCAGTGATATGTGCTGGACATCTTGCGGCCACATGTACTTCTCTTATGGCAGGGCTTCCAGCTAGCATTTTTCCGCAGCATTTTCATAATGCTCGTCTGCACACAGCAAAGGTTTCCCAGGAATGTCTCCTCCAGATTGCAACACTTGCCTGAGCATTTATGGGACCAGCTGGGACGCCAGCTTCAGCAACCTACAAGTGCAGGATCTACCCACCGCAGCAAATGTGCCGCAGAATACCTGTATGCCTCCATGCCCAACCATATATCTCATCTTGTATCCAGGCTACAGGCATCCCAACAGGGTCCTACAGCCTCCTATCAATTGTACAGTTTTCCCCCTTAAATGTCTCCTTTTGTTCCAATATTGTAATCACTTATACATATCATCATCACATTCAGATGTAGAAAGTTCCAGTCCATCAACATCAACTAATTTTTTTTGTCAGTGAGTGTACAAATATTTATTTTGCACTAAATCTCCATTGACTTGAATTATACATTTTACGTACGTACTTGACATATTCTGATATCACAGTTTGCTAGCTATAAAAAAGGATAAGCCCATCCATAAATGCAATATTTCAGCATTCAGCTTTTTTTCTTACTCCACCAATAAGTTTTCCTATTGAAGACAATAGCATGCTTGCAGTTATATTCCATCTTCGACCACAAGGGGGCACCCTTCTGCCACATTGTAAACACACCTTACACTGTAAGACTGTAGCTTGCAGAATTAACCTGCTTAATTATAATAAATTGCTGTGCCAAGAATATCACATGATCTCAGGTGTCTGTAAATATTTCTGTCTACTTTCCTTTTAAGAAATAACCGCATTTGTTTGAGGAATTACTTCTTTTTATTGATGAATTTATTTTATAGGCCGGCTAGTTGCTTTGGATAGATGGCCGCGGCATTCAGGCTGACCAGCAGCTACTTATTAGCTGCGCACCTATTACAGGGATGGGGATAATAGATGTGTCAAGTTTTGCACTCGAGGTCAGATGAGATTCAGCATTTGTTGCAAAGTATAATTTACGGCTTGTTTGGTGGTTCAGAGCCCTACAGATGCTTTCTATTAATCTGTTCCTGCTCTCCTTTATTCCAGGTTGAATAGAGCCAGTCAGACGTATTTCTTCCCCATTCATCTGACAGATCAGCTTCTACCAAGTGCGGTGTTTTACGCCACTGTGGGACCCCTTATTATCTATGTAGCGATGCATCGGCTTATCATCAAACCTTACCTCAAGGCACAGAAAGAGAAGTAAGTATCTCGCCACAGCTCGTCCTATAACTCAACCAGACAACTCCTCTAAGGGCAAGAAACACCAGGTTTGCATTAAGATAGATCTTTTTTTCTTTGGCTAAAATGGCCAAATAAGTTTCTGGAATGTTTATTCTAAACTTTTTCCCTCTAATCATAAAATTATCTGTTCTTGGCTCATCCTCTTCTTTCTAACCATTTCTTAAGGCCCATTTACACAGGCCGAGAATCTGCCAGATGATCGCTAACGAGCACTCATCGGAACGCTTGTCTTGGATTATCTGGCGGTGTAACTGTGCCGCCGATTACCCAGTGAAATCCTTTTAAAGGGAACCTGTAATATTAAAAGGCAGTGCAGTCTGCAGGCTGAGTGGTATGTAGCAGGGGACTCTGAGCAGATTTATATATTGCTTTATGGGAAAAGATTCATTAAAATGTATCACTTATTCATTTAAACCTGTGCTCATTTTGGGCCTAGGAGACCAGTGGGTGGTCCTATCGGTGATTGACAGATATAGCTATATGCACAGTCAGTACAAAGATAGCTTTCTATCACTAATAAGACCACTTACTGGACTCCTAAGCTCAGAATGAGCAGAGATTTAAATGAATGAACTACAGGTTTTACTGAATCCGTTTCTATAAATCTGTATATAAGTTCAGCTCCTCCTGCTCTATAACCTGTTACCTGTAGTTTTCACTGCATTTTCATGGTGACAGGTTCCCTTTAAGAACCTTTTGCGCTGGTCAGTTACTGGCCAAAATGATCACTCTTTGTCAATCACTGGCCTGTGTAAAAGACTTGCTGAGCAGCTGACAGTCGAGCAAATGCTTGTTCATCGGCTTATTGGATCTTTTATTTTGGCAGCACTTTTCCCTGTGTAACCATGGGAAGTGCAGCTGACAAGGTAAACAAATGCCTGCTCTAACCATTTGAAAATGAATGCAGTCATTCATTTAGGCAGTTATCTACCTTTATAAATACGTTATTTTTCGCCCTATAAGACGCACCTAGGTTTTAGAGGAGGACAATAAGAAAAAATATTTTTCATTAGACCTCAGATCAGACTAGCAATCAGACCCCCAATGTTAATCAGACCTCAGCTCACAGCCCCAATCAGACCCCCAGATCAGACCTCAGCTCAGACCCCAATGTGAATGACCCCCAATCAGACCTCATATAAGAGCCCAAATATAAATATAAATGAGACCCCAGATCACCCCCATGCCCCAGATCACCGCCGCCGCTTCTCACCTCCAGCGCTCTTCTTTTTCTTCCTGCCACGGCTGTGCTGTGTCCTGACGCGCATTGGAAGTACTCATTAGTATTCGCCCCATGAGGCGCACTGACATTTTTCTCCCACTTTGAGGGAAGGGGAAAGTGCGTCTTATGGGGGAAAAACTATGGTATCATCAAACGAGCACCGATCAAAATGCTGTATGTTTAGTTGGCAGTCATTACACGGATAGAAATCTTCCCATGTAAAAGGACCCTTACAAGCCTGTATTATACTCCAGAGCTGCACTGCTATTCTGCTTATGTGTTTATTGTGTATATGCATTACTTATCTTGTATCCTAAGTAAAGGCCCTATTACACGGGCAGATAGAGCAGACGATTGCTGGGAGGGAAGCGTTCCCTCCCGGTAATCGCCTGCTCGCTAGAGGAGGAGACCGCTGCTGTTACATGCAGCGATCTCCTCCTCATTATAGGGACAAGCGATTGCTAATGCATCTCTCGTCCCTATACTGTCTCATTGTTTGCTGGCAGCAGTGCACCTATTACATGGCATGATCATTAGCCGTGAGTTGTTAGCGATCATCTTTACAATAATCTGCCCGTGTAATAGGGCCTTCACATTCTGTATTATACTCCAGAGATGTACTCACTGTTCTACAAGCTTAGACTCCTTGATTGTTCATTTTTGTTTCTTATTTTAATTGACAGAGATTTAGAGAAACAGAGGGAAGACTCAGCATCTGACGTCTTAAAGAAGAAGCAAGAAGCAGAGGCTGCAGTGAGTATTGCCTTCATTCCCCTGCCCATTCTATAATACAGATATAGGAGTTAAATTCAGCCCCGTATAATGACCTAGATCCATGCATGCCATGTTTCCCGTTATACTGAGAGCTGTGAACCTCCACTTTATCAGTGGAAAATAGGGCAGAAGATCTGCACTTGCTCCTCACCGCTCTCTGCCTAATTATGCCATTTATTGATGCTGTGACTCAAACATTTACTGTTTCTGGTATAGAGCATCAAATAGGCCGCACCAAACACACCACAAGCAATAAAGTTTTATTTAACTCTGTCCTCACCCAGTCCATACTGGATATTTAGAGTGAAATATGCAGATCACTTCTCTTAGCTGCATCAATACTATAAGGGTCCTTTCACACTGGCATTTTTGTTTTGCGGCATAGAGTTCCGTCCTCGGCGCTCTATGCCGGTAAAATCCTGATCAGGATCATCCCCATGCATTCTGAATGGAGAGAAATCCGTTCAGGATGCATCAGGATGTCTTCAGTTCAGGACCAGAATGTTTTTTGGACGCAGCAAATACTGCAGCATGCTGCGCTTTTTGTTCTGTCCAAAAATCCTGAACACTTGCCGCAAGGCCGGATCCGGAATTAATGCCCATTGAAAGGCATTAATCCGGATCCGGCCTTAAGATAAACGTCGTTTCGGCGCATCGCCGGATCCGACGTTTTGCTTTTTCTCAATGGTTACCATGGCAGCCAGGACGCTAAAGTCCTGGTTGCCATGGTAAAATGGAGTGGGGGAGCAGTATACTTACCATCCGTGCGGCTCCTGGGAGCGCTCCAGAATGACGTCCGGGCGCCCTACACGCATGGATCACGTGATCGCACCGGGTGCTCTGACGTCATTCTGGAGCGCCCCGGGAGCCGCACGGACTGTAAGTATACCGCTCCCCACTACTACTATGGCAACCAGGACTTTAATAGCCTCCTGGCTGCCATAGTAACCTGAAAGCATTTCGAAGACTGATCAGGATCCTGATCAGTCTTCTAATGCTTCAGGCGACTTGCGTTCTGACGGATCCGGCGGGACGGAAGTGCCTGCCGAATCCTCAGAACGCAAGTGTGAAAGGACCCTAAGTTGTATTTTTAAATTTTTATTTGTGGTAAAATAAAATAAAAAAAATTGATTTTGAGGACATGGCAGCTGTTTAGTATGTTTTTATTTTTTTATTTAGCAATTTTTGTTTCATTTCTTCAAGTCAGAACTGTGAAAATTGTCCAGGCTACCAAAAACCGTGTCCGCAAGGGTTAAAGGGGCTTTCCAAATATTTTTTTCTTTTACAGGCAAGGAAGGTATTTGAATAACGTAAAAAATACACTTACTGTCCTGATCCCCTCTGTTCCAGCCACTGCTCCTTTCCTACCCTCTGCTTTTAGCCATTATGTTCCCGTATACCACACATGGCAGCTGCAGCCAACCACTGGCCTCAGCAGTATATGGCACAAGACCGCTGAAGCCAGCAGTTGGATCTAGCGGAGCCACCGGAACGGATATAGTTCAGGACAGGAAGTATGTAATTTTTTTTTATTATTATAATAGCTTCCCGTCTTTAAATTGAAAAAAAAAAAAAAACTCTGACATTGGCAGCCCCTTTAAAAGACCCTAGGGCTGGTAGACCATTTGTCCTGCTGATACGTTATTTTAGATATTCCTAAGCAAATGCCTGTTTCCACTGAAAGACCCCAGTGCTGTTTAGTCATATTTCCTATTGTTAGACACTTAGGTGTGCCCTAACAATTGCCTGTGCTTTTTAGGCTAGTTTCACATATGCAGCAAGAGATCCGGCAGAGAAGAGCCTGCTCAAGCTCTTGGGATACGGCATTGCCAAAGGGGACCTGACTGCCCGCTAACCCGGCGGTTCCGGCGGAGATCTGTCCGATTCTCTGCATATTCTACTTCTCTGTTGGACCAGCCTGTCGGATCTCTTGCCGCATAGGTGAAACTAGTAGAAGCAAATGGACTGGAATACAGATACATAGCAGTACATTAGAGATAAAAATGGGATGAGATTTTTTTAGAAAAATCAGTAAAAAAAAAAAAATGTGTATATATATATATATATATATACATTTTTTTTAAAATAATAAATAGACCTCATTAAACATACATCCAAAACATTGAATAAAATACACAGTGGGAGACAAAGAATCTTAAATCCCATCTCCTTTACTCCCCTCTACCCCTCAGCCATCAGCAACTTTTAGGTTAACTTTTCCTTTCATTTTTCAAAAAAAATTAAAAATTTCTAAAACGTGATCCTCATTGTTGTCTTCTGGTTTTGTAGGTGCGATTAATGCAAGAGTCTGTGCGGCGGATCATAGAAGCTGAAGAGTCTAGAATGGGTACGGGTGAACTTCTTTTGCTCATCTGTTAATTTCTTGTCATTTTATTATTCGTGTGTATTGAGCATTACTCTTCCCCTTATCAGTAGTGAGCACTGATCTGACAGTGTCAGACTCTGTAGGGACGCACCATGTTGACAAGTTGTCCATTTATTTATGCATTTCCAGGAGTAGTAACAGAGGAATGGCATAATGCTGGATTGTAAAAAATGATGCAGCAGAATTGCTATTTCATTGGGACTGCAAGCATTTATTAAAACAGACATGTCAGGAGAGCTGACAGGATCTCTAAATTTCACAAGCTAAGGTTATTTTTGTGTTTCAGGCTTGATAATATTGAATGCTTGGTATGGCAAATTTGTTACCGACAACAGCCGGAGAAATGAGAGAGTGAAAGTCATTGATGTGACGGTGCCCCTGCAGTGCTTGGTCAAAGACTCTAAGTTGATCCTCACAGAAGCTTCAAAGGTAACTGCACTAAAGCTTCCTTCCAGGATGAAGGTTTGCCCACTGTCCCTTTATGCTGGCAGCTGACCCTGGCTGTCTTTCCTCCTCCTTAGGCTGGACTGCCTGGGTTCTATGACCCATGTATTGGGGAAGATAAAAGCCTAAAGATCCTCTACCAGTTCAGAGGGGTTCTGCACCAAGTCATGTCTGGAGACAACGAGCCACTTAGGATACCAAAGCAGTGTGAGTTTATATTCTAAGCTTTTTATGTGAACAAGGATTGTACAGGTGTGGGATGTTACCACCCCCCTCCTCTCCGTATCATCAAAGAGGTATAGTAACTAAAGTTCCCAGATATTACCACCAAATGCCCAGATAATTCATGTCATAAAAGCCCAAAGCATGCCACACAGTGCCCAAATATCTAGTGCCATTGTCCAGACTTTGCCCAGATAATGTCATAAAAGCCCAGACTGTTTCACATAGTGCCCAAATATCTAGTGCCGTAGCCCAGACAGCGCCACCCAATGTCCAGATAATTCATGTCATAAAAGCCCAGACCGTTCTACACAGTGCCTAAATGTATCTAGTGCCATAAAATGCCCAGACAGCTCCGCACAATGCCAAGACAAATAGTGCCCAAAAACCACTGTCCAGTTCCCGAATAGATGCAACCATACAGAGCCCAGGAAATTATTACATATTATACCCAAACAATACCTCACATTGCCCCAATAGTGTCCATATGAATAGTGCCATACTACTATCATTAATGTGGATTTTCCAGGAGCTCAATATTGATGGCCTGTCCAACTCCCAGCACTCCCATCGATCAGCTGTTTTTTGAGGTCGTAGTGCTCTAGTGAGTGCTGCAGCTTCCTCACAGCATGTTAAGCACAGCACCGTCCTTTGTATAATGGTCATACCTGGTATTGCAGCTCAGGCCCATTCACTTGAATGGCACTGAGCTGCAAATAGGCCATGTGCCACAGCACTCACCAGAGGGACACAACCTCTTCAAATCTCTTCTAGATATTGGTGATCCTATCCTAAGTATTAGGGATGAGTAAATCGAGCTTCAGATCCAAGATCCGAAGTTAATTTTCTCAAAACTTTGTTTTAATGCTGTACAGAGATCTCCATACAGCATTAAAACATATGAGCTCTCGCGAGGAAAATTCGTTATCGCCAAAGTCTTGCAGTACTTTGGTGAATAACTTCAGGATTTGATTATCGAACTTGAAAAAAAACACTTTAAAACTTGGATGCGAAGTCGGCTTCAGTACTGAGGTACCAACAGTTTTTTTTTTAATTATTCACCGAAGTCTCACCGGAGCCTATACATTAGAATGCGGCAAAGAGACGGATCTCTGCACAGTATTCAAACAAAGTTTTGACCGAAGCTACTTTGGATCTAGGATCCGAAGCTCGCTTTGCTGATCACTACTGAGGACAGGCCATCCTCCCAGAAAACTCCTTTAATTCAATATAGTGCCACCCTACTATCAATAAATGCAGTATAGTGCCCTTATCCTGCCTGTACTTCCTGTTTAGATGCGTAGGACACGGTTTTCTTACTGCCTGTGGTCTGCCTGTCACATACAGCAGCGTGCAGTATTAACTCAAGAGGCCTTGGATAGGGAGATAAGTGCACCTCGGGCCCTTAAAGAGGACCTTTCACCGATTTAAAAACTAAAAACTAACTATACCTGTGGGCAGAGCGGCGCCCAGGGGTCCCCCTGCACTTACTTGTATGTCTGGGCGCCGCTCCGTTCGCCCGGTATAGGCTCCGGTGTCCGAGCTCCCTCTGTTGTATGGGGCGGGGACTTTGTATCAGGCGTGTCCCTTGCTGCAGTGCTGGCCAATCACAGCGCACAGCTCCTAGCCTGGCTATGAGCTGTGCGCTGTGATTGGCCAGCTCTGCAGCAAGGGACACGCCTGATACAAAGTCCCCGCCCATACAACAGAGGAGCTCGGACACCGGAGCCTATACGGCGAACGGAGCGGCGCCAGACATACAAGTAAGTGCAGGGGGACCCCTGGGCGCCGCTCTGCCCACAGGTATAGTTAGTTTTTAGTTTTTAAATCGGTGAAAGGTCCTCTTTAAGGATACTTTGAAAGGTAGCAGTATTGCCACCCCCATCCCCATTTCCACAACGCATCTTGAATTTTCTAGCATTTTACATTTCACTTCCACATAAAAGTAGATCGTGCAAGGAAAGCAAGCAGAGCCTGGTAACATCCTCTCACAAAGTCGCCTCTGATATTAGCCCTTTGTGTGATTTCATGATCGGCTCCTTTTCTTCTCTATTCTTTCAGCTCACAAGATCGACGCGGACGGCTAGCCTATACCAAGAGCAGAATTTTGATACTCAAAACTCATATCCGACACCTGGAACATCTACCCTGGATTATCTGCACATGATTCCAACAAGCTGAATTTTTTAAGACTATATCCATTATTAAAAAAGAAGAAACAAAGTTGTCAGAAATAATATATGTTGTAGTATTAATGAGCATATTCCGATAAAGTGGCATTGTTTTACCAGAGCCATATTCTCCTTTAAGTAAGGTTCAATCGGTTTTACCCCTTGGTGCATTCATAACAATTGGTCTTCAACTCGTGCTTCTCTGCCTGTTGTGGAACTACAACTCCTAGCTTGCTCTGATACGCTTTAAGTTGTAGTACTTCAACAGCTGGCGTGAGTTACGTGTGGAGATGTCTTTGTTGCTGAACACCCAACTTCTTCTATCTGTTACATGATGTATGCATCTATATATTATTCTGCCTTTAAGGGAGCACTACCCATCAGTGGGACTAAACTGTAATACCACACACAACCTGCGGACAGGTGTGGCACTGTTTTTGAAAGAAAGCTGCCATGTTTTTTTAAATCATGGACTATCCCTTTAAAATCAGCAGTGTTATTAAACGAATTAATGAAGATCGGTTACACCTATGGTATGTAAAGTTTTCTCAAGGATCCCTGTGCTGGAGATATGTGACATAAAGTAGTTAATCATGAGAGCAGAAAAAATTGTGGCCGTCCTGACAGCCATCCCAGCACTATAGATAGTTTCTCTCCTGCTTGATGTTGCTGATAATAGAGAACAATAGATCATTTTGTTTACTGGGATTAGATTTTAGGTTTAGTGCCCCTTTAAATGCATTTGGAGGCAGCCATTTGCAACCATAAGTATGGAAATGCATTCGACTAAACTGGACATGTCTGCAGCCCTGGATATGCAAGGATAGGGTTTTTAATTAATTTTATGCCCAGTTACCATCTAAGCTATGCCTTGCACTGCTCTAGCAATTCCATTGGTCCAGAGACTGTATAAGCAGTTGGGTTCAGACTTATGGGATTGGCCTATCAGAATCCAGACGGCAATATTCTGGGGTTTTGGTGCATAATTTTCGGTTCTTTCAGAACACTTTCAGAAAGTAGGAAGGCCCAAAAATCTGGAATCACACTGGATCTGTGAATATCTGACTGCAGGAACTTTTTTTCCTTCTACCATGCCAAAAATTTCAAATGAGTTCTAGCGTTTGGCTGGGGACATGTGCCAGGAGGCAGGGACCTATTTATTGAATATATATGTATACAGGTTTTATTAGACTTTTTTTTTTAATTGCACATCTACTTTTTTGCAAAGTCTCCTCCTTGGCCTATCCTTGAAATTGCACCGTTTATTTTCCTTTGCTCACTGTTAGCCCTCTCCCACAGAGCAGCTTCTTGTGCTATATTTTAGCGCAGGGCCTCCCTTGTAAACTCCTTACACACGCTGTTATCCTCTAGGCTGAGAGAGTGGAATATAAGATGATATGTTGTGTGTCTACATGGGAGGGGGGTTCCTTGGTGCAACCACAAGGCTTTTATTTGTCTAACCCATGATAGATTTCATTAACAGCTCCACAGCAGACTGTGCTCCCTGGATGTCAGTCCCCCTCATCTTCTGCCAAACAGAAAGTTCGCCCTGAAAATGTCCATCCAGGAGACCTAAGCAGGGATTTGCATGAAAAGGTTCATTTTCTACTTCCTCCTCCACGCAGCAGAAATAAATACAATGTGAAATAAACCAGGATATTTTTCCAAGTCTTGCTGATTCTTGAGGAATTGACTTTTCTTTTAAAATGGGGCATTTTCACTTGTCACTTATATAAGAAGGTGTTGGTTTACTCATGTCTGGTCTGAGGTTTCCGTCAGCATACATAGTTCAGTCACATTTCATTACATATTATACAACATGTACTCATTATTCTGCTGGTTGTCTATGTATACATACATTGCTTGGGGTACTTCCACACTAGCGACATGGCTATCCGGCAGGCTGTTTCGGCGGGTGAACAGCCCACCGAATCCACCATGCCGCAAGTACCCGTGTGCTGCCGCTCCCCATTGACTATAATAGGGGTGGGGGCGGAGCTGCGGCGCAGCACGGCCAGAGATTGCTGGACTACAATTACTGCAGCTCCGACTTTTTAGTCCGGCGATCACTGCCGTGCTGCACTGTAGCTCTGCCCCCATTATTGTCAATTGGGATGGAGCGGCAGCACACGGGTACTTGCGGCATGGCGGAAAGTACCCTTGCACTGTACTGATTCTGAGTTGCATTCTGTATTATACTCCGGAGCTGAAGTTACTATTCTGCTGGTGAAGTAACTGTGTACACACACTACTTATCCTGTACTGATCTTGAGTTACAGCCTGTATTATACTCCAGAGCTGTACTCACTATTCTAACAGCTGAATGTAATGATACCTTTCACTTAGCAATCTGTCTCTTCACTCTGTGAGTGGTTAAGTGCACAGAGGATGGCCCAGAGCTACTCTGTGCACCCTTGTTTCCTCTGCCAGCCCTTCCCTCTACTTTTTTTGAAAGGACCAGGTTAGGGTACTTTCACACTTGCGGCAGGACGGATCCGACCTGCCGCAAGTGGCCGTGCATTGCCGTGCTGCCGCTCCGTCCCCATTGACTATAATGGGGCGGGGGGCGGAGTTACGGCGCAGCACGGCAGTGCACGGCAAAGAATGCCAGACTGAAAAGTCGGACATGCAGGAGTTTTAGTCCGGTGATCTCCAGCCGCGCACTGCCGTGCTGCGCCGTAGCTCCGTCCCCCGCCCCATTATAGTCAATGGGGACGGAGCGGCAGCACGGCAGTGCACGGCCACTTGCGGCAGGAGCCTGCCGGATCCGTCCTGCCGCAAGTGTGAAAGTACTCTTACTGCCTAGTTATCTCACCTGGCCATGTCAGTCAAGCTCCCTATTAAAGGGGCATTGATCACTTAACCTCAGGATTCGTCATCAGTTTTGGATTGGTAGAGGTTGGACTTTCAGCAACCCCTGTGATCAGCTGAAGGTGCTTCAGCAGCAGTGCGAGACCTGCGTTCTCTTTAGTATTTATCCGCATACCCTTGACATTGTAGTGGTGGTGCAGTGTAGTTACAGCTTCCTCTCCTATTCACTTGAATGGGACAAATAGCTGTAATTACACTGTACAGACACTGCAATGTAGATGGTGTTCAAGTAAACACTAGCAACGCAGCCTCTTCAAACAGCTGATCGTCGGGGGTGCCAAGATTCGGACCACCACCAGTATGAAATTGATGACTTGTCCTGAGAATATGTCATTTATTTCATGAAACCGAAATATCTCTTTAAGCCCTTTTGCAGAGCTTGCTATTAAAGTGTTGTCTCACGTCAGCAAATAGCATTAAAACAAGGCTAATGTATTGTTATTATCCATATTGCTTCATTTTTCCATCACATTATACACGGTTTGCTTCCTTGGTTATGACCACCCTGCAATCCATCAGTGGTGGCTGTGCTTGCGCGGTCATCCAGCTCAGTAGGTGCACTTGCACATTTTAAACACCAGTGATGCCATTATAATGAAGTAATGGGAATATCTCACAATTGTAGCATTTTTCTAACATAAAGTAAGTCACTAATTTTTATTTTCCTACTGCCCCCGTTCTTCCCTTCTCCATACATTATATTGGCATGGCACAGCAGTCTGGACTGAGTAACTGAGCGCAGCTTTGAGTGCTGACAGTGGGGGAACGGGGAGCAGGACAATAAGAAATGGCAATTTGTGCAGTGATACTCATGTATTTTTGCAGATAATAGTCCACAACCATAGGGACATATTCCCTTTAATCCTTTCCCAACCAGCACCATACAGCTAAAGCGTGCAGATCGGGTGGGTGCAGGAGCTGCGCCCCCTGATCACAGCAGGGATCTGGCGCATTAACCCTTGCTATGCCCTCGGCATGTGTGGGGTATGTGAAGGGAGCACAAAAGTTGTATGTTCCCCAAAATGGTACTAATCAAACGTTCATCTCATCACGCAAAAAATAAGACCCTACAAAAGCTCAAAAATTCTAAAAAATAGCAACACAAAAACAAGATATTTTTCTTTTCAAAAATGCTTTTACTGTGTAAAACTTAATAAAAAGAAATAATAGACACATTCGGTATCGCAGCATCTGTAAAAACCTGCTCTATAAAAATATCACATATGCCCCCTCAGGTGAATGCTCTAAAAAATAAAAACTATGCCAAAACAACCATTTTTTGTCACCTTGGCTCACAAAAAATGTAATACCCAGTGATCAAAAAGTCATATGTCTCTCAAAATGGTACTAATAAGACCATCATCTCAGCAAAAAATGAGACACTACCTAAGACAATTGCTCAAAAAATAAAAAAAAATATTACTCTCAGAAAATGGCCACACAAAAACAAGATTTTATTCTTTTTAAAAATGATTTTACTGTGTAAAACAAAAATAAAAAATAGACACATTATGTATTGCCGCATTCGTTAAAACTTACTCTATAAAGTATCACATGATATACCCCCTCAGGTGAACGCTGTAAAAATAAATAAATAAAAACTGTCCCAGAACAGTTATTTTTTTGTCACCCTACCTTACAAAATATCGAGTGATCAAAAAGTCATATGTACCCCATGCATATAAAAGTAAATAAAAATATTTGGTATTCTGCCATCAAAAAAATGTCAGAACTATTATAAATTTAAATATATACGGTAGGTATGGTGAACTTCATAGCAGTAAGAAATAATGCCCTCAGTGGCGTGCCGGGGCGAGGGATTTCCGCAACAGCTGTCGGGGGTGCGGGATGTAATGAGCGCTTCTATCAATACAGATAGAACCACTCATTGTTAGAGCACTGAGGAGCTGGCGGTACTTTCACTTACTGATCGTTCACCTCCACATGCTCCTTCCCTCTTCCAGGCTGTCTGCTTCACCATTCAGCCCTGCAGACACAGATCACACTGTCAGGCTGTATAGGAGGAGCCTGCAGGCCTGGGAATGTGCCTGTGCTCCTCCCACACAGTTCTGCAGCACGATCTGTGTCTGCAGGGTACTGCTAGAGGTGATCTGATCATCAGGAACAGGACAAGGTGAATATTTACTGTTTTTATTTTATTAACACTAGGGGGGGCACAATATGAGCTTTACAACTATTATGGGGACACAGAAAGGGCATTACTACTGTGGGGGGGTACAGAGAGGGAATTACTAATGTGAATGGGCTTAGCAACTGTTATGGGGGCACAGAGAAGGCATAACAACTGTTATGGGCACAGAGAACATAACTACTATGAAGGGAGCACAATGTGGGGATAACTACTGTGAGGGGCAGGGTACAATGATGGCATAACTATGCTGAAGTGGGCACAGAGTGCATAACTACTGTGAAGGGGGAACAAAGTTGCATTACGGTGAAGGGGCACAGAGAGAACATACTGTAACTACTGTGAAGGGGTCACCATGAAGGGATAACTTATGAGGGGGCACAATATGAGCATAACTACTGTGAAGCTGCACATCCCACGGGTCCCTGTCCTACTGTACAGAGACATAGTGTTTCTGCCAGGAGAGCGGCATGGCGCTGGATTACAGTTCCTGGTCCTGCAGTCTAGCAGGTCAGATTCCCTGGCTGTCAGTGACAGCTGGGGATCTGAGGAGAAGACAGAAGCAGTTTGATACTCATTAAGCGCTATGCAGTGACTAGAGGAAGCCTGGTGTCTCGGGGTCAGAGGAAAACAAAGCTCTGCCTTGTACAAAGTCCTCCCCAGGGGGCTGGTTTCCCCTTTAACTGGAGCTTGTTTGAATGCCCCAGTTGCAGTGGAAATAGGGAGAAACACTAAAAAAAAGTCTCCGTGTCCCCCAAAGGTCTTTTACAAATAAGTAAAATAATTATTTATAAAATTGATAACAATTAAAAAATATAAATTTACAAATGAAAGAAAAAAGTTGGGAAGAAAATTCAATGTTCCATAGAGTTCTTTTAAAGAAATATTATGTACCAAAAATACATAAAAAAAATAATAATGGCGGTTCACATCACCGTTAAGGATTCAGCTTTTGTTTAGCAGAATCCATAAGACAGAAGTCAAAATGGAGACCTTTAAGAGGCATTCCGTTTTGATACGTCATAATAGAAGTATATGGGAATCATAATGGATATGTCCTTCCCGTTATGCAAGACGGAAAACAAAGTCCTGTCGACAGGACTTTTTTTCCGTTCTGCATAACGGAAACCAGACGGATCCATTATAATTTCCCATAGACTTCTATTGTAATTGAAAGCAAAACTGAATGACTTTTAAAGGCTTCTGTTTTGCATTTCGTCATAATACAAGTCTATGGGCAGCATAACTGATCCGTCCTGGTTTCCGTTATGCAGGACTGGACTCCTATATAATGGAAACCAGGATGAATCCGTTATGCTGCCCATAGACTTGCATTATGAAGGATCAAAACGGATTCCCTCTTAAAGGCTTCTGTTTTTACTTCCATCTTATGGATTCCGTTATAATTATGTTATAACAGAAAACAAAAACGGAATCCATAACGGTGATGTGAACCTGCCCTAATAAAGAATTTTTTTTTTTAAATAAGAAAGTAAAATACAAATAGGGCAAAATATAAAAAAAAAGTGTCAGTGTCCCCCTAAAGGTCTTTTTATGAACTCTTGGGTGGCAGAAATATATTTAAAAAATGATAAAATATACATAAACACCCACACCAACCAAAACCATCGCCATTGTACATTTTACCGGTATATAACAATACGACCGACACAAAGTGGGTCATTAAGGCCTTTTTAGTCCTCGGTTATTAAAGGGTTAACCAGTAAGCTCTTTTTCCACTAGTAAGGCCATGCACACAAACCTGTTTCTTGTCCGCATCCTGCTTTTTTTATTTGCAGGTCGTTCACTTAGTGAATCTACAAAAGATACGGACAAGACACTGTGGGCTGTCCCCATCTGTATGCCTGTTCTACGGCCTCGCAAAAAAAAAAACATGTCCTATTTTTGGCATTATGGACAAGGATAGGACTGTTCTATTAGGGGTCGGACGTTCCAAAACGCGTAACGCACATGGCGGTATCTGTGTTTTGTGGATCTGCAATTTGTGGACTGCAAAACATCCAATGGTCGTGGGCATGAGCCCTAAGGGAAAGTGCTTACTGGTTATTGCAGGGCACCTATCCCTGGGCGGCAAGAGGCAGTATTATCCAGTGAGAGACACCCTCTGCAGTGATGGAAAGCGCTTATTTATAAATATGAGGAAATATGCAACTTTATGGGGTTTTCTGGTAAAAAAAAAATTTTCTTTACGGGAAATCCCTTTAAGCCCCTTTACACTGCATAATATTTGTCCAATTACTGGTAACAAGTGTTCATAGGGGGACACATTCCTGATAACCACCCTGTATACTCGGGCCGCTGACCCGACAAGCAATGGTTTGTCGGCTGATTTGCATATTTTCTCAGGATGAAGATGTTCGATTATAGTCAGAACATCTCCCTGTGTAATCATGGATTTTCTACCGATAATCAATAGAACTAAATGAGGGAGGATTGACTCTGGTAGTGATCATTCCTCCCTATTCACTTTGTATCAGCTTGTGTAAAAGGCCGCTGCAAACAACACCTTAGGGTTGCCACTGAATGCCCCATTCGCTTTTTTTTTTTGTCCCCTCAACTGCTGCAAAAAATGGAATAGAAAGTCAAATGTAAATATGAATATATTTACTATATAAACTATATAAATTTAGTCATCACTTCATTTTTATTGCACAGTGAGGGACATTTATCAAGACTGGCATGAGATGCATCTAATTTATTAAAGGTAAGGTGTCATCAGAAAATGACCCATTGTTTAAATCACATTTTTATGTTAAACTAATTTTTAAAGAATTTTTGATTGACGTTATTTTTAATTTTCCATGTCAATATCCATTTTAAAACAAAACCCATCAAATCCTGCAGTTTTCGCACTGGCCATTAAGTCTAATAATAGGCGTCACTTCTTGGACTGTACAGATCCCTTTACTGCAGTTACCTGCTTATCTGTCATTATAATCCTGCCTATAATAATATTACCTCTGTGTATAACTAAAGGTAGGTTTAGATGGGCCGACTGAGCGTCCGATTGTAAACTGCTCGTTTAGAGAAGAAAATCTAAGTGCAGCGATCTCCTTCTCTGTATGAGGACGATGGATCTCTATTGCGATCTCTGGCCCTCATACAGAATCATGGCTTCTGAGCAGCAGATTGCTGTTTAGACAACACGACCTGCTGCTCAGGAGCCATGAACGGTGATGCCTGTACAAGTGACGAGATCACCCGATGAACGAGCATTTCTCTAATTCAGGCATGCTCAACCTGCGGCCCTCCAGCTGTTGTAAAACTACAACTCCCACAATGCCCTGCTGTAGACTGATAGCTGTAGGCTGTTCGGGCATGCTGGGAGTTGTAGTTCTGCAACAGCTGGAGGGCCGCAGGTTGAGCATGCCTGCTTTCATTGGGTGATCGGCGGCACGTTTAGACGGCCAGATACATTTTGTACAAAATTATTTGGGCCCGTCTGCCAAACGTCAAGATATCTATAAGACGGGAACCTAACACTAAATACCACATTCACTGGTGCCATGCTGGCGTCCAATCACATTCAGGGATGTTTGGCAGACGGGCCCAAATAATTTTGTACAAAATGTATTTGCCAAGAGTCTCAAATTTGTTAAATAAGTATAGCATTGGCACCAGAATATTTTCTTTAATATGGCATTATTGTACTTTATTTGATTTGCAGAGTGCTGTCGCATTGTATATATTTTTTTGCTTTCAGCCATGGCGACGTGCACCTGCGCACTGGGATGTGCTGACTGACCGCCAATTTTTCTTTGCAATTTAGATGGCCAGATGATCGGGAATGCTGGCAGTGAAGAAGGTTCTGTTCAGGCACAAAATCACTGGTGGGGATGGTCTTAGAGATCAGATATAAGATCTTCTTTTATTTTAGCGCAGGTACATAAAAACAACGCGTTTCGGGGGATTCAGGCCCCTTTCATCAGGTTTTACAATAATACAGGCACATATAGGGTATATATACACCTAAAAAACGCCAAAAAATGTATCTGTGGGTGGTGACCAACTCATGGGGCCACCCGGGGCTACCCTCCAATTGGCAAGTGTGGTACTAATAATATCCATCATTATGTATTGAGGGTATGGAATCAATAAATAATTGTGGGATAGAAGATGGTCTGTGTGCTTTATTTGTTATTTTTATTGTTAAAAAACAGTATTTTTAAATGATATATGTATAGTCAGCAGTTTGAAGGCCTGTGGGGTCACGTGATCGCTAATCTGCGGTCACGTGACCATTACTATGGCGACCTGCAATGCTGGATGGGAAACCAGAGCTGTTTGAAGGCTTGTTTTTGCAGGGTTTGATCCCTTTTTATTCCTTTTTTTCTTTTCTTTTTTTTTTTTGCGGGGGTGGGTCATGGCTGAAAAGACAACAAATTTAAGTATTTTAAAATTTTCCCCCCTGTGACATTCTCTGAGTATCCTAAGTATTTTATATTCTAATAGTTTTTACATTTTTGAAAGTGACAATACCAATTATGTTTATTTTTTGTTTATTTTATACGTGAGGCGGGATAATTTAAATGTTTTATGTATTTTGTACTGTAAATTTTAGTCCAAATAGGGGGACTTAAATATGTGATGTCTCTTGTACCATAGATTGCAATACAATACTACTAGAGTCCATGAGACTTCGACAAGCATTCTATGAAGCCCTGTCACTTACTATTGCAGGCCAAGGAGCCTTCACGAAGCCACAGGCTGCCATGGTAATAAATTGGAACCCTGTGATATACACTGGGGGCTCAGACTGGAGGACAAATGGAGACCCCTCCACCTGTCTAACCCCTCAGATGTCACAATCACCACTGACATTTACTTATGATTAAGTGTATAGTAATGTGCACGTCCACCTACTGAGCTGTGTGCTGATGGTCACACATGCTCAGCCACCATTGCCACAGCCAGTTCTCTGCACAGTAATCCTCTTTTCTCTGCAGAGAAGCTCATGGTAATAGCTTTCTTCCCTATGTTAACTGCAAAGGAGCGAATAACATATGCAATATTACATTTTGACCACAAAGTGGCACCATACTATGTAAGTAAATTCTTAACAGTGTGTACCTTAAATGATAATCATGCTTCCTTTTATGATCTATAAAATGAATATGACTTGCAATAGTGAGACAACCTGTTTAATGACCAAGAAATTAATTTTTATTCTCGTATCATTGCAGTCCAAAACCCATAACTCTTTTATTTTTCAGTTGTTGTAGCGGTGTCAGGTCTTGTTTTTTTTCCAGGATGAGTTGTATTTTTTTAATGGCACCATTCTGGGTACATATAATTTATTGACTAGGGACAAAAACATCAATCATGCCATTTTTATTTGTGGCTTTTTTTTGTTTTTTACGGAGTTAAAATGTTTTTATTTTATTTTTTAGTACTTTTGCACAATAAAAACACTGAAAAGAAAAAATTCAAGACACACATTTTTATTTTTCCATCAACATAGCTATATCAGGGTTGTTTTTTTGTTGCAGGATGTTGTATTGTTTATTGGTAGTTTTTGGGACACATAGAGAGATGAACAAATTGATTATAATGAACTGGATTTTGTTATGAATTTCCCAAAACCTTCCTATTTCGGTGTATCCAAAGCTTTTGCAATTTGTTTCGTATTAACTGCTTAACCCTGGGTTCACACCTGAGCGTTTTACAGCGCGTTCAAACGCGCTGTAAAACGCTCAACACATGAAAACCAATGCATCCCTATGGGAGTGGTTCACACTTGCGCGTTTTACAGCGCGTAAAAACGCGCTGTAAAACGCCCGATGCATAAGCTCGTTCAGGAGCGTTTTTTTGGGCGTTTGTCGCGCTTTTCCTCCCATAGACTTCAATGGGAACGCGCGTTTAACGCGCGTTTAGTGTAGAGATGCCCTTTTTTAATTGGTCTCCAGACCAATTAAAAAAAGTCTCCAGAGTCACGAACGCTCGTAAAACGCGCGTTTACTATTGCCAAAAACGCGCATAAAAACGCGCGACTAAAACGCGCGTAAAACGCGCGTCTTAGAAACGCTCAGGTCTGAACCCAGTGTAAAAGTTGCGTAATCCATTTTACAGAACAGAAGACAGCAGCACATGGAAGATGAACAAGAGCATCATATGACCCCAGGAAGTAATCTGACCTGCGGTCTTGCTCAGGGTACCTTGTGTGATGCCAGCGGTCCTTGCCCTCCCTTCTCCCAGCACACACAGCCGTCAGAACGCTCACATTATCTACCACTACAGTGGTCTGTGCCAGCCTGTGTCTTCCGGTTCCTTCCTGGAGGGCAAGGCTGCTGGAGTAGTGGTGGTCCGTCCATGCCACACTGGCTGCAGTCTTCTCCTCTTACCTGCAGTGCCTCAGTCTGCCCATAGGGTGCACATGCTTCCTCTGGCTCTTAAAGGGCCAGTAGGTGCATACCCTAATTTGTCCAGACTGTGGCTAGCCTACCTACTGAATTTAAGGTGACTTCCTCTGTGAGAAGGTGCCTGAGCAATAGGTATCCTAGCTTTCTAGTCACTGCGAAGGTGCTGGGAGACTTGAAGCAACAATCATTTGACTGCTTCTATAATTCTTTGGATTACATTGTAATCCAAAGCATCATAACCTATCCCTGGTACACTGATAGGCAGCCTATTAAAAGGCAGATACTGATAGTAGGCCTGGGGGAGTTTGCTGAGTGCTGACAGCCAAAAGAACAAGCCCCCAAATGGGTACGCCATTTTATGGGAAAACCTTTCCGATAGCATTGCATATGTATGACATATTAGAAAAGTAATATGAATTATTTAAATGTTAATCATACTGCAAAGGGTTAATGTACTATACCTTATGCACCGTGTACCTCAGAGGTTGTGTATGGAGAGTAGGGAGGACAAAGTTAGTCATCCAGCCCCTTCTTTAGGCCTCATGCACACGGCCGTTGTTCGGGTCCGCGTCCGAGCTGCATATTTCACTTCAATGGGGCCGCAATAGATGCGGACAGCACTCCATGTGCTGTCCGCATCCGTTGTTCCGTGCCCCCGCAAAAAAAATAGAGCATGTTCTATTCTTGTCCGTTTTGTGGACAAGAATAGGCATCTCTATAATTAACGCGAAGCAGCTTCTGTGTTTTGCGGACCGCAAAACACCAACGGCCGTGTGCATGAGGCCCTACTGTATTGGTGTGTGCCTGTGTGAGACAGAGCGCAGCAATAGACAGGCAAACAAGTGAACCAGCCTCTAAGGCCCTATTCACACGTCTGCAATGTTCGTGCGCACCCATTCCGCAAATCTGCGGAACGGGTGCGGACGCGTTTATTTTGAATGGGGACGTGATGGATGCGGAGAGCACACACTGTGCTCTCCGCATTTGCGGAGCGCGCTGCCGATCTTCCGTCCGGTGGCTCCGCAATAATATAGAGCATGTCCTATTCTTGCCCGCAATAGCAGACAAGTATAGGCATCTCTATAGGGCTGGTGGCAAGGTGTGTTGCGGATCCACACAGCGGCCAACAGAATACAAGCCAGTGAAAGGTAAAACTTATAGTTAATCCTCATTCACACAGTCAGTGTTCGGTCAGTGATTTCTATCAGTGATTTTGAGCCAAAACCAGGTGCGGCTCTAAACAAAGAACAGGTGCAGATCTTTCCCTTATACCTCATGTCTGTGGAGGCCCCAATCCTGGTTTTGGCTGACAATCACTGATGGAAAACCACTGATGTGTGAATGAGGCTTTAGGGCTATGGACTTCACTTCCATTTGTTGGGACTAGTAGTTTCATATGTCTTGCCATACTTAAGAAACGGCCTGATCACTTGCTAAAATCTGCTGCCAGAGTGGGTACAGCGGAAATACCCATTCTGCAGGACCCCCCCCCCCCCCATTCTGCAGTTGTTTGCCAGCCTCTCACCCCCCCCTCCCCATTCTTGCATAACCCCTTTAAAGGGAACCTGTCACCGGGAGATTCACTGATAAAGCAGGCATGCCGCCTTGTAGGGCTCACTCTGCTAAATATAATAACACCTTTCACTTAATGATCTGTTGCTTTATTGTGGAGACAAAGTACTTTTAATCCATATGCTAATGAGCTGATTGGAGTCCAGTAGTTGATATGAGTCCAGTGTTTTTTCTATTCAGACCTGTAGCCACTCCCCTATTCACTTCTTCAGGTGTAACACTGGGTTCAGACCTGAGCGTTTTGAAGCCTAGCATTTTCTGAGCGTTCAAGAAGGGCGTTAACGCGGCTTTTTTTCTAGCGTTTTGGTAAATAGTGTAGGTGCGTTTGACGCGCGTTTATGTGATTGACTGCATAGTTGGCCAATGACCAATGATATAGTTTGGCCAATCTGAGTGCTTTAGAGGTGTGACATTCCATGGTGGCTGATCCAGTATGTTGCAAACTTTGAAAAACGCGCGTCCATAGGCGCGTTTTACGCTGCACAAACGCCCGAACAACACGCGTATCGCGTTTCCCATTGAAGTATATTGGCACCAAACGCTCGAAAAACGCCCGAATTAACGCGAACATACTTGCTTATGCGTCGGACGTTTTTAGGCGCATTCGAACGCGCATAAAAACGCGCAAGTGTGAACCACCCCCATTGGAATGCATGGTTCCTGTACTGTTGTGCGTTTTTTTGCGCGTTCGAACGCGGCGTTTTACGCGAAAGTGTGAACTGAGTGTAAAGGGGGCGTGGTTTAAAAAAATTACCTGCATTATAGCCAATACAAGCCTTGCTGCCTTTCACTTTAAAGCCTAACTGCCATACCCACGGTGACATGTCCCTTATCAGCCATCATGTGTTTATCACCCCATGAACAAACTAGCCCTAATTATAATTACTAACTTTAATGGTATATTCCTCCCTCTTTTTTTACCTTAGTAATTAACACCTTTGCATTCCCTGTTCTTCATTTTCCCGCCAAGTGAAAATCACCAAGATCACCAAGTGAAAGGTATCATATTCAGCAGAGCGAGCCCTACAAGGCAGTGTGCCTGGTTTATCAGTGAATTTCCTGGTGACAGGTTCCCTTTAAATCAGAACCCTGCCTAAAATATTCCTAAACTGTGTATTTTACTCTTTCTTATGTATAATGTTTTATGGATCTCTTTGATATGGATACAGGTGAGAAGATTGATGCCTGAATCTCCACTGATCTCCAGAATAAGGCCTCATGCACACGAACGTATTTTCTTTCGGCGTCCGTTCCGGGGTTTTTTGCGGACCGTATACAGAACTTTTCATTTCAATGGGACTGCGAAAAAAAAAAAACTAAGTTACTCAGTGTGCATTCTGTTTTCGTATGTCCATATTTTCTTTTAGCAAAAAAATAGAACATGCTCTATTATTGTCCGCATTATGGACCGCAAAATACATACGGTCGAATGCTTGAACCCTTTATCACTGTTCAAGGTTGATTCACACATAGCGTAACTTTATGCCACAACCAAAGCCACAGCAAAATCCAAGTCTTACATGATCATATGGATGCATATTTTTAATGGACTTGTTGCCAATTTCACTCTTTGTATTGCATTTCAAATGGTGAAAACTCAGCAAATATGCCCCAAAAAAAGCAGGTATTAATGAGTAAATTAGAAGTTTTGCTGATTTTTGTCCCATAACCCCCTCCCCCGCCCCAATACTTCTAGTGAATAAAATACTTTATGTAGTAAACAAAGTTTGCCACAAGGTGGCGATGTAGGAAAGGGATTATAGTCTGTAAATAACCAGTAATAATCTTTTACTGCTGTGTCAGTGGAGGCGGCTGTAATCTGAATAGGAAAGCAATATACATACAGTAGGTTTAGTATACTTACCAGGTGACTGGCTTCACACATGAAGTGACACCGTTATTATATGATATCATCTTGATTTTTGTCTACACATGGGGAGTAGGGTGGCCACTTGCAGAACCCCAAAAAGAAGGACATTGTATCTGGGATAATGGCGCAAAATTGTTGAATACTACAGCATTCATGATGCAGAATACATATACCCATACTACTATGCATACAGGGAAACCATAATCTATATTACATCAGCTAATCACTATTAAAGAGGCAGGGTGCTGTGGAGAACACTGTTAAGTTGGCAGGGGCCACAATTAAAGAGGTAGCTGCTGTGGAGTTCCCTGTTAAAGGGGAGGGCACTGTGGAGTACACTGTTAAGGGGGCTGGGGCCACTATTGAAGGGCGGATGCTGTGGAGGTCACTGTTAAAGGGGCTGTCACTGTCAAGGGGGCAGGGCCACTATTAAAGGGGCAGCTGCTGTGGATGTCACTGTTAAAGGGACGGGCACTGTGGAGGTCACTGTTAGGGAGGCGGGCCCCTGAGGAGGTCACTGTCAAGGGAGTGGGGTGCTGTGAAACTAACTGTTAAAGGGGCGGGCTGCTGTGAAGGTGAGAGTTAAGGGGATGGCCTGCTGTGGAGGTCCCATTTTGAGAAGGCTGGGCACTGGGGGGCTGTGGAGTTTACTGTTATGGGGGATACTGTCGATATCTTTTAACGACACACAAACATTAAGTGAAATAGATGAAATATACCCGTGCGAAGCCTGGTCCTTCTGCTAGTAATTATATATTTACGGCTAGTATAAGTTATACATCTTCTTATATATAGTGATATGGACCATGCTGGTATAACCTGGGTATCGTCTGTATATAATTATATTTGTACAGCTGGTATAACCTGGGCTTTTCCAGTATATAATGATATATGTATAACTGGTATAAGTTATACATCTTCTTGTATATAGTGATATTGATCATGCTGGTTTAACCTGGCAATCTTCTGTATACAATTATATATGTACAGATGGTATAAATTATACAGTATAATTTATACCAGCTGCACATATATAATTATACACAGGAGATACCCAGGTGATACCAGCATGGTCCATATCACTATATACAAGACGATATATAACATACCAGCTGTACATATATAATTATATATAAGGCATGTGCCCCAAACTTCCAACTTATACTAGTCTGCTGCAGGCTGCCTACTCTATGCAGCCTGCAGCAGACTAGTACCAGCGTTCATTATGAACGGTTCATGTTGATAAATTAGGGCAGGGGAAGTGTGTAAATACCTGAGGCCCTAGGCTGTGCAGACACTTACCCTAAGTTCACACCTGAGCGTTTTACAGCGCGTTCAAACGCGCTGTAAAATGCTCAACACATGAAAACCAATGCTTTCCTATGGCCCTGGTTCTCACTTGAGCGTTTTCCAGCGCATTTGAACGTGCTGTAAAACGCCCGACGCATAAACAAGTACTTGAGATTTTTTGGGGGCATTTGTCGCGCGTTTTGTGATTGACACCACAGTAGTCAATCACAAGAACGCGCGTACGAATGCGCGTTTCCTATTTGCAAAAAACGTGCTGTAAAACGCGCGTTTTTAGAACGCTCAGGTCTGAACCCAGGGTTAGAGCCTCTACTGCAGAGGAAAGTCAAGCAGAGGCGCTAGACTGTGGACACTGGCACCCGTGCTCTGCTCCCACCTGCTGCATATTACAGTTTCACTGGACGCAGTACTGGATCATGACGTTGTGACGTCAAGTCATGCAGCACACTGTGCGGACATGCTGCCTGCACCCTGCCATGGAGATACTTAAAGTAAATCTGTCACCTGCCTATCACCATTTTTTTCCTTTAGCCATGTGTAATAAAGTACCTTATATCCGGATCTGTGCTTCTTTTTGCTTTGTCTCTTGTCATTTTCCTTAAAAAAGGATTTTTCCATTATGCAAATTAGGATCCAAGGAGCCCAGAGGGGCGTTTTTACTCTGCCAAGGAGCCCAGGAACGCCTCCCTGATGTGCCCAGCCCACCTAAATTTTAATCCCCAAGCACGCCTACAGCTGCAGAAATCGCCTCCCAGAGGCGAGGCTAACGGCTCCGCCCCCCGGCTACCTCCGCATTAAGGCCACAATAACACCCTGATCTTCATCTCGCCGGTCGCCGGAATTCTCGCGCAGGCGCAGTGCCGCTGATTGCCTGCGCCTGCACGATCCTACGCCAACTGAGGGCAACAGTGCTCTGAAAACGTCATTGGGCTCGGCGCTTGCCCAGTGACACTATTGAGGCTATTGCCCTCAGTTGGCGTAGGTTCGAGCAGAGCGGCGGAGCCGTTAGCTTTAGGCGTGCTTGGGGATTCAAATTTAGGTGGGCTGGGCACATCAGGGGGGCGTTCCTGGGCTCCTTGGCAGAGAAAAAACACCCTTCTTGGCTCCCTGGATCCTAATTTGCATAATGGAAAAATCGATTTTTAAGGAAAATGACAAGAGACAAAGCTAAAAGAAGAACAGATCCAGATATAAGGTACTTTATTACACATGGCTAAAGGGGGGGGAAATGGTGACAGATTCCCTTTAAACGTAACCTGTAGCCACTAAAAAGGAGGACTTCTTGCCGTCTGTCCTGGTCTTGCGCCGAACAGAGGACCAGGAATCTGAAAAGCGGACATTTGGCACCCTAATGGGGAGGTAGATCTACCAAAAATCATATTTACCCTAAAATAGTACCAACAAAACTGCCACCTTATTCTGTGGTTTCCAAAAGGGGTTAACTTCTTTGGAGTTTCTACTGTAGTCGTGCATCAGGGGGGCTTAAAATGGGACATGGTGTCTAAAAAACAGTCCAGAAAAATCTGCCTTCCAAAAACCATATGGCGTTCCCTTCCTTCTATGCCCTGCCGTTTGGCCATACAGTAGTTTACGTCCACATATGGGGTGTTTCTGTAAACTACAGAATCAGGGCAATAAATATTGAGTTTTGTTTGGCTGTTAACCCTTGCTTTGTTACTGGGAAAAAATTGATCAAAATGGAAAATTTGGCAAAATTCTGAAATGTTATCTCCATTTACCATTAACTCTTGTAGAACACCTAAAGGGTTAACGACGTTTGTAAAATCAGTTTTGAATACCTTGAGGGGTGTAGTTTCTAGAATGGGGTCATTTTTGGGTGATTTTATTATGTTAGGCTACATGCACACGACCGTATGTGTTTTGCAGTCCGCAAAATAAACAGATAAATGGCCGCCCCTTTAACGGTGGCTTTCACAGTGGCTGCCCCTATAACAGTGAACGGTGAAAAAAATACAAGACGGATCCGTCTATCCGCATGGCAAACGGAGAGACGGATCTGCACTTGCAATGCATTTGCAGACGGATCCGCAATCCGGATCCGTCTACAAATGCTTTTAGTTGTCATGCATTGTGACGGATCCGGCGGGACGGAAGTGCACGCCGGATCCACACAACGTAAGTGTGAAAGGGGCCTAAGCCAGTTCTACTTTACACCAGTTTTTTTTTTTAACCGTTTCCTGCTCTGCTATGTTGATGTGCAGCACAGTGATCGCCTTTTGGTGTCAGCTATATTGCTGAAACTGTCAGGTGTAAATCAGCTTCAGTTCTGCCGTTTTAACCCTTTAGGGGGGCCCAATTCTGAGTTTCGCTATGGGGCCCCATGCTTACTATGTACGCCCCTGCTCATTAGTGTTAATCGAGCATGCTCGGCCGAACACAAATTCGGCTCGAGCATCTCGATGCTTGGCACATAACAGTACTCGGCCTCCCCACACATTTCTTGGCTACTATGTAAGAGCCAGTCCCTGGAATTGTAGGGTTACATAGACTGTGATTTATTCCCACCACTAGAGGTCGCTGTGGCTCTGAGTAAGAGGAAGCTGAGGATTTTGAGAGACCAGTGTGTGTGTGCCCTAAGGGCTGCTAGGCTGGCTGCCATGTGGGGAGCTATGCTGAGAGACTAAGCAATAGACCCAGGGCCTTACTGAGGGAGCCCTGAGAAACTGGCTATGTGTGAGATAGCACAAGACCTGCTCTGAAGTGAAATGCTGAAGCTGCAAACCAGAAAGAGTTAAACAGTGTACCTGAGTGCTGGGGCTTGCTGAGTAAACAAATAAGGAGTCTGTCTTCAGTGAGAGAGGGAAAGCCACAGGGAAGATAAAGAGTGATTTCTCCCTGTCTGCGGTGACACAGATCAACAGAGACTTGAATGTGTGTTCTGGAGGTGTGGAATCTTGCCAAGCAAGAGACCAGAGATAAGACAAGTTACCCCTGCCAGAGTTGGACTTTGTGAATGCCTACACCTGCAGCCTGAACAGAGAGACCACATGGAGCCAAGCAAGCAAGCGACTGGATCAGGAGCATACTGCATCTACCTGCATATACCTGACCAAGCTGGACTGTGAGTGCACTGGTACCAAGCTTGTTAGGGCATAGAACAGGGTATTTCTAGTTAGTGCGCTGTAGAAATGCACTCTGGCTAGCAGGGGCAGATAGGAGATTCTTAGAAGAGAGTAGCTTGAAATATTGTTTCATTGCTTGTTGTTATTGCTATTTCTCCATTGCGCCTCTGGTGCCATGGTACTATACTGTTAATCCTACTTTCTGGCAGTTACATCTTGTTCTTTAATAAAGCCGGTATATACTTCAGCCTCCCTGTCTGTTGTCCTGTACTTAAATCCTGCCTTGCGGTCTCTCCTGACCGCTACAGCTACGCAGCCAAAAAACGTGCAGAGAGGTACTGGCACGCACTGTAAGTAGCCATGTTGGCTACTGGCATTACAGTGATAGGCTGGCCGGAACGCGTCATTGGGTGCTATATAGCACCCAATGACACGTGTTTGGCTCAGTACTAGTCAGGGTGAGCTGAGCATAGAAAAGGGACAGACAGTGTAGGGAGTGTTATTGGAAGATTTTTATTTGAAAAACTTTTCAGAGACCCAAAAGTCCTTTTAACCCCTTAAGGACCGGGGGTTTTGGGATTTTTGCGTTTTTGTTTTGCGCTCCCTGCCTTCCAAAAGCCATAATATTTTTATATTTCCGCTCACATAGCCATATGACGGCTTGTTTTTTGCGGGACAAGTTGTACTTTTTAACGCTACCATTTATTTTTGCAAATTCCAAATGGGGTGAAATTGCAAAAAAAAAGCAATTTCACCACAGTTTTACGGGTTTTTAAAATTACAACGTTCGATTTGCGATAAAACTGACTGGTTAATATTATTCTTTAGGTCAGTACGAATCCGGCAATACCTAATATGTATAGTATAGTATATTTTTCTTGCGTTTTGATAGTGAAAAAAAAATTAAAAGTGGGAATTTTTTTATTTTATTTTTTTGTCGCCATATTTTGACCCCTATAACTTTTTTGTAATTATGCGTACGGAGCAGTGTAGGGGCTCATTTTTTGCGGGGCAATCTGAACTTTTAATTGATACCATTATGGGGTGCATATGATGTTTTGATCACTTTTTATTCATTTTTTTTTAGGAAATGAAGCGTCCAAAAATGGCGAATTAGCCATTTGGACGCTTTTTTTTCGTTTTTATGTTTACCGGATGGTGAATATTTTTTAATATTATTATAGTATGGGCGTTTTCGCACATTGCGACACCCATTATGTGTAATTTTTTTATTTTTTTATTTATTTTATTTTCATTTTGGGGAAAGGGGGGTGATTTGAATTTTTATTTTATTTTTTATTTTTTTTTTATTTTTTAAACTTTTTTTTTTTTTTTACCACTTTCTTATAGTTCCCATAGGGAACTATAAGATGCAATCATCAGATTGCTATTCTCATATATTCCAATGCAATAGCATTGGAATATATGAGAAAATCGCATATTTCCTATGGAGCCTATTACAGTCATAGGCTCCATAGGAATACTATGTAGTAACCTAGGTTTCATTCACAGAAACCTAGTCTACTACATGCATGCTCCGGCTCCCCTTGTGGCCATCAGGGAGCCGGAGCAAACCAAAGTGAAACTTTCGGTTTTGCGCGATCAGATGCCGTGGTCAGGATTGACCACGGCATCTGAGGGGTTAAATGTCCGCGATCGGCATCGCTGCCGTCACGGACATGAGCTGCGGGTGTCAGCTTGATGAATCAAGCGTTTACCCGCAGCTCATGCGCCCGCTCCGTGCGGGCGCCATCTTTAAAGTGCGGACGAAGGGCGTACATGTACGCCCTTCGTCCTTAAGGGGTTAAGGACTATTGTGTGTGACAGCAGCAATATATATGTTTGTAGCGCAACCTGCGCTAAATTGTTCAGTCTTAGGGAGAGTTGTGCATAGGAAATTACAGACAGTGTAGGGAGTGTTATTGGAAGATTTTTATTAGAAAATCTTTTCAGAGACCCAAAAGTCCTTTTAAGGACTATTGTGTGTGATAGCAGCAATATATATTTTTAGCGCACCCTGCGCTAAATAGCATCTAAAATATCAGTGACATCCAGTGTACTTTTTCCGTAGACAGTGTCTGCTGCGGACAGTTAAATTATCCGTGCCACATCTCCTCTGTAAAGTGTGCGCATCCCTAAAATATCAGTGACATCCAGTGTACTTTTTCCGTAGAAGGTGTCCGCTGCGGACAGTTAAATTATTCGCTCCATGTCTCCTGTGTAGTGTGCGCATCCCTAAAATATCAGTGACATCCAGTGTACTTTTTCTGTAGACGGTGTCCGCTGCGGACAGTTAAATTATCCGCGCCACATCTCCTGTTTTGTAAGTGTAATGTGTGCGTTTAAAAAATTTATCAGTGACATCCAGTGTACTTTTTCAATAGATGGTGTCTACTTCTGAGAGTGACATTTCCAGGGCCACATCTAAAGTGTAACGTGTGCGTTTAAAAAATTTATCTGTGACATACAGTGTATTTTTTTCGTAGATGCTCCGAACAGTGACATTACCTGTGTTACCTGTCCTGTATAGCGTTTCCTCATCCCAAATACCTGTGACATTCCCTGTCATTTTTTATTAGCAGCTAGTTACAGCATTGACATTATCTGCGGGATATCTCCTGTGTGACGTTTCCACATCCCAAATACCTTTTTAAATTTGTTTGCGCATACACTTCCAAATCCTATGCTACTGTACGTGTGATATACTTTCAAGCATATATAACATTTAAAATAAAGAAGGCAAACAGTAAGGAGCGGGGAAGTGGCCGTGATTCTGATGGTGCACACAGAGGCCATGGCCCTGGGCGCTTTGAAACTGCCTGCTGCCAGAGCACAAGAAAAACAATCTTCCTAGCTTCCTAACTTCATGTCCCAGTTTGCAGGGCGGCACAGGACACCACTCTTGAAGTCAGACCTGTGTGACCAGGTGGTCGGTTAAAGGGAACCTAGGCTGTCACCTTAAACCGCGTTTCCTAAATTGCCGGCAGGACCTTCAAGACTACAGCAGTTGGATTCTGATCAAGTATATCTTACTAAATTTCGGTGGGGCAGTAGTAAGAAAATCGATGTTTAATCCACAGCTGGCGCGATTCTCTGCCCAGGCTTGAAGTCAAGGGGGCAGCGGCCTCCTTGCTTCAAGTTGCGGTGACCACACCCCCTTCCCGGCCCCTTCGCGTTGATTGACAGTGCTTATGCCCGACAGCCGGCTGGCTTCTCAGAACAACCAGCTGTCAGTCACAGGGAAGGGGGCGTAGTTACCTCACCTTGAAGCAAGAAGGCCACTTCCCTGCTTGACTTCAAGCCTGGGCAGAGAATCGCACCAGCCGTGGATTAAACATCGATTTTCTTACTACTGCCGCACCGGAATTTAGTAAGATATACTTGAGCAGAATCCGACTGCTGTAGTCTTGAAGGTCCTGCCGGCGGTTTGGGACCGCTGTTTGAGGTGACAGGTTCCCTTTAAGCACCACCCTGTCTTCCACCAAGTCCAGTCTCAGTAGCCAAGGCCCTCGCATATAATTTTCTATAGGGTCAGCTCACCTACAGGCCCTCGCATATAATGTTTTACAGATCATCTCTCCTGCAGGCCCTCGCATATAATGTTTTAAATGGTCAGCTCACCTGCAGGCCCTCGCGTATAATTTTTTAGAGGGTCAGCTGCTCACCTGCAGGGCCTCACCTACAATCTTTTACAGGGCTAGCTCACCTGCAGACCCTCGCATATAATGTTTTACAGGGTCAGCTCACCTGCAGGCCCTCGCATATAATGTTTTACAGGGTCAGCTCACCTGCAGGCCCTCACCTACAACCTTTTAGAGGGTCAGCTTACCAGCAAGCCCTCACTTACAATCTTTTATAGGGTCAGCTCACCTGCAGGCCTACGCATATAATGTTTTACAGGATCCGCTCACCTACAATCTTTTACAGGGTCAGCTCACCTGCAGGCCCTCGCATATAATCTTTTATAGGGTCAGCTCACCTGCAGGCCCTCACCTACAACCTTTTAGAGGATCAGCTCACCAGCAGGCCCTCACCCCTATTGTTTTAGAGGGTGAGCTCAGCAGCAGGCCCTCGCCTCTAATGTTTTAGTTGGTCAGATCAGCAGGCGCTTGCTTCAAATGTTTTTGAGGGTCACCAGCAGGCCATCAATCATAATTTTTCAAGGGTGTGTATGATGCCCTCCTTTATGTGTAACGAAGGGTGTATTGGAGTGCCGGTTCTTTTTTGGCAGCCCTTTAACTTAGTGCATAGGTTGTCCCACTACATGAACAATTGTACCACAATGTGAATGAGGCCTTCCTTTATGTGATATACAGGTTGTATCGGAGTGCCTCTTGCTTGTAATTTTTGGCAGCACTTGCATTTTATATACAAGTAAATATAAAGGAAAGAATGTTACTAACAATTTTTCCTCTAAAATCAATTTTATCTTTGGCTTTGTGCGTATTATTGTTAGTCTGTAAAAGTGGCGTACTACTCGGACAACATCGTTCCCAGCAGCGACCTGGGAGTCCAAGATGCTCCCCTCTTCAGAGCAGGGAGTGCCTGGTTTAATGTTCGGGTTCTCCCATTGACTTCCATTATACTCGGGTCTCAACTAATATTAAAACCATTACATGGTGCGATCATGCCCCAATTACTATCACAGTATCAGAACAATTCTCGTCCCCCCTCCCATCCAAACGGCGCTTGAATAATGCAATACTTAACCGCCCAGATTATAGACATAACCTAATGTCAGCCCTACTATCGTACTTTAAAATTAATAGAGCTCCCGCAATAGACCCCCAGATTTTGTGGAATGCACACAAGGCGGTTATGAGAGGCACCCTCATCCAGTGCTGTGCACAGATGAAGAAGAAACGTAACCAGGAGATTAATTATATACTCTCCAGCATACAACATATAGAAACTCTAAATAAAGCCTCAGTAAACACCTCTCACTCCATAACCGCGGGGGATCTCAGAAATCGCCTACAAACGATCCTGGCATCCCAACATGAATACTTTCTTAAAAAATTCAAGCTGCAATGTTATGTTCATAACAACAAAGCAGGTGCCTTTTTAGCCAAACGTCTTAAGCAATCTACAGCTTCATCTCGCTTTGGATACCTGCTAGATGAAAAAGGAACTAAAATTACAGACCCTAGATTAATAGTAGATCAATTTAAGCAATTTTATGAATCCCTCTATAACCTAAAAAAAGATGAACACACCCCGCAACCAACCGAGAAAGCAATTAACTCTTTTACCAGAACAGGTCAGTACCTTGTCACTCCCTATTACGAGCGAGGAAATCCAATTGGCAATCAAATCTTTACCATTAACCACTTCAGCCCCCCTAGCTTAAACACCCTTAATGACCAGGCCACTTTTTACAATTCCGCACTACACTACTTTCACCGTTTATTGCTCCGTCATGCAACTTACCACCCAAATGAATTTTACCTCCTTTTCTTCTCACTAATAGAGCTTTCATTTGGTGGTATTTCATTGTTGCTGACATTTTTACTTTTTTTGCTATTAATAAAAATTTAACGACATTTTTGCAAAAAAATGACATTTTTCACTTTCTGTTGTAAAATTTTTCAAAAAAAACTACATTTCTATATAAATTTTTCTCTAAATTTATTGTTCTACATGTCTTTGATAAAAAAATCCAATAAGTGTATATTTATTGGTTTGGGTAAAAGTTATAGCGTTTACAAACTATGGTGCAAAAAGTGAATTTCGGCATTTTGAAGCAGCTCTGACTTTCTGAGCACCTGTCATGTTTCTTCAGGTGCTAGAATGCCAGGATAGTATAAATATCCCCCAAATTACACCATTTTAGATAGAAGACACCCCAAAGTATTCGCGGAGGGGCTTGGTGAGTTCATGTATTATTTCATTTTTTCACAAGTTAGCGGAAAATGACACTTTCTGAGAAAAAAAAAAAAAGTTTCAATTTCTGATAACTTCTGGCAAAAAAATAAAAATCTCAGACGGACTCACTATGCCCCTCAGTGAATACCTTGGGGTGTCTACTTTCCGAAATGGGGTCATTTGTGGGGTGTGTTTACTGTTCTGGCATTTTGGGCGAGGCTAAATTGTGAGCCGCCATGTAAAACCTAAAGGTACTCGTTGGAATTTGGGCCCTTTGCACTCCAGGCTGCAAAAAGTGTCACTCATGTGGTATCGCCGTACTCAGGAGAAGTAGGGCAATGTGTTTTGGGGTGTATTTTTACATACACCCATGTTGAGTGAGAGAAATATCTCTGTAAATTGTCAACTTTGTATAAAAATTTTAAAAGTTGTCGTTCACAAAGATATTTTTCACACAAAGTATGGGTATATATAAAAATACACCCCAAAACACATTGCCTACTTCTCCTGATACTGACGATACCATGTGTGCCACTTTTGCAGCTTAGTGCAAAGGACCCTAAACCAATGAGTACCTTTAGAATTTCACAGGGCATTTTTACGCATTTGGATTCCAGACTTCTTCTCACGCTTTAGGGGCCCCTAAAATGCCAGGGCAGTATAAATACCCCACATGTGACCCCATTTTGGAAAGAAGACACCCCAAGGTATTCTGTGAGGGGTATGGTGAGTTCATGTAAAATTTTATTTTTGTCACAAGTTAGTGGAATATGAGACTTTGTAAAAACAAAATTAAAAAAACAAAAAAACAATTTCCGCTGACTTGTGCCAAAAATAAAAATTCTGTGGACTCACCATGCCCCTCACAGAATACCTAGGGTGTCTTCTTTCCAAAATGGGGTCACATGTGGGGTATTTATACTCACCTGGCATTTTAGGGGCCCCTAAAGTGTGAGAATCCAAATGCATAAAAATGGCCTGTGAAATCCTAAAGGTACTCATTGGTTTTAGGGCCCTTTGCGCATCTTGGCTGCAAAAAATGTCACACATGTGGTATCGCCGTACTCAGGAGAAGTGGGGCAATGTGGTTTGGGGTGTATTTTTACATATACCCATGCTGCGTGTGAGAAATATCGCTGTAAACGACAACTTTTTAAATTTTTTATTCAAAGTTGTCAATTTACAGAGATATTTCTCTCACCCAGTATGGGTATATGTAAAATACACCCAAACACATTGCCCTACTTCTCCTGAGTACGGCGATACCACATGAGTGACACTTTTGCAGCCAAGATGCGCAAAGGGCCCTAAAACCAATGAGTACCTTTAGGAGGGCATTTTTACGCATTTTTCTTCTCACGCTTTAGGGCCCCTAAAATGCCAGGGCAGTATAAATACCCCACATGTGACCCCATTTTGGAAAGAAGACACCCCAAGGTATTCCGTGAGGGGCATGGCGAGTTCATAGAAGATTTTTTTGGCACAAGTTAGTGGAAATTGATTTTTATTGTTTTTCTCACAAAGTCTCCCTTTCCGCTAACTTTTGACAAAAAGTTTAATTTTTCATGGACTCATTATGCCCCTCAGCGAATACCTTGAGGTGTCTTCTTTCCAAAATGAGGTCACATGTGGGGTATTTATACTGCCCTGGCATTTTAGGGGCCCTAAAGCGTGAGAAGAAAATGCGTAAAAATGCCCTCCTAAAAGGTACTCATTGGTTTTAGGGCCCTTTGCGCATCTTGGCTGCAAAAAGTGTCACTCATGTGGTATCGCCGTACTCAGGAGAAGTAGGGCAATATGGTTTGGGGTGTATTTTTACATATACCCATGCTGGGTGAGAGAAATATCTCTGTAAATTGACAACTTTGAATAAAAAATTTAAAAAGTTGTCGTTTACAGCGATATTTCTCACACAAAGTATGGGTATATATAAAAATACACCCCAAACACATTGCCCTACTTCTCCTGAGTTCAGCGATACCACATGTGTGACAATTTTTGCAGCCAAGATGCGCAAAGGGCCCTAAAACCAATGAGTACCTTTAGGATTTCACAGGACATTTTTACGCATTTGGATTTTCACGCTTTAGGACCCCTAAAATGCCAGGGCAGTATAAATACCCCACATGTGACCCCATTGTGGAAAGAAGACACCCCAAGGTATTCCGTGAGGGGCATGGCGAGTTTACAGAAAAAAAATTTGGCACAAGTTAGCGGAAATGGTATTTTTATTTTTTTTTACAGTCTCACATTCCACTAACTTGTGACAAAAAATAAAATTTTGCATGAACTCGCCATACCCCTCACGGAATACCTTGGGGTGTCTTCTTTCTAAAATGGGGTCACTTGTGAGGTTTTTGTACTGCCCTGGCATTTTAGGGGTCTCCGCAATCATTACACGTATGGCCAGAATTAGGAGTTTTGCGATTCTCCTTATATTGACCATACGGGTAATGAGAATTTTTTTCCGTTCAGCCTCTGCGCTGAAAGAAAAAAATGAACGTCACAGATTTTTCCATTCACATTGATCAATGTGGATGAAAAAATCTCTAAAAAATGTGCAAAAAAAAAGAGGGAAAAGCTATAAAGCTGCGATCGCTAAGGGACCCTAAGGCCTCATTCAAGTGTCCACAATTCTGTTCCGCAAAATTTTGCGGAACAGAATTGTGGATACATTCAATTCTATGGGGACAGACTTTGTCCCGCTCGGATCCGTAATTGCGGATCCGTAATTGAAGATCCGCAAAAGTATAGAACATGTCCTATTCTTGTCCGCAGTTGCGGACAAGAAAAGGCATTTTCTATATAGTTCTGGCAATGTGCGGATCCGCAAAATGCGGAAAGCACATTGCTGGTGTCCGTGTTTTGCGGATCCGCGGATTTGCGGATCCGTGGATCCGCAAAACACATGCGGACATCTGAATGAGCCTTACAGGGGTGATCAGTGACAGGGGGTGACAGGGGTGATCAGGGGGTGACATGGGAGATCAGGGGTTAATCAGTGACAGGGGGGTGGTGGGTGGGGGGGGTTGTGTGGTGATTGGTGCACTTTGATATTTTTCTCTGGTGGTCCCAAGCAAAGGGACCACCAGAGAAGCGAGCAGCAAGCAGATCAGGCGCTGTTCACAGAACAACGTCTGATCTGCGATTTTTCTGCCATATACAGCCTGCCAGCGCACGATCGGCGCTGGCAGGCTGTAGTATAACTACATGCGAGCGCGCCGATGGCGCGCATTGCGCATGTGCGGGCGCGTCCTCGCGTCATCTCGCGTCTCGCGAGATGACGCGCCGATGCGTCGTATCAGAGCTACAGGGCCGCCCGCAGGACGCATCCCTGCGTTAGGCGGTCCTGTAGCGGTTAAATAAAGCCCGGGACTGGATGGGTTTACTAACGCCTACTATAAACACTTCTCCCTCATAATAGCACCATATCTAGCGAAGGCTTTTAGCAAAGCAGCTGCAGAAAGTAAATTTCTGGAGGAAATGCTCATGGCCCATGTAGTTACTCTTCCTAAACCAGGCAAAGAGCCGACAATCCCCGCAAACTTCCGTCCAATATCTCTATTAAATTCAGACATTAAAATCTACGCAAAAATTCTGGCAATGTGCCTCCTGAAATATATTCCACTTTTGATCCATCCAGATCAAGTAGGGTTCGTGGCAGGGAGACAGGCATCTGACGGAACAAGAAGGTTCATTAACCTGGTTCAGTTGGCTGAGCGCACTCGGACGCCTTCTCTGTTTCTGGCATTGAACGCAGAGAAGGCGTTCGATCGTGTATATTGTGGATATCTCTCGGCTACACTGGATAAGTTTGGTTTTTGGGGATTTATTAAGCCTGCAATATTAGCACTATACTCCTCTCCTTCAGCCAAGGTATTCTCATCAGGATTTCTGTCAGACCTCTTCGCTACCTCTAACGGAACGGGACAGGGATGCGCGATGTCACCTTTAATTTTTGCTTTAGTCATGGAACCCTTCGCTGAGATGATCAGGCATCTCAGATAGGGGCACCTCGCACACTTTAGGGTTATACGCTGACGATGTCATACTGTCATTGACTCATCCGGAGATATCCCTACCAGGTCTGCAAAGAGCCATTAGTATGTTTCAGAATGTTTTATATTACAAGCTCAACTTAACAAAGACTCAGGCCTTTATGGTCGGTGTGGACCCCTCAGTAAGGACAGAGCTTATCTCTCAGGACCCTTTTAACTGGCAGGATAAAGGCTTTACTTACCTGGGGATTACCTTGACCAATTCTAGCAAGGACCTATATTCAGCAAATTTCAATCCACTGTTGTCAAAGGTATCTAATATGATTGGCAGATTCTCCTTGCCTTTGCTGTCTTGGGCATGTAGAGTGGCAGTCGTCAAGATGATGATGCTTCCGGTCATACTGTATATCTTTCGCACTGTAATTGTCCCTGCACCCGAGTCCTTCTTCAGGTCCCTTCAAAAATTGCTCACCGACTTTGTCTGGGCTGGCAGAAACCCCAGGGTAAAATTCTCTACAATGACCAGACCGTGGGCTAAGGGGGGAATGAGCATTCCAGATCTTAGAAAATACTACTGGGCGTGTATACTCGCTCAGACAAAAGAATGGTGGGTATCAAGGCAACAGTTATAGCTTTGAAAAATCTCCTGCCTTATATGGGTTCAATGGCCAAAATTTTAATAAGCGACCTCCCTTTGCATTATTTCAATAAGGGACCTCCCTTATTTGCAACTTGATCATTGGGTGACAGCTGGCATATCTATTGTAACAACACGGGGTCATTTAGCTCTTCCAGATCGCCGTCTTAACGCCCTAGACGGTTGGCACACATCAAGAAGCCACTCCACCACTGTAGATTCGGGTGCAAACTGGCCACGACCAGCTTTATTGTCACAACAGCAGTACAACAAAATCATAAAAATAAATCCTCGGCCGTCTGGCCACTGACTAAACAGTCTTTCCCTCTCTATCAGGATCTGGGTCTATCACCCAGCTCCCCAAGACACATCACCAGTGCTTACCCTACACACAGGATTAGAGGGTCCCGGCTCCCACAGGCCTTGACACAGCCTGCTCCTTTCCCAGACTGGGAGCCCTGATTGAGAAGCTCAACCCACATTAATCCAAGCTCCTCAGCTGGCTGATAAATATCCCCATTACCAGCCTGACTGCTGCAGACAGTGGGAAAAAACTAATTTCCCAACCTTTCTTGTTCTCACCCAGCTTTCTCTTGGTGAGATACACCACTTGAATGGCCTTCCTATGGCCTTCTGGCAGCTCCACTGCCACACTATAATTCAACATCTTTTTGACACAGTAATACACTTTTGAAAATATAACTAATCGATATGACATCTCAAAACGAGATTTCTATAAATATTTGAGGATTAGACACGCTTTAACAAAGTCTCATACACAAATACTAGAATTTCCCAAGCAAATATATGAGTTCCTTTCTTCTACCATACCTTCAATAAAAGGAATCAACCTTTTCTACAGCACTTTTATAATGCCTACACCAGCAATAAAACCTCCCTTTGTACTTAAATAGAAAGAAAAACTAGGGGTAACACATACTACAGAGTACAAGTATCCAAGTGAGCTACTCACTGGGAGACCGCGTTCAAAATACTATTAAGATGGTATCTTACACCAGCTCATATCCATAAAATCAACCACACATATCCTTCAAACTGTTGGAGAAACTGTGGTCAAGTAGATACATACAAACATGTCTGATGGGAATGCCCTATTGTGTCTACTTTCTGGGAAGCTGTGTTCTTTTTTTTTCAAAAGAGTTGTGGGCTGGCAGATTCCAAAATCCGCGTCACTGGCCTTGTGCTTTGTGGGGCTGGCAGATTTGCCGGTACAGATCAGAACAGTCTGTGGTCAGATCATTTTAGCAGCTCGAGCGATGATTGCCAAATCATGGAAATCTAGCTCCCCGCTGACCATCCGTGAGCTGATCTCCTCTGCACAGGCGAACTTTGAGATGGAAAAATTATACGCCCTCCGAACGCATAATTGTTAATCAGTTAATATCTAAATGGGAAATATGTATCCAATTTCCCAAGCAAGGCTAGATACCTATACGTATTGTACCATAATTGCCCCCTGCTCGAGCAGCCCGCTACCTCAAACCACTTAATGCTATGTAACTTTTTTCTTATTGTACTAATGTTACTTCTTTTTCTAGAAGAGTGTTTTGAATTATTGTTTTGTCAAAACCTTTGGTATGTACCGAATGCACAAATAAGTATTGAGCTGTTCACCTTACCTGTTACTGTGGAACTGGTGCACACCTCTAAAGCCTACCCTTGGCTCGAATAAAAAATATAATCCAAACTACAAAAAGAAGTGCCCTCACTATATGGGTCAACCAGGAACAGCAGAGATTCAGCTCAAATAAAATCGGTTTAATAGCACATAAAATAATTGGTACACTCCGTAAATTCTCATGTGATTTGTAGTGTATCCATTACATATAGCAGCTATATAGTAACTTCAAATAGCAGCCTCAATGTATATAGCAGCAATGTAATGATATGGCGACAGGTAGAGAACAGGTTAAAAAAGAGCCATATATAGCAGCAGTTCACATTAGTTGAGAAGCAAATAGCAGCAATAGATCTCGCTGCGTTATTATCACACTTCTGCCCACTGTCCTTTATATCGTGGTACTAGTGCCAAATGTCCTCTAATGAGCACCATACATGTCCATTATGCATCAAGCATGCTCCAAGCCACAAGTTTGACAGAGTATATTCTCACATGGAGCTCTATATATGAAGTGACCAATTCTGCCGCCGGACAAACGAACAAGCAACCCGGTGTACTTTACCAGTCTTCTTACATCCGTGGTGGTGGGCGGCTGTTCCCAGCGCTCATATTCTCTGCGTCCGTGCTTCAGCGGCGTGTCTGCTCCTCCAAAGTCTCAGGTCTCGGCGTGGCGTCCCACGTGACCTGTAAGGAGTACGCTGATCACCTGTACCGCTCACCAGTGTACGCTCTGCGCTGTGTAGGGTTGTGCTCCAGGGTCCCAAAGTCCACTCAGTGGTGCATATGCATAGTGGCTGAGTTCACTGTATATGGAAGCTGGGAAATATTGATGAAACCTTCTTGCTCACTGCACTTGTTCACCAGACGCGTTTCGGGGTCAATAGCCCCTTCCTCAGTGGTACAAGAATGCAACCTTTATTCATCGTTGGATCCCTGCATGGACCACAAGTACTGTAATATCAATTACATTCTTTATTACAGCTGTGACTGTAAATAGGAATTACTAATAAAAACCTAAAGTGGAAAAAAAAAAATTGCCATTTGAATAGCCCCACTGACTTCAGTGGGTTCTACATATGGCCGTGTGAAGGCCATTACAAAAATGGCTGTCATATAAATGCAGCCTAACAATTAGCCATGGGGCCCCATTCCACCATGACCACATTCAGAAACATTAATGATTGGTCTCCCAAATGCACAGGGCTAAAACACATAATGATGTCACAGTACAGGCATAATGCACGTAGTGCATACTTACCAACATTTTAGTTGGTAAAATCGTGGCATATAAGCCCCACCTACTGGGACAGCCCTGGAACACCCACTTATGGGTGGGGTTTATACTAGTCCCACACGTTTTCGGCCCAGGACAGCACAAATTTTCCAGGGCTGTCTGAAAATCCCACCAAATTCGGGACAGTTGACAACTATGATAGTGATTTCACAGTACATGAATAATGTAAAAAGTAATACAGTGCAGAATGAATAATTCAAATTGGTGAAGTAACTCATGTGAGGTCTGCAGGGATCGTTGTGGGGGGTCTGAGGTCTGCAGTGATCTATGCGAGGGGTGGCACATAATTTTTGTGGTCTGATCTAAGGGGGGCACATGAATATTGGGGTCTGATCTGAGGTCTGCAGGGATCTGAGGGAAGGGGGTACAGGGTGCCACATGAATTTGGGGTCTGTATTAACTTGGGGTCTTATCTGGGGTTTGTATGAATGTGGAGCTAATCTGTGGTTTGTATTAATTTTAGGGTTTGTCAAGGGGTCTGTATTAATTTTGGGGCTGGTCTGGGTTTGCTTCAGGGACTATAATTTTACTGTAGTACTGTAGCCGTGTCCTTTGGCTCTTTTATTTTAGCAGTACAGTATTTCGGGTCATAAAAGCATGGTCAGTGCAGTAATGTGGGAAGCAGTGGACACAGTATTGGCAGAAGCTACAGGATGCCAGTGGTAAAGAGGCAGCTAGCTTCTTTGTTATGGAGGGTGGGGGATGGACTGCAGACACAATGAGTGAAGGCAGAGGTGTAACCTAATCCCTTGGGCCCTAATGTAAAATCTGTAACAGCCCCCATCTACATTGTGCCATTCATTTATACTGCTGTCTTATATAGCAGAGGGAACTACCCACCCCTGGCCAAAGACGTCTGCGCATGATGGTCTGGACCAGGTGGAGAAGAAAAGGAAAGTGAACCATGGAAATCTGTGGAGACGTCACCTGTAAGCCATTGGATTTATTTATACATTGGGTATACCTGTGACTGCTACTTATAACATGTTTAAATCTCTTTATTAGAAATTACGGTCAGTGTGAATTGACTTGGGGGGGAGAGGGGTGCAATTTGCCTGCCCTGCCTAGTGCACCAAAATACCTTGTCCTGACCATGTAGATATTTTACCACTATCTGCACCTTATGTCTATGTGGACAGCTGCTATGCCTGCTACCCTGGTAGTTAAGCCCATGTCATAAATAATAAAAGAATGGCTAACAGTAGTAGCAGGGAATCTGTCCCAGCTAACATGTCCTTGCAGTACACCTGAATTGCCACAGAGTGGCACTAGAGTACACTGAATTGCACTCTTTAATTTAAATGCAGGATAGATTTTCAGTCTTTGCATGGAAACAAGAATACTTCCATTCATTGCCAGCAAGCATTGACCTTGCGAAATGGCACGGAATCGAAATGCAAAGTATATTTTAAAGTCGCAGAAATTCATTTTACAATGAGTATGATTTATTTGTGGTCATATAAAAATTAATTTAAAGGTGAATTACCAGGAATAATATTCCTTTTTAGCTAACCTTCGTCATAGTAGGCCAGTAAGATGTTGATGAGCCGTCCTGTGGTGGCTAGACCATCACTTGTATCAGGTCGGAGAACCCCTTTAAAGGGCTGAGCCCTGGCTATTTGTGCATTTATGAGTTCCCCCAGGAAGTCTATGGGTACACCCACCAAAGCATTCCCCTGATCAATCTGCATGATTTTTGTGAATCTATGCAAGTAGAATACAGCACGCACTCCAGATTTAGGACTCTCAGTGTTATATAAAGGGCTATGTATGATGTCATATTCTTTACATTGCAGTAATTATCAAATATTATCCACTTTACTAATGCTGCAGGGTATGACTGTCACACGCAGGTGTCTACCCTGTGACTAATGGGTGTAATGCCAGCACACGGGATGCAGCGTTTCCTGTCATGTGTTTATAGCATTAGAAACCATTGGATAGGAAGTATGTAAAACGGCTAGTTATTGTCAGGAGGTTGTGTCCTCAACTTAGAAGCCGATCATGTTACCACAGGCAGCTTTACATGTCGGGTACATTCACGCGACCGTATCTTCAGTACGTGTCCAATGTGAATTTTTTGTGGATTGCAATAAGCAAGAAATAATCATAAATACCAACTTGGATAAATTGGCCGCAGTGCTTAATTAAGGGTTAAATACAATACATATTAACCACTTAAAGGGGTTGTCTCATCATAGACAATGGGGGCATATCGCTAGGATATGCTCCCATTGTCTTATAGGTGCGGGTCCCACCGGGTCCCAAAAACCTATACAAAACCCATTCCAAAATTATACTGATGAATACTACAGATTGTCTGCAAAAAATGAGCCCTCACACAGCTCTGTAAATTTAACCAGAATATGTGGATGCAAACCAAAAAAAAAAGTTTTTTTAATGTTTTTATTGAGGTATTGCCGTAATCACACTGCCCTGTAAAATTAAGTGCACAGGTCAGTTTTACAACATAGGTAACACTGTAAGAAGAAAACCCAGAACTATGGGGGAAATTGCGCTTTTTTCTCCAATGCTACCCCATTTGGAATATATTTACAGCTTTCCACTACATCATATGCAATACAAAAAGAAAGTACAACTTAGCTGCATTAGGTCTTGTTTTTTGCAGGACATGTGAACAGAAAAATAAAAAGTTATGGTTTTAGGAAGGAACGGAGTAAAAAATGAAAATGCAAAAATTGAAAATGGCTCGGACCTTAACAGGTTAAATAACCACAAAGCTCAGCCATCTTGGCTGGAGCCAATAACTAATCAATAAACATGAACTGATGACTAAGACCCTACTCACACGTCTGTAGTGTGTTGCAGATCCGCAACACACCTTGAAAAACACACAAGAGGAATGGTGCGCTCACCTAGGGAGTGTAGGAGCTCGGACCTCGCCGGGAGCCAAGGCGTTCACTTGAAATCAGTAGAGAGCAAAAAGCAGGGGTCCAGCTTCACAAATTTCATAGACTTTATTTAATCCTGTGCACGTTAAAAAACCATCAATAGCAGCATTGCATCATCGACGCGTTTCGGATTTCTCCAAATATGGATCCTAAACACACCTTGCCACCAGCCCTATAGAGATGCCTATACTTGTCCGCAATTGCGGGCAAGAATAGGACATGCTCTATATTATTGCGGGGCCGGCGGCCAGAAGATCGGCGGCGCGCTCCGCAAATGCGAATGCGGAGAGCACTGTGTGTGCTCTCCGCATCTATCACGTCCCTATTCAAAATTAATGGGTCCGCACCCGTTCTGCAGATTTGCGGAACGGGTGCGGACGAACATTGCGGACGTGTGAATAGGGCCTAAACCTAACAACCAGCCTTACAGCTGAGTGACTCATCCCTCCAACAAAGCACGCAACAATGCAGGGACAAGACTTAAAAAATGGGGGGTGGGCTCTTCAGCTTTTTTACTTGCAAATGGACACCACTGCTGGACAAATCATTAGCTTAACATTAGGGGCCCCCTATTACCTTTATGAGTGATGCCCGATCATGTGACATCATCAAAGTGAAAGCAAAAAAATTATATTCAAGCTATAAAACATGGTGGAAGGACGCTTTTGGCGTTCTACTGCCCCAAATAACGTTATGGAATCTTTACATTGTATGGGCCATATTTATCAAAACTGTCCAACAGGCAACCAATCAGCGCTCACCTTTTATTTCTTAAAGTGTTAAGAAAAAATGAAAGGTGAGCTTGGATTGGTTGCTATGGGCAACTCAGAGAGTTTAGATAAATGAGACCCTATGGGGAAGATTTATCAAAAATGGTGCAAGGGAAAACTGACAGGCTACTTTCACACTTGCGGCAGTCTTTTCCAGCAGGATGTTCCTGCGGGGGAATAGCCTGCCGGATGCGTGCTACCACAAGTCCACCGGGCTGGCGGTAGTACGCTCCAGCCCCATTCACTATAATGGGGGCGGGCCGGAGGTCTGGCCGCAGCACGGCAAACAAGCCGAGAGACAGCCGGACAAAAAACACAGCAAGTTGTAGTTTTATTACAGCCACCTCTGGGCATGTTTGCCATGCTGCGGCCGGACCTCTGGCCTGCCCCCATTATAGTGAATGGGGCCGGAGCAGACTTCCGCCACCAAGGTGGACATGCGGTAGCACGGATCTGTCATGCTGTTCCCCCGCCAGAACAGCCTGTCGGAAAAGGCTACTGCAAGTGTGAAAGTAGCCTTAGTTGGCCATAGCAACCAATCAGATTTCACCTTTTATTTTTTTTCAGAGCTTCTTTGGAAAATGAAATGATCAATCTCATTGGTTGCTATGAGCAACTAAGCCAGTTTTCCTTTGCACCACTTTTAATAAATCTCCTCTTATGTCTTTTTTCATATACATCAAATGTGAATAAAGCTTAATACATTGGTCCTGAAAACATTTTTAACCACAGCAGCCGTGTGTAGCCCTAATGGCTCCATAACAGTGCCCTAGTGTTAACCTCTTCACACCCCTGTGCTATTCTCTACCAGATACTCGATATGGGGAATGGGCAAAACCTCCAATAAGGTCTAATCCAGACCAGACCATACTCAGCTTGGCCTGATGCCAGTGCTGAGGAATTGCCCAGTTTGTGCTGCCCCAGACTGTGGTCTCCAACATGTAGCTCTCTGGCTGTCACAACCCTCCCAGCATGGAGATTAAAGCCTCATTCACACGTCCGTGATCAAATCCGTGAGAAGGCGGTCAGTGATGCATCCGTGAAGCTGTCCGTAAAGGATCCGTGTTGGGTCTGTGTGTCCGTTTTTTGCTGTCCATTTTGCATCCGTGTTTTACTGACCCTGAACAGCTGAAAAATAATTTTCAAAGCATCTCTTCCTAATGATCCGTGAAACACGGATGGCATCCGTGTTGCATCCTTGGTTTTCACAGACCCATAGACTATAATGGACGTGATGGATCGTGAACACGGACAAAATAGAGCATGCATCCGTACTAAAAACACTGACCCACAGACTGTGATAAAACACTGATGTCTAAATACACACATTAAAATGAATGGGGACATATGCTGTCCGTAGAGAACGCGTACAGCACACATCCGTGAAACACTGACGTGTGAGTGAGGCTTTATGCTGCATTCAGTAACTGTCTTGTCTCCAGAGTTGCCCAGTAAGACTCTAATTATAGAGGATTGCACTGGGCCGATCCCAGGAATGCCAACCTCACGTTGCCTCCATAGGGAGTGTTGTGTGTCCGGGAGGAGTCTGCACACACTGTAATGTCCTGATGACTCATACAAATGACATATAATATTACAGACGTTTACCCTAAAATAACCATTAAAGGGGTTGTCTGAGTTTAAAGGGGTTATCCAGGAACAGATATTTATGACTTATCCTCGGGATAGGTCATCAGTATCATCAGACATCCGGGACCCCTGCCGATCAGCTGTTAGAAAAGGCCTTGAGCACCGCAGCCTCTTCCTACGCCAGTGATGTCACTTTGCATCGGTCACATGGCCTAGTTGCAGCTCAGCACCATTCCAGTCAATGGGCTGAGCTGCAATACCACGTACTGCCACTATACGATGTACGGCGCTGTCCTTGGAAAGCACATAGTGTGCTGTCCGCATCCATTCCGGTCCCATTGAAAATTAATGGGTCCGCAACAGTTACGCAAAATTGTGGAACGGATGCAGACCCAATTTTGCAGACATGTGAATGGAGCCTTAAATTGCCATTTAGACACTATCAATTAGGCTAGTTTCACAGTAGCGGCACGGAGGACCGGCAGCGCACGCCGAGAGGCCGCCAGAATAATACTACGACCCGCCCCTATTATAGTCAATGGGGCCGGAGCAGTAGTCCGGGGGCACACATTCACTAGCGGCAGGACGAATCCGACAGGCTGTTCACCCGACGGAACAGCCTGCCGGAGGTCCGTGCCGCTAGTGTGGAAATAGCCTCATTGCATATTGTTGTGGTTGGAAAATTTGTCACTAGCTACAGTTTTTTTTTTTTTGCTTTTTTAAGCCTCTCTTTACAGACTGAATTCTAGCCATGAACCTCAGTAGTCTCAGAATAAGGACTCATACACACTACCGTATGTATTTTGCGGTCCGCATAAAATACGGATAACATCCGCGTGCATTCCGGTTTTTAATAGGACATGTGAGGCCTAAAAGAATAAACATCTGCAGCAACCAATCATTAAGTAGGTTTTATTTTTCAAATGTAGAACACAAAATAAAAGCTGTGTGGTGATTGGTTGCTAAATATCCCCAATAATGTTTTATTTTACTTTTCTTATTACAGCTTCATTATATCTTAAATGGTTGTGTGTGGTATTGTAGCTGTTCCCTTGACATCACTGGAATGTGTAACACCCCAGAGTGGTGTTACCACTCGTGCACCGGGCTTCTATCTGTGTCTGCTAACATTAATGTCATCTATGCACACTGTACATTTCTTATGTTTGCAACTGTTTATATGTAATGTGCCTGGTTCACCAGCAGGTGGCAGCAAACACGGCAGAACTGTATGTAGATAGAATGGAACTTACCATTCCATTCTAACCCCCCTCTGGAGAGAATTGGGCGAGTCCCATTTCCTGCAGGAAGGGTGGGGATTAGTGAGAGTTAGGGCTCTTGTACACGACCATATGGCTTTTTCAGTTGTTTTGCGGTCCGTTTATAACAGATCAGTTTTTCCGTTTTTTTGCTTCCGTTGTGTTTCCGTTTCTCCTTATGGCATATACAGTATACAGTAATTCCATAATAAAAATTGGGCTGGGCTTAACATTTTCAATAGATTGTTCAGCAAAAACAGAACGGATACGGAAGACATACGGATGCCTTTCCGTATGCTTTCCGTTTTTTTCGGACCCCTTGACTTGAATGGAGCCACTGAACGTGATTTGCGGACAAGAATAGGACATGGTCTATATTTAAACGGAACAGAAAAATGGAAAAACGGAAATGGAAGGCATACGGAGACACTTCAGTATTTTTTGAAGACCCATTGAAGTGAATGGTTCAGTATACTATCAGTATACTGAACTGAAAAAATTGGCAGTATACGGTCCGTAAAATACTGTCGTGTGAAAGAGGCCTTAGTCTAGCTTACCCCCTGCTTGGGGAAGGTGTGCAGGGCAAGTCTCGGCTGGACGTGCACAAGCCAGGCAGAGCACCATCAGCTCTGCTGGCCATGGAGGCCAAAACTTGAAGCCTCAGGAGCCAGGAGGAAAGTTCCCTGGCCTAATCTAGAGGCAGACCATACAAAGAGAAGTGCGGCATACAGAAGAAGCAAAGTCATACAGTCAATCAGTACAGCAGAGCCAGAGAGAAACAAATGTAGCAGAGTTGTTTGCCTGCCAGTTTTAATGCTAAAGTCTGCTGGGACCAAGACAAAGTCTGTAACCCGTTTTGGAGAACGTTAATGCAAAGTAAAGCTGCTGTTCAACTACATACAAGGTCTGAACTCAATCTTTCTTTTAAATCCCTCCATTATTCCCTCTATTTATTGCTTCGGAGCCAAAGCTTTGGCTCCAGCTGTATCCAGGTAGGAGCAACGTGACACACATAGAGAGACATTTTAGACCGCACTATACCACTCAGCATTTCTACATCTGAGACTCGTTTTATATATAGAGGGCCCTAGGGGGAAGTGCTTATCGCAAATGGAGCTGCAATTTTAAACAAACTCGTGAATAGGAGTGCCAAGTTTTTCTAGGCATTTAACACAAATTAAAGAAAAAAAAAAGCAGATCACGCTCGATTTCTGATGAAAAAAAGAGGTACTATCAGTGACGCACTTAGAGATGTAAGGGCCCTGTAGCAAGGATCAAACTAGGCCCCCATATACAACAGAGGGGTTTCTGCCTAAACCACTTTTAATGACCCTTGGGCCATTTTTTTCCACTGCCTCATTAGGTAAAACTTATTCCTTTAGAGGGTAGAGTCCTAACCAAGTTTTCACCCACAGTAGAGGAAGGGATGGTTCCAACTGGGCCCCCTCTTGCCAGGGGAGGGCTGGAAGCCTTAGTCCTGGGGGGCAAATCCAGTGAAGTGGCCCATTGGACCACCGAATCAGCTCACCATCCACGACGTCACGGCGCGCGGCGTACGCAAAGGGCAGGGGAGATCGGGAGGAGGAAGAAGCAAGTACCGTATTTTTCGCCCTATAAGACACACCTAGGTTTTTAGAGGGGGACAATAAGAAAAAAATATTTTTCATTATACCTCTGGTCAGACCACCAATCAGACCTCATCTAACAGCCCCAGATAAGACTCCAATAAGACCTCAGATCAGACCCCCAAACAGAGCTCAGCTCAGACCCCAATATAAATGACCCACAATCAGACCTCAGATAAGAGCCCCAGGCCTCTCATCAGCCCCCAGCAGCCTCTCTCATCAGCCCCTAGTGCCTCTCTCATCAGCCTTCAATGCCTCTCACCTGCCCCCAGTGCCTCTCACATCAGCCCCCAGTGCCTCTCACATCAGCCCCCAGCAGCCTCTCCAATCTTCATCAGCCGCCAGTAAGCCCCCAGCAAGTTAGCAAACTATCAGCAGCCCTCAATCAGCAGAGACACTGCTTTGTGGGCATTGGTGTGCACTCATGGTTCTGATCTGCTGCAGCCGGGCAGGCGGGCGTGCGCGCTGTTAATCTCAACTGGTACAACGGAGAGACTTCTTCTCCTGCCCTGGGTGCGCGTCTCTTTCTCCATCCGGCCAGGCTGGAGCTCTGGCCAATCGCTGCTCTCAGCTTATAGCCTGGGAGAAAAAAACTCCCAGGCTGTGAGCTGAGCGTTGCGATTGGCCAGCGCAGCGCTCCAGCCCGGTAGATGGAGACGCACGGCCCAGGGCATGAGAAGAAGTCTCCTCCCATATGCGCTGGCGGTCCTCGGCCCAGCAGCCGTTTTTTTACATGATTTAGGGCAGCCTTGGGGGGAAATTGCCTCCCTGCCCCCCGTCCCAGCCCACCCCTGCCTCTTGCCATGGGCCCCATAGCAGTCGTCTCCCACTATGGTAGTTACGCCCCTGGGTGCCATACCTTTTGACACCTTTCTTCTAAGTATGACATGGCTACTTCAACTGTCATAATACAGATTCCAGTACACGACAAACCATGTGTATAGAACATCAATCCTCTTTCACCTCATTTAAACATTTATTTTCCATATTAAAAATGTATCCTGTAGTTGCATAAGCAGGAGCATAGCGAGGGGAGGCAGACTGGGCACATGCTGGGGCTAGGGAGGGTTGCACCCACCAAGCAGTTCTTTTCACTGCCAGGCAGTCTGTTTGCATAGTGAAGGAGGGAGCCCCCCTGCTCCCTGCTTCACTGTTCTTCTGAGTTCAGACGTTCCACCCGCAGGCCACACGTCGTGCTGCTGGTTGTGGGAGGAGCACTGAAAGCTCGGGAATCAGCCTCCTGCACAGCCAGCAGCGCCATCTGTGTGTGTGTGTCAGCGCGTCATCAGGGAAGCAGTTAAGTATTTGTTTTTTTTTGTTTTTCTTTCATGTAGCTGGAGAGGGCACGGGGGGCACAAGAAGTACATAACTCTGTGAGGGGACACAAAAGTGGGCATAACTACAGTGAGGGGGCACAAAAGTGGGCATAACTACAGTGAGGGGAGTACAAACTGGGCATACCTACTGTGAGGGGCACAAAGGTGGGCATTACTACAATGAGGGGCCACTAGGAGTACTGTGTGGTAGCACTAAGGGGAAATGCCCTAGATTAAACATTGGGATGGTTTGCTCTTACAGGGCCAGCACAGCACCCCATCATAGGTATTTACCAGGTACAGTCACCATCCCTTCCTTATGTAATTATTCTTTTTGCTTTATCACCACAGGGACCTTGTTCCAGATCCAGAGGACATCACGCCGACGCGCCAGCGACACCCTAGATGAGGTAGGACTAGTTGGGTCCTATGTCCCTTCACACACTGTGGATTTTGTTGCAGAATTTTCCGCAACTGAAAATCAGTTCCTTTCATTTGAATGGGGCAGCAAACACATGGATTTCTGCAAGTCCCATTCAGGTGAATGGAACTGATTTTCCATTACGTAATATTCTTCAAAATCCGCAGTATGAAGGCGAAGGTATGAAGGTTTTTTTTCTGCGACATGTGCACAGATTTATTCAAGATAATGGGACAGTTGCAGAAGTGTGTGCAATAAATATGCTACATATGAATATACCCTAATAGTATGCAAACAGCTGAAGTGGGTTTCTCTATTCATATTTTGGCATGGGGGTATTGATTTTTTGTAAGGGTGCTTTCACACATTTTATGCTGTTTTTCAGCATTTTTATCACCTAGATTACTTACCGGTAATATTTTTTCTTTGAGCCTATGATAGCACCCATGGAGAGACCGCCTCCTTCGCCCACGGACAGGAAACAGGAACCAGAAAACAACCGCATAAAGGGAGCTCCATCTCCCCACTACTCCAGACTTTTTCCGAGAACTATGAGCAGAACAAACACAGACACATACAAAACACTCTCCAACACCCTATATTCCTCATCACTTCCCTTTTTTTGGGGGGGGGATTTAGATGGGTGTTGTCATAGGCTCAAAGAAAAAAGATTACCGGTAAGTAATCTAGATTTTATCCTTTCGCCTTATGACAGCACCCATGGAGATATAAGCTAGAATAACCTTAGGGAGGGACAACAGCCTGAAGAACGGAACGGCCGAACTCCAGTCCTTTATCGGAAGGAAAACTAAGCCTATAATGCTTGAAGAAAGTATGAGGGGTACTCCACGTGGCAGCCCTACAGATTTGATCTAGGGAAACCGATACCCTTTCCGCCCAGGAGGTAGATACTCACCTAGTGGAGTGGGCCCCTGAAACCAGAAGGGGGATCCTGACCTCTGGAAGAATATGCCAAACCTATAGCCTGCCTGATCCACCTAGCAATTGTTTGCGGGGAAGCAGCAGAACCCTTTTTATCACCCTGGAAACATACCAATAACCAGGGAGACGACCTCCAGGGTGGTGTAACCTGTAAATACTGAATCACAACATCTAGGCAATGAAAACTAGCCTCTGTATCATCCTTAGGCCTATCTCACACGGGCGTGTTTTCCGCGCGGGTGCAATGCATGAGGTGGACGCATTGCACCCGCACTAAATCCGGACCCATTCATTTCTATGGGGCTGTGCACATGAGCAGTGATTTTCACGCATCACTTCTGCGTTGCGTGAAAATCGCAGCATGCTCTATATTGTGCGTTTTTCACGCAAGCAAGTGCGGATGCGGTGCGATTTTCCCGCATGGTTGCTAGGAGACGATCGGGATGCGTACCCGATCTTTATTATTTTCCCTTATAACATAGTTATAAAGGAAAATAATAGCATTCCATGGAATGCTGGAATTCCATGGAAGCAGGTGATTGGACCATGTGACCCAGTGACGTCACTGAAGGTCCTTCACCCCCTTCCCGGCTGAATACAGAGCAGGAGACCGGTAACCGACTGCTACGCGATCAAATGGAGGGGGTAAGTTTATGTTATTATTTTTAACCCTCTAGTGCCCTTTTTACTTTGCATTCTCTATTGAGAATGCTATTATTTTCCTTTATAACTATGTTATAAGGGAGGGAAAATAATAAAATATACAGAATACTCCACCCGAAACCAGACTTCAGTGAAAAAATTGCGCATATTCCCGCAACGCACCCGCATCCTATCTGGGCGTCAAACATGACGCCCGTGTGAAAGAGGCCTTAGGAGTGGGAAAAAAGGAGGGAAGTACTATCTCCTGGGTAGGGTAGGAACAATCACAATCCTATCCTCAAATAACTTCAGATAAGGTGGATTAATGGAAAAGGCAGATAATTCACTGACCCTCCTAGCTGACGTAATGGCCAAAAGAAATGCTATCTTAAAAGAAAGTAGCCTGAGCGGGATGACTTCTGAAGGCTCAAAGGGGGCTGCCGATAGGGCCGAGAGGACCAAGTTTAAGTCCCAGGGGGGAAGATTATTCCTACTAACCGGGGATAATTTGGATACTGCAGTGAAAAACCTCTTTACCCAAGGATGATCAGCCAGTTTAGATTCAAAAAAGGCACTTAAGGCTACATGCACACGACAGTTGTTTTTTGCTGTCCGCAAATCGCGGATCTATTTTCCTTTTTTTTTTTTTCACATCCACATCCGTTCCGTGTGTCCGCAAATTTTGTAAGTTGTGTTTCCGTGTGTCTTTCGTTTTTTTTGCGGATCCGCAAAAAAAACCCGGAAGACTTGAACCAGTTTCTTAAAGTACCTGTACAAGTGCCCTGGTTTCCAAGCAACCATCCGCAAAATAAAACGGATGCGGATGACAAACGGATGGCTTCCGTTGGTCATCTGCATTTTTTGCGGACCCATTGACTTCTATGGGTCCGCAAACCGTTTTTTGCGGACAAGAATAGGACATGCCATATTTTTTTGGCGGACGTGAAATGCGGACAGCGGATGCGGACAGGCAACGGAAGAGGCATCCGCATTTTTAACGAATCCATAGAAATGAATGGGAATTGATCGGATCCGCAAAAAAAACAGAACGGATGCTGCAAAAAACCACTGCCGTGTGCATGTAGGCTTAGGCAAAGACCAGCACTTTAAGGGTGCTGGGCCTAAGCCCCTTATTCCAGCCCTCCTGAAGGAAGTCAAGAATAAGGCCTCATGCACACGACCGTTGTTTGTTTCCGCGTCCGTTCCGTTTTTTTTCACGGATAGGATGCTTCCCCATTCATTTCAATGGGTCCGTCAAAAAATGCCGATGGTTAATCGTTTTTGTTCCGCATCAGTGGTCCTTGTTTACCTTCCATCAAAAAAATAGAGCATGTCCTATTTTTTTCACGTTTGCGGACAAGGATAGGCATTATTACAATGGATCTTCCAAAAAAACAGATCCGTAAAAAAAAAACGATCCGTCATCCGTTTTTTTTTACGGACGCAAAATTTGCGGACGGAGTGGACGTGGAGGCAGGCAATGGTCGTGTGCATGTAGCCTAAGGGGCACATTAGGGGAAACGAACACATCCACCTCGCTCCCCGCGAATCGAGAGAAAGCCCTCCAGACTCTCAGGTAAATCTCAGAGGTTACCTTCTTCCTACTCGCCAGAAGAGTGAATATAACGTTATCAGACAGGCACCTGCACTTCAAAATCTGCCTTTCGAACACCAGGCAGTCAGGTGAAGGGCCTCCACCCCTGGGTGAAGGATTGGTCCCTGAGCCAGGAGACCCCGAAACACCGGCAGGCAGGGCCGGGCCGACACAGAGGCTGAGGAGGCTCCAGCCTCAGGGCGCTCAAGCCTCAGGGCGCAGGCCACTCTCACCAAGTCCCTGCTGCTGCCGTGTAGCTGTATTAGCAGCAGAGCATCCATTTCTGCGCTCTGCTGCTGTAACAGCCGGTCCTGCGCCCCCTAGTGGTGTTCTTCCTCCCTCCCTCAGTCTAGTGCAGTGTGCTGCAGCTCCGTACCTTCCCCAGCCCCTGACTTCCTGCCTGTGTGTGCACCAGAGATTCACAACCCCCTCCCCCAGCACAGAGAGAAGAGCAGCGTCGGGACAGAGAAGGAGGAGGAGGAGGAATACTCTGCATCCTGCCTCTCCCTCCAAGTCACCAGAGACTGTATGTGCAGAAAATGTAAGGGGTTAAAGGGAATGGAATGGTTATGGCAGTAATGTAATGTGCATATTGTGTGTTTTTATGTATGTGTGTCATATGTATGTCAGTATGTGTGTGTGTGTCATATGTATGTCAGTATGTGTGTGTGTGTCATATGTATGTCAGTATATATGTGTGTGTCATATGTATGTCAGTATGTATGTGTGTGTCATATGTATGTCAGTATGTGTGTGTGTGTGTCATATGTATGTCAGTATATATGTGTGTGTCATATGTATGTCAGTATGTATGTGTGTGTCATATGTATGTCAGTATGTATGTGTGTGTCATATGTATGTCAGTATGTATGTGTGTGTCATATGTATGTCTGTATATATGTGTGTCATATGTATATATGTGTGTCATTTGTATGTCAGTATATATGTGTGTGTCATATGTATGTCAGTATGTATGTGTGTGTCATATGTATGTCAGTATATATGTGTGTGTCATATGTATGTCAATATATATGTGTGTGTCATATGTATGTCAATATATATGTGTGTGTCATATGTATGTCAATATATATGTGTGTGTCATATGTATGTCAGTATATATGTGTGCGTCATATGTATGTCAGTATATATGTGTGTGTCATATGTATGTCAATATGTATGTGTGCGTCATATGTATGTCAATATATATGTGTGTGTCATATGTATGTCAGTATGTATGTGTGTGTCATATGTATGTCAGTATGTATGTGTGTGTCATATGTATGTCAGTATATATGTGTGTGTCATATGTATGTCAATATATATGTGTGTGTCATATGTATGTCAATATATATGTATGTGTGTGTCATATGTATGTCAATATGTATGTGTGCGTCATATGTATGTCAATATATATGTGTGTGTCATATGTATGTCAGTATGTATGTGTGTGTCATATGTATGTCAGTATGTATGTGTGTGTCATATGTATGTCAGTATATATGTGTGTGTCATATGTATGTCAATATATATGTGTGTGTCATATGTATGTCAGTATGTATGTGTGTCATATGTATGTCAGTATGTGTGTGTCATATGTATGTCAGTATGTGTGTGTCATATGTATGTCAGTATATATGTGTGTCATATGTATGTCAGTATATATGTGTGTGTCATATGTATGTCAGTATAGATTATCTAACCCAGTCCCCCTTCCCCCATCAGCCCTTGTCCTACCCCCATCTACCCCACCAGACATTTAGATGTTATTTATTCCTGCTATTCTAATGCTCTGATCAGTAGATGGCTCAAGTCAAGCCCTCACCCCCCCAGCCATTTAGATATGTATGTTATCAATCATCCCCCACCCCCGCCTTCCTTGTAATTTGCTGGCCCCCAATATCCATTGTGAGTCACAATCCATAACACTGCCATCCACAGATCCCCCCATAACAGTGTGTCATCCACAGATCCCCCATAACAGTGCGTCATCCACAGATCCCCCCATAACAGTGTCATCCACAGATCCCCCCATAACAATGCGTCATCCACAGATCCCCCATAACAGTGTGTCATCCACAGATCCCCCATAACAGTGTGTCATCCACAGATCCCCCATAACAGTGTGTCATCCACAGATCCCCCATAACAGTGTCATCCACAGATCCCCCATAACAGTGTGTCATCCACAGATCCCCCATAACAGTGTGTCATCCACAGATCCCCCATAACAGTGTCATCCACAGATCCCCCATAACAATGCGTCATCCACAGATCCCCCATAACAGTGTGTCATCCACAGATCCCCCATAACAGTGTGTCATCCACAGATCCCCCATAACAGTGTGTCATCCACAGATCCCCCATAACAGTGCCATCCACAGATCCCCCATAACAATCGTCATCCACAGATCCCCCATAACAGTGTGTCATCCACAGATCCCCCATAACAGTGTGTCATCCACAGATCCCCCATAACAGTGTCATCCATAGATCTCCCATAACAGTGTTGTCCACAGATCCCCCATAAGTGTGTCATCCACAGATCCCCATAGCATTGTCATCCACAGATCCTTCATAACAGTGTGTCATCCACAGATCCCCCATAACAGTGTCATCCATAGATCCCCCCCCATAACAGTTTCATCCATAGATCCGCCCCATAACAGTGTCATCCACAGATCCCCCATAACAGTGTCATCCACAGATCCCCTTCATAACAATGTCATCCACAGATCCCCCATAACAGTGTCATCCACAGATCCCCCCCATAACAATGTCATCCACAGATCCTCCATAACAGTGCGTCATTAATTGATACATTAAACTGTGCATATTTATGTGTGATTACAACAGTATTTAGTAAAGACTCCACAAGTTGGGGGGGGGGGGGGGCGCCCGCACTTGGGCAGCTCAGCCTCTGTTGGTGGTGGACCTTGTCCCAGCCCTGCCGGCAGGACCCAAGGACTGGTTATTGACATCTCCCTTAGTTCCGAAAACCACACCCTCCTCGGCCAAAAGGGGGCAATAATTATCACTGAAGCCCGGTCCTCCCTGATCTTCCTGAGAACCCTTGAAAGAAGCTCCAGAGGAGGAAAGGCATACAGTAGCCCTGCCTCCCAGGACTGGGCTAGGGCATCTATTGCCAGAGGCTAGTCCCTTGGAGACAGGGAAAAGAAACGCTTCACTTTTCTGTTTCACCTGGTAGCGAACAGGTCTATGTGCGGTATACTCCAAAGTGCTATTATCTTTTTGAATATCTCCTGATCTAGGGACCATTCGTTCTGACTGAGGCGGTGACGACTCAAGAAGTCCGCCTCCAAGTTCTCTGTCCCCTTCAGATGGACAGCAGAAAGAGAAGAGAGAAAATTTTCTGCTAGGCTGAAAATCTGATATGTCAGTGACATGAGGCTCGGCGCTCTGGTACCCCCCTGCTTGTTGATATGGGCAACCGCTGTCATGTTGTCTGAATAGACTCTCACATCCCAAAGAGGAAGGGATCGGGACAAGGCCAGACTCATGGCCTTCAGCTCTCTGAAATTCTGGGATTGAGCCCTGGAATCCGGGTCCCAGTTCCCCTGAAAGAATTGGTCGCTCAAATGGGCTCCCCAACCTGAAGAGGGCTGGCATCCGTAGTTATATACAGTGGAGCCTCCCTCTTCCAAGGAACCCCTTTCTGAAGGTTTTGAAGATTTAACCACCACTTCAGGGAGAGTTGAAACTCCTGATCCAAAGAAGGAAGGGATCTGTCCCATACTTCGAGGATCTGGATCTGCAACTGCCTTGAATGAAGCTGGGCCCACTCTACCCCTGGAATGGCAGCAGTCATCTGACCCAAAACTGACATAGCTTTTCTCAGGGAGACAGCCTTTAGTGTCTGGAGGAGCCGAACCTCCTCTATCAGCTGATGGGCCTTGTGTTCGGGCAGGAGGCACATCTGAGATATTGAGTCCAGGATCATACCCAGAAATTTGCAAGTCTGGCTGGGGATCAGGGAGGATTTTTCTATATTCATGTCCCATCCCAGCTTTTGAATTATTTCCTTGAACCAACCAATCTGCCCCAGCAAGGTCTGACGGTCCCTGGCTAGTAGAAGGAAATCGTCTAGATAGGGTATGATTAGCATGTCCTTTTCTCTCACATGGGCCATCATTTCCGAGACTATCTATTGTAAAGACTCTCGGTGCTTTGGAGAGACCAAATGGAAGGGCCTGGAACTGAGCATGCAGAACCTCCTCCCCCATGTGAACGGCTATTCTGAGGAACCTCTGGTGCATGGGATGGATGGGCACGTGATAATAAGCATCCCTCAGATCCAATGTGGCCATAAAACATCCCGGGAGGAGATGATTTACCGCCGATCTCAGGAATTCCATCCGAAATTTCTTGTACACAAGAAAACGATTCAGAAACGTCAAATTTATTATTGCACGAAAGGTTCTATTTGGTTTCTTCACCAAAAACCGAGTGGAGTAAAACCCTTTTTTCTCTTCTACTCTGGGAACTTGAATTAACACATTCTTCTTCAATAGGGACTGAACCTCTGATACAATAGCTCCCTGTTTTTTGCGGGTCTGATCGCAAATCTGTAACTACAAATCTTTCCCCCGGTGGCCCTAAAAATTTCAATTTTAGGCCCTCTCTTATAACCGACAGGATCCATTGACTGTTTGACATTTTCTGCCATTCCTCTGAAAAACGCGACAGGCAATCCCCCACTGGAAGCCTGGCGTCATTGGGGCTTTTTCTTAGAGGCCTCTGCACAGGATAAAAGGAACCCCTTGTTTCTACGACCAGAATCGGGAAACCTGTTGGATTTCTCCCTACCTCTAAAGGAATCCCTATTAAACCTACGGCGGATAGATTTCTTGGGGGGTTGACTGGTTGACAGGAACCCCTTCTTATCATCTGAGGCCTTCTCAAGAAGTTCATCTAGAACAGGCCCAAACAAAAATTGGCAGGGAATACCACAAAGCTTGGCTTTGGACGCAGCATCTCCATTCCAGCCCTTTAGCCAAACAGCTCTGCGTGCTGAATTAGAGACAGCTGACGATTTAGCTGACAATCTAAGGGAATCTGCTAAGGCATCCGCCAAAAAATCCAAAGCACTATAGAAGGTGGGAAAGGAGGATAGTAACTGTTCCCTAGGGGACCCCCCTCTAATATGCTCCTCTAACTCCTTCATCCATGCCTTGAGGGACCTAGCTACTGAAGTAGCAGCAATAGCAGGCTTAAACGAAGGCCACCGAGGCTTCCCAACATTTCTTCAGATAAATATCGGCCCTTCTGTCCATGGGGTCCTTTAAGGAGCCCCCATCATCAAAGGGTACAGCCGACTTTCTAGACATTTTGGCCACCGGAGCGTCTAACTTGGGGGCTCTATGCCAGGAATAAAAAAATTTCTGTCAGGCTTATCCCATTCTCTTTTGATTGTAGCTTGCATGTTCCCATGTACGTCAGACTCTTTTCTTTCTAGGGACCCAACCCCTCAAACATAGAGTCCCGCACAGAAACAGGTGGCTTCGGATCCTCCGGCCCCATGGTAGCTCTCACTAGCTTCAGTAGGGAGTTAACATTATCTGGATGAAAAATAAGTTTTCCACTGGCCTCCTCTTCAGACGAGCCGCCGAATAAAAAACACTCTCCCTCTTCCTCCAAACCGGATAGCATCTCACTCTCACTAGAGGGTGGATAAGCAGTAGAAACCATGGCGGATGAACTGGGGCGACTCTTTAACAATCCGCCAACAGACTCTTTAATCTCCTCCCGGATTAGCTGCTTAATATTGCCCATTAGGGATGGTGCCTCCTCCTCCAGCAATTTTCTCACACAATTCTGGCAAGCAGGCTTAGGCCAAGTAGAGGGAAGCTTCTTTCTACACAAGGCACAAACTTTACTTTTTGAGCTGGAGCTCTTCTTGGAATCCTTAGGGACCTAAAGAAGATGACTCCCATGAGCAGGCACAACAAACTTAAAGTAAGGGGATCACCCCTCTTACCCCACCAGGTACCGGCGTCTCAATGCTGGCATCAGTGGTATCGGTGCGCTGGGGCTGCTCCATGCTCGCATGCAGGTTAGCAAAAAAATGGAGAATGCTGCTAGCCTCTTCCACAGCATAGCAGGGAGCTATGCGTCATCCCCCTACCGTCGTGCCGGAAATACGTCACCGCTGCCACGTGCGGTCCGACCTGCGGCCTAGACGGCTGGGCTTGCGGCATGGCCGCAGAGGCCCACAGCATGCAGGGAAGGGGAGCCGCCCCCCCCCCCCCTACACCCGAGGAGGAGCGGAAGGAGGAGAAAGAGGCCCAGACTAGCTGCGGCTCCCACAGGAGACTAAAACCGCACGGGTAGGCCCTCCAATAGGACTTAGTACCAGGAGCGCCGGCAGCTCCAAATAACGGTATTCCTGATTCACTTCCTGCCCCACCGGACAGGAAACAGAACTGGAGTAGTGGGGAAATGGAGCTCCCTTTATGCGGTTGTTTTCTGGTTCCTGTTTCCTGTCCCTGGGCGAAGGAGGCGGTCTCTCCATGGGTGCTGTCATAAGGTGAAAGGATAAATATGAAATACTACTACCAAAGTTTTAGCTTTTCTTGATTATTTTCAAAAATGCAGCATGCTGGAGCTCCTGCCATCACCATCTCTAAAGGGGGGGTAAAAAAAAAAAAAAATGAAGAAAACGCTAGTGGTAAAAACACACTGGTCTAGATTTATGAAAACTGGCTAAATGAGAAACTGGCTTTATTGCCCATATTAACCAGAGTACATTTTATTTTCTAAAATTGCTCTGAAAAAAAAAAATGAACGCCGAGCTCTGATTGGTTGCTACAGTTAACTAAGGCATTTTACTTTAAGGGTGCCTTCACACGCTGCAGATCTTGTTGCAGAATTTTCTGCAATTGTAAATCAGTTACATTCATTTCAATGAGGCGGCAAACAGCGGTTCCACAATACATAGGCACCGGCCGTGTGAACGGCGCATCACGGATGAGGACTCATTCACTTGAATGGGTCCACAATCCGAAAAGTCGGCTGTGGGTTTTCTGTCCATGCGTCCACACTGCAAAAAAGTAGTGTACCGTCGGATGCGGATCCCATTCAAGTGAATAGGTCCGCGTCTGCATGCGACGGCCCGACGGTAGGTGCCCGTGCAAATTGCGGTCCGCAGCATGGGCTAAGCCCGCACACATTCGGGCGCATAAGGCCTTAGAGAGTTTTGATAAATGGGGCCCAGAGGGTGAAAAAGAAAAAAAATATATAAATTGTTTCCCATAGAAACCAAATTCCATCTTTCACTTTTTTAGAGCTTCTTTGGAAAAGGAATGGTGGAATCTGATTGGTTTCTATGGGAGAAAAACACCAGAGCCAAATTCCCAAGTTAAATGTGTTATTTCATATAGAAGAAAATGAAGAATGCCGGTTGAAGTTAAAATATTGATATCTTTATTTACAAATGTACAGAGTTTCACAGAAACATCTTCCTTGCAAATACACAAGTCTTGTACATCACATAATGTTTTCCGGTCTGTGCCCTATGAAGCATGTTCAATGTTTCTCTCAGTCTTATTGAAAAAAAAAAAAAAAAAAAAACACTACAAAACTGAGATATATTTATATATACAAATACTTCCAATCTCGTTATCGGGAATATTACTGAGAGTAACTTTAAACAATGCAAGACCAAACACCCTAAAAGACAAAAATGAGCAAGTCATGACCAGCACACAGCAATAAAAAAAAAAAAAAAAAAACTAATTATTAAAAAAAAAAAAAAAAAAAATTCTAGACAGACAATCTCTTCTGACTTGGAAATATATCCATGTTGTACACTGGGTGCTATTATGTTGCTTTGAAAGTAATAAGTGAACATTTAGAAAAAAAAATTAAATCAGTGCACTACTGACAAGACTAACCCCATAAAACTGTGCCAAACATGCCGACTTTAGATAGTGCCATTGTACAAATGAAGGTACCAACCTTAGAATAGTTTTGAGTGTTTGGTTACATGACTATTAAAAAAAAACAACAACTAATTTCTATAGTTAGGGGCGCTGTTTCTACGAACTCGGGATGATATATAAGCCCCTCTGTAGCCTTACAGAAAATAAAACATTAAGACACATTACCGTTTCCACACAATAGGCAGACAAATATACACAAAGATGTGCGTAGAAGACAATTACCAAATAGTTCTCAACCTTATTTTGGTCTCTTTTGAAAAAGAACGGGTTTAAAATTTCACATAATGCTCTTACTTTGAAGTACATACTTTAAGTCTTCAAAAAAAATGTGTCCAATAATAGTGATGGAAAAAAATGGTGTCATAGTTTGCTAAAAAAAAAAAAAAAAACTATGGCAGCAAAGGGTTTAAATGGTAAAGTCATTTTAAAAAAAAGTTTTTGCATAACTAAGCTGTACTGCAGCAGCTGCGGCTAACTTTCCTTCTAGTAGCCAATAGGGAGACTGTACACCATTCTTCACAAGTCAGGATAATAAAAAAAAAAAAAAAAAAACGCTTATTGCCTTATTCTTTATAAAGTGGGGAAAAAAAGAAAAATTACATTTTCTGTGACATTACAAAAAAAAACAACAACTTGTCAACTACAACAACCAATCCAATGTGTTCCTTCTACCTTGTACTACTAGACTGAATCTCACTGGCTGCTTCTCACACCACAATACTTGTGCCAAATGTCAAAGGTTCAGTCAATTAAATGTAAAAATTGTGCAATATGACTGCCATTCCGCCTCCTCATAACATTGGTGGTCTGGTTAAGTTCCTAGAATATAACCCACGTGTTCTTTTATTAATCCAGACTCATGTCATTAGGTATATGGGACTAAAAATCCTAGTATATCCCCCTTCCCCATTGTGCTGAGACCTGTAGTTCAATTTCTATCGATTATGTATTATCTGTCTCAGGTTTGTGGGAATACAACACTTCTAGGACAACTGCAGGAGTTCTCAGTAGATGTCGGCCATTTTGTGGTCATATCTCAGATACGAGTGTGTCATAGAGATTTCACAAACAAAATGGCTGACACCTACAGCAATAGTTTAAATTGTATATTTGTACTATTTTTTTTTCTGTTTTGACAGATTTTTCACTGTCAAGGAGAGGACAACATTAACCTTTAGAAGTTACTGGACATCCAGTCCATGGTGACTGGAAGGATGTCAACTGATGGCAAAAAATGGTGGATGGCAAGTGATGGTCTAGCAGGAAAAGTGTCTGCCGCTACTGAAAAGAAGGATTGGAATTCAGAACGTATTCAACGTCACTATTTCCCTCCCCCCAATCTCCTTTCTCTTAACACCTTCTGTGAATGAAATATAACGGACAGAGGTAGATATATTTCCAGGTGTATGTGTGACATTTATTAGGTTTAAAAATTTGGCAGTCTTCTGACCTGTTGTGGGAAGACGGTCTGGTCAGTACCGACGCCTCCATTGGGCTTCCGATTCTTCTGAGCTTAGACTGGATGTGTTCCCCAAGTCTTCCTGTTCAGTTGCATACTGTAAATGGAACATATCCAGTCGGGACGTGAGCGGAAGAGCCTGCAGCCAGTATGAGCACAGAGGAGACTGCCGAATCAGTGGCGTAATGGATGGCTGACCATCCAACAACAGATCAAAAGGCCGCCGGATTTGTTTAAAAGCTTGGAAAAAACCTTTAACATGTGAATTTAGCCTACTAAGATGATAAACCTCCAAAAAAAAAAAACTCAGTGAATATAACTGACCACCTATGAGGGAAAATAACATTTATTGAAACGTTATATTTCTGTACAACAATCCGGCGTGTGTGTAGAAGCCAAAAAAAACAAAAAGTAAAACAACTTCAACTTCCACCTAAGTCTTTCATACTGAAATAATTTTAGAACTAGAAAAATATTACCGTCAAACTGCAGCATTTAGATAAACTTTCAATTTTCAACAATTTTTTTTTTAAATTATTATTTTGGTCTCGCCAGGAAAGGGCTCAAAGTTTCTATGTGGATATTTAACCCCAGTGCTGCCAGGTGTTCACGGGAACTCTTGTCGCAATAAAACAATTCTTTTCTGTGGCCAGATTTCACGCAGGCAAAGATGGCCGACATAAAAATATTAAATTGCTAGTCTGTCAATGTGCGCATCCACGGAAAACAAATGTAGTTTTTATTGAAACGATACTGGTTTTATCTGCGCAGTAGTGCAGCCCTGTGTGCTTCTCTCGTTGCGTCCCTGTGCACACAATGGCTGTTCAGCTATTAGTTTGTTTGCTTTGTTTTTTTTTCAGTCCAAGAACAGCTTCCTACATCCCATTCGTGAGCGGTTTGATCGTCGGATGTCAAATTTGGTGTCTCGGCACTTTTGGCAAACGTAGATTTCTGGAACATTGGACTTGCGGATTTTGGCACAGGACAGGTGAATCCAGGTATTGCATTCGTTGCACTCGATCATCGGCCGGCCAGCGAATGGCTTCATGCAGAAACAGGTGACAAGATGCCAAGATTCGTCATCTGCAAAAAGAGCACAACAGTCAGACATCAAATATATAGAGTTATTTTCTTGGCTGGCTCACAACAGAGAACGATAGCTTCAAGGCAGCAGCTTAGGAAATTGGGAAAGAGCACCAAGATCTAGGCCGCGTTCACACAACCGTGGGACGGCTGTGTCAGTGTTGTGGACTGCAAAGCGCAGGCACGGGGCATGTGCACTCTGCATAGTGGTGTGGACCTAATCACTCCAATGGGTCCGTGATCCACAAGATGCGGTGAAAGACAGGACATATCTTTTGCTGCATGGAATGGGAAGGACATGAAAGCCTCTGCTCCGCAAAAGAAAGGATATGTCCACAGTCAATGGGTCCACACCACGATGCGAGGCGTCTATGGTTTTTGGTCCGTAAACACAGACATGCACCCTTATTATAACGGTCTAAAACAAAAATGCCTTTTGTTGCCCAGCAACCAATCACATTGCAGTTTTTATTTTTCAAGAGCACTATAGAAAATTAAAGCAGCACCGTGATTGGTTTCTATAGGCAACAAGGCAATTTTTCTTTTAGGCAGTTTCATAAATTCTCCCCTATTGTTTCCTTTATGCCACTGACACCATGAAGCATGAACATGACATAAATCCCAATCCATCAGTGTAATTAAATTCTGAAGAAAGCTTCCGCCGTGTGCCTATGGAGGCGTTGATGATTACTGCATCTCAACAGGGAAGAATAGAAGCAAAAAAAAAAAAAAAATATTAATCTGAATATATTAATCGTTGGCTGATTGGGAGGATCAGCACCCCGCTGTAACAACGTGCAGATTCTTATGTAAAATGGGCTCCGTTATAATTAAAGCGACATAAAATGTTGCTGGCGACGAGCCGCATAAGGGATTAAGAAATTCCCGGGGCTTTCATTGGAATGCTGGGTGGTAAAGGGCCAAGCAACAGGAGACAAAAAAGTTCTTAGGACCCGACAACTGTATAGGCATGTGATGTACTATGCTCTACTATTTGAAAAACCTTTATAAAATCTGGATTATCAGATATTAGATTAACAGAATAATTTTACCAGTAGACAGAATAGGAAATTTTTAAAGATGGCTACATGGCCTTGCGACTTTGTCCAGTCAAGTGACCAATCGGCCTGAAAATTTGCTCATACTGGCGAAATAATTTCCCTTTGAATCAGCATTTGATAATCCATCATTCCTGTTAATCTAGAACGGAAGACAGCTTTTGTTAACCTGTAGACAAAATGGCTGCCTGCACTGAGGCCCAAGCTTGATGATAAGTAGCAGAGTGGCCACAGCCCCTAAACGGTGAAGGTAGACATTTTAATATGCGTACACAACGGTCTGGAGAGTCCCGTTTGGCAGGATTTTTACAAAACTTACTGAAGGCCACAGAACAGGCAGCCATTTTGTTTGCAACCACTTTGATGAGAAATATGGGTTAAAAATGTTTTCACAAAATGGTAGTTTCCCATTTCCCATATATCCATCATAGACCGGTATATAAAAATGCCACGTTATCAGTTGCTAGACAGGAATGCATTTCTAGGAAAGTTACTCGGATGGCTTGACAAATCCTATGAGCCATACCGGCAAAATCATTTCTTGTTAATCCATGGTAAATTACCAGCTCAAAGCTACCAATTATTAATCCCAAACCTTACAGAACCAGACCAGAGGAAACAAACGTTATGCACTTTCTAGCCTACAATGGAAAATGTAGGCTGCTGGTTGCCAAGGGCAATTGTTTCCTACCTTCCACTACCTTTAATACACAAGGGTAGGCTGAATGTGGGCAGCCATTTTGTGGCTGAGGTCATTATGCACAAGAGGCGGTAAATGATAAATGCCTAGGAATACAAGCAATATCTGACAGGATACACTACAGATTTGATAATCTACCTCTTCATAAAAATGGCACTGTTACCTTATAAAATGTCTGTCAGGCGAATCGAAACCATAGATTTAACATCTGACTGAGTTTAGGCATTCAATACCAGTCACATTTCCTGCTTTCAAATAACAACTGCTTACAAACCAAAATAGAGAATGATCTGAAAGGCACAGCTGTAAGCAGTGGCAGCCATTTTGTGCACTTGACTGGTAATATCCATAACATGGCAGCCAAAGTGCAATAAATCTATTAATGGAACAGAGCACTTTAAATTAGGGCTTCGCTATAACACTGAACAAATGGGTGTAATTATGCCAATTGTGCCAAGTGATGGTGGTGCAAGATATGTTGTTAATGACCTGGTAAAGCCGACCCCACCCATGAGCAATCTTACCTGAATCCACCATGATGTCCTCATCATTCCCTGTGCTGTCTTCGTCCCGGAACACCACCTGCTTTCCCTGCCGTATGACCGTTCGCTTGCCCAGGTTCACCTCTGAGTACTCAGTCTTTATTTCCTCTGCGTCGTCAGAGGTCATGGTGATGGAGGCACTGTCCATACTGTTATTACAACTCTCAAATACTGGGTCTGGAGTCTCATGCTTTGGGGACATTTTTAGGTCCAGTGCATGGTCTAGGACTGGAGCGGGCATGCTCTCTTCCGGCGATGAGTCCTCTGGCTCTATTTTTATGATGGCTTTCATGTATTCTTCCTCTTTTGTGACTTGTTGCTCCTTTTTCTTCATCTTTTTCTTTTTCTTTATTTTGTCCAGTTTCTTCCGGTCCAAGAGGAAGCTGCTGAGTTTGGCGCGCTTTAGCATGGAGGGGTAGGAGCAGTCATGTTTTAGCTCCCCAAAGCTTCTTCGCTTTTTGATCGGCAAAACCCCAGCCGAGGAGACGTCCTGGAATCTGGAATCCCAGCTGTCGCTGTCTACGGTGCTTCCTGTGCTGTTTGGAGGGCTGGAGCCAGCTCTAAGAGGGGACTCCTGAGGAGACAATTAACGGAAAAAATATATATATATGATCACCCCTTTACTCGAGATATCTCAGATACAGAAATATACAATCCACTGTGTTAACCTCATTTCACATTTACAAAAAAAAAACTATTCACAAGAATATCAATAATGCAGTAAACGTTCAAAAATGTCACATATTCTTTACCCTGGAAGGAATTTTCTATTGCACTCAATGCCACCACCTGCTGAGTAATGCATGTTGTACGAGTTATCACTTGTTATCATATTCACCAACTGAATATCTTTACAGGATTAGCACTGTGATTGACCCATATATACAAGAATATAACTACTATAATGCTGCCTCCTATGTACAGAATATAACTAATACTATCTCTAATGTACAAGAATATAACTACTGTAATACTACCCCTAATGTACAAGAATATAACTACTATAGTACTAGCCACTATGTAAAATAGAACTACTATAAGGCCTTATTCACACATCCGCAATGTAGTCCGCATGTATTCCGCAATTTTGCGGAATACATGCGGACCCATTGACTGTGAATGGGGCCGGGAAAGATGCGGAGAGCACACACTGTGCTCTCCGCATCCGATTTTGCGGAGCGCGCCGCCGATTTTCCGGTCCGCGGCTCCGCAAAAAAAAATAGAGCATGTCCTATTCTTGTCCGCAATTGCGAACAAGAAAAGGCATTTTCTATGGAGTCCGGGCAATGTGCGGTCCGCAAAAATGCGGAATGCACATTGCCGATGTGTCCGTGTTTTGCAGATCCGCGGCTCCGTGGATCCGCAAAACACAACGGATGTGTGAATAAGGCCTTATACTGCCCCCTACATACAAAAATATAACTACAGTAACACTGCTATAGACAAGAATATAAATACTATATTACTACTCCCACCATGTACAAGAATACTTATCTATCAGGTAAGGACATTTCCTGAACATTGCTCTGCAAGTTGTTGCTGGGAGAAAAAAAAAATCAAGCAAAATAATATAAAGTTGCCTAAAATATCCACCCTGCTAAAGGTTTATCACCATTACCTGCTGTCTGGGTGGCAGCAGCCATTTTATGGGCTGAACTAAAGCCAAGGCTAGTTTCACACTAGCAGCAAGGGAGTCCGTCAGGCTGTTCCGGCGGGAGAACAGCCTGTCGGATCAGTCCTGCCGCTAGTTCATGTGTGCCTCCGGACTGCCGCTCCGTCCCCATTGACTATAATGGGGGCGGAGTTCCTGCGGCAGCACGGCGAGAGGCCGCCGGACTAAAAGTCGGACATTCAGTACTTTTAGTCCGGCGGCCTCCCGCCGTGCGCTGCTGCCGGAACTCCGCCCCCATTATAGTCAAGGAGGACAGAGCAGCACTTCGGGGGCATACGTGAACTAGCGGCAGGACGGATCCCACAGGCTGTTCACCCGCCGGAACAGCCTGACGGACTCCCCTGCCGCTAGTGTGAAACTAGCCTAAGCTTTCCAGTTTTTAAGGAAATGATCGGTGACTCATTACAATGCTCATCTCACAACCAGGGAGTCACCACTTTGTGATATCACTGGTGTTTTGAAAAACCTTGCATATGTACCACCACAAAATGTCCACCGCCACAGCAAAACGACAGCCAGATTCACTGACTAGCCAGATTATATTTACTGCTATAATAATATACCTAAAAAAATTGAGTCAGCAGAAAAGGAATATTTATAACAAATGTGGGCTTTTTTCCCTCCCATTCCCTCCGTAAGCCAGACAGGGTCTCTTTCACCAACACAAACTTACTTACTAACCCCTGCCTGCACATTCCCGGAGGGATCCCTCCCACATTCAATGATTACATTCACTTGTACCAATGCAAAGTTTGCCAGAAAAACCAATAAGCCTGTGTAACCGCACATATTTTTTCCTCCTCCTTTATGGCTGCATGCTTGTTCATTTAAGATGCAATTTGAGATGGCTCCACCGGTCTCCTGCAGCCTCTTCACTCAGGAGGCCTAGAGAAGCTCTGCCCAGGGGCCAACTGCAAAACAATCCGTTGGGCCTGATGAAGAGGTCTTTAAGAGGAGAAAATGGTGCACATGGCATTGTCATACTTGCTTGGCATATTAGACACACTTATCTTAAGTCAGGGGGCCTTTTACTCCAATAATTTGGAGTCCTTAACGGGATTATCCAATTTCTGAAACAGCCCCCCCATGTGCCAAGCCCCTCACCGGTAATATACTTACACGCTCCACTCCTGGTCCCCGCACCGCTGCTTCTCCCTGTACACGGATATCGTACAGGGAGAAGGGGGAAGCAGCCAATGGCAGCCGGGGGCAAGCCTCCTTAGCATGGCGAGTGACGCTAGGGAGGCTCATGCCCGTTCGCCATTGTCTGCCCCCACCCCACCCCCCGACACTGGATGTTTTCATCCGTGTTCAGGGAGAAGCAGCATCGGCGGTGCAGGGACCGCGAGCAGCACAGGGAGCGGAATAAGTATATTACCGGGGAGGGGCCGGGAACATGGGGGGGCAGTTTCAGAAATTAGATAAACCCTTTAAAGGGATTATCTAAGTTTTGGGGGTATTTTCTTACAAATTGGCATGGATAGTGTAGGGTACTTTCACACTTGCGTTGGTGCGGATCCGTCTGTTTATTTGCAAAAAGTCCAGAAACGGATCCGTTTTGAATTACACTGAAAGTCAATGGGGAACAGATCAGTTTTCAAATGCACCATATTGTAATTGAAAACGGATCCGTCCCCATTGACTTACATTGTAATTCAAAACTGATCCGTTAGGCTCCGCCTCTTGAGACGGACACCAAAATGCTGCAAGCTGCGTTTTGGTGTCCGCCTCCAAAACAGAATAGAAGCGGAACGGAGCCGAACTGATGCATTCTGAACGGATCCTTATCCATCCAGAATGCATTGGGGCTTAACTGATCCGTTTTGGACCGTTTGTGAGAGCCCTGAAATGGATCCCACAAACGGAATCCAAAAACGCCAGTGTGAAAGTAGTAAAAAGACAAAAAAGTTAGATTTATAATCCCCTTAAAACCCCTCTGTTCCAGTGCCACCGATCTTCTTCTCCCTGCCAGGCCTGACTGTAGCAGTGACATGCCCATAGATTACACATAACCAGTGCAGCCAATCGTTGGCCTCAACAGTATTGTGCGATATACCAATGAGGCCAGTGATTGGCTGCAGCATTTACGAGTGGTAAACGGCATGGGTTGGAATGAAGGTGGTTCGGGGTGGCAAGTTTACATTTTTTTCATAGTTGTTCTGCTGTCAGTGTCAAATAACTTGATAAATTATCACGCCCTAGACGCTATTTTTTGCCATCTTTCCATAGTACATCTTAAAGGGGTTGTCCAGAATCAGCAAAGAAAAGTTTTGCCTTTTCCCCACCTCCAAAACAACATCACATCTGTGCACAGGCTGTGTCTGGCATTGCGGCTCATCCTCCATTTAAGATTACAGACTTCCATGTCATCAGAAGATCGTTCTGACTACCGCATATGACGACTTACCTCTTCTGGGTATGGTATGTATCCTGCATATGCCAGCACAAACGTACAGAACTTATTAAAATCCTCCACAGTCCTCCTCCGCCTGTAGTTTGGTGTTCCATCCTAAAATATAATAAAAATAATCTTGTGTAAGAACCAAGTTTCATCCATATGTCTTATTACAACCGGAATACTCTTTTAACTCCCAGAAAACCCCTTTAACATTGGCTAAGTTACCCCCAAACGTTTGGCTATTTCCACCAGTCCTATAGAGAGGAGCAGAGCGACAGTGCACTTACTGGGCCTGCTGATCCATCCAACTCCTGGCACCCCTGTCCTTCAGCTGTTAGAAGAGGCTGCAGTGCTCAGGTGACATGACCTCTCAGAAGCACAACCCCATGGGCCAGAGCTGCAATACCAAGCACATCCACTATATAATGTATGGCGCTGTGCTTGGTATATAATGCAGAGGCCGCATAACGCACCGGAGGATCATGGCAGAAAACCCCTTTAAAGGGGACCTTTCACTGGTCCACAGTTTATGAGTTAAAACTATGTACATGGAGAGCGGCACCCAGGGATGTCCCTGCACTTACTTGTATCCCTGGGTGCCGCTCCGTTCGCCTGCTGTAGCCCCCAATACCGGCGCTCCTGCTGCTCTAATTTTGCCTGGGGCGGATATTCAGGATATGAGCTGAGCGCTGCGATTGGCCAGCGCTCCAGCCCTGGGAGAAGGAGACGCCCAGGGCAGAAGAAGAAGTCTCCGCCCCAGGCAAAATTACAGCAGCAGGAGCGCCGGTACCGGGGGCTACAGAGGACGAACGGAGCGGCACCCAGGGATACAAGTAAGTGCAGGGACATCCCTGGGTGCCGCACTACATGTACATACCTTTGCCTAATAAACTGTGGACCAGTGAAAGGTCCTCTTTAAGTCATACAGGTAATCAGTATCTCTGCTGGTTGAGTAACTCTCTAAATTCTTTGCGTTACTGTTTTCTCTATTCAGAGCTGCATTCAAAATTCTGCTGGTAGCTTTTGGAAACAAATAACGATCCTGCCAGTTATCTAAACAGCATAGCTGTAAAGCTGACCGTACATGTTTGATAGCTGTCGGCTGAACAATCCTCTCTCCCAACCCCACCCTTACACATGCTTGAGCGGCATACATCTTCTAAATGGGAATAAAGCTGCTGTCCGACCTCATGGTGGAGCTGAGCCTCACATCTATACAGAAGCAATACCAGAAGGAACCTCATGGTTGAACCTCACAGATATATAGATGCAATACCAGTTGAAACCTCATGGAGGAGCCGGGCCTCACAGGTATATGGATGCAATACCAGGAGAAACCTCGTGGAGGAGTTGAACCAAAATGCAATATCAGGAGAAACTTCTTGGTGGATGCTTTATCTTACAGCCATATAGATGCAGGAGAAACCTCATGGTGGAGCTGAATCTCAGTGACATATATGCAATACCAGGAGAAACCTTATGGTGGAGCTGAACCTCAGAATCAAATAGATGCAATACCAGAAGAAACCTCATGGTGGAGCTGAATCTCACAATCAAATAGATGCAATACCAGAAGAAACCTCATGGTGGAGCTAAACCTCACAAATAGATGCAATACCAGAAGAAACCTCATGGTGGAGCTGAATCTCACAATCAAATAGATGCAATACCAGAAGAAACCTCATGGTGGAGCTGAATCTCAGTCACATATATGCAATACTAGGAGAAACCTCATGGTGGAGCTGAATCGAGTCACAGTTATATAGATGCAATACCAGGAGAAACCTCATGGTGGAGCTGAATCTCACAGTTATATAGATGCAATACCAGGAGAAACCTCATGGTGGAGCTAAACCACAGTCATATGTAAGCTATACCAAGAGAAATGTCTTGAAGGAGCTATTCATCAACATCCTAATGAAGACTGCAGCAAGTATTTCTGGTATTACTTATGCACAGTACACAAACATACCCATCGTATGAAGCCAGTTTTTAAAAGCACAGACTATTAATAATGACAATAATATGTTCATAGGATAACATGTAATCAAGTCCTGTCACCTGAAACTCAGGCAAAGCGTGCCAAACTCATATGTTCATATACATAGGCCTACAAAGTCCGCACCCTTATTAACATACACATTGAATAACAGCAGTGAACACACAGCTAATAAAACCAAATCACAAGGTCCACTTATGACTACCCAGCACAGGTCAGTGGCCCCCTAGTGGACATGGTCAGTACTGCAGCACAAGGAAACTGCTGAATCTGCAAGCTGGCCCGCAATTAACCCTTTATGGACAGCACTCGCACCTGTCCACAACCTGCTCTAGGGCACACAAGTATCTCACAGTCAGGCAATTCAATGTTATAATCCGAGATCTTGAAAGAAGACGACTCATTCTAGTATATCAGTTTCTGTGAAAGCTGGGTGATAATCCATAAGGGTGGACACATTGGGCTATCGGCAGTAATTTATCGCCCATCGTTTCCAGGCTCCCCAATAACAGATATACTTAATTATGTGACTATATACCCTAACTTCCAGCATCTCTCATACGAGCTTCTGGAAAAGCTTGGCAGTTGCATTTGAAGCTGCTGTGATGGTGGCCATAATGGTTCCCACCCAGCTTTCCCAGATACAGACATGATTATGACACCATTTTTAGCAACTTGACACTAAAGGAGCCCTTTTTATGGTGTAAATTAGCTAATAATGAAAAGCCGTGGGGTTATTTAAAGGGATCCAGAACACTTAAAGAGTGAGGCAAGGACTACAACATCCATCTTACAGTTGGCCAGAAAGTCTATTCGCATGGTAAGGCCTTATTCCCACATCAGTGTTTTCCCATCGGCAATTGTGGGCCAGCTTGCAGATTCCATTATACCTTAGGCTCCGATCCTGGTTTTGGTGATCAAACACCGACCGTGTGAATAAGGCCTAACGGACAGTAGGGTTATTGCGTTTTTACTTGCCCAGGTTACACCGACAAACTGAGCTGATCTCCAGCTGAAAAGGGTGCCAAGGAAATCCTGTCCCAAACTGGCATTCATTAGGCGAGAGAGTTGAACGTGCCATAGGTGGTGCATCAAATCTTCATAAATACAGAATAAACCACAACACTTATTTTATTGTATTTTCAGTTTTTTAATCCATCCAGAAGAAATAATATTAAGTCAATGGCCAACGTTTCGGTCTAACCTAGACCTTGTTCACGGCCTTAGACATTTTGAGCCAGTAGAATGCAGGATGGTGTCAAACTGGCATCAGGCTTCAACAAAATGGTGCCAGGAACAACAACCCTCTAATATAATAATGCTGTGAGCATGCCGCCGTCCATATATACTAAACTATAGAGGGCAGCAAGACGCACATCAAGACAACGGGAGGAGGGCGATATTCTTGATAGGTGATCTCCATTATCAAGCCGGCAAGAGACATGAGAATCTTCCCTGCAGATCCCAACAGGATCAGAGAGCAATGGCTGGGGACAACACAGACGCTTGAGAGGGAGGGGGAGACGATTTCAACCTGTCTGATCATCTGGTTGCAATCGGAACTGTATCAGGCAGCCGCTTATCTCCACAACAGAAAGAGCATATATATTAAACAGACCCAAACAAGGGTTACAAGACCAGCGGCAGCCCCATATGGGCGTGTGAACCCTCCAGGAGGCTCTGGACACAGATACTGTAGTGATCATGGAGGCAGGGTCACCCCACTGACGACCACGACCGCTAGACTCTCCTCAGTCTAAAATGGCTGATAACAGGGAACAATACCTCAAATTCAACAGCACAGTATTAGACATTGAGGTCTCTAATTCTTTGTGGCATGCAGTAGATCTAAATATCCTATATTGTCCCCTCCAATATGTTCCTTATCTAATGACCTACAGAGATCAGGATGTGCAATTTAAATCCTTTACAGTTCCTTAATGTCCAGACACCACTCCCCTCCTTACAGGGCGGCATTTATTGGTCATCAGCCCGTAACGGGGTGTGCGTAGACTTGGTGGAGGTCTTCAAGAATGGTACCATTGTGAGACACCATACAATAAGAGCTTGCTTCGTTCCCAACGACCTCAATGGGTTAAATAACGTTAGTGCCCAAAGACGGGGAGGTCATACACACGTAGAGCGCATACATACACATACGTATTCAGCAAATATACAGTCTCTATAACGTATGTATGTATTCAGCATATATATAGAAACATACACAGCATGTATACGGCACATACACATATGTACATATATATACAGAACAAATACATATACAGCACTGAGACACAGATATACAGCACATATATACTTTCTAAACACATACAGTGTATACACATACGTATAACGCTTCTACAACATGTAACAGGCACAGTTTAGAGGAGCGATCGCCTATATGGTAGTACAATTGTCATCCTGGAGTGGAGGTCTAAATTGGGAACATAAAATATATATATGCAGTGTAGAGGACCCCCACTGTGGTGCCAGCCTTATGCTCTCCAGACAGTGGCGGAGACCTTGCCAGACCGGGATTCCTTTGCGATCAACACCATCTGGACAATATGTCTGGTACACAAGTCCCGTCCACATAGCATGGACAAGACTGTGTACACGTAGTGGGGGCACTAGTGCAGCCGCTCCGGACAGCCATTGATATAGGGATTGTCTGCGACCAAGACGTACAAAATTACGACTCATTGGACCGCCAAATACCAGTGACGATTATACGGTAAAATCTCACAATCAGAGGAATCCTTACCCTAGGTCTGGTAAATGTTACTTTAAAACGTTCGGGTCCGGTTCCATAAGGGGAGACAATAATCATCGCTACCGATTCCAGTTAAGAATCGCTTCGTTTGATCAGGTATGGGGTCACTTTAAGAGACGGTAAATGTTCTGACCTTGAATACAGCAGCCCAACGTTCAATACAACTATCGACGCCAGGGCATCAGCATGCCGAAAATCTGCAACATTAAAGGTTCTGATACCCCCAGCCCCACCACCCTAAAAATATTTTGAGGAAATCTACGTCAGGACTACGGATGGCTAAACTGTGATTAACGAATAGAATGCAAGCGTATGGATATATGGAACAGACAAGATCAGATCAGTCACTTAAGCTTTGTACTGCCAGACTAAACTGCCATCAAAAGGGTCCTGGGCGGGGGGACATATTACAAGCTCAGGTGCTGGGGGGGGGGGTATATGGCTAACAGTAGCACTGCAGCCTTAAGGGACATCCCTAGCCCTAGTGACACTGTATAGGAGGAGACTGAAGGAGAGCCCAAGGGAGGAGCGTGGCTGTGACTGACAGTTAACCCCTAAAGCCCCTTTGGTCTTGAAGCAAGTGCTGAGACAAGGCGATGAGATGTCCAGGAGATCCTAACTGACTGGGCAGAAACAAACCCCAGTTAGAATTCATGGAGGGGAGCGCTGGGTTTCCCTCTGAAGAACCCAGGAGCTACAATGTAACAATAAACATTTAGATACATTGTAACAACCAGAGCACTATGTAACAAATCACAGGTGACAGGGTTCTATAGAGCTCAGTCTCAAACTCTACTACACCCCAGTCTATAAGCATCCGAATTCTAGAGGGGGCTTCTTATTAACCCCCCCTCCCCCTGTAGACTGGGAGCCTCAGTGATACAATGTAACCAGCAACTCCTCCTCTTGGCTCCTGTCCAGACACACAATAACCATTTTAATGTTTGATTGTAGCTAAAATGAGGCTAGAACAGGGGCAGAAGTGGCTTTCTAGGGCTGAACCTCGTCCAATAAAAGAGTGAGGGGCTCTACAAGGACTGGCTAGACTGATTAAGATTTAAAGAAAATGGTCACAGCAGGAGCTGCCCCCTCCCCCCACCAACACGTTGTGGGGCTCTCTCTATATCACATATAATGTACAATACACTGTATTGATAGCCATCCAATGGCTAAATCCTATAAAGTCAAGGCAGAAGAGGGAGAGAGGGATAAATGAGGAAGACCCCCCACCACTTCCTGCATATACACCGACTCCCCTGCTTTGTGACCCAGTATGAAGGGGGTTGAGGGGTCCTTGTCCTTTGGGGTGCCTGTCAGATGTCAGCACCCCAAAGGACAAGGACCCCTCAACCCCCTTCATACTGAGCCACACACAAAGCAGATAAGGAATACTAGAGGGAGTGGGTGTAGTCTAGATTCTCTGACTGCCCTGATCTCCTGCATTTCTCTATAACCAGGGGCTCATGGGAACCTCTCCAGGGGGGCATTTTGCTCTTCAATATGGGGGTTCATACTTTTAAAATATCGAATTTAAAGTCAATCAACCGCCCCTCCCCCCTTCAGCCACACTCTGGAGTGACCTCTTGATCGAACACTAAACAAGTGGGGTGCAATGGGTTCCCCCTCATCAGCACCCACCTCTCCAGCACCCACACATTGCCCCTGTGGAGGTATACCAGAGATCAGGCGACATGATCATGGAGGATTACATGGGTGGCAGGCTGGCAGCTGCTTGCACAGTGCAGGACTTTACTGTCTGGGTTGGAAAAGATTAAAGTAAAGTAAAAACTGTAAAGACAAGCTTTTTGAGAGGGGGGCAGGGAAGGGTCCCCCATAACAGTACAGATCACAGAACTGGGGTGATCGCCTATGTGGAGAGAGCTGCTTCACCACCATTACCCCCTCCCCCCCAGTCCCACAATATCTCACACACCCTCACTTTATTCTAATCAATCGACTAAATCAAGGGGGTACTTACCATCCAGATAGCCCCCTAGCCCCCCAAAATGTGAGCTTGGTCACGCCTCACAGTCCTGACTGTGGAGTGCATTCAAGATGGTGATTTTCTGGTGATCACACTGCCAGGCTCAGCTACCTGGAGAGCACAATCCATCCCACAGACAATAAAGACACCTACAAAGGGACTACAGGGGAAGAGGGGGCTGCCAGGGGCTAGTCAGGGGGCACAGGCAGGCACACGGGGGCCCTTCTGAGGGGCCACAGAAACACTTTTTTTGTTGCAAGGACAAGATGGCGTAAGTTGTAATGAGAGATGGGTCAGGGAGTAATGGGGCTGATCTGGTTAGACAGCACAGCATTCGGGGGCACAAGTACACCTCCATACATTGCTATGGGTGGGGGAGGGTGCAGTGGGGTACACACTCACACAAGGGGTGCTGTGGAGGGAAGGTGGGGGGGGATGGGTACACTGATGCCTGCATAGTCAAAGCAGAAATAAAATCAACTTACCTCTGAATCAAAAGTTGAGGTTGATGCAGTATCCATGAGTGGGGGGCTGTGGGGGGGAAGCAAAGAAACCGGGAGAGGCAGTCCAGGGGGGAGGGGGTGATCCACAAAAGGTAGGTGATCCAGGGAATGTGTTGGTCAAGGTGAAAGGGGCAATTACCCCTTTAATCTGTCGGGGGTCTTCCTGCAAAAGTTGGGGTGCAATCCTAGGGAGGGTCAGGTGTCCTGCCCAGGCACATCCGAGCTCTCTCCAGACCGTCCTCAGGGCTGAGTCAGATCATAGCTTCACACCGAGCCAGCGACATATCAGAACCTGCCCCCCACACCGAATCCCAAACTGCCCCCCAAAAAAAGAAGCTCGCACTGTGCAACAGCCCCAGCCAACTCCTCCAGCTTCCAATGGATATCTCGTTTTCTTTGCTCTCTTCTCACCCTCCTAGTCTCTTCTGATGTCACTGACAATTTGCTTTTGTTAATCTCTCCTCCTTGGTAGGATTGGTCAGTCTCTGGAGGAAATCTCCCACAGCGCAGAGGACGCCGGGATATGTAGTTTTTTTTCCCTTTCTCAGCGGGCAGAGGGTAGGTATTTTTTTTCTATTTTTTTTTTCAATAAGCTTTATTGGGAACGGACAAAAGTTGCGAAGGTTGTTTTAAAAGTGCATTATTGGCGCAGGATACATCGCATGCAGTTTTTTGTTTGTTTGTTTGTCTTTTTAAAGCTAACTTTATTGCAAAATTGCTGTTTGCTCTTTTAGAGTGTTTGAAGGGAATTTAGTTTCGTGATGCACCGGTCACAGGAGCATGGTGGGCGTGGAGGAGCCATAAATCAGATAATAGGTCAAAGCCTTGAGCTGCAGGCTGGGGTGGCTGGTTTGCTGGCTGTCTGTTGCCATGTGGTGCTTAGGTCACATCAATGGAGGGGGGAGTAGGAGGTGGGTGAGGGGTTTTCTCCTCTGAGAGGGAAATAATCCAGGAAACCATGGTGAAATGCAAGGAGTCTCACTGTGTGACCTTTGTGAGCAGTCTATAAAGTTTATTCAATTGTAACATGTTAATATAGGTCCTAACACTTGCCCCAGGTTATAGTCACCATAGGTGATAACTGTAAGGCTGTGTTCAGAGCCCCCCATTTCACAAAAGAGCATATGCTGCACTATTTTGTCCGGGTCTGCAAGGTGGTGCCTATGAACATAGCTTTAGATTATTGGGGGTCTAACCCACGTGAGCGTTAGAACAGGGCACCCCAATTTTAAATCTCTACCCACAAACACAGCAGTGGTGCGGTGATACAGGACAGGAGACGAGTGGACATGCTGGAGCTCCATACAACTCTATTTTATCTATTCCCCCTCATTCAGACATGCATTTTAGCTTTCATACTAGAGCTGCAAATCCCTGCTTCACTGTGGGTATAATGATCCAAACTTACAGCTTCATATATCCCTTACAGAATTTAAAGGGGTTGTCCTGGGTTGTGTGCAATATTGCAGCTCTGCCCCATTAAACCCAATGGAGCCGAGCTGCAATACCAGACACAACCCATGGACAGGGGTGGTGCTGTTTTTGAAAGAAAGTAAGCATGTTTTTCTCATCCCGGACAAGCCCATTTAATCAGCAATGAAGCTTTTAGTTTGGGTCAGACCCACCTTCAGGACAGGATTTGTGACTGTAAGGCTACATGCACACGACAGTTGTTTTTTGCTGTCCGCAAATCGGGATCCATCAGGTTTTTATGGAGAATTCCTTTGTTTTCACAGATCCCTTGTAATAAATGCCTATCCTTGTCTGCAAATGAGAAAAAAGTAGGACATGCACTACTTTCTTTGCTGAAGGGAAACACGGACAATGGACGCAGAACATAAACGGATGAACTGTCAGCATTTTTTTGCTAACCTATTAAAATGAATTAGTTCCTGTCCTATCCGCAAAAAAAACTGAAACGGAAGCCGAGAAAAACAACTGTCGTGTGCATGTAGCCTAATATGGCCGCTAAAATACTCCACCATCCCTACTGTTTGACTAAGGCCTTACTTGCCACAGGAGCCATCTATGCAAAACAAATGTCTAAAACAAAAATGCACTGGAGGAAATTTATTCAGGGCCAACCACATGTGTTCTAACCACATCCACTTGATCGCGCAGCCTGAATCCTCTTCTGTTTGCAGGACCTGCAAAAGGACCTGCAATGATGTCACCGCGCTCACCACGTGAATATTTCCTTAGGCCTCGTTCGCAGTTCAATGGCCATTTGACCTCCATGAAAACAATCAGTCTGTGTTTTTTCCGTGAAGATGTCTGTGTTTTGTCCGTGTGTCGGTTTTTTGCCCTCCTTGTGTCATCTGTATTACATGGACACTGCTCAGCTGAAAATTAATTTCCAAAGCATCTCCTATCAGTGAAAAAACAACCAAACATGGACGCAACACAGATATTTTTCACTGATCCAAAGACCATAATGGGCATCACGGACCAATGTAGTGCATGTCTCCATGAACAGACACCTTAAAATTATTGGGTGCGTGTGCTGGAGATGTGAACAAGGCCTTAAGATGTAATTGTTCACTGACTGCAAGCTTGATCCTTGCAAAAATGTAGCAGCTCTTCCTTTTTTAGCCACTGCCATACATGATAATGGAGAGGTGGATGGGACTGGAGGTTATAACTGTCACTTGATATTTCTTTCGTCTGGCAGTCTAATGTGATGTCAGAAATGGTTGCCTTTAACCTGGGTCAGTCTATGGTCTCCTGTATGAGGGAAGGGGTGACCACCCAACAAAATGGCACCCACAGAATAAGACTGCCATACCAAGTTTCCATTTATTACAGAATTACTGGACCAAAAAGCATGGACAGCCTCAAAACTATACTGTTACATCACAAGAAAGGTTGGTTATAAAGATCATCAATCCCATGCTGACTGAACCCGTAAAAGCTGGACTTACCAGTGCCCGCTGTATGCTTCCCCTGGTGGGATGCTGTTGGTCTACATCCTCTTGCAGCATCTTCAGCTTGGTGTGGTCTTCTTGAGAGGAACGTTGGTCATCACATTTTCCAGGTCATCACCCTACAACACATCCATATTTTATACAGTTTAATGACAAGGGCAGTAGATTCGGGATGAATACCCAACAACCCCCAAGTCTAACAAATGGCTGCCCATACTCAGTGCCACACTACTGCCCCCTCACTGCGCTCCATCACTATGCCCTATCTAACAAACATCCTGGGCAGAACAAAGCCAGGCCAACCTGAATAGAGAGGACGATTGAACCTATTTATCTGGAAGGGTCTGCTGGTCAACTGCTGGATATGTAAGCTGCCTGCATGTGTCCTGAACACACCGACCTTTGTGTGCGCATGCACTTGGGAGTTTATTGTGCATGCGCATACCACTGTACTCCTCAGGTTTGTATGGACAGGAAACCCTGGCCAATATCTATTTTCCTTAAAAAACACTGATCAGCCGTGTACATGATTACTGCCATACAGAGTGAAAGATAAGCAGCCGACACATACCCCTGTGATGCTTATCTCACAGGGAGCAACAGTTTAGTTGTGCTAAAATCGGATCTGTATGCTTCTTTTATCTTCGATAGCATGGGACAGTCAAGGTGCCCCATATTGCAGTACACGTCAGACAAATGTGTGTTTTTTTTTGTGCACAAGGCCTTTATAACAAGACACAGCGGGGCACATTTATTAAAATGCTGTTTTGGACAGTCTTAATTTTTTGCATTTACTACTGTTTTGGAGACTTTTGCTCCCCATTCACCTTTTTTGATCTCTTAGACTAATTCAGATGTTTTCTAACTTTTGCGACTTTTTGCTGAACTATTTATGTAGGTGCACCCTTTTTTGCATCTGACCTTGTCGCAAAAACACTCTAAGGGCCCTTTCACACTAGCGTTTTCAGGATCCGACATAGAGTTCCGTCGTCGGGGCTCTATGCCGGATGAATACTGATCCAGATTATCCCTATGCATTCTGAATGGAGAGAAATCCGTTCAGGATGCATCAGGATGTCTTCAGTTCAGTCACTGAACGTTTTTTGGACGGAGAAAATACCATACTGCGGTATTCTTTTCGTCCTGGGATGCGGTGCCAAACGGATCTGCCACAATAGAAAACGGATCCGTCCTCCATTGACTTTCAATGGAGTTCATGACGGATCCGTCTTGGCTATGTTAAAAAATAGTTAAAGTTAATACAAGCGGATCCGTTCAAACGGATGCATGCGGTTGTATTATCTGTAACTGAAGCGTTTCTTTCCGGCATAGAGCCCCGACAACGGAACTCTATGCCGGATCTTCCAAACACAAGTGTGAAAGGGGCCTAAGTTCTACTCCACTCCTGGACCTGCATACTTTTCTTCTTATGTTTTAATTAGTAAAGTGTGACTTTTTTTGTATTAAAAGTCGCACTTTCCTGGACTTTTCTTCACAAAGATGTGACTTTTTCCATGTACAAATAAGGGCTCATGCACACGACCATATGTATTTTGCGGTCCGCAAAAACGGATCCGCAAAAAATACGCATGACATCTATGTGCATTCCGTATTTTGCGGAACGGAACAGCTGGCCTTTCATAGAACAGTACTATCTTTGTCCGTAATGCGGATAATAAAAGGGCATGTTCTATTCTTTTGCGGAACGGACATACGGAAACGGAATGCACACGGAGTAACTTCCGTTTTTTTTGCGGACCCATTGAAGTGAATGGTTCCGCATACAGTCCGAAAAAAAAACGGAACAGACATGGAAAGAAAATGCGTTTGTGTGCATGAGCCCCAAAGGCTGAGTTCACACTTCAGTTAGTCTGTTATAGCTTGATAAATGTGCCCCAGTCAGTCCCTATGGCTCTACACCATAGGTAAGCACTTTGGGGGAGATTTATCAAAACTGGTGTGAAGGAAAACAGTCTTAGTTTCCCATGGCAACAATCAGATTCCACCTTTCATTTTTCAAACCTCCTTTGGAAAGGTGGAGTCTGATTCGTTGCTATGGGCAACTAAGCCAGTTTTTTCCTTACATAAATCTTTCCTTCTAAATCTAAGGAAATCACGCAGGGCAAAGGCATTTCCGGAGTTCCGGTGACGAACTGGGCTCTCCATGGGGCTGCCAGGAAGCCCGGTAACGTCACCGGCACTGATTGGCGGGCTTTAGCTCTGCCCTAGCCTGTAAAACGGCTAGGGCAGCGCTAAAGCATGCCCATCAGAGCCGGTGAGGTCACCGAACACACTGCCGGGCGGAAGCTTCTGCCCGGCAGTGTGTTATTGTAAACAAAAGAGCCCTTGCCCTGCGCGATCTAGCGCAGGGCAAGGGAGCGCATCGGAGCATGAGATGCTCCGATGCTAACATCAGGGGTTCTGCCTGGGTGAAATTATGGGTATGTCCGGGTTTCAGATCTGAACCCAGACAACCCCTTTAACAGTGAGTTTCACAGCACCCCACTCCCTTGACAGTGACGTCCTCAGGGGCCCACCCCTTAACAGTGACCTCACTGTACCCTGCTGTCTTAACAGTGACCTCCACAGCAGTTGCCGCTTTAATAGTGGCCCCTGCCCCCTTAACAGTGACCTCTGCAGCACCCTGACCCTTTAATGCTAGGGCTACACGAAGACATATGTCGCGCAACATTTTGTCTCAACAATTTTTATAATGATAGGCTATGGCTTCCTACTGCGACATGTGACATGCTGCGAGTTTGACACGACAGTTGCAAAAAATCCAACCAAGATGGATTTTTCTGCGACTGTCGTGTCGCAATCGCAACATGTCGCAGTGCAACACCATAGACTATCATTATAAAAATTTTCACGCGACATCAATGACATGTAGCAGTGTAGTTGTGCTCTATGTGTTGTGCGACTTATTGTCGTCCGACACATGTTGTCATGTAGCCCTAGCCTAAAGCTGACCTACAGCAGTGAAGAAAAATGACTGGGTTGTTATGGAAACCTGGAGTAAAACTGTATGTATGTGGAGACTAAGGGCCTGCGAGCTTCTATTGGCTGATAAGGGACATGTGACCGTGTGTATGGCAATTGGAATATGAAGAGAAAGACTTGCAGGCTTCTATTGGCTAATGCAGGTCATTTTTTGGGAATATCTCAGGAACGGTACGTCCTAGAGAGCTGTGACCCCCACAAGATTTCTTTACAGGTAGCAAGGGATGTGTACTCCAAGTTTTGTTGAATTCGATGGTTGCGTTTTTTAGTGGTCGTTGAACATAGAGACATACACACACACATATATATACGTCCTTCTTTATATTACAGACAGATAACACATCACACCTTTGAGGTCAGTTTTCCTGCTTAACTCCATTACATCTGATATGAAACAAAAAACTTCACAGCTCACCTCCTTTATCCATTTCCGTGTTAACAAACGCTGAATGAGACACCACTCAGCCAATTCTTAGGTAAAGCAATCTAAGGGCTCGTGAACGTGTTTCGGCCGTGCCTGTATTGCGTCCCACAAACAGCGGGTCCACAATCCAGAAGATACGGAGTGGAGGCTTAGAGGCCCACGGAGGCACTACTGAGAGGATCCGTGGCATTTTGGTCCGTGCCTCCGCACAACCAAAAATAGAACATTTTCTTTTTTTTTGCGGTGCAGATGGATCACAGATCGATTCATGTTGAATGAGTCTGCATCTGTCAGCGCATGCCACATGGACGGTAACCATGCATTTGGGGATCGCAACGAGCGGCAAACATTAGTGTGCATGAGCCCTTACAAAGAAATTAAATCCACGTGGCTATACAATTGTGGCAATTACAAATGGGGCTATTCAAGATATAATTTATGCGTAGACATGGTTAAATCTCCTACTGTTAGTTCAACATACAGGGGTTATATCTATCCAATTAAAATGCATTTGATTGTAATAGTTCTTATGCAATCTCCAGTACTTATAATGACCGTTAGGCCCAGGGCCGGCTCCAGGTTCATGTGGGCCCTTGGGCCCTTCAGTGGGCCCCCCTGCACAGTGATAACTCTCAGAGTACAGATAATATAGTAGATGTCCTCTGCAGTCCTATGTAACTGCACAGATAACACTAGTGCTAATAATGTGTTAGTGTTACCTACAGTCCTATGTAAAACCACAGATAACACTAGTGCTGATAATGTGGTAGTGTTACCTGCAGTCCTATGTAAAACCACAGATAACACTAGTGTAGATCAAGTGGTAGTGCTACCTACGTCCTTAGTGTGCCTCCCTGTGTCTCTCCCATGGACTCCATGCTGGCGGCGCTGCCTCCTCTTCCATCTTCTTCTTCTTGCCCTGCACAGAACGTCGTGATGCAGCTGCGTCAAGACATAGGAACACTGTGGGCATGGTGATGTGGCACACACACAGGGACACACACACAGCTAGGCCTCACCACATTCCAGCTAGGCTCCTCTCTGTACAGGAACACACAGGGTCACTAGTGGGGTGACAGAAAGCGGGGGGAGCAGAGTCACTAGTGGGGTGACAGGAAGAGGGGGGAGCAGGGTCACTAGTGAGATGACAGTAGGAGGAGGGATCAGGGTCACTAGTGGGGTGACAGGAGGAGGGGGAGCAGGGTCACTAGTGAGATGACAGGAGGAGGGGAGAACAGGGTCACTAGTGGGTTGACAGGAGGAGGGGGAGCAGGGTCACTAGTGGGTTGACAGGAGGAGGGGAAGCAGAAAACTGTGAGACTGGACAGAACCATGATTGGGGGAGGAGGGAATCACTTACTTGAAGACTGACAGGCCGGACTCCTTAGCTCTCCAGCGGCCCTGTCATGTTTCCTTGGGTCCTTGCGCAGCGCACCATGCTCTCCTTACTACAGCCACCCAGGAGCCAGCCCTCCTCCATTCAGCTCCCGCCGACTTCCTCTGCTGCAGGGCCTGCCACTCCGGCCAGTGTACTCACGCACTCTGCAGACCCAGAGATCTTTTATGACTGCGGTAACATTTTTTAAAGGGACCACGCAGAAACGAGTGGGCCCCCCCAGAAGCAGTGGGCCCCGGCACTTGCCCGGGTTTTCCGGGTACGGGCGCCGGCCCCGGTTAGGCCTCTTTCACACGAACTATACGAATTGGTTCAGGTTGCGTTCAGTGAAACTCGCACCATTTTCCAAGCAAGTTTAGTCAGTTTTGTCTGCGATTGCATTCAGTTGTTTCGTTTTTTTTGCAATCCATTTTGATGCTTTTTTCACGCGCATGAAAAAAAACAGAGGTTTACAAACAACATCTCCTAGCATTCATCAGTGAAAAATGCATTACACCCTGATTGCATCTGGGTTACAGCCGGATGCAATGCGTTTTTAACTGAAGCCCCATTCACTTCTATGAAGCCAGGGCTGCGTGAAAAACGCAGAATATAGCACATGCTGCAATTCTCGTTCGTGTACACAGACCAATCGAAATGAATAGGTCAGGAAAGAGTGCGGGTGCTATGCGTCCACAAATACACCAGGGCAGTGTTGGCAGCCTGTGAGTAATTACGAGGTTGTGACAGGAAAGATTGCTTCTCGCCTGAGAAGCATACTGGATTTTTACTTTGAATTCAGTTAAGGCCTCATGCACACGACCATGGTTTGGGTCTGCATCCGAGCCATATTTTTTGTGGGTCGGATGCGGACTCATTCACTTCAATCAGGGCGAAAAATATGTGGACAGCACTCCGTGTGCTGTCCACATCCACACGTCTGTTCTGTGGCCCTGCAAAAAAAATAGAACATGTCCTATTTTTTTCGGTATCGCGGACAAGGATAGGACTTCTCTATTGAGGGCTGGACTATCTGTTCCGCAAAATGTGGAATGCACACGACCGGTATCCGTGTTTTACGGACTGCAAAACGGACACAGTTGTGTGCATGAGACCTAAACTTTATGGAATTAATTATAGATCAGATTTATATTATCATTATTGATTAGCAACTTACATATGCCCTATGGGGCTTTGTCATCACATATTTGCATGTGTTTGTATGTTTATTTGTGGATACATTTACAAATTAAGGACATATTGCATGTCTGAAATGCGTCAGCATTTTAAAATACCGGTACTTTCTATGGAAATAAAGCTTGCAACATTTTAATGGAAATTATTCTTGCCGGACGTTTTTCTTTTTTATGATTACTCCCACATCAACTTCACTACAAATGGTTAGGGAGTAGAGATGAGTGAACTTTAAAAAAAAGTCCGGTGTTCGGCGTTCTTGTTGCGGTAAGTCGCGCATCCCGTTATGGATTCCACTATAGCGGCATATGGAATCCATAAGGGGCGGCTGCCACCAACCCGAACTGTTGAACAGCCGAAGGACCTGGGGTGACGTCACCGTCATGTGATCAGTGCAGGGGGCGTGGCTCAGCACGGGATCAAATCCAGTACTGAGCCACGCCCCCTGCACTGATCACATGACAGTGACGTCACCCCAGGTCCTTCGGCTGTTCAACAGTTCGGGTTGGTGGCAGCCGCCCCTTATGCATTCCATATGCCGCTATAGTGGAATCCATAACTGGATGAGCGACTTACCACAACCCGAACGCCGAACACCGGACTTTTTTTTAAAGCTCGCTCATCTCTATTAGGGAGTATGATAGCCAAAATACTAATAGTTGTGAGCCATACTTGCTAACTTTGCTGGACTGTCCTGAGATTCCCAGAAAAGTGGGAGGTCCCGGAAGAGCAGGTCAACCTCTTGAGTGTAGTGTTTGCTTAACAATATACTCACCTCTCTCCTTTCCTGTGGTTCTCTTCATCCACAGTAGACAACGTCATGATGTCAGCCCCAGTGGCAATGGTACCTGGGAGTGAAGAAATGGAGAGAGGCGAGTATCTGCTCATCTGGCCTGTAGTTTGTATTAAGGAAGATATGTAGTCTGATGTCTGTATTAAGGTAGGGGGCTGGTCTAGGGTCTGTATTAAGTGGGGTTCTGTTATGGAAGATGTACTAAATGGTTTAGAGTCTGTATCATTTTAGGGGGTTAGTATTCGTTTACGACATTATGTATTTGTTTAGAAGGTCTGATCTGGGGTCTGAAATTCTTTTTTTTTAGCTCGTTTAGCAAATCCCTGTCAAATACAAAAGAACAAAAGGGAGTAATTAAATCTCCCATTTAAAGAAAACACCCATGCCCCCTTCCCCAAAGGAGAGAGCAGAGATGAGAGGCGAAGTTGGTTTTCCAGTTGCTTCATGTATTCAAGATCCTCATCGTTCAACACATCCATACCATTAGTGGACTGAGATACCAGAGGGACCCTTTCCAAGAACAATCTGTGGGTGCCCTGTCCTCGGCATAGAGCACCACAATGTGTCTTCAACAACCCAGCAGTAACTAGGAGCTAAGAAACTTACAAGATCAGCTGGTTACATACAGAAGGAATCCATCAGTGGGCCCCCGTGCCTCTGGTCCCCTGTGAGATTTTATGTACATATATTTTATGTACACCCCTGAAACACCATAGCATCTACATGGTTCCAGGTCAGCAATAATAAAGGCAGTAGATTGGGGACCATATGGTTCCAGGTCAGCAATGATAAGGACAGTAGATTGGAGACTATATAGATCCAGGTCAGCAATGATAAGGACAGTAGATTGGAGACTATATAGATCCAGGTCACCAATGATAAGCACAGTAGATTGGAGACTATATAGATCCAGGTCAGCAATGATAAGGACAGTAGATTGTGGAGTATATGGATCCAGGTCAGCAATGATAAGGACAGTATATTGGAGACTATATAGATCCAGGACACGCCCCTGATGAAGCGGTGCAAAACCCCGGTCAGGCTATGAGATTTTATGAAATTTTATGTGAATGAAGCAAGTCTTAAATCTTGTAAGTACAATAAAAATCTTTTTTAATACCATAAACACGGTGAGTACTATGTGTATATCCTTTTAAAGGGCCTCTTGCTGAAGTGAAGAAAGGTATTGGACACCTAGAGGATCACTCAGCATTGAGAAAAGGCTATAAAATTTGGATCTGAAGTCCGCCGAGGGCTAAAGAAAAACTGCGCAATCTCACAGATGTATATGAGGAAGGATTTCTGTGAGATTGCACATCACATGCAATGACTGACTAACCATAAGTAGAGACTGCGCAGAACTATTCTTTTTTCTGTGTTTTTTTTTACAGTATATTGGAGACTATATAGATCGAGGTCAGCAATGATGAGGACAGCAGATTGGAGACTATATAGATCGAGGTCAGCAATGATAAGGGCAGTAGATTGGAGACTATATAGATCCAGGTCAGCAATGATAAGGACAGTAGATTGGAGACTATATAGATCCAGGTCAGCAATGATAAGGGCAGTAGATTGGGGACTATATTGTTCTAGGTCAGCAGTGATAAGGGCAGTAGACTGGGGACTATATTGTCCCAGGTCAGCAATGATAAGGGCAGTAGATTGGGGACTATATGGTTACATTGGACAGCCATATAAAACTATATAGATGTTATTATATTATCTTTATGTAATTCACTTACTAATAATAAAGTATTTCCAGTTTGGGCTCCAACTGCTCTTATTCTCCACCCCAATCATGTGATTGTGACTATCCGCCATACACTGAGGCAGCCTGACGTTCGGTCTTCAGATCATGTGAATTCCTCCACTTTTAGTCCCGACCCCTTAGACGGAGCGTGGAGGAAGTCATGCTGCATCATTGATGGCCAGACAGTTGCGGTCACGTGCCTGGGGGTCATAAAGGGGAGTTGGAGCCCAAACTGGAAACATTTTATGACTTTTATGTGAATTGTATTATAGTGACTGCAGCACCCTTTATCCTGTGCCAGATTTTTCACAGCGTCTGATGATGGATGATAACTCTGGCACATCTTTAGACTCTCTAGTCTAACTTTACACCACCTATTTGTTGGCTTAATGTATGCCAAAATGTTTGTCAAATTTTTTTTTGTATTTCTAATAGTAGATCTCCCCAATGGAGTCTATGAGATGAGGGATTTCAGTGAATTATGGCAAGAACAATCGTTTGTTCAAACCTCTTCCACTAATTGCACTGCGAAATGAAATTAAATCAATGGCAATGAACCTCCTACATCGTAGATCGGCATGGGGGTGGTGAGGAGCCGTGTGACCACTGTACTAGGTGTTTGAATGCTGATATGTGTCTCCGGTTTAAAACTTGTACAATATTGTATTTTATGCCATGTTTACTGTAAAGCCATGTGTTGTGTATATGCAGGTTGGCTTCAAATGTGGCAGGTTTGAAAGAATCAAGAGGGAGCTGCTGGAGCTCGTAGTGTCCTTTGGAACATGCAAACAGGTTTTTGAAGTTTGGTAAGACCCCATTTAGGCTCCATTCAGACGTCCGTATGTGTTTTGCGGATCCACAGATCCGCAAAACACGGACACCGGCAATGTGCTTTCCGCATTTTGAGGATCCGCACATTGCCAGAACTATATAGAAAATGTCTTTTCTTGTCCGCAATTGCGGACAAGAATAGGACATGTTCTATATTTTTGCGGAACGGAAGTGCGGACTCGGGAGTGCAGATCCGCAATTCCGGATCCGAGCGGGACAAAGTCTGTCCCCATAGAAATGATTGGGTCTGCAATTCAGTTCCGCAAAATGCGGAACAGAATGGCGGACGTGTGAATGGGGCCTTATAGGTGTGCTGTTTTATGGGACAACTGTATGTGGCAAGATCCAAGGCTATTACAAATAATGCTGGGGCAGTTCATCCCATTTAAGGCCTCATTAGTCATTGTTAATAGGGGGCGTTTGCTCCAGTAACCAGCATGGGGGATGCTGAAATGCTGCTTTGCTGACGTGGGCTCTTTTTCCTCCCTGAAGAGTGATGTTGCGGGGGCCATTGGCAGAAGTGGGTGACTGTCCTGATGAAGCTGGTGAGCTGGGGAACAGTGGAGAGGAGAATCCCCAGAGTGGATGCTGGAGAAGAAGTTGAAAGCGAGCACTCCTGAAAGAGAAAAGAGAGAATTATCAGCAGAATCTGTCAGTCTGGTGTCACCCCACCAAGCTCAACATTGCAGTTAAGTGACTTTCACCAAACCTAAACATGGAACTGTTTTTCTGATGTTTAACTGTTTGTTACCTGAGGGGCTATTACAGAACCCTGTGTGTCGAATCTGCATTTATCCTGTTGTCGCTGTGTGGGGTGATTCTCCTCCCAGTCTGTGTGGTATTAACTTGTTTTTCTGGGAACTCGTTACAGGTAATTCATCTCTTTTTGTGAAAGGAGCCCAAGGTCCTTTACACTCCTCAACATTAAAATTACAACACCAAGAAGAAAAAGTTGTGGAATTATGGAGATCACAGGATTGATATTGTCAATGATATACAAACAATAAAAAAATGGAAACAAAACTACTCAAAACATCTCAATTTATTCAGTATGGAGTAAAAGCACCACATGCAGAAATACATGGACTATTACACCTTAGAATGCTATAAATGAGGTTATTCATGGTTCTCTGAGGAATGTTCTGCTACAAGGAATGCACTTGGGTACGTAAATCATCAAGATCCGCTGCTGGCAGCTCCCTTTGCAATTGCTGATCAGTGACATCCTAGTGTGTTTCGATAGGAGACGTCTGGAGATGCTGCAGGCCATGGTAACACATTTCGGCCATGCAGGCTGCTCAGGTGTTGTCAGGTGTTGTCCTGTTGAAAAATGGCTCCTGGGACACTTTGGAAGCATGTCTGTACCCCTGGTTCCACGACCAAATCAATGTAACTCTGAGCTGTTAGTCTACCTGAAATTAAGACTTGAGGGGTCTGTCTACCGTACATTATTCCACCCCATACAATAGTCAACTACAAATGACCTCCATTGCCATCATGCTGGGAACCATGATAATCTTTGAGAACGGTGACGAGGTCAATGGAACGCCTGTAGCTGGACATCTGACTCGTAGCCCAATGTCATGCAAACACCATCTGATCATTTTTTTTGTAGACACTGTTTGCCACACTAGGCGTCGGATGTGATGTCTAATTTCACTGGCGGTACAAAATGGATCAGTACGCACCATTCTTCTAATCAGATGATCTGTCAGTTATGACATCTCAGTCTAGGAGCATAGCGATCCTACAGGAGTGACCAAGGTCTCTTAGTTTAAGGATTCGGTCCCTGTCGGTGGCGATAACTGGCAAATAAACGAACAGGAGGTATCACACACTCAACCCAGATCCCATATGATTTGTAAGATTTAATTTTAACTAAAAAACTTTGCTTTCAATCTGGCTTTTATGTCCCTCTCATGGAGCTAGGTGTTTGAAAATTTGATTTTAGCAACACCTGCTACTTCTTGGTATTGCAATTTCAATGTTGCAGATTGTATATGGCATAAAAAATGTGATCAACAACAAAAGAGCGTTTTTTGACTAATCAGTGGGCATGTTTAGGCTGGGGCAAGATCACAGTGTAGTGTTGGCTACAACTAAGGTGACCAGACGTCCGGTTTTAGGCCAGACACTCCGGTTTTCAGGCTCTCTGTCCTCCGTCCAGTGCAGGGCCTGGACGGACGCAGGAATGTCCTTCTTTTCAGTAGCTCACGCTCATACAGCAGCATTGTGCTGTCTAAGCGTTAGCTGCAGCAACTGACTGAGGCTTCTCTCACCCCCAGTCAGTCACTAGAGCCGCAGACATGGCTCCCTGTGGCTGACTGAGGGGGAGAGAAGCTCCCCGAGCTGCCCCCAGCTCACCTACCCCTCAGAAACTTCTTCCCTCTTCTCTCCCCGTTTCCCCCTGGTCGGCAATTGGGGCGTGGCTTCACATATATAGGGGTGTGGTTTATCTGTTTGGGGGCGTGACCGATGACGACCAGCTTTCTGGGGTGAAGCCAGTGGCCACCCTACCTACAACACAAGCAATAATAACTGATGTAAGTGAATGTAAGTCATTAATCAAAGACCAGCATTTTACGCTGGTCTTTGCTAACCCCTATGCCGCCAGGGTATGCTCTTAATTTATGACATGGCCCCTAGATTGTAAACTACTCCAGCCCCTGTCATAATAAATGACCCCCAATCAGTGTTGGACTGGGCTGTATTTTGGATGCCCACCATATGGATACATCTTAATGGGTAACTGTCATGTTTTCATTAAAAAAAAAATCTATTTTAGCATATGTTACTGCTGCAGCATCATTATGCATAAAGCAATCTTTAGTTTCTTCACATACCACTGTTTTCCTTGAGGTTTTCCCTTAGTTACGGCTGTTTAAACACTTACAATACGAGGACCTTCTCAAGATGGCTCCTCTGCCAGTTCTCTGAGGCCAAAACTGCTTTCTCTCACTTCCCATACACACTTGCTGTAGCCAGCAGCTCCCTGCCAGCCAATCAGATTAGGTTACTGAGACACGCCTCCTCACTCTGAAGCCTTATGTAGCCATGCAGTGTGAAGGACCGCCCCTCTGTCTTCTGTTTATACTAAACGGGAGACAGACAAGCCCTAGCAATGGTCTTTAAGGGAGCAGTGCAAAGGGACAGAGGACATTAATGAAAGCTGTTATTAGGTAATTACAGATATTTTGACAATCATTGACAGACTAATCCAGGTATACATGCCAAGCTCTAATAAACTAGCAAATACAAAAAAATATGACAGTTACCCTTTAACCGCTTCAGCCCCCCTAGCTTAAACACCCTTAATGACCAGGCCACTTTTTACAATTCTGCACTACACTACTTTCACCGTTTATTGCTCCGTCATGCAACTTACCACCCAAATGAATTTTACCTCCTTTTCTTCTCACTAATAGAGCTTTCATTTGGTGGTATTTCATTGCTGCTGACATTTTTACTTTTTTTGCTATTAATCAAAAATTACCGAAATTTTTGCAAAAAAATTACATTTTTCACTTTCTGTTGTGCAAAGGGGCCCTAAAACCAATGAGTACCTTTTAGGAGGGCATTTTTACGCATTTTTCTTCTCACGCTTTAGGGCCCCTAAAATGCCAGGGCAGTAGAAATACCCCACATGTGACCCCATTTTGGAAAGAAGACACCCCAAGGTATTCCATGAGGGGCATGGCGAGTTCATAGAAGATTTTTTTTTTGGCACAAGTTAGTGGAAATTGATTTTTTATTGTTTTTTCTCACAAAGTCTCCCTTTCCGCTAACTTTTGACAAAAAGTTTAATTTTTCATGGACTCATTATGCCCCTCAGCGAATACCTTGGGGTGTCTTCTTCCAAAATGGGGTCACATGTGGGGTATTTATACTGCCCTGGCATTTTAGGGCCCTAAAGCGTGAGAAGAAATGCGTAAAAATGCCCTCCTAAAAGGTACTCGTTAATTTGGGCCTTTTTGCATCTTGGCTGCAAAAAAGTGTCACACATGTAGTATCGCCGTACTCAGGAGAAGTAGGGCAATGTGTTTTGGGGTGTATTTTTACATATACCCATGCTGGGTGAGAGAAATATCTCTGTAAATTGGCAACTTTGAATAAAAAATTTAAAAAGTTGTCGTTTACAGCGATATTTCTCACACCCAGCATGGGTATATGTAAAATACACCCAAAACACATTGCCCTACTTCTCCTGAGTACGGCAATACCACATGAGTGACACTTTTGCAGCCAAGATGCGAAAGGGGCCCTAAAACCAATGAGTACCTTCAGGATTTCACAGGCCATTTTTACGCATTTGGATTCTCACGCTTTAGGACCCCTAAAATGCCAGGGCAGTATAAATACCCCACATGTGACCCCATTGTGGAAAGAAGACACCCTAAGGTATTCTGTGAGGGGTATGGCGAGTTCACAGAAAAAAAAAATTGACACAAGTTAGCGGAAATTGATTTTTTTTTTTTTACAGTCTCATATTCCACTAACTTGTGACAAAAAATAAAATTTTGCATGAACTCACCATACCCCTCACGGAATACCTTGGGGTGTCTTCTTTCTAAAATGGGGTCACATGTGGGGTTTTTGTACTGCCCTGGCATTTGAGGGTCTCCGCAATCATTACACGTATGGCCAGCATTAGGAGTTTCTGCGATTCTCCGTATATTGAGCATACGGGTAATGAGATTTTTTTTTTCCGTTCGGCCTCTGCGCTGAAAAAAAAAAAAAAATGAACGGCACTGATTTTTTCATTCGCATCGGTCAATGTGGATGAAAAAATCTCTGCCAAAATCAGTGACTGCGGTGCGGTGCGGTGGGCTGGGCGCTAGCTACCTAACAAGTAGCTAACTAACTGGCGGTGATAAGGGACCCTTATGCCCCATTCACACGTCCGCAATTCTGTTTGCGGAACGGAATTGCGGACCCATTCATTTCTATGGGGACAGACTTTGTCCCGCTCGGATCCGGAATTACGGATCCGCGCTCGGGTCTGCACTTCCGTTCGCAAAAATATAGAACATGTCCTATTCTTGTCCGCAATTGCGGACAAGAAAAAGCATTTTCTATATAGTTCTGGCAATGTGCGGATCTGCAAAATGCAGAAAGCACATTGCCGGTGTCCGTGTTTTGAGGATCTGTGGATCAGCGGATCAGATCCGCGGATCCACGGATCCGCAAAACACATATGGACGTCTGAATGGAGCCTTACAAGGGGTTTGATCAATGGCAGGGGGGTGATTAGGGGGTCTAGATTGGGTGATCAAGGGGTTAATTGGTGAGGGGGGGTGGGGGGGGTTAGTGTAGTGTTTGGTGCACTTTTACATAGTTACCTGGTCCTCTGGTGGTCGATCCCAGCAAATGGGACCACCAGAGGACCAGGTAGCAGGTATATCAGACGCTGTTCACAAAACAGCGTCTGATATACTTGTTTGATGCGATTTAAATCGCATCTACAGCCTGCCAGCGATTGATCATCGCTGGCAGGCTGTAGTACAACTCTTCAGACGCCAGACGCTGTTCACAGGAAGTCTCGCGTCTCGCGGGATGACGCGCCGCCGCGTCTGATCAGAAGAACAGGACCGCCCGCAGGACGCAATCCTGCGTATGGCGGTCCTGAAGAAGTTGAATATTACCTGCTCACACAGCAGCAAGATGCTACAATATGCTTGATTATGGGGGTCCCTCCAGCACCTTTCAGAAGGTAGGTCTCTGGGAAAGGAGGCTGTCCTGCCTCTGTACGTATAAATCACCTCAACAACATTATAATAATAAACTGGATAGTTTCTTAAGGTGCTGTACACTGCCTATCTATATGTAGTGCAGTAAGTCTACTGTGTTATGTGCCACTTGTGCAGGGGGTGGATGACAATGGGCCCACATTGCTCTGGGGCCCACCGGGGATTCACCTGTACCCCTGTGGGCCAGTCCGAGTCTTCCCCCAATGAGTTCACATTGTGGCATGCAGCTTTTTACAGCACAACAGTCATCTGCGAAAACCCGGCTGAATTTCTTGTGACTTTCTTGTCATTATTACAGCAATTTGCAAATCACAAAGTGACCCCATTTACTTGTAATAATTGTGATTGCTTGTGATATACACAGCTCTACACAGGGATCTTTGGCCTTGTGACGTGTGTTGTACCTAAAGTCACCAGGTAGCCCCAGCCTTACATGGCGTAATGATCTGTATGGAAGTGTGCAGCTATTAGTGTCTTGCAGCTTGCACTACTTTCTTGACTCCCTGCACAGGTCACACCCATTGTGCAGATCTGTAACAGGATGTTTGAGCGGCTGGGGACTCCTGAGTGCGGTATGTACACAGTATTTAACATCATGCTCATTATGGAGTCAGCCTGGCTTCAGACACTGAGGAAGTGGCACGTATGCACCTTTATTTATACAGCAACATACACTTGCTGCAGAAATCCAGATGCAGAGATCTGCCAGGTGAGGTATCTGCCAGGGCCATGGTAAGATTTTCCCAACAATTGGAGAACAAATGGTCTTAGACCATTACTTACACTAATCACTGGCAATTGGTGGTTCAAATCACTGGCAATTGGTGGTTCAAATGCCTTGCTTAATGATAATAGGTGGAGGCCTGCTGAGTAGTGTTGAGTGAACTTGTGGTTTTAAATTCGGCGTCCAAAGTTCGGGTTCGTGTTATCTAAGAATTCCGTTATGGATTCCGCTACCAAGGATCATGTTATGGTCCGTGGTAGCGGGATCCATAAGGAAATTCTGAGATAACCTGAGGCTTGTATGCCGCACTTGAAACCACATGTTCACTCAACACTACTGCATGTGGCACACCTGAGATGTATATGGGTAATTGTAGGGACCTGTTGAAGCTCGATGTGCCTCTACATGGTACCTCTATGAGACAAGGTATTCTCCCCAGGGAAGAATACCTTCATAATGCTCAGTAGACTGTGCTTTCTTAAGGGCTCTTTCACACGAGCAGATGCCGTACGGGTAATCCGCTGCGTGAAAGAGAGCCAAGCCCAGCTCCAGACAGCAGAGACACAGAGCATTAACATGACTGATAATGCTCTGTGCCTCTCTGTGACCTTTTTAGTACAAAATCACAGTGACAGCTTTATCTCACTGTGGTTTTGTAGTAAAAAGATCATAGAGAGGCACGGAGCATTATCAATCATGGGACTTGGCTCTTTTTCACGTAGCGGATTACCCGCACGGGATCCGCTCGTGTGAAAGAGCCCTTAGGCCTCTTACAGACGACCGTGCTTTGGCTTCGCATGCAGCTCAGGTGCGGACCTATTCACTGTCCGCATACGTTGCTCTGTTCCGTGGCCCCGCAAAAATTATAGATCATGTCCTATTCTTCTCCGTTTTGCGGACAAGAATAGGCATTTCTATAATGGACCGTCTGTTATGTTCCGCAAATTGTTTCACTGCTGTTTTGGGCAGTGCAAGTTACTGTTGGGATCAATTAAGGTAAGACCTTGGAGGAGTCCCTGGAGAGAAAAAGAGCCATAGAGAAAGAAAGTAGATGAGTCTGTGCGAGAGACTGTTGCGTTAAAGGAGCCAGAAACTGTATTGTAGAGTATCGTAGCAGCACGAGACAAGTTCAGGGCATATTGAGGACTGGTTACCATATGGCTAGGTCAAAGGCCCAAAACTGTGCCAAGAGTGAGTGCCAGTCATTTATCAAAGGCCAACATTTTATGAGAGTATTTGATTCCCCCTATTCTGCTGGAGGATGAGCCTAAAGGTGCAATTACACGGCCCGACAAGCTGGCCATGTAAATGTGCTGCTGATCGCCCAATGTCATCAGGTGATCTTGTTATTCATGCGGGCACCACCGATCACAGCTTATGGGCAGCAGATTGTGCTGTCTAAACCGTGATCTGCTACTTAGAAACCAGAAACCATGATTCTAAATGAGGACGAGGGATTGATACAGTAAAGGAGATCGCTTGAGCTATTTTTGGCACTCCTATAGGGATGAATGGAGGGTGGCCACGCATTTGCGGTGTGGCCTCCCGGACTTTCCTGGCTCCATTCTAAGTATAGGTGTGGGTCCCATAGGTAGGACCTGCACCTTTCAGACTTTGGGGGCATCTCCTAGCGATGTGCCCCCATTGTCTGAGATGGGACAACCCTATTAACACCCCTCTGTACCCTTACTGCAGACTGCTAGCAATTCATTCATAACTTCTAGTAGAAATAATAAAGTTATGGCACAACATAGAGCCATAAGAATAGATGTGCCAGAATTGTTATTACACAGGGAATGCATGAAGCTATTAAAACAGGCATGTCAGGAGCGGTGAAAGGTGATCTTTAAAGGAGTTGTCCGGGTTCAGAGCTGAACCCGGACATAACCCCTTCTTGACTTATTCAGCATAAAGGAGTGGAGCATTGGAGCTTTTCTTGCTCCGATGCTCCCCCTTGCCCTGCTCTGCATTGTGCAGGGCACGGGCTTTTTCTTCACTACCATTGACGTACCGGGCTTTCTCACACTATGCTAGGTAGAGGCTTCCGCCTAGCACTGAGCGCGGTGACGTCACCGGCACTAATGGGCGGTCTTTAGCACTGTCCTAGCCTGTAAAACAGCACTATTGAATGCCCATTAGTGCCGGGGACGTCACCGGGATCACTGCTAGGCTGAAGTCTCTATCTAGCAGTGTGAGAATGTACACAAATAGCCCTTGTCCTGCGAGATGCTGCATAAAATGCTCTGATGCTGCACTCATTCGTGCTGAACGAGTGAAGAAGGGGTTATGTCTGAGTTCAGCTCTCAATAGTGTTGAGCAAAGTGAGCTTTGGATCATAGATCCGAAGTCAATTCACTCAAAAACTTGTTTGAATGCTGTACGGAGATTCCTCTCTGTACGGCATTCAAATGTATGGGCTCTGGTGAGGGAAATTCGTTATCACCAAAGTTTTGCAGGATTTCTGTAAATATATTTGGACCTCGATTTTAGAACTTGAATACCATTTCAAAACTTGGATCTGAAGTCGATGTCGGTACCGAGGTACCAGCCAGTACCGAAGCCGACTTTGGATTCCTGTTTTAAAATGGTTTTAAATTTAAAAATCGAACTTCACCTCGCCCGAGCCCATGCATTTTAATGCTGTACGGAGACAGCAAAGTTTTGAGCGAATTGTCTTCGGCACTCGGATCCGAAGCTCCATTCGCTCAACACTAGCTCTAATCTCGGATAACCCCTTTAAGTCCACTTTTCTGCCACAACCTCCGGGGTGCCTAGTTTGACTCCTACGACTGAGCCAGTCTTCTTTATCAGTTTGTTCAGTGTATTTATGCTGATACTATTGCCCCAGCATACCACAGCCTACAAAATAACACTAGTACTGTCATCTATGTGTTTTATTTGCACCGCACAGACATAAACCTGCCAAAAGAACTGTTTTTTAGGGTACTTTCACACTTGCGTTAGAGGATTCCGGCAGGCAGTTCCGTTGCCGGAACTTCCTGCCGGATCCGGAAACGGATAGCATTGGTTTCCAGATCCGTCTAACAAATGCATTGCAATAACGGATCTGTCTCTCCAGTTTCATCCGGAAAACCGGATCCGGTATTTTTTTTTTTTTACAGATTTAAAGGTCTGCGCCTGAATAGACCGGGAAACCGGATCCGTTTTTACGGAACACTTGGTACCAGATCCAGCATTAATACATTTCAATGGAAATTAATGCCAGATCTGGCATTCCGGCAAGTGTTCCGGAATTTTCGCCTGAAAAAATACCACAGCATGCTGCGGTGATTTCTCTGGTGAAATACAGTAAGGGGACTGAACTGAAGACATCCTGATGTATACTGAACGGATTGCTTTCCATTCAGAATCCATTTGGATAAAACTAAAGCGTTTTTCCCCCGGTATTGAGCCCCTGTGACGGAACTCAATACCGGAAAACTTTAACGCTAGTCTGAGATAGCCTTATGCAACGTTTTTCCCTCAGAATCCCATGGGACCAGGGGCGCAGCTACAGGAGATTCAGAGATAGCAGCTGCTACCAGGCCCAGGAGCCGGAGGGGGCCCGAAGACCTCTCTGCCACAAAAGAAGACACCACTATTATAGAAAGCACATGGTAGGTGGGGGCTGTGCTACAGATTTTGCACTGGAGCCCAGGATCTTCATGTTGCGTCTCGGTATAAGACGGTTACAGTCTTCTCGATAAACGTCAGCCATATGGCCCCATGTGGTGTGAGCAGAACCTTCTCCTGCTCCTCCTCCGAGCTATCAGAAATGGTGCTGCCGAACTGAAGGAGCAGACAGGGCTGACACCAGCACAGCCTGCATACCAGGACAATGCTATTCATTCAGGTCGGATCATACCATCATCGTGTAAATGTAGGGGGGGGGAGCTCGGCTTTTAACTCCTATATACAAAAGCTTTTGAAAACACATCAAAATTTTGTACCGTTTTATGTGGTTTTTACATCACGATAAAAAGGTAGAAGGCAAACTGGTTGAATTGTAGTGAGAAGTTTGATTGGGTTTTGGAGAAAAGACAGCTGACCCCCCCCCACCCTTCCACCAGTACTATGTCCCTGGTTTAACTGCACTAGCTGGCTGCAGCAGAAATAGCTCAGGGAGAGGAATGCGAGGAGGACGCTCAGCACATACACTGCTCCTGAGGTGAAGTGGGACCGCTGCGTAGAGACCTGTGTAAGTATAATATCCTAGTTATTTATATAGCACCGACGTATTCTGCAGCCCTTTAAGATCACTATGAGCAGCAGACATTGTGGAGCAAAATAGCATGTGCCAATACTGACCAAAACCTCTACAAAAAAACAAAACAAAAAAAAGAAAAGAAAAAATAGGAGACCCGAGTCTGTCCCATAGAGCTTACAATCTGAACCACCAGCCTATGCGATCTATCGTCATACTCCAGAGTCCGGCAGTGTAAACTTTGCGCACTAACCCACTGAGCCGCTTGTGTATCGATCCCCCGAGTTTTCATCACGTGTCAGGATTTGAAACTCAAGCAGACGGATCCTTATTCTGGGACGCTAAGTCTTCACGGAGTTCTGTCTTGCTATTTTCACGAGTTATAAAGGCGTGCATCCTACAGAGCGCGTCCTATGTGTGTGCGAGACTCTGCCGCTAATACCCTGGCTCCGAACCAAAGACTTTATAGCTAACGGCCAAATGCAACAAGAGACCGCGAGCTCGGCGGAGCCGCGTCGATCGGCACAGGGAGCGGAGAGCTGTCAGGAAAATTCTCATATAGAGTTAATGTTTAAAGGGGTTGTCGCACCAGCAAATCTTATACATCATATAGCGAAAGTTATCACAAGGCACTTACTAATGTATTGTGATTGTCCCTATTGCCTCCTTTGCTGGCTGGATTCATTTTCCATCACATTATACACTGCTCGTTTCCGTGGTTACGACCACCCTGCAATCCATCAGTGGTGGTCAGGCTTGCACACTATAGGAAAAAGCGCCGCCCTATGTGCACTTCCTGGCCATCAGAGAGGCCAGTGCTTTTTCCTATAGTGTGCAAGCACGACCACCACTGATGGATGGCAGGGTGGTCGTAACCACGGAAATGAGCAGCGTATAATGTGATTGAAAAATGAATCCAGTCAGCAAAGGAGGCAATATGGACAATCACAATATATTAGTAAGTGCCTTATATTAACTTTCTCTACATAATAAATGACATTTGCTGAAGTGAGACAAACCCTTTAAGAATGTAAAGATGGATTTACATGGCCCTAGATTCGGGCAGATTTCCAGGAATGCTCGTTCCTGACAATGTGCCCGTCTAAATGTGCCTTTGATCACCTGATGATCAAGTAATAGGCTCGTTCATCAGGTGATCCTGTCGTCTGTGCAGGCAGATAATGCTGTCTAAACAGAGATCTGCCGCCCGGAAAAAGTGATTCTCTATGAGGATCAGCGATTGCAATAGCGATCCCTTTTCCTCGTACTGTGGAGGAGATCGCTGCATGTAAATGTCTCCTTCACTGAACGAGCAGCCGACTGTTGGGAAGGAACGCTTCCAGAGAACAATAGTGTGAATTATAAGAGGACCTTTCACCTCTCCTGACATGTCTGTTTAGTAAATTGTATTCCTTATAAAGAAAATGACCATTCTGTAGCTTCTTTCTGTATCCCTCTGCATTGTACTGTTCCTCTGTCCCCATTTATGAATAAATTGGTAATTGGGTGTCACCAGCTGTGGGTGTGTCCCTACACACTGTGACACTGTCCAGTCAGGGCTGGTGTGTAGGCACACACCCCCTTTGACAAGGGAACGGTGATGCCCATTTGTCACTTTATCCATACATTTTTAGGTATGGGTATTGGACATTTGGATGGGCCACTGAAACCCAATGGTGGACTTTCAGCTTCGTGTCATATATCCAGAGGTCATCGATTGTTCTCACAGAGCCTCTGATGCTTCCGGTTTTGCATCTCCACCATGAAAATACTGCAGGCATTGTGAAATATGTGCAGATTAAAAGGGTTTTTCAGGTGTTTAATATTAATGACCTATCTTCAGGATAGCTCATCAGTATCGGATCGGGAGGGGTCCGACACCCTGCATGTCCGCTGGTCGGCTGTTCGAGGAGGCAGCGGCGCTCCAGTGCTCCAGTCTTCTCTCGAGGGTCATCAAGCACAGTACTGTCCATTGGATGGCGGATGTGCTTAGTATTGTATGGGACTGAGCGGCGCCTAACCCATGTGACCGATAAACGTGATGTCACTGACCCGAGAAGAGGGTCTATTCAAACAGCTGATCGGCACGGGAGCGGGGAGTCTGACCCCTCTGATCTGGTACTGATGACCTGTTCTGAGAATAGACCATCAATATGAAAATCTCAGACAACCACTTAAAAAAATAGGATCTTCATAATATTTCAGGCTCCACTGACTTGTATTGGGACATACAGAAGCCAGTGTTCTTGCCAGTCTTTCAGCAGTGGTAATACCATAAGGCATGCACAAGTTGACTGGAGCCTAAGGCCTCTTTCACACGGGCGTCAAGTTTGAGATAAGATGCAGGTGTGTTGTGGGAAAATAAATGCGCGATTTTTCCGCACGAGTGCAAAGCGTTTTAATGCATTTTGAACGCGTGTGGGAAAAATCAGGATGTTTGGTACCCAGACCCGAACCCGGACTTCTTCACTGAAGTCCGGTTTCGGGTTGAGTATTCTGTAGATTTTATTATTTTCCCTTATAACATAGTTATAAGCGAAAATAATAGCATTCTCACTACAGAATACTTAGTAAAATGTGGATTAAGGGGTTAAAAATAAAAAAAATTAACTCACCTTATCCACTTGATTGCGTAGTTGCGATCTCTTCTTCAATCATTAGCTGCCGTCTAAAGGACCTGTGCTGACGTCACTGCGCTCATGACATGGTCCAATCACATGGTAATTGGACCATGTGATGTGACATCACCACAGGTCCTTTAGCTGGCAGCTAATGATTGAAGAAGAGAGAAGAGATCGGCAACTACGTGATCAAGTGGATAAGGTGAGTTAATTTTTTTTAATTTTTAACCCCTCCATCCACATTTTACTTAGCATTCTGTATTGAGAATGCTATTATTTTCCTTTATAACCATGTTATAAGGGAAAATAATAAAGATTGGGTCCCCATCCCGATCGTCTCCTAGCAACCATGCGGGAAAATCGCACTGCATCTGCACTCGATTGCGGATGCTTGCGATTTTCACGCAGCCCCATTCACTTCTATGGGGCCTGCGTTGCATGAAAAAAGCACAATATAGAGCATGCTGCGATTTTCACGCAACGCAGAAGTGATGCGTGAAAATCACCGCTCATGTGCACAGCCCCATAGAAATGAATGGGTCCGGATTCAGTGCGGGTGCAATGAGTTCATCTCACGCATTGCACCTGCACGGAAAACTCGCCCGTGTGAAAGGGGCCTAAGGGGTCCCAAACACCTGTTACAGCAGTACATTGCATATACCAGTTGGGGCTACAGATTTTTAATATCGTCCTTTGCAGACCAGAGGTTGATTTCGCACACTGCTGTATTATGGATCTGTGTTGTGGAAGTCCATAAAATGTGTGGTAATACAGAATTCTAGTGCCACACAGGCTCGCGACTTTACCATGTTCATTCTCTTATGGCTTTCTTTTTTGTATATTTGGTGTTGATCTCCAAAATGACAACTCTTGTGGGGTGTTCTTGATACAGTAGAGAGCAGGCAGACCTCTCAAGTGTTAGAAAATGTGGTGTGGTGTTTAACAAGCAGGATATGCTCAACCCATATGCAGTTGTGCATGTATATAGGGGAGCACATCCTGCACTTGTAGTCCGTTGCTAGGAGCAATCAACAGCAAAAAATGCATACAATGGAAGATGCGAGCAACGGACTACAAGTACCACAATAACCATCCTACATACGATAACGATAATATGGATGTGGAGAACCATCAAAAACATAACCATAGCAAAGGCAGGTGCACTCTGCGGCAATGCTAAACCCTCACACTGATGTTAAAATTGAGAGGTTAGTTCGACACATCCTACTAGGAGGACATGTCTTAACCGCTACAGGACCGCCGCACGCAGGATTGCGTCCTGGCGGCGGCCCTGTAGCTCTGATCGGACGCATCTAGGCGTCATCTCGCGAGACGCGAGATGACGCGAGGACGCGCCCGCACATGCGCAATGCGCGCCATCGGCGAGCTCGCATGTAGTTATACTACAGCCTGCCAGCGCCGATCGTGCGCTGGCAGGCTGTATATGGCAGGAAAAAAATCGCAGATCAGACGTTGTTCTGTGAACAGCGTCTGATCTGCTTGCTGCCCGCTTCTCTGGTGGTCCCTTTGCTTGGGACCACCAGAGAAAAAATATCAAAGTGCACCAATCACCTCACAACCCCCCCACCCACCACCCCCCCTGTCACTGATTAACCCCTGATCACCCCCTGTAAGGCTCATTCAGATGTCCGCATGTGTTTTATGGATCCAGCAAATCCAGCTGATCCGCAAAACACGGACACCAGCAATGTGCTTTCCGCATTTTGCGGATCCGCACATTGCCAGAACTATATAGAAAATGCCTTTTCTTGTCCGCAATTGCGGACAAGAATAGGACATGTTCTATACTTTTGCGGATCTTCAATTACGGATCCGCAATTACGGATCCGAGCGGACAAAGTCTGTCCCCATAGAATTGAATGTATCCACAATCCTGTTCCGCAAAATTTTGCGGAACAGAATTGCGGACGCTGAATGATGCCTTAGGGTCCCTTAGCGATCGCAGCTTTATAGCTTTTCCCTCTTTTTTTTGCACATTTTTTAGAGATTTTTCATCCACATTGATCAATGTGAATGGAAAAATCTCAGACGCTCATTTTTTTCTTTCAGCGCAGAGGCTGAACGGAAAAATTCTCATTACCCGTATGCTCAATATACGGAGAATCGCAAAACTCCTAATTCTGGCCATACGTGTAATGATTGCGGAGACCCTCAAATGCCAGGGCAGTACAAAACCTCACAAGTGACCCCATTTTAGAAAGAAGACACCCTAAGGTATTCCGTGAGGGGTATGGTGAGTTCATGTAAAATTTTATTTTTGTCACAAGTTAGTGGAATGTGAGACTGTAAAAAAAAAAAAAAATACCATTTCCGCTAACTTGTGCCAAAATTTTTTTGCTGTAAACTCGCCATACCCTCACGGAATACCTAGGGGTGTCTTCTTCCACAATGGGGTCACATGTGGGTATTTATACTGCCCTGGCATTTTAGGGTCCTAAAGCGTGAGAATCCAAATGCGTAAAAATGTCCTGTGAAATCCTAAAGGTACTCATTGGTTTTAGGCCCTTTGCATCTTGGCTGCAAAATGTCACATGTAGTCGCCGTACTCAGGAGAAGTAGGGCAATGTGTTTGGGGTGTATTTTTATATATACCCATGTTGTGTGAGAAATATCGCTGTAAACGACAACTTTTTAATTTTTTTATTCAAAGTTGTCAATTTACAGAGATATTTCTCTCACCCAGCATGGGTATATGTAAAATACACCCTAAAACACATCGCCTCTACTTCTCCTGAGTACGGCGATACCACATGAGTGACACTTTTTGCAGCCAAGATGCAAAGGGGCCCAAATTCCAATGAGTACCTTTTAGGATGGCATTTTTACGCATTTTCTTCTCACGCTTTAGGGCCCCTAAAATGCCAGGGCAGTATAAATACCCCACATGTGACCCCATTTTGGAAAGAAGACACCTCAAGGTATTCGCTGAGGGGCATAGTGAGTCCATGAAAAATTAAACTTTTGTCAAAAGTTAGCGGAAAGGGAGACTTTGTGAGAAAAACAATAAAAAATCTATTTCCACTAACTTGTGCCAAAAAAATTCTTCTATGAACTCGCCATGCCCCTCACGGATTACCTTGGGGTGTCTTCTTTCCAAAATGGGGTCACATGTGGGGTATTTATACTGCTCTGGCATTTTAGGGCCCTAAAGCGTGAGAAGAAAAATGCGTAAAAATGCCCTCCTAAAGGTACTCATTGGAATTTGGGCCCTTTGCATCTTGGCTGCAAAAAGTGTCACACATGTGGTATCGCCGTACTCAGGAGACGTAGGCATGTGTTTGGGGTGTATTTTTACATATACCCATGCTGGGTGAGAGAAATATCTCTGTAAGACAACTTTGAATAAAAAATGTAAAAAGTTGTCGTTTTCAGCGATATTTCTCACACACAGTATGGGTATATATAAAATACACCCCAAAACACATTGCCCTACTTCTCCTGAGTACGGCGATACCACATGAGTGACACTTTTTGCAGCCAAGATGCGCAAAGGGCCCTAAAACCAATGAGTACCTTTAGGATTTCACAGGCCATTTTACGCATTTGGATTCTCACGCTTTAGGGGCCCCTAAAATGCCAGGGCAGTATAAATACCCACAAGTGACCCCATTTTGGAAAGAAGACACCCCAAGGTATTCTGTGAGGGCATGGCGAGTTCACAGAAAAAAATTTTGGCACAAGTTAGCGGAAATTGATATTTTTTTTTTGTTTTTACAAAGTCTCATATTCCACTAACTTGTGACAAAAATAAAATTTTACATGAACTCACCATACCCCTCACGGAATACCTTGGGATGTCTTCTTTCCAAAATGGGGTCACATGTGGGGTATTTATACTGTCCTGGCATTTTAGGGGCCCCTAAAGCGTGAGAAGAAGTCTGGAATCCAAATGTGTAAAAATGCCCTGTGAAATCCTAAAGGTACTCATTGGTTTTAGGGCCTTTGCACCCAGGCTGCAAAAGTGGCACACATGTGGTATCGCCGTACTCAGGAGAGTGGGGCAATGTGTTTTGGGGTGTAATTTTATATATACCCATACTTTGTGTGAGAAATATCTCTGTAAACGACAACTTTTAAAAATTTTATACAAAGTTGACAATTTACAGAGATATTTCTCTCACCCAACATGGATATATGTAAAAATACACCCTAAAACACATTGCCCTACTTCTTCTGAGTACGGCGATACCACATGAGTGACACTTTTTGCAGCCTGGGTGCTAAAGGGTCCAAATTCCAACGAGTACCTTTAGCTTTTACATGGCGGCTCACAATTTAGCCCCGCCCAAAATGCCAGAACAGTAAACACACCCCACAAATGACCCCATTTCGGAAAGTAGACACCCCAAGGTATTCACTGAGGGCATAGTGAGTCCGTCTGAGATTTTTTTTTTTGCCAGAAGTTAGCAGAAATTGAAACTTTTTTTTTTTTCTCAGAAAGTGTCATTTTCCGCTAACTTGTGAAAAAAATGAAATGATACATGAACTCACCAAGCCCCTCCGTGAATACTTTGGGGTGTCTTCTTTCTAAAATGGTGTCATTTGGGGGTATTTATACTTTTCTGACATTCTAGCACCTGAAGAAACATGACAGGCGCTCAGAAAGTCAGAGCTGCTTCAAAATGCCGAAATTCACTTTTTGCACCATAGTTTGTAAACGCTATAACTTTTACCCAAACCAATAAATATACACTTATTGGACTTTTTTATCAAAGACATGTAGAACAATAAATTTAGAGAAAAATTTATATAGAAATGTAGTTTTTTTTGAAAAATTTTACAACAGAAAGTGAAAAATGTCATTTTTTTGCAAAAATTTCGGTAATTTTTGATTAATAGCAAAAAAAGTAAAAATGTCAGCAGCAATGATATACCACCAAATGAAAGCTCTATTAGTGAGAAGAAAAGGAGGTAAAATTCATTTGGGTGGTAAGTTGCATGACGGAGCAATAAACGGGTAAAGTAGTGTAGTGCGGAATTGTAAAAAGTGGCCTGGTCATTAAGGGTGTTTAAGCTAGGGGGGCTGAAGTGGTTAAGCTCGGACACCACGCCAAGGTCTCTCAAATAGCCCGAGACCCTACCACTCAACCTACCTGAGCCGTATGGGCGATACCAGGGGCCGTTGGACATTACGGGAGCGTAAGGCCTAACTCACAGACAGCTCACCAGTGACCTCCAGCATGTAACCATGCTTGTAATGGGAGGTGGGAGGTGCCTGTGAGCCCCACCCAAGACCGGCTGATATGGCCCAGAGCCTACCAGCTGCACCTGAATGTATCCTGTAGATGAAAAGCAGGCACATTTAAATTGGAGTTTATACACCTCCAAACATATTATACAAACCATTAGAAAACGTGGTGTGGTGTTTAACAAGCAGGATATGCTCAACCCATATGCAGTTGTGCATGTATATAGGGGAGCACATCCTGCACTTGTAGTCCGTTGCTAGGGGCAATCAACAGCAAAAAATGCATACAATGGAAGATGCCAGCAACGGACTACAAGTACCACAATAACCATCCTACATACGATAACGATAATATGGATGTGGAGAATGACAACTCTTGTGTGGTGTTCTCAAGACAGTAGAGAGCAGGCAGACCTCTCAAGTGTCCCTATCTGCTCCTTAAAGCAGTCTCTCTCTTCGGTATAGATTTGCATTACTACATTAGGAATATTGATCCAGAAAGTGTTTTTCTGCTTCATATCTGTATAGCAGAGTCTGCCTTGTATGTTATTTCATTGTTTGATGCAATTTGGGTTTTAGAAATTTCTATATTCAGATAATGTTTGCACTATTGCGTAAAAGGAAACTATTAAAGTGTATAAATATGCAGAAAAAATGGACTTTTACACAATGAATAATATGTCCCTCTTTAGGAGGTATGGGAGCAGGTTGGAAACTTCTCTGGACCTTATTCTGCTCTCACTGTGTATCTTCACTGCCCCTAGTGGAGGTGACAAAAACTGCACATGAAATCACGAATAAAAGCATATGGATCAGTTTAAAGCCGAGTAATGGATATCAGTCTTGATTCCCCAATTATAGAGATTTTATCAAATGACTTACAGTCAGATCGTTGCCCGTGTAAACATGTCCACAGTAAGCTGATAATCGACCTAGTTTGTTGGCAGCGCATCTCGCTGTGTAAACGCCCCAACAATATGCAAACTGTATTGGACCGAACAATCGTATTGACAATCCTTCTGCCACATGTAAATGGCCCAGACAAATGGGTACGGCTCACCCACTGTTGATTTGCTTTTCCAGGTCTTCAGCAGTCCAGCATATGGTGACGGCATGTGGGCTGCTTGTAGGACTACAAGTGACAGCATATATAGGAAAATGTTCATCTGTCCAACACCATTTTGGCCGACAATTGTTAAACACTCTCTCATTAAAGTGAACCTGTCACCATTAAATGCAGTGCAATCTGCAGGCAGCATGTTACAGAGCAGAAGGATCTGAGCAGATTGATGTATAGTTATGGGAAAAGATTCATCTTCTATATTTATAACCCCATGTACAGCTATCAGTGACTGACCGCTATCTCTGTATACACACTTAAAGGGGTTGTCTGCTTTTTTTTTATAACGATGACCTATTAGACCACACGATTTCAGGCCGATTTCAGGGAACAAGCTTTCATAGGAATGCTCATTCTTGATAATGACCAGCCGATAAACAAGAAAAACTCTTGTTTATTTTTTCATCAGGATGAAAGATGCCTGATTATCAGCGGCACATCTCACTGTGTAATCAGGCACAAGCTGCCGATAATGAATAAAACTGGACGAGGGAGGAATGGCTGCAGTACCAATCGTTCCTCCCACATTGTTTGCATCGGCCTGTGTAATCAGGCCACTGCAAACGGGCACCGATGGATGTATCATCCATCAGCGCTCGCACTGCCCGAAGATCAGACAGTGTAATACAGTGTGATACCACTATCCGTCACTGATAACATCTCCCCCATGTACAACTAAGGGTACTTTCACACTGGCGTTTTGGATTCCGTTTGTGAGATCCGTTTCAGGGCTCTCACAAACGGTCCAAAACGGATCAGTTAAGCCCCAATGCATTCTGAATGGATAAGGATCCGTTCAGAATGCATCAGTTCGGCTCCGTTCCGCTTCTATTCTGTTTTGGAGGCGGACACCAAAACGCAGTTTGCAGCATTTTGTTGTCCGTCTGAAGAGGCGAAGCCTAACGGATCCGTTTTTAATTACAATGTAAGTCAATGGGGACGGATCCGTTTTCAATGACACAATATGGTGCATTTGAAAACGGATCCGTTCCCCATTGACTTTCAATGTAATTCAAAACGGATCCGTTTTGGACTTTGTCATTTTTCTTTTAACTAATGCAAACGGATCCGTTCTGAATGGATACAAACGTTTGCATTATAGGTGCGGATCCGTCTGTGCAAATAAACACACGGATCCGCACCAATGCAAGTGTGAAATTACTCTTAAATCAGAAAAAGCTGAGATTTAGGCTAAATGCACACGACAGTTGTTTTTTGCTGTCCGCAAATCGGGATCCGCAAAAAAAACTGATGGTCCATCAGTTTTTTTTGAAGGATTCCTTTGTTTTCACAGATCCCCTGTAATAAATGCCTATCCTCGTCTGCAAATGAGAAAAAAGTAGGACATGCACTGCTTTTTTTGCTGAAGGGAAACACGGACAACGGACGCGGAACACAAACGGATGAACGGTCAGCATTTTTTTGCTGACCCATTGAAATGAATGGGTTCCTGTCCTATCCGCAAAAAAAACTGAAACGGAAGCCGAGAAAAACAACTGTCGTGTGCATTTAGCCTTAGGCCGCTTTCAGACGAGCGTATTGAAATCCATCAGTATTCTGGCTCAGGATCCTGATGATATACCATCAGGATTGCTTCAGGATTTCATCAGGATTTAGGGTACTTTCACACTTGCGTTTTTCTTTTCCGGTATATAGTTCCATCATAGGGGCTCTATACCGGAAAAGAACTGATCAGAACCTATGCATTCTGAATGGAGAGAAATACGTTCAGGATGTCTTCAGTTCAGTCCTTTTGACATTTCAGGACGGAGATAATACCACAGCATGCTGTGGTTTTAGCGCCGGACAAAATTCCGGTACACTTGCCAGAATGCCGAATCAGGCATTTTTTCCCATTGGAATGTATCAGTGCCGGATCCGGCATTCAAAATACCGCAATGCCGGATTCATCCTTCCGGTCTGCGCATGCACAGACTGGTAAAAATGTGAAAAACATATATAACGGATCCGTCTCTCCGCATGACAAGCGGAAAGCCGGATCCGTTCTTGCAATGCATTTGTAAGACGGATCCGTAGCCGGATCAGTCTTAATGCTTTCCATTTGCATGCGACGGAACTACTTGCCGGATCACTCTGCCGCAAGTGTGAAAGTACCCTTACATGCGTATTTCTTCCTTCATTATTTATGCACTGCACAGACTGTAATGTGCGTATTTGGAAACAAATCTGCACATAACTCAGACATGCTGCAATCCTCAGACAGAAATGATACACCCATGTGAATAGCTCTAGGATTCCAGAACATAAAATCCGGACTATATACGCATTGCAAATACGCTCGTCTGAAAGCGGCCTTAGACTACTTTCCACATCTGCGTTTTTGCTGGATACGTCATGGATCAGCAAAAACGCGTCTGTCATGATAATGCACCCGTCTGCATCCGTTGTGAACGGATTAGGTTTGTTATCTCTAAAATAGCCATGGAGGAGAAAACGGATCCGTCACCATTGACTTACATTGGGCTCCGTCTTGCTCCGCATCCCAGGACGCTCTCAAATGGAAATGCAATGAAACTGGACGGAATGCATTCTGGTGCCTTGACAATTAATGAGGACAAAGCTGAAGCGTTTTCCTCCGTTATTGAGATCCTATGACGGATCTCAATAGCGGAAAGGGAGAGCGCAGGTGTGAAAGTAGCCTTACCTGTATAAATTATAAGTATTACTGAATCTCTTCCCACAGCACTATATATCAGTCTGCTCAGCTCCTCCTGCTCTCTAGCCTGCTGCCTGCAGATTATACTGCATTTCATGGTGACAGGTTTGCTTTAAGAGAAGGCAATAAGCGGTGTGAAAGATTTATTCTCTGTAAATTAATGTTATCTCAGAGGCCGGGTGCCCGCTCTCTCTGGAGCAGATTCTTCAGATCTTGTAACATGCCGTAAATCCTTTCGACAAATTCAGTCCTGTGTTCAATGTGTCATAAATTTAGATTCCCAAATTCCTCTGGATCTTTAGGATTTGAAATAGCTTTTTTATGATGGCTTTCATATGATCTTCATTGTGTCCTGGGTAACAAAAATGTTTCACCACAGTAAAATATGTCTTTTTCTCTTCAATTGTGTAGGGATGAGTCCTGATCTTTTCTTTAAAGGGTCTGTGTCATCTGAGGCATAGGTGGCTTATTGCTAGGATAGACCTCCATATCGCTCCTGTCTCAAAAAAAGTAATGGAGAACACACTACGCAAAAGCAGCCAACCTCCATTCACGTCTGCGGGAGTTCTGAAAATAGCAAAGCTCTGGCTCGGCTATTCTCGGAGTTCCCATAGAGGTGACGGGATAGGTGGCCGTGCATGCACAAAGTTGCTTGGCTGTTTTCGGGATTCCCATAGAAGTGAATGCATACACAGTGTGATTTCCTCCGTTTTGAGGGCCCCGTTCTGAGGATGGGAAGGTGGGACCCACACCTATCCTAGCCACCAATTTAGTTTTGCCGCATGTTGGGGGTCCGTATACTGTCTGTGGTCATTACGTGGGAGCAGGTTTTGTAAACTCCTTACATTGCAGGGATTAGTTCCTATTTGTGTGTCAGTGGGCAGTGAACATCTTATACGTTTGGAAGATTTGGCATAAATTATGCGCACCAACATCAGTCTGTGTACTTCTCACTCCTCTTTTACGCCTGTTCCCAGGTGTAAAATATGGTAGATTTGTCGGGGCCACTGGCGAGGACGGTGAAAAAAAAACGCCCGTGCAACAAAAAAGTTGGGCAGGGCACACTTAGTAAATGACCCCCTTTTTTTTCAAACCATCTTTCAAACTTCTAGCTGTAGATTGTAGGTCACTACCATAGGTACATGATTTTTGACTTTTTGGGTGTCCTGTGGCTCTGGTGATTTTATCTTCAACTGAAGCAGAGTGATAGCCCTACTTTTTATTATTTTTATTATATATATTAGTGTGTGTTTCTTAAGACACAAGCTGTAAATCTCACCCATTGTTGGTTGGTCGAAATTGCATGTGTATGACATGATTGGCCAAATAAGGCCCCTTTCACACGGGCGTGATTTCCGCGCGGGTGCAATGCGTGAGGTGAACGCATTGCACCCGCACTGAATCCGGACCCATTCATTTCTATGGGGCTGTGTACATGAGCGGTGATTTTCCTGCATCACTTTTGTGTTGCGTGAAAATCGCAGCATGCTCTATATTGTGTGTTTTTCACGCAATGCTGGCCCCATAGAAGTGAATGGGGCTGCGGGAAAATTGCAAGCATCCGCAAGCAAGTGCGGATGCGGTGTGATTTTCCCGCATGGTTGCTAGGAGACGATCGGGGTGGGGACCCGATCTTTATTATTTTCCCTTATAACATAGTTATAATGGAAAATAATAGCATTCTCAATAGAGAATGCAAAGTAAAAAGGGCAATAGAGGGTTAAAAATAATAAAAACACATACTCACCTACTCCATTTGATCGCGTAGCTGCTGGTCTCCTGTTCTGTCTTCAGCTGGGGGGGTAAGGACCTTCAGTGATGTCACTGGGTGACATGGTCCAATCACCAATTGGACCATGTCACCCAGTGACATCACTGAAGGTCCTTCATCCCCTGCCCAGAAGAAGACAGAACAGGAGACCGGCAGCTCCGCGATCAAGTGGAGTAGGTGAGTATGTGTTTTTATTATTTTTAACCCTCTATTGCCCTTTGTACTTTGCATTCTCTATTGAGAATGCTATTTTTTTCCTTTATAGCTATGTTAAAATAAAATAATAAAATATACAGAATACTCAACCCGAAACCGGACTTCGGTGATGAAGTCCAGGCTTCTGGTCTGGGTAACAAACATGCTGATTTTTCGCACGCGTGTGCAAAACGCATTAAAACGCTTTGCACTCGCGCAGAAAAATCACGCATTGTCCCGCAACCCACGCGCCTCTTATCCGGGCGTCAAACATGACGCCTGTGTGAAAGGGGCCTAAGACTGATCACTTGTGCTGAAGTCCAGGGAATCTCTTTAGTCTAGCATACTGTTGGTGGGCTTGTTTGTTCGTATGAATGATCCCACAAACAACTGATCACCCACATTATGGCCAATTATTCTCGCATGTGTATGGCAGACTTACAGGATGCCTGTCAGCAGACTTGTACCTATAAAACTGGCTGACCTGTTGCATGTGCTCTTGGCAGCTGAAGGCATCAGTGTCGGTCCCATGTTCATATGTGCCCGCATTGCTGAGAAAGATGTTTTAATATATGCAAATGAGTCTCTAGGTGCAACGGGGGCGTTGCTGTTACACCTAGGGGCTCTGCTCACTCTGCAACTGCTGTGACTTCTCCACTTTGATTGACAGGGCCAGGCAGTGAAAATGTCATCACACCTGGCCCTGACTTCTCCTAAATCAGGAGATTAGGTAGAAGAAAATGTAACTAAAAATAAATTTGAATAAAAAAAATCACCCTTGGCCTCACCCACTTTACCGAGTTAAGTGGAGCAGGTGCTTCATAAATATGGCACTCATTCTGACCGCTGTATTTCTCAATGTATTCACACCAGACAACTGTTATAAACACACTGATAAATCTCCTGCTTCCTGTCTATTAGAAAACACTGTGCCTGCAGCCACCACTAGGGGGAGCTCAGTGCATAGCAATTTGTACAGTTGCTGTAATCATCTGTTTGTACTGAGCTCCTCCTAGTGGTGACTGCTGCAAAATGCAGTGTTTTTACAGTGGGAAATGAAAGAAGGGCCCTATAGCCCCCTCACCTCAGACCCTATAGCAGTTGCCTGGTCTGCTGCCATTGAGTGTATGCCATTGTTCACAGATCCAGAATCATTGTAACTCCCATTGTGTTAGGATATGTGACGTCATCAGTCTACGCACATCTTGCATTATCACGCCCCCCCCCCCCCCTTATATTTCACAACAGTCTCATTCAGGGCGGACTTTGTGCAGCAGGAGTCGTTCCTTTTTCTTAGCCGTGATGACGGTGTGTTCCCCTCTTACACAGCCTGTAGTGGCTGTATATGGCCAGTAGCATGCTGCTGCTTCCTGTGCTTCCCACACGCCATCATGATTGTCACTTCTCACCTTCTGTAGTAGTGCGAGGGAATGACTCAGATCTGTCGAGATGGTGTTTCAGACTTGTAAGAATATTTAACATCACGCTGGGGGATATTTCAGCAGACTCCTCCCTAGCAACAGCACAACATGAGCTCTAGGGACAGGCAGTTAAAGGGACATTCCATACATAAAAATCATAGACCACGACCAGAGCGAGGAGGCCAAGTGGTATAAATGCTGCTCATGTAGCAGCCCTTGTCCACATGCTGTCTGAATAAAAGCTAATTTCTAATGGCTGTACAGTGGCTTCACTAATCCCCCACGGCATAAATCATTTATTTTATGCACTTATATAGCGCTGCTATATAACCGCAGTGCTTTACAGACATTAGCATTACGCTGTCCCCAATGGGGCTCACAATCTAAGGTCCCTATACGTATGTGTTTGGAGTGTGGGAGGAAACCAGAGTACCCGGAGAAAACCCATGCAAACATGGGGAGAACATACAAACTCCATGCAGATGTTGTCCTTCATCAGATTCGAACCCAGGACCCCAGCGCTGCAAGGCACCAGCGCTAACCACTGAGTTCTTATCACTTTGCCTTGGACACTCTTCATGCCAGTAAGGACCTGTCTGTTCGAGGGGTGAACATGCCATGGAGGCAGCCGAGGGCCGTTGATGACAACCTGGTTCAGTCCCATCTTCTCTGCTGTGGGATGGTGAGAAGCTGTGCAGATTCCCCCTCTTTAGAGGCACTGCATTGGTAGCAAACAGGGGTGTATGGAAATGGCACAGAATGGGGAACAAAAATGAGGCCCTTCTGGCCCGAGTGGCTGGCCCATAATGAGAGGCCCACATTTAATTTTAGCTGCGGAGTCCCCTCCCTCTTACGTACTGAAATAGTGGTTACGCTGACAGTAAAAGGCCTTTTACAGAAGTCAATAATCTGCATCAACATTGGTACGCCCTGTCATCACCCTGTTTAAACATGCCACTTATCATCCGACAAATGAGCGTCTACTCGTTTGTCAGGTGATCACGTCTTTTACGCAGCATGAAAAACTGCCAGTTATCAGAAGAGCATCACCCTGTGTAAACAAAAGTGCAAAACGAGAAAATAAGGGTCCGTTCACACGTCCATGAATGTGTCCGCACCTGTTCCGCAATTCTGCGGAACGGGTGCGGACCCATTCACTCTCTATGGGGCAGGATTGAATGCGGAGAGCATACTATGTGCTCTCCGCATCCGCACTTCTGCAGCGCGTCCCTGAACTTCTGGTCCGCGGCTCCGGAAAAAAATAGAACACGTCCTATTCTTGTCTGCAATTGCGGACAAGAATAGGCAGTTCTATGGGGGTGCCGGCCGGGTGTATTGCGGATTCGCAATACACCACGGACGTGTGAATAGACCCTTAACAGACTTATATAATTCTTCTCAAAAAATATTTATAAAATTAAATATATATTTTTTTTTACCATCTGTTGCTTCCATGTGTCCAGTGGTGTTGCTGCTAATTTGTACGACTGGGTGTGGGCTCTGGAGAGAATCAGTCTCCTTCCCCATCTGGCAGCTGTTTCTTATTCTTTACAATCTTAGGAATAGGAAGTCTTGTCAGCTATACTGCAGTGGTAATGCAGAGACTCTGCTTTTTCCTTAACAAGCAGAGCTGAAATTTAATTTGGCATTTAGCTTATGGTTCTACCAGAGGCCTTAAAGGGAATCTGTCAGCTTTGAAACACCCTCCAAACTATAAGTGGTGTATAGTGTAAGTGACCCCAAGACCGGTTATGTCATTTTTATCTTAATATTCACTTAAATTCTTACGCTGTGCTTCCATAAAACAGCAGTAAGATGCATTGAGAGGACTCCTGAGCTCACACACATTATGGAGAGGACTCAATGAGGAGTCCTCTCACAGATTGCCTTTAATAGTCCAACTGCTGAGCCCCATTACTATCACCAAATAATGTGAATATGGCCCAATATTGTCTTCCTGCGTAAGGGGAGTGTCTATAAAAACCTAAATAACGGTGGGTAATATTAGCACAGATAATGCTCCTCCTATAAAGGATACGGAGGGCTTATTTATAGGGGCAGTAATATTTGCCATTACACTCAGTATTTATATTTGACACATTTACGTCCCGTTTGCCAGGAGGAGATTGTATTATGTACCTGACACCTTTTTATGAGGCCATAATGAAAACGACTTTTGTTCCTATAATCATTCTTCAGCTTTTGTGACAGGAAACTTCCGCTCTCAGATTTCACAACGTGAAAACGTTTTTCAATGTCTTTTTATTACACGTGACTTTTATGAAAGGTGAACCTGAAATCTGAGCATGGAGATAATAATCCAGATAATTTGCCCTAAATCTTTACAGCAGGGAGCTAAAGGGATATGTCCCTATAAGGCCTCATGACCGTCTTTTCGGTCCGCATCTGATCCACACTATTTGCGACTTGAATACTGACCCGTTCATTTCTATCAGGTCACAAAAAATGTGGACAGCACGCAGATGTCATCCGTGTGCTGTTTGTATCCGTGCAACAAATTATAGAACATGTCCTATTCTTGCCTGTTTTGCAGCGCTGCTCTCATTGAAGTGATTGGGAGCAGTGCTGCAGTGTCATGGTCCCTCCCGTGATAGATGTCTGAAGATCGAAGAGACTGGCTACTGGTTACTCTTGCTTCAGGGTTGTTGTTGTTAATGACCACACCCTTTGTTTCAGGTGTAGCTTAGTGGTCATTACACCTCCCCTATATAGTCTGACCTCATCCTTCTGGCTATGCGGTTGATAGCATTATTTGGTTTTGGAAGAGCTGGTGTGTTGTCCTCTCTGGAGTTCCTGCTGGTCCATCTCACTACAGAAGTTAGGTGTCTCGTTCCTTTGTGTATTGTTGTCCCTTCCCGTGTCTGTTGTTATTAGGCCTCAAGGAGACCCTGGTTCGTTCATCTGGAAAGGAACGGGTCGTCTCAAGCCTTGCCAATACCAATAGGGCACTTTAGGGTCTCCAGGTCCTCCAGGTTCCAGTGTATGGGTATTCCTACCTTCAAGGTGTGCCCATACAGAATACAGATAGGAGTCAGGGCCAGGAGTGAGGTTCTATAGGAGGTGACCCTTTCCCTTTCCCTAGCATTGAGGCCTAGTGGCTTTTTCCTTCCCTCCTGTTGTCGGTGTGGTGTTCCCTCCCATACCTCATCCGTGACATGCAGTTAGGCTACTTTTAAACTCGCTTTTAACTTTTCCGATATTGAGATGTGACTGAACTGAACAGAATGGAATGCACCAAAATGCATTTTGTTCCGTTTGGTTGCGTTCTCATACCATGGAATGCAGAGCAAAAGGGATCCGGCACCATTCACTTGCATTGTGTGTCATGCTGGATCCGTTTACCTGGACGCAATAGAGTCTGGAGGATATGGTCAGATCATTGTGTACATGGCCAGCGGTCGTGAAGAGAGCTAGGTGGCCCCCTGGGCATCGGCACAACGGGAAGTTTCCCTGTAGGGTCTATGGCCAGTCCACCCCTGTTCACAAGCTCCATCCACTGCACAATGGAGCTGTGTAGTTCTGGGGCTTATTTCCAGCGCCAGAGTTACTGAGCTGATCTGCGGAGATGTGGGGTGTCAGACCCTCGCCATTCTGATTCTTATGCCCCTCAATGTTAATATACTGGAATACCTCATTAAGATCCATTGACATAAATATCCAATATAATTTACTGTAGCATATTATGTAATTTTATTTACATTTTTTTCTCCTTGCATTTTTTCTTAGCCCCCAATGATGCTAATAACAATCCACTGTTTGTGGGTACGTTGAAATGGAAATCCTACCCTATGACGCTAAAATAGGGTCACTTGGAGAGTACAAGAGGGCTTCACAATCAGATTGTTGTCCCCCTCCCCCTACATTCGCAGTGCCCACTATTCCGTCCTCAGGCTGTGTGGCATGATTGCAGTGTGAATGACTTTGCATCACTGCTGTAAATGTTTCCTGTGATGGCGAGCAGACCACAATGTTTGTCGAGTGAGGGAGTCTACATTAACGTTCAGAAGTATCTGAATAGGCCGCCTTGTTCAGACATCTCAGCTTCCAGGAACCCCCGAAATATCCTGACCTCTGACAGGACTTGGACTTAAGTGTTCATGGTACTCCTGATATATATAACTTTACTGTGTGCAGTGCTAGACACAAGGACCTGGACCGACCATGAGACTAAATTTATTATGTAGCACAGAGATTCTGGATGTCATACCTAAACGTCAACTAGGTGGCAGTACAGAGTCAACAGTGATTCCTATCTATGAAGTTTCAGATCCACCAGTTAGTCAAGAGGCCGTCATTAGAGGCGGCATAACCGCCCTCTGCTGTCATACAGGGTGACAGAGCAGGGCTGACACTGAGTCTACACCGGCTGTCATCTGACAGGTCACAGGTGAAGAACGTGTTCAACTGGAAATCTAATCAGTTACATAAGAGAAATGCCAGGCTGTGTATATCCTTACTGAAAACTGATGTGAAGCTTCTTTCAAGGATTCTGACTACAAGGCTCTCTAAGGTTATTCCTTTAATCATACACCCAGACCAGAACGGGTTTATTCCAAATAAGGATACCCATTATAATCTTCATCAGCTGTTTACGAACATTCAGTCTCCCAGGGGGTCTACGGCTTCATCCTTGGATGCTTTCAAGGCCTTTGACAGGGTGGAGTTGAGATTCCTCTGGAAGGTCTTGGGTAGGATGGGGTTTGGAGACAGATTTATAGATATGATCAGACTGTTGTATAGATCTCCTCTGGCGAGACTGAACATTAATGAGAGTTTGACATCGAGCTTTTCTTTGAATAGGGGCACTCGCCAAGGCTGTCCTCTCTCCCCATTGATATTTGATATTTATATTGAGCCCCTAGCCAATGACTGTTAGGCAGGATTCTAAGATTGAAGGGTTTGGAACAATGCGGCTCGAGGACCGCATTTCTTTATACGCGGATGATGTCTTATTTTTTATAGATCAACACTTCCAAGTCTCTTTTGGCAAGGTCTCAGGCCTAGGTATAAACTGGTCAAAAACCACTCTTATGCCAGTGGATACTTTCCTACTCTCCTACTGAGGGAACCTTGAGCATGTTGAATGTTTCTGATTCTTTTCAATATTTGGGCATGATTATATCCCCCAAGATCGAAGACTATCTACAGCTTAATTTGATTTCATTATTAACTAAACTGAGGTAAAAAATTGGGATATGGCTCCCACTTCCTTTATCGAGAGCTGACAGAGTCTCCTTGGTCAAGATGGTGATTTTGCCCCAGCTCCTCTATATCCTCAAGAATTCACCTATATGGATAGAGGATATTTTTTTTTTAAAGCTTATCGAGAGAATTATCATTGATTTGTTGTGGGGAAGAAAACGGATAAGGCTTAAACTGGAATACTCATGCAAGCTGTTGGAACAGGGAGGATTGAATCTTTCCCTACTTCAAGGGCTATTTTATGGCTATATCGTGAATGGGAGAAAAGTGTACTGTGTACCAGTTTGGTGAGGAGATCTTCGTACAACAAAATATTCACATTATTGGAATCGGGGCAATTGATTAATATGCAACAGAGAGGCTAAAAAAGCTACTATCCAAGGCATGGGACACTATTAGAAGATGGCAGAGAGTAAAGTGTACTCCCCTCTGGCATAATTTTCAACTACAGGCTTTAGATAAAATAGCGGGGGACCAGTATTGGCAAAGAAATAATATTTTCTATGTTACACAAGTGGTGAAGAATGGAGAGATACTTTCGTTCTCGTTGTTGGCACAAAGGGAGACTATGGATGGTCTGTCTTGGTTTATATATTAGATATTTTCAATTACATTCGGCGCTTTCTAGTGCAAAGAATAAACCACTTTTGGAGATGGATATTTCTACTTCTTTAAATAATATGTTAGGGAATTTAGATCAGAGGGTTAAGATTGCACATCTGTATAAATTATTACTGAAGGAAGTATTTCTTAAAATACAGTCACCAGGACAAAGGGCCTGGGGAGTTGAATTCCCAAGGATCTGATTAGAGGGATAGGAAAATATATTGCGAATTTGAGTTTAATATCTCACAATTTTAATCACGTATTGGTACAATTCAATATTTTGCCTAGATTATATGTTACGCCCTTATGGCTTAATAAATATGGGATAGTTCTAAGTGTCCACGGTGTGACTTTTCTGGGGCTGATCACCTACTTATGCTCTGGTCTTGTCCAGAACTAAAAGAATACTGGATTGCGATTAATAACTTTGTTACTCATAAATTGAGACTCCCGATTCCATTTATGGTTGAATGTTGGCTATTGAGTGATCTCTCTAGGGTAAATTGCCATAAATATAAATATATTCTTTTGAATAGAATACTGTTCTTGGCGAGACTTTTGATCACTCGAGCCTGGTTCTTACGAAATGTTCCAAAGTTGGATACTTGGATAAACTTGGTTAATAGGGTTAAAAACTATGAGAATGTCCTATATATGCAAAGAAATAGGTGAAAAGGACTAAGATATGGGAGGCCTTCTCTTATTCTCTTCCTTAGGCCTCTTACACACGACCGTATGGCTTTTTCAGTGTTTTGCGGTCCGTTTTTAACGGATCCGTTTTTTGCTTCCGTTGTGTTTCCGTTTTTCCGTATGGCATATACAGTATACAGTAATTACATAGAAAAAATTGGGCTGGTCTTAAAATTTTCAATAGATTGTTCAGCAAAAACGGAACGGATACGGAAGACATACCGATGCCTTTTCGTATGCTTTCCATTTTTTTTGCGGACCCATTGACTTGAATGGAGCCACTGAACGTGATTTGCGGAAAAGAATAGGACAAGTTCTATATTTAAACGGAACGGAAAAATGGAAACGGAAGGCATACGGAGACACTTCAGTATTTTTTGCGTTCCCATTGAAGTGAATGGTTCAGTATACTGAACTGAAAAAACTGCCAGTATACGGTCCGCAAAATACTGTCGTGTGCAAGAGGCCTTAGTCTTTCTTATCTTTTTTTTGCTGCGTGTATTGGGATGATAGAGAGTTCTGAGACTCATCGCAAGGGTAGGGAGGGGTGGGAAATGGGTGGTTAAAACAATAATAATTTTATATTGTAATTTTGTATGAAAACGAAAATAGTTTGTTCATGTCTTATTCTAATAAAGATATTTACAGAAAAAAAAAATTAAATAAAGACATTCCAGGCTGTGATCCCAGCATGTCCAGTTACTGCTGCTTTATTTAGTAGGGTGACTCTACGTACCCAGTGTGTATGTGTCATCAGAGTATTATATGACCTATTACTCAAGTAAATGACATCAACCTACCCCCGAGACCGTGATCATTCCCTGAGCTGGACATTAAAAGCACGGTATTAGGACAGTACAAGGGGTCCCTGGTGTGTATCTTCTAAGGAGTAAAAGTATCACAGACAGATTTCAGTTTAGGGTAACATCAAGCTGTTAGTGAGTTCACTGTATATTAAAGGGGTTTTCCAAGAGTTTTTTTATTGATGACCTATCCCATCGGTCAGCAGGATGTCATCGGTGGGGGTCCGACGCCCACTCATCAGCTGTTTGAGAAGGCACTGGCACTCTCCATAGCTTATTCCAGCTATTCCTAGGACAGTGACGACATGTTCATCGGTCACGTGGCCTAGGTGCAGCTCAGCCCCATACAAGTGAATGGGGCTGAGTGCAATACCAAGGACAGCCACTATACAATGTACGGCGCTGTGCTTGGTGAGCTGAGAGAAGGCTGCAGCGCACACAGGAGCCCCGGTGACCTCTCAAACCGCTGATCGGCTAGGGTCCCGGGTGTGAGACCCCCACTGATCAGATACTGATGACTTGTCCAGGGGATAGGTCATCAGTAAAAAAACTCTCAGAAAACCCCTTTAAAGCTGGGTGACAAGCAGTGCAGCCGTCATTACAGCCTCAACAGGAACACTCACTCTGCTTTCCTAGACTCCTGAAAAGTGAGTAGCTTCGCTCAAACTTTGGATTAATGCTGTACAGCGATCCGTATGTATGGGCTCCGATGAGGCGAAATCAGTTATTCCTGAATCTCGCAAGACTCGGTAATTGATTTTTATTCTGAAGTTTTGAGCCAAGCAACTTCGGCTCTAGGATCTGAAGCTCGCTTCTCTCATTACTACTCCTGAATAGCAGAGTCTAGTCAATCTGGAGTTGGAGGAAGCTCGGTGACCACTTTATTCAGTTCTCTGTGACAGACATAGACCGTGCTCCATCAGTCCCACAGAAGTGAATGGACTGACCGGCTGACACTCGCACTACCGGAGCAGAGGGTACACGTGTATGGGTGGGAGTTAAAGGACATCTGAACAACTCTACCTGCAGATGTCAGTCCACTTTGCAGGGGCTGATATATGTTGTGTGTGACAGCTATCTAATAAGCATGACCAGACGTTTGTGGTCAGCATTAGGCAACCCGTCTCCTGCTTCCACTGACGGTAGGAGTTCTCAGTGCTGAGATACTTATTCTGACAACAGCCATGTTCCCCCTCTCCTCCACAAACCACTACAATCAGCTCTGCAGAACAATAGATAAGTGAGGGAAGCCGCTGCCAGTCACCTGATACCGCTTATCTACCAAGGAATTGATAGGTTAAAGGGGTTGTCTCATGATAGACAATGGGGGCATATCGCTAGGATATGCTCCCATTGTCTCATAGGTGCGGGTCCCACCACTGGGACTGGCACCTACATCGAGAACGGAGCCCCACAGGGTGGTGGCTGGAGGACTCCGGTCCTGACACCACCAAGCCGGCTACCCATAGAAGTGAATGGGAATGCCCCACGCACCACTGCTCCCATTCACTTCTATGGGCTCGCTGGAAATAGCCGAAAATGAATGGAGGGCGGCTAAGCATGCTCAGTGCTTCCTCCTTTACTTTCGGGGCTCCGTTCTCTATATAGGTGCAGGTCCCTATAAGACAATAGGGAAATATTGTAGCGATATGCCCCCATTGTCTATGAGGAGACAACCCCTTTAAGACCTTAGGACTGTCATACTCTCTGCATACAATTGAAAGGAAGGTGTCCGCTATAAGTTTTTTTTCTGTTACTAAAAGGGGTTGTCCAGCCTTTTTTAAATGGGATGTCCCATGAAAAATATTCTACAGTTTTCAAACCAGAACCTGGATCTGAATACTTTTGTAATTGCATGTAATTAAAAATTTTGCATAGCCACTGAGTTATTCAATAATATGTATCTGTATAGTGCCACCTACTGTTTGTTCTTTTCCTTATTTCTTTGTCCTGCTCACTGAGATGGCTGCACATGCTCAGTTTCATCCTTTTAGGTGCTTCCTGAGCAGTGATAGGGAGTGCTGGGACACGCCCCCTTAGCTGCAGCAGAAAAGACACTCCCCTTGAGCTGCCAGCTTGATATAAATCTAGTAGAGCAATGAATGGGGAGATCTCTGGATCCGTGCGAGGTACAGGGCTGGTTCTAGCTTTGTTAGAAAGAGTTTGTCATGATGTCTGATTATCATTTTTCCCATTCGTCATGGGATAACCCCTTTAAATGATGGCCTCAGGATAGGCCGAACAACTCCTTTAAAACCAGTGACAGACATTTTTTTTTCCCCAATCTGTTTTTTATTTTATGATTGTACATTTTTTTTTATTCTATTTTCTGAATGTGATTACGGGGCTGCTGTTTTGTCTGAGCTGTTCTTAACAGCATTTAGAGAATTGCTTTACAGCAGCCATCATGAGCCATAGACACAATGGTCAGGAGGAGACCTCATTGACTTCTATGGGAGAGTATTCTAGGCATGCTCTGTGACCTGTGAAGAGGTCAGGAGGGAGTAGGTAAGCTGTGATATCACCCATCTATAGGTGGTATCTGTCATTGTAATCCTGCCTGTGATGATAATAGGATGGCTATAGAAAAGTGATCTGTGCAAACCAAGAAGTAACGCCTAGGCCAACACTGCAGGATTTTAGGATTCTTTGAAAAAACAAAACATAGTAACATGAAAAATAAATAAAAAATCTTTAAAAATATGTTTCACCTAAAAACTTGATTTAAACAGATCGTTTTCTGGTGACACGTTCCCTTTAAGCTTGCCAGATCCAGTGACCAACATCTTACTGGTTTTCAAAAAGCAGAGCGCCCCCTAGCAGCACATTGCTGCGCATCTGCACCGAACACTCCTTATTTGCTGAATGTGACGGAACTGGCACTGGATTCGTCCAGCAGTGAACTGGCACTGACCCATATAACCAATGTGCCGTCTGTACAAACAGTTCTCTGGGTGAGTGGCATGCAGATCGTGACTGTGACGTGTCCTGCTGCCTCCATGATTACTGCATGCGTGTACAAGTGCGTGCCCTAAGGCTAGGGCTGAATGGAGACCTTGGTCACAATATCGTGCTGCAAAATTGCACCTAAGTGAGCGGAGGTTCGATTTCTGCCACATTAATTATCATTAGAGATTTGCCAAAATGCTGCCCCCTGCAGTCAGGTGCCTATGGACGATGCCGACTAATATCCTCCAGGCAATATGTATTACCAAGCTGGCGCTGTCTATTAAGAGCAGATGGTCGTAAGCACCGTGCGCTCTGGAAATGATGCGGTTAATGTTTCCTAATCCCTGCAGACTGAGAGAGCAGATATTCAGGGTGGAGCCCCCGGCAGCACATCCTTTTAACTCTTTCCTTCCCAGAGTGCACAGCTTTAGCGGGCACAATGGTTCTGTTCGCAGTTTCCCTCTAAGCTCTGCGCGCTGGACACGAGAGGGTTGAAACAACGCCACTAATGAGGATTAACGAGCCCAGTAACGGCTCTACCTGCTGCGGAGTTTGGAATTTTTTAACTCTTTCAATTCCGGAGGACACAGCTTTAGAGGGGACAGCGGTTCCGTGCCCATGTTAATGGGTTAACAGCGTGTCCCCCCAATGCTCGCTGGCAAGCAGCGTAGGGTCAGCAGCCTGTCTGCGGCCTGGGACACGTGCGCCTTGGCTGCGCCCACTGGGCGGACGCTTCATGACAAAGCCACCCTTGTAATGTAATGTGAGCAGCTGCGGTGTGGGGCTGTAGAGCAGAGACGGCAGCCACTCTGTGCTCAGTATCCAGGCAGAGGTTGGCACGGCGCACAGCCCCCAGTACAGGACCCGCGCCACTCCAGAGGTCTGCCTGCTCTTGTGTACAGCTGACGGCAGGGTACTCTTTGTATAGTGCTACCCCCACAGGTCAGTACTATGGGCAGAGATCACATCTACAGGGGTTCACGTGGATGTGGGGGGTCATCAACTTGGCCGCACGACTTACTGCTAATATCAATTCACTTATAATCGGCAAATATTAAATGGTTAACAATGACCCACTAGTAGCGTCGGGCTCAGTGGGTAAATGCGCTGTCGTTTCATGAATGCTCAACCGTTACTTTAGCACAGCATTAGAAGATGCTGTTTTGCAGTATGGAAATGTTACTTGCTTCTCTGTGTCTGCTGCGTTCTCCAGTTGTAAAGTTCTGTAGAATATGTGGGCGCAATAGAAATGATCGTTATTTAACGGTATTGTGTTTTTATTCATGTATTTTAGTAATATGCAAAGAGGTATCTCTCAAGGAAGGAGAACTATCTCGCTAGTGCCACCTTGGAGCCACTTCCACAAGGTGGCGCTAGTGAGATACCTCTTGGCATTGTAGCTTTTTCCCAGGGGAAGGAATGTTTAAAATGTTTCAGGATTCACACGACCATATGTGTTTTGCGGTTCATAAATTGCAGATCCACAAAACACCGATATCGGCTGTGTGCATTCCGCATTTTGCGGAACACGCGCGGCTAGCCCTATGATAGAAATGCCTCATTTTGTCCGCCATAGGTCATGCTCTATGCTCTTTTTTTCACTTTAAAGATCAACTACTAAAGTTATTCAACGACATCACAGGCGACTTCGTGAATAACTAACTTCGTCTCATTGGAGCCCATACCTTCTAACACTGTACGGAGATGGATCTCCATGCAGTATTAGGGCTTATACACACAACCGTATTTTGCGGTCCGTAAAAAATACGGATTATGTCCGTGTGCATTCCGTTTTTTGCGGAATGGAACAGCTGGCCCCTAATAGAACCGTACTATCCTTGTCCGTAAAGTGGACAATAATAGGACATGTTCTATTTTTATTAATTTTTTTGCGGAACGGACGTGCGGACATACGGAAACGGACTGTACATGCAGTAACTTCCGTTTTTTTTAAATGAATGGTTCCGCACACAGTCCACAAAAAACAAAACTGAACCGAGAAGGATAAGAAAATAAGTTTGTGTGCATGAGCCCTTAATCCGAAGTTTTGAACAAAGCGGCTTTGCATGTAACATCACTAGTTGCTATGGGCCACTAGGCCAGTTTTCTTTTACACCAGTTTTGTAGAAAGAAGAAAAGTGTGATGAAAAATCGAACTTGTCCTTAGCAACCAATCAGATTCCAGTTCCATTAGCCTTTGGCAGATCGTAAAATAAAAGCTGTAATCTGATTGGTTACCATGGATTACTGCTCGAGAGCATGGAGATTTATAGCACATATGCAGCCAATAAGATTCCAGCTTTCATTGTGCTAGAGAAGGGTTGCAGATATAAGCTGCTCTGCGATAGGTTGCCATGGGCAACACACTGCTGCTCTGTTTTTTCATTTGTTGCGCTCGCAAAAGATGGCGGCGCTGTGTAAGGTGGTTTACAGCCGGTGAGCGCCTGCCGATCTCATTCTCTTCTTCTCCTCCGTCCACAGATGATCCGGCGCTGACTATGGACAGAGCGCTCCTCTCCTCCGCCTCACCCCCGGGTTCCCCGGGCTCGGCCGAGTCCTCCCTTCCGTTCTTCGACTCCTCTCACGCCCTGCATCTTCTTCGCGGCATCAATGAGCTCCGGACAGAGCAGAAGTTCTTCGACATGACGCTGAGCGCCGGCGGCCATGACTTCCCCTGTCACCGCACGGTCCTGGCCGCCGCCAGCACTTACTTCCGCGCCATGTTCGCCGGGAGGCTGAAGGAGAGCCAGGCGGAGCGGGTCGAGCTGCACCACGTCACCGGGCCTATCCTGGGCCTGCTGCTGGATTTCTGTTACACCGGCACGGTGACGGTGACCCGGGACAACGTGGAGCCGCTGCTGCAGGCCGCCGACCTCCTGCAGTTCCCCTCAGTGAAGGACGCCTGCTGCGCCTACCTGGAGCGCCAGCTGGATGTCAGCAACTGCCTGGAGATCCAGGACTTCGCTGAGGCCTATGCCTGCAGAGGCCTGGCAGAGAGCACCAAGCGCTTCATCCTGGCACACATGGCACAGCTGGCACAAGCCCGGGAGCTGGAGCGGTTGCCATGGCAGCGGATGCTGGAATACATCACGGATGACCGCTTGTGTGTGGACAAGGAGGAGACTGCCTACCAGATGATCCTGCGCTGGGTCCGGGCCGACCTGCCCCACAGACAGCACCGCTGGCCCGAGCTTTTCCAGCACGTCCGCCTGCCCTTTATCCGCCGCTTCTACCTGTTGGCCCACGTGGAGAGCGACCCCCTGGTCTATTACAGTCCTTCATGCCTCAGACTCATCGGGGAAGCCCGAGCCTTCCAGTCCAGCGAGTATGACCGCCATGACCTGCCCTGTGAACGTATGAGGCCCCGGCCATCCACTGGCCTGGCGGAGATCTTGGTGGTGGTTGGCGGTTGCGACCAGGACTGCGATGAGCTGATCACTGTGGACTGTTATAACCCACACACCGGGCAGTGGAGGTACCTGGCGGAGTTCCCCGATCACCTGGGTGGTGGCTACAGCATCACAGCGCTGGGCAATGACATATATGTCACAGGTGAGACGTCCCCTATGGTGGAACGGCCGTGGTTGGCAGCCAGGGATGCTTTTCAGGCAGCAGCATGAATTCTCGCTCCTTATCTCCGTCCTAAAAACAGCGCTGCAATGAATAGACCCCCATCCTCAGTTATATATGGGGGCAATATACACTGGGAAAGCATCCATTAGGTGCATAGGGGCCTTTGAATATGTTTTGAGGCTTAAAGGGGTTGTCTTGGAGTTTGAGATTGGGGGCCTATCCTCAAGATATGTCATCAATATCCGATAGGCCGGAGCCTGACTCCCGGGACCCCTGCTGTGGTACCCCTCACGGCTTATCAATCACAACACTGTATGTTTCATAGTCGCTGTGCTTAGCATTGCATCCCAGGCCTATTCCCTTGAATGGGACTAGGCTACAAATAGGTCATATGACGCCATTGGCCTAGGAAGAGGCTGCCGTCCTCACCGGAGCGCAGCAGCCTCTTCAAATAGCTGATCGGCAGGGGTGTTGGGAGCCAAACCCCCACTATCACATGTTGACCTATCATGAGGATAGATGGATCATCAGTATCAAAATCTCAGACGGCTCTTCTAAATCTCAAGACATATCCAAAGGCCCCTACTCACCTGATGGAGGCCACAAGAGCGTCGTAAAGAGCCTCAGATAATACCGCCATACAATACTTATGTGGTGTAGGTCTCATGCATACTACAGAGCCGTGGTCACTTGATTCTCAATAATATGGAGTCTATAGAACTTTTCTATTAGGTTCTGTTAGGAGGAAGGGGTGTGTATAGTGTTGAGCGAACTTGTTCCAAATCCCGTATGGTCCGTGGTAGCAGAATCCATAACGGGATTCTTCGATAACCCGAACTTTGGACGCAAAACTTAAAACACAAGTTCGCTCAACACTAGTCGTGTATGCTTCCGCACACTGCTTTGGTAGGTATCAGACCGAATAGCCTGTAGTACTGCGCAGTATGGAGCACCATATGGCGGGATACAGGGAGACAATGGCTCTGTATTGGGGTCATGCACACAACCGTATGTATTTTGCGGTCTGCAAAACATGGATCCGCAAAAAATACAGATGACGTTCGTGTGCATTCCGTATTTTGCGCAACAGAACAGCTGGCGCCTAATGGAACAGTCCTATCCTTCTCCGTAATGCGGACAACAATAGGACATGTTCTATTTTTTTATTTTTGCGGAACGGACAGATGGAAACAGAATGCACACTGAGTAACTTCTGTTGAAATGAATGTTTCCACATATGGCCGCAAAAATAACGGAACTGACACGGAAAGAAAATACGTGACCCTCTGATTCAAGAAAAAAAAATCCCAGTAACTGGGGAACAAACGGTGCCCCCTTTTCATGCTTTCAGCTGCAGACCTGCCAATTTCCAGGCTCCTCTTCTGTCATCCAAGATGGCTGCACCACTTCTTAGACTGCACTTGTACTTGGCAGCCCTTGGATTGGCCAGCGCTGGCCAGAGGGTAGGATAAGTAGAAGGCGTCCTGGACTGCCAAGTACACAATACATTAGGTAGTCGGAGAAGCGGTGTGGCCATCTTGGATTGTAGAAGAGCAGGGGCTGACTGGGAACCTGAAGTGGTGCTGGAAAAGAAATCCTAAAAGTGTCTCCAAGTTGTAGGTGAGTTCACATTGACAGAAGTGGGGCAACACAAGAAGGCAGGGCCAACAGAAGTAGGAGGAACCAGCAATACCGTAGTACAGCACAAAATACCGCTCCAGCAAAGCTAAATACCACAGTGCAGCATAAAATCCTGACCATACTGAGGACGGTGATAGAGGAGGGCACCTGTGGCTGCTGGCCAGGGGCAGAACTACCTGATGCTCCTAGCCTTCCTCAATGCTGAGGGCATCATATCCTTATGTGCCCAGCCAGAAGCCATGTGGAGGGCTCAGGCAGCCCCCTGGGAAATTTCCTTGTGGGGTGTATGGCCAATCCGCCCCTGTAGAAGAGGGGCTCCAGGATTGGTGGATCCGCAGCTAAAAGGAGGCAACGGTAAGGCCCCTTTCACACGGGCGAGTTTTCTGCGCGGGTGCAATGCGTGAGGAGGACGCATTGCACCCGCACTGAATCCTGACCCATTCAGTTCTATGGGGCTGTGCACATGAGCGGTGATTTTCACGCATCACTTTTGCGTTGCGTGAAAATCGCAGCATGTTCTATATTCTGCGATTTTCACGCAACGCAGGCCCCATAGAAGTGAATGGGGATGCGGGAAAATCGCAAGCATCCGCAATCATGTGCGGATGCGTTGCAATTTTCCCGCATGGTTGCTAGGATACGATCGGGATGGGGACCCGATCGTTATTATTTTCCTTTATAACATAGTTATAAGGGAAAATAATCACATTCTAATTACAGAATGCAATGTTCCCCGGGCTTTAAAGGGTTAAAAATAATAGAGTTAACTTACCTTCTCCCATTGTACGCGCAGAGCCCCAGAACGTCTTCTCTCTTGATAGTTTTGATGCTTGAGGACCTGTGGTGACGTCACATGGTCCAATCATAGAAGCATATGAGTGGACCATTTGACCCATGTGATCCTGTGACATCACGGCAGGTCCTTCATCCAACATCTGTTGGATGAAGGACCTGCCGTGATGTCACAGGATCACATGGGTCACATGGTCCACTCAAATGCTTCTATGATTGGACCATGTGACCCTGTGACGTCACCACAGGTCCTCAAGCATCAAAACTATCAAGAGAGAAGACGTTCTGGGGCTCTGCGCATAATGGGAGAAGGTAAGTTAACTCTTTATTATTTTAACCCTTTAAAGCCCGGGAACATTGCATTCTGTAATTAGAATGTGATTATTTTCCCTTATAACTATGTTATAAAGGAAAATAATTACACATACAGAATACTCATCCCGAAACCAGACTTCAGTGATGAAGTCTGACTTCGGGTCTGGGTACCAAGCATGCGGATTTTTTCACGCGCGTGCTCAACGCACTACAAACGTTAGCACACGCGCGGAAAAATCGCGGCGATTCCCGCAACGCACCCGCATCTTATCCGGGCGTCAAACATGACGCCCGTGTGCAAGAGGCCTAAGTGTTCTTTTGTGTTTTTCTTGAATCAGAGGATCGCCTTAAAGGGGTTGTCCCATCTCAGACAATGGGGGCATATCGCAAGCATATGCCCCCATTATCTGATAGGTTCGGGTCCCACGGAGCCCCGAAAGTGAAGGAGGGCGCACTGCGCATGCGCAGCAGCCCTCCATTCATTTTCTATGAATGGGAGCATGGGCCGCGCATGCGCGGTGCACTCCCATTCACTTCTGTAGGAAAAGCGGGGAGCAGCGCTTGGTGGTTGACGGACCCCAGGAAATCTGGGGTCCTCCAGTCACAGCGCTCCCCGCTCGATATAGGTACAGGTACCAGCAGTGGGACCCGCACTTATCAGACAATGGGGGCAGATCCTAGCGAAATGCCTCCATTGTCGGAGATGGGAATACCCCTTTAAGGTGGGCATGCACCTTGGATAAATGCTGGCTGAGCCCACCAATCATTTAAAATCTATAGGGGGCTACATACTGTTCTCCAGTCTTCTGGCAGCTGCTGGAGGAGATGAGGATTGGGCAGTTGGTTTTCAACATGGCTAATCTTTTTATTCTCAGGGGAATAAGCCACCACCAGCTGTCTATTCACCTCTTCCTACTCAGGACACAGGCCTGCTTGGCTGAGCATGCACGTGTTTGTGAAGGAGGGGGGAGTCGTAAGAAATAGCTGCTGGCCGACATCTATTTAATGTGTATGGGTAGCCATAGTGTCCTGGATCGCTCCACCTCGGATCAGTTTTGCACCTTTCTGTCTGACAGGTTCCAGCGTCTTCCGTTGCGGCTGGCTGGGATCCACACCGGGGTTTATGAGTTCACACTCCGCACATCCTCAGCGCACGCTTCGCTCTGGTCATGCGCTGGTGTATTAATAGCCCAGAAGGTCTAAACTAGTGAATAAACAGCCTGAACCAGATGAAGATTCATCATCTTGTCTGCAGCTATAGGAACGTTTCCAGACCTGGAATCCTAACACAAGCTGTGGACACGGCTTTACATTGTAGGGGAGGGGGTTTACATACCCGTGCTGTCCAATTCGGAGATGGGGGTTCTCTGGTAAACAGGCATGCCCAGGTGACAGGACCCTAACCGCATGGCAATATATGCTGTACTGCTTTTAATATTGATGATCTATCCTCAGGATAGTCATCAATATCAGATCGGTGGGAGTCCGACACCCGGCACCCCCGCTGATTTAGCTATATGAAGGGAATGTGCGCACGTTCTATGAAGTGAGATGGCACGTGCGCGCCTTCCCTTCATACAGCTGATCGGCAGGGGTGCCGGGTGTCGGAACATGCAGAATTATAAAACTTTTTGTTTTCCCCCTTGGGGGCTAGAAAAGATTGATAAGTACATAATGGCATACCTGTACATGACATTAGGAAAGCTATACAGACATCCCAACCATTACAAATGGGCCTGGATGGTGACAGACTCCCTTTTATATCTCCTATTAGGAGATGAGCCCCAATTCAAGTGCCTGCTCTTTTACACAGTGATTGGAGACAACTCCAAGCATGGACATTTAAAAGAGTTTTCTGAGATTTTTCTAAGTGATGTCATCAGTATCTGATCGGGGGGGGGTGTCTGACATCCAGGACCCCCGCCAATCAGCTGTTTAAGAGGTCACTGGCACGTGCAGTATCCCCGTGGCCTTCTCGCTGCTTTTCCTAGGCCTTGTGACATTTGCGTTCACCAGTCACGTGGCCTAGGTGCAGTTTAGTATTATGTGCATGGGGCTGAGCGAGCAACCAAGCACAGCCGCTATACAATGTACAGTGCTGTGCTGATTGAGCTGAGAGAAGGCTTTAGCGCTACTGTGAGCACTGGTGCCTTCTCAAACAGCTAATCGTCAGGGGGGATCCCAGGTGTCGGACCACCACCGATCATGACCGATACTCATGACCTATACACGTCATTGGTTAAAAATCCCATCAAACCCCTTTAATAAAGGTAGAGGGTTCCCCTGGTGACTGAGAGGTTCAGAAATGCTACCAGCTTAAGGGAGACCAGTTTATTTAGACCAGTATGTCTATCCTGGGCATCGGTACAGGGAGGAGAAGACGCAGGGTTTCTCAATGGGCGTCTCCTTCTCCCTGCCTGTGCCGCAGTCCAATCACATCGGAGAGCATCACAGCCAGGGAGAAGGAGACGCCCACTGAGAAACCCTGCGTCTTCTCCTCCCTGTACCGATGCCCAGGATTAACCTACTGAGCGGGATAACTGCAGGGGGGCACAGCAGAGCGTAGAAGCGATATTTAAAAAAAAAAACAACAACCAGGTTGTTGGCATTACCCGTAAGGAAAGGTATTTAATTAAAGGTCCTCTCTAATACTATTCGATGGATACACCGTATAGAAAACGGGTACCAGGTTATTGGATCGGGACTGGCTCGACGGTAGGACCTATCATAGGCCTCAGGCGCACACGACTCAGTGGGCTAGGTGCCAGTAACAGACTTAGAGGAGCATTGGTTCCTGGGATTTGGCCAACCATGGCTTCAAAGAGCCGGAGCTGATCTGTGTGTTCTGCTCTCCTTTCTGGACCGGTACCACGTTTCCCAGGCACACGGACTGGAGGCTCCTTATACATCTCTGTATGGGGGAGGGGGACATAACATTATTACAGTGTGCTGCCATGTTTGCATTGAAATATAAGAACCTACTCTTTTCAGAGAGCCTGTTTGGCGTTCAGACCTTGGCGCTGTGCCTTCTGTGGTTGTCCCCCTTCCCCCAACCAGGGACTATTTATAACAATGTGACTGGTAGAGACCGGCGTGACTCCCCAGAGCGCGGGTGCAGCAGGTGCAGGAACGCTGAGGACACCCTCACAATGCAGCCATTCTGCTGCCAACAGATGCTGATGTATCCATTTACTACACTTCTCCAATCCATCGCTGTCAGTACCTTCAGCACCTTACTTGTATGATGGATCCTTATATAAGATTGTGTTCTCACACTGCAGAATGAGGGCCTCCCCACCGAAATCACCTGCCCTGTGTCTAGGAAGGAGCAATAGATAAAAAGTGACAACAAACCCTGGGAAAGGGGGCGTGACCTAAGATGCAAGAGCCTAAGATTGCCACAAAACTATGTTGCAAAGTAAGCCAAACAATAGGTGGTACAAGGCTAGATAGTCTATCCAAGCCCCAGTTCTGTAGCGCAGCCTCAGCTTCCCTGCTATGCTGATCAGGCAGTGCTCGGGCCGCTCTATAAGACCACCCGGTAAAGCCGCTCTCCGCACCTGTCAGAGAGTTATTTTCTATAGTGTAACATGAGCGCTAGAGACCTGATCTTATGTCTGGGAGCCTCCAGCCCCTCCATCTCCTTATGGATTCTCCCCAGTACACTGCTCGAAGCGTTCCTTCCTGGACTGCTCGTCAACGGAGGAGACACATTTACATGTAGCGATCCCCTCCACAGTATGGGGAGTAGTGATTACTCATCGCTCGTCCCCATACTGAATCATTGTTTGTGGGCGGCAGAGGCTGTATAGACGGCACTGTATGCTGCCCACAAATGATAACTTCGATGACCGCATCAACCATGTATAACCGGATAAATAAGCGTTTTGCTTGTTCATCAGATAATTGGCTTCAGACTTAAACGGGGCGATTATCACTCTTGGTGATAATCTGCCCGAATAATGGGCAGTGTAAAGGGTCCTTTGTCTTGAGTAGATCCGGCAGGTTGGGGGCTTACATCTTGGAGAGAAGCTGTGGCAGAGTAGTCTGTTTTCTCGCTTCCCCTACCGCCAGGAAAAGTGTTCTTGATGTTTTACCAGAAAGTGCATTTTAATATTAGTAGTGTACATGTGAATTGTGCGTGGCTGACTTTTCACCTTGGTCACGGGGGGAAAATGACTGATGTAAAGGTGGAAAAAAAAAGCTTTCATACATATTTCTTTGAAGAAAATTAGCCTTAGTGTAAATATGTATTTACCGACTGGCCACCATCTTTTGGCAGCGGGTGGTGCAGGTCCGTTGTGTGCAGCGATGTCCTTTGCTGTGGCTGCTTTGTCACCAATTTTTCATGTTTTGGACTGCTTCCATAGCGTTCTTGCACACACATGATTATAATAGTACCTTTGTTTTTGTCCCATCTAGTAAGGCTGAAAAAAACAAGTTTATAAAGTTATGCCAATGAGGGCGGCCAAGTGCCCAGGCTCCTCAGTGATCTGCATGCTTAACCCCTCCATATTGTATCCTCCGGCCCACCCTGTGATGATCTTGCACCATCCTCTTAAGTTCTCGCCTGCACACTTCAGCGCCAGGCACGCGCAGCGCTGTGTCTACTATGGGCAGAGGCACAGACGTGCAGTGTGCATGAACCGGTAACGCCGCGGTTCGCTGTCCTCTGCTGGTCAGCCGCGGCACGTGTGCACTGCAGATGATTGTGCCTCTGCACATAGTAGACACAGCGCTGCGCGTGACTGTGCCCGGCGCTGAAGAGTGCAGGCGAGAACTGAACTGAGGATGCACTTTGATTTGACAGGGCCAGGCAGTGTAAATGTCTGGCCCTGTCAATCAAAGTGGAAAGGGCACGGCGGCTGCAGTGAGAGCAGAGCCCCTAGGTGTAAAGGAAACGCCCCCATTGCTCCTAGAGGCTCTTTTACATATATTAAAACATGAAATAATTTTTCTCAGCAGTGTGGGCACATATGAACATGAGACCACCAGAGATGCCTTCAGCTCAGATTTGCTGACAGATGCTTTTTAAGGGGTTTTCCAGTGAATATTTATTGGTTACCCCACAATCTCTCGCCATTCCAACACTGCTCCTCTCCACTTTCGACACTCAGGAAATGCCTTGGACTCTCCGCTCAGTCAGCCCGGTATTTGGCCTCATGAATATCTAGAGAACCATTGGAGAATAATTTGTTTTTATTGTGCTCCCTCTTTTCCAGGAGGTTCTGATGGTTCAAGGCTTTATGACTGTGTTTGGAGATACAATTCCAGTGTGAATGAATGGACGGAGGTCTCGCCGATGCTGAAGCCCCGGGAATACCACAGCTCTACTGTGCTGAAGGGTCTGCTCTATGTCATTGCCTCAGACAGCACCGAGCGCTATGACCACACCATTGATTCATGGGAATCCCTGCGGCCGATGTTATACCCCATGGATAACTGCTCCACCACCTCCTGCCGGGGCAGACTCTATGCTATCGGGTCACTAGAAGGCAAGGAGACTATGGTCATGCAGTGCTACGACCCAGAAACAGACTTGTGGTCACTGGTGAACTGTGGGCGTCTGCCCCCGTGGTCCTTTGCACCGAAGACTGTGACACTAAATGGATTAATTTATTTTGTCAGGTGAGTGACCAATCTTGTAACTGGATGGTGCAAAACGGGGGTCTGCAACCTGCGGCTCTCCAGCCGTTGTTAAACTACAACTCCCAGCCTACATCTGACAGCTTGAGATCCACAGACTATGAAACCCACTGGTATTGAATATATCTGCAGGAAAATATCGTATAGACCTATTGTCCGTTAATATATGCCAAGACAGGAATAGTCTTCTGCCAGGCCTTGTCTTAAAGGGGTTGTCCACTTTTTATTAAGTGATGACCTATCATCAGGAGGTTCTGACACCCTGCACCCTTACCCATGGTTCTGGAAGCAGACATTGACGTGAATGGGAGCAGCACTTCCGCAACTAGCTCGGCCCACTACAATGTAAACTGAGCTGTCTGCTTCTGGCGCCGGAGTTATAGTTGGTGGGGTGTCGGCCCCCCGACAATCGGCTAGTGATGGTCTATCCTGAGGATAAGCTATTACTTAATATAACTGCTTTAAACAGTCCTCCCCTTCATTCTATATTAATCTGGCATTGTTCACTCCCATTAGTGCACACTTATACTGGTCCCCGGAGTGGCCTAACTGGCTTCTAGTCTAGAGATTTCGGCTGGCCATGGTTGTGGATGGATATACAGTTATATATGTAGTAAGAATCCTTCAGTCTGTCACTACACCCCCTCTGGTGAGGGAAATACTTGTATTCCACATGAATTGACAATCCTGGAATATCTTTTCTTTAAACGTATTGTACTGTCCTCTGTTATTCCCTCTGGAAGTATATGAATAAATTATCATTCCCCTTGCAAATAGGATGTGCCGCTACACAATCTGTCCAGTCAGTGCTGAAGACTGTAGGGGCGTGCACCATGATCTAAGGATATGGTTTTCCCCAGTTGTCAAACAGGAGGAATAGCAGAGGAACAGCAGAATGCAGTTTTAAGAAAAGATGTGTACCAGGCCGACTGCTGTTTTTGCACCTGTTAGTTGTATATGAGCAGAGCCTTCCCCGTGCTTTGTCCACTGTTCTCCTCTATGACTTTTATGGCAGCTTTGTGTTCATCTCCTGTACGTCTTGTTAGGGAAGTCTGTCTACACATCCATCTCGCAGTGCCACGAATATAAATCTAACCAGCCGTAGGATCTGAATCCCCATCTTGGAACAGTGTCGTCCTTGCAAGAACATAGCGTTCCCTGAAACCCCCCCCAAACATAAACACCGCTGAGAATGACAGCCTTGTGTGATCTGGAGAAGGTCCTCAAGGCCTTCTGTCCTGGCGGAAGAAATCACATGTTTTCCTCTGAATGTCTTTCTTCAGTGAGCGTTCTTGAGACGTCAGCTGCCCGGAGCCTGTCCGTAACAGCTAATGCCCCTCACCTGCTCCTGCCACGCACGGCTCGTCTATAATAAAACCAGGGGGAATGTCTTGGATAACCTCCCAGTGTGTTGTGTTCTAGCCTGTCACTCTCACTTCCAAAAGTGGCACTATTTTTTTTCTTAGCCTGCCCAGTGTCAAGGTGCCAGCAACGGATCGATGGCCGGTTACTACCGATTGGTAATGCCTTGTATGCCAATGTGTTACAGTCTGTAAAAATGACAGGCTATTAGGCTCTGCCTGCAGCGCAGTCTAATAGGTCTAGGGGCCTTTTTGAGGCCATGGGGATAGAGGGAGCCCCCTCTTTCTGGCCCCTCAGCTGCCTAGTTGCAATAGTCACTGTTGACCATGGCATTTAGGGGGTTAAACGGCCGGGAGTGGAGTTAATGTAAATGGCAATTAATTGAATTACTTAATCACCCAGTCCTATGTGCCATAGGAGATATGCAGGCAGCTTAAAAGGGTTTTTCGGAGATTACCACGTTGATATCAACAGTAGGGGGCACTATAGTGGAAATGAGAGATCCTGCTGTTTGGAGCACCTCTTTCCTGTGTGATTAGTACTCTAAGGGTCGTACATTGATCTTAAACATTGTATAGTAAAAATGTCTGCAATGCTCTCCTGTACTTTGTGTTTCAAGATCTCTGCTCACTGTTTGTGAATGGGAACATTCTTCTTCCCATCCACAGCCTGAAAATCTGTATAGACCTAATACTTCTCACAGCTGAAGGTTTGGTACAGTTGTATCCGGTCTACACAGCTCTGATAGGTAAACAGCTGGCCTTGAGCCCTACAGACTGTTCAGAGGATTACCGAGCCTGGCAACATGGTGGCAAACCACCAATGTAAAGAAGAGTTCACCGACAGCAATCAGGGTTTTTAGAAAAACTCCCATTGGTACCAGGGAAACATAGAGAAGGAGATGGGAAGGTTCTAGGTGCCTGAGAATTAAATGGGTGGACTTTGCTTCATAGATGGGGCTCTGCCCCTCGGCTTGTATAGCAGAATCACATAAGTAGACTTTGATCATTTGTCTCTGTAGGAAATAAGTGGCACCCGTGGCGTCTGGCAGCTGCTTATCTTCTGCTTTATTAAAATGTATTCAGCTGAGCCAGATGTATATGTTACTGAGGGAGCCACAGCGATTGGTCTATGGCCAGATTATTGCTGGCCTCCAGCGGGGATGTACGGGATTAGTGCAGGCCAGGATGCCATTATTCATGTTGATTTTCATTGTGTCTCTTCTGCTCATTTTGTTACCGCTTTTCTGACCTCTCTTTATTCCCTTTGGTACAGAGATGATTCAGCAGAAGTGGATGTATATAGTCCGCAGGAGAATGAATGGAATAAAATCCCTCCCATGAAGCAGGTAATGTATTGCCCGCCACTAACATTGTGTGGAGTTAAAGAAGGGGACATGTCACTCCATCAAACACAAAGCTCCCTTAGGTTTGGGCCATACTTAGTTTGCAGCCGTCATGAGCCAAAAACCTATCTAAATACATTGGTTTGTGCAACGTCAAAGATACAGCAGTATGTAAAGTCCCAGCTTAAAGAGTTTCTGTTTTTATGGAAATAAAAATGATTTGGTGTAAAATGAAACATTATCCAAGTTTTGAAAATGATTTCTTTTAATTCCTCACCATTTTTAAGATCTTTGCTTGCTGTGAGTTAAAGGGGTTATCCGTGAAACTATCACATCAGCGAGGGTCCAAGTCCTGGGGCCCCTGCCGATCAGCTGTTTCAGGGAGCCGCTGCGCTGACCGGAGCTCTGGTGAGTGATGCAGGCTCCCAGCAGCTTTCCAAGAACAGCGCTGTACATCGTCTAGTGGCAGTGCTTGGTACTGCAGCTCAGCTCCATTGACTTGAATGGGGCTGAGCTCTGACTAGGCCATGTGACCGATGTACAGTGATGTAATTGGTCTAGGAAGAGGCTGCGGCGCTCAAGGCTAGTGGCAGTGCTTGGTACTGCAGCTCAGCTCCATTGACTTGAATGGGGCTGAGCTCTGACTAGGCCATGTGACCGATGTACAGTGATGTAATTGGTCTAGGAAGAGGCTGCGGCGCTCAAGGCCTCTTCTAACAGCTGATCTGCAGGGGTCCCCGATGTGGCCCCCCTGAGGATAAGTCATACAGTAAATATCTTTTTCTGGATAACCTCTTTAATGGCAATTATCTAACCTTAGAAGCTACATGATGATGACTCTGCCATGGTGCGGAGACTATCCCCTCTCAAAAGGAATATCCTTCCTGGTGTTATCATCCATGACTGTACACTGCTCAAACCATTAAGGCCTCATGCACATGACTGTAGTTTTGGTCCGTATCCGATCTTTTTTTTTTTTTTGTTTTTTTTGGCGGATCAGATGCGGACCCGTTTATTTCAATCCGTAGGTTTGTTCTGTGGCCCCACAAAGCAGATAGAACATGTCCTATTTTTGTCTTTTGCGGAGAAGGATAGGACATTTCTAGAGGAAATTGAAAAAAAATTATGGCATGCACACGGCTGGGATTTGCGGACTAAAAAACGGATATGGTAGTGTGCCTTAGGCCTAATATTGTGATTCTCTGATAATTTCAGGTACACGTTGGAGGGAGCCTGGCTGTTCTGGGCGGAAAACTTTACGTGTCCGGCGGTTATGACAACACATTTGAACTCTCTGATGTGGTGGAGGTTTTTGATCCGAAAACAAAGGAGTGGAGCATTGTGGGACATCTACCCCAACCAATGTTCTGGCACGGCACCGTCAGCATCTTCAGACAGTTCATGCCGTCCACACAGTACAGCTTCGACGGCGTCACGCTGGACAACGCCAATCACGAAAGGAACACAGTCAACCTGAACAGGCGACGGCAGAACTTGCACAACCACAACCTGAATGAACTGCACCGACGATAGGGTCTCAATGCAAGTCTATTTCATCAGGAGACCAGATGGGCAGAGGGCCAACGGTGGGTCGGTATGAAGAGGGGAGAAGAATATGAATGGCTTTCTATTTTATTAACGATACATATTTATAAATCTACAGGGTTCTTTCTTCCCCCATCCCATGTGAGGATCTCCCGCATGAAGGCTATTCCCTCATACATAGTTTATTTTTTCTAGCAAATAAAAAGAAAAAAAAAAAGTAAAATCCTTAAACCCTCTGCTTTATGGCAGATTAATTCATGCATGAATAAAATGCATGTGTCCATTGTGCTAGCAGAGAAGAGCAGTTCTGTCAGCTGGGCCAGTATTCACAAACCTATCCAGCTAGGTTTACCCGCACGCAGACACATGGTGGGGCCCACAAATTGGCTGCTTTCCCTACGTACAAGCTACTGCTCTTGTGTTCAGTTGCGTACATAAACCTTGCCACTTCAGCAAAAATATAGGTTGGCGCTACCCATTACCTTCCATAGTCATTTACACATCAAGTCCAAGAGTGTAAGAAACATCAAGTATATTAGCAGCAGGTGACAATGCTCTTCAAGGGCGCCTGATGAAGGGGCTTTATGCTTTGAAATGCGTAGTTAGCTGAGACTAAGAAAAATGGACACTAGCCAACAACTCGGGTACTGAAGCACAAAGAGTGACCGTCGCTCCACCTGAGGTGTTCTGCCGGTTGTTCTCTGATCCTTTAGAACAGGGGTCAGCAACTTCCGGCACTCCAGCTGTTGTGAAACTACAACACCCAGCATGCTCCATTCACTTCTTTGGGAGTTCTGAGAACAGCCAAACAAGTGTGCATGCTGGGAGTTGTAGTTTCACCACATCTGGAGTGCCAAAGGTTGCTGATCCCGGCTTTAGAACATTAACATTAGTTTCCCCCTTCTCTTTAGTGTTTTGCTGTTCATGCAAACTAAAAGGAATACTCCAGGTAAAATTGATATTGTGTAGGGAGTGAGAAGGCGGACCATGAGACAGATTATCAAAGAGAAAGCTCCACCCCCAGGTGGACAGAGACAGACACCCTATGGATCGGCCAGTGGCTGGCCCTGTACGATTAATTTGGCTAAACACTGTTGTCTAAATTTACACCAAGTATTGGTAGGCTTTCTTTGCGCCAAAATTGTTGCACTTCCCTATTTCTCTAGCCAGGCTACATTTATTGAGCTAGGAAACGGACACAGGCGTCTTAGGGGCAGTGGACTATTGTTTTTTTTTTTGCGCATTTGCTTCACATAAACATTTCAAACTTGATGCAACCTCTTATGCCAGAAATGCGCCAAACTTTGGCATATAGTCCATCAAAGTCCAGGTGCAGTGACCATAGTGAATTACTTAATGTCTCAGTTTTGTGTTTCTCTAAGAGAAGGTGCCACTAACGTTAATACACTTCTATGGCAATCTATAGGATTGGGTTACCAGACCAAGCACGCCTCATGCACGGTCCTGCAGGCAAAGTGGCCATAGGCCAGGAAATTGGTGTCGAGGGCTGGACCTGAAAGGTGGTGGTAACATTGCATAAGCCCGTTTTGGTGCAGTGTGCCCTGATAGTGGGTGGCAAGTGCAGCTGCCAGTGCCCTTTGTATCCCAATCTGTTATCATCCACATATCTTACCACAACCTTGCCTAGATAGAGCGCACATTGTATGAGGTTGTACGTACCCTCCCTAATCGTGTTGCATAAGTGGAGGAAGTTGATCAATCATTGAGACAACTTGGCCCCTGAGTTTCTCGAAGTTCAGTCTGACATCCTCATTTGGGACACTATTGCTTTGTTAAATACAAATGAGATAGTATTTGCACCGTCTAAATAGGAGGCAACATCAAGCACATTATCCCTTCAGTCAGTGAGGGCTCTTGTGGTAATCTGTAGTCTGCATGGTTCAGATTGGTCAGGAGGATTACCAAGAAGTGGTTAAAAGACCTTTGCCCTTGATCACTACTTTGGTGTGCCCTCGTATATTAAGGGCTGTGAATAACTTTGGGGGCAATTTTTTTTGGTTACTGCATTCTACTCATTTTGGGGGAGGGGGAAACAGAAAAATTGTTTAGTCACTCTACTTTCACACTATTTCATTTAGAAACTGGTGTAAATAGCACATTTCTAAAAAAAAAAAAAAAAAAAAACTTTTTAAAAACTGCATCCACCTGTAAAGTCATGGCCATTTAAGGTCTCGCTTACACCAAACTTTGTCAGAGGAGGTAATGTACATAAAATGGGGGCGTTTCAGAGCTAGCTGAGTTCCTGAGGCTGATAGAACTGCTTCTGAAGAGCAGAGAGGCTCCTGTCTGTCTGTAAGGCTACTTTCACACCTGCGGCACTACAATCCGGCTGCCTGATCTGGCAGACAGTGCCGGGAAACAGCTGGACACAAACTGCAGCATTCAGTCCAATTCTCAGTATTTTTGACGGAATGCGGACAAATCTCCACTGGACCCCATTATACTTAATGGGGCTGGTAGGCATTCCGGTTGCATCCGGCGGTGCCGGATCAGGAGAATTGCAGCAGGCTGTTCTCTGCCAGAATTCATGCTGCCTAAGACCTCTTGCACAGACCGTATGTCTCGGAAGGCATACGTTCGTGTGCAAGAGGCCTAAGTCTAATCTCTGTACCAGCTTCCTGAGCGCCGTAGAAGAAAACATAGTGGGAAATAAGAGAAATTACGTGATTGCATAAAGTACTGCCAAACTGCACAGAAGAGAGTTGCCCCCTGCTTTTAAGAGAAGTGCATCTAGCTGTGCAAGGGAAAGAGGGAATAATATGGCTGAGGAAGACATTAGTAAAGCCCCCAAAAGACCTGCTTTTTCACAGTTGTGATACAACAGTTATGAAGCACAGCCATTATGGAAAGTTTTTATTTATTTTTTACTTGTGAACACTAAAATTTTAAATGGACACCATCTGAAAAAATTATTTTTAGACCATAATAAGTGGAATGCAAAAAAACAAAAAAAAGTCTACAAAGGTCACCATAGCCCTTAAAACATTGTTCAAATGCTTCAGAGGCGTCCATCATACTCAGGTGCCATATAGCCACAGTTTAAGAAATAGCTTAATAAGATTTCTCACAAGCATAGACTGCTTACTATAGTAAACTTCTAAACGAGAACATGTCAACAGGATAGGCCCTGCAGAATAGGGTGTGTTGCCCTGTGCAGAGTAATGGGTCTAGCTTCCCATTCCGTCATTTAGGTCTCATGCACATGGGCGTGCCTGTATTGTGGGTCTGCACTATATGGGCACCGCAACCGGGAGATGTGGTGCGGAGCAGAGGCACAATTCGGAAGCCTGTCCGTGCCTCTGCACCGCAAAAAAAAAAGTAGTGAATGCATTACTTTTTTGCGGTGCGGATCGCAGACCCCATTCAAGTGAATAGGTCCTGTGTCCACATACCTCAATTTGCGGTCTGTAGTGATGCCGGCCGGCACACATTCATGTGCATGAGCCCTAAACTGTGGAGTCTGCATTATAATTGGAGGGGGCACCATGGTTGCCCTGTATTATGTTGTGCATGACCCCAGAATAATTGTAAGTCCTTGTTCAATGCTAATGAGGGTCCTGCCAGAGGCCTATCCTATGGATGTGTAACCTACTTGTTTACAATGCTATCGGTGTGACTGTTCTCACTGACCCGCCACTGCTGCTTATTTAGAGAGAGAGCAAATACTTGGTTCTGCCACACGACATGCAGCGGCCATTTTGATCTCTCTACAGCACGGAGCTAGTCCTTGTGAAACTTGCCAAAGCCCACAAGAGGCAGCTTCAGTTATTCCCAAGTGGTGAGATGACGTCACTTTCCACACGACGAGACACAGTGTTTGCTGCTTTAGACACAGTTCAGTATTTCCTCCACAAGCTCCTATAGAATTCAGAGGTTTGTACTGTTAGGTCTTGCTTTTTGTATTGCAGTATTTTAGTTTTATTTTACACCATTGTATTTTTTTTGTTATGAAGTTTAAATAAAGTTGTTTCGAAAAGAAAATGTGGTTTTGTTTTCCTCATGGGATATCCAGTTAGGAGGAAAATTATCAAGATGGCCGCCTTTTTCGCCCGTTTTGATTTCACCCTGTGCCGCCGTAGGGTGCAACAAAGTTATGTAGAGGTGCACGGCTCATAGTTTTGTCGCATCTCCCTGCTTGTCATGCGCCAGGCTCCTGGTGTGAATAAAGATAAACGAGCCAGGCCTGCTGACCTGCCCGCCACAATAGTTTTCTCACCACTTCCGAAAAGTGAGGAGGGTGAAAAGTCGCAGATTTTGCAGCAAAAAGAATGTATGACAAAATCTGAAATTTTAAAATACCACTATTGTGGCATAAAACACTGTTTAGGGGCCACCTTGTCACAGAGCTTTTTTTTTATTCTTATTTGCAGGCTGAGATTACCAGGACAGGAAACCTGAGGTGTGGGATATAAATGTGTGGTATTCTGGATCCTCAAAGTCTCCATAACAGCACTATACATGACAAGGGATAAACTTTATCAGAATCCAGCAGTAGCGCACGCTTTGTTGAGGGTCACTTTAAAGGGGTTGTCCGGGCTTTTACTATTGATGACCTATCCTCAGGTTCTGTGGGGGTCCAACAACTGGCACCCCCACCGATCAGCTATATGAGGAGATTGTTCACTGCTGCGGTCTATGGTCTTTGCCATAGCTGATCGGTGGGGGCCTGACATCTGATATTGATGATGGATCCTGAGGATAGGTCATCAATAGTAAAAGCCTGGACAACCACTTTAAGGGGATTTCTGGGATTATTATGGTTTTTACCATATAAGTTCATACAGTTGCTTTGCTTACCTTGTACATCTTCCACGTGTTCTTACTTTTTAATTTTGACTCCTACGATCCGTTTTCACCATGTACACAAATCCCTCTGGTTTGTCTCCATCCTGTATGTAGCACTTCCTGTTCCTGTATCCAACCAATCGCATGATGCACTTCTCCTTTCTCTGCCACAGCTCCAGCACTAACCCTAACACCGCCCAGCTAGTTTATAGCTCCTCCCACCCCACCAGTTACATGGACACTCCCCTATCGCTGCCCCTAATAACACCCACCTAGTTTATAGCTCCTCCCACCCTGCCAGTTACATGGACACTCCCCTATCACTGCCCCTAATAACACCCACCTAGTTTATAGCTCCTCCCACCCTGCCAGTTACATGGACACTCCCCTATCGCTGTCCCTAATAACACCCACCTAGTTTATAGCTCCTCCCACCCTGCTAGCTACATGGACACTCCCCTATCGCTGCCCCTAATAACACCCACCTAGTTTATAGCTCCTCCCACCCTGCCAGTTACATGGACACTCCCCTATCACTGCCCCTAATAACACCCACCTAGTTTATAGCTCCTCCCACCCTGCCAGTTACATGGACACTCCCCTATCGCTGCCCCTAATAACACCCACCTAGTTTATAGCTCCTCCCACCCTGCTAGCTACATAGACACTCCCCTATCGCTGTCCCTAATAACACCCACCTAGTTTATAGCTCCTCCCACCCTGCTAGCTACATAGACACTCCCCTATCACTGCCCCTAATAACACCCACCTAGTTTATAGCTCCTCCCACCCTGCTAGTTACATAGACACTCCCCCATCACTGCGCCACCCATGGACACCTCATCACAGGAAATAGGAAAGAGCTGCATGGTCATGTGACCACAGAACAGAAGATAAAGGTAAAATAAATACCGTATTTTTCGCTTTATAAGATGCACCATGTGATTGGACCATGTGATGTGACGTCATCACAGGTCCTTTAGTTGTTAGCTGAAGCTTGAAGAGAGAAGACAGATCGCAACTACACGATCAAGTGGCTAAGGTAAGTTAACTTATTATTTTTAACCCCTTCCTCTTCATTTTACACAGCATTCTTTATTAGGAATGCTATTATTTCCCCTTATAACCATGTTGTAAGGGAAAATAATAAAGATCTGGTCCCGTTGCTAAGCAACCATGCGGGAAAATCGCACTGCATCCGCACTGTGGATGGCACTGTTAGGAGGGGGGGTCTGTGGACGCCACTGTTAGGAGGGAGATCTGTGGATGGCACATATAGCATAAGATGCTATATACGGTATGTGTTATCCACAGATCCCCCATAATAGTGTCATCCACAGATCCCCCGTAACCCTAAGTTCACACCTGAGCGTTTTACAGCGCGTTCAAACGCGCTGTAAAACGCTCAAGACATGAAAGCCAATGGTTTCCTATGGCCCTGGTTCTCACTTGAGATTTTTACAGCGCGTTTGAACGTGCTGTAAAACGCATAAACAAGTACTTGAGCTTTTTTGGGGGCGTTTGTCGCGCGTTTTGTGATTGACACCACAGTAGTACGAACGCGCGTTTCCTATTTGCAAAAACGCGCTGAAATACGCGCGACTAAAACGCGCGTTTCTAGAACGCCCAGGTCTGAACCCAGGGTAAGTGTCACCCAGAGATCCCCCATAACAGTGTGCCATCCACAGATCCCCCATAACAGCGCCATCCACAGATCCCCCATAACAGCGCCATCCACAGATCCCCCATAACAGCGCCATCCACAGATCCCCCATAACAGCGCCATCCACAGATCCCCCATAACAGCGCCATTCACAGATCCCCCATAACAATGTCATACCCAGACCACCAAAAGCACACCTTCTGCTTCAAAATCTTTTTTTTTTCTTATTTTCCTCCTCAAAAACCTTTATAACGTCTTATAAAGCGAAAAATACGGTATATTACTAAATTACAGCTTCATTTATAAATAATTATTTTACAGGATGTTGATGCAAACTGGAAAGCTCAGTTAAAGGGAACCTGTCAGGTAGAACATGCTGTCAGATGTATAGTTTTATGGAAAAAGATTCAGTAGAAGGGTGCATTCACACAACCTTATCCGTTTAGCGGTCCACAAACCGCAGATCCGCAAAATGGTCAATACCAGCCGTGTGCCTGCCGCATCACAGTGTGGACCCATTGACTTGAATGGATCCGTGGTCTGCACGTTGTGCGGAAATAAAGGACGTCACGTGTCCTCGTTTGTGGAGCCGGTTCATGGATTTGGAAGCCCTTCTGTGTGTCTTTGCATCCATGCTGCCACGGCAAAAATTATAGAACATGTCCTATTCTTTGTCGCAAATTGCCAGTCAACGGGTCCATACCGCGATGCAGGGTGCGCACAGCCGGTGTCCGTGTTTTGTGGTCCATGCAACAGTTATATGAATGGACCCTTAGACTACATAGGGCTGCTTGTGGTCTGAGGCTGTGGTGACAAATCTGCATGGGTAGCATAGTAAAGCATCACTCGAATATAGTTTGGAGTTCTCTGTGCGCACTAGTATAACTTACTGTCAGGAGTGGGACTCATTGCCCGTTCACTCCAGTGGGTACTCATACCACTGTGAGAGCTAGATACAGCAAAAATGAGCAGCTTTTTACAACTACCCACCACGTGTGTGTGCAGGTATACTGTGCAGTACAAGGGCACTGTTACCCAGCTTTCCTAGGTGTCTGATTGTTAAGTTTACCTGTGTAGGCAGGAGGAAATTCTCACTCTCTAGTCAAATATGACATTCATTAGTGTTGGAAAGCTGGATTACGCTTCTTGTTGAGCTGTACACAAGATCTATATAATGTTACCCTTACAATGTGCGGTCTACCCAGCTTTCCCAGGACCATGGATGACAAATCTGCCTAGCTATGGCACTATTTGGTAGTAAAGTGAAGGATTTATTTAGACTTGGTATTTAGCAGTCTTTATTACAGGTTCACATAATTTGTTACCCAGCTTTCCTGGGATTCTAAATGACGAATCAATCTACTACATTGGGATTCTAAAACGGCTTTTCCAGGCTCCTTCTTAGCAAAGCCAACTAGGTATTCTACTATACTGCAGATCTGGCATTTTATGATCTGGGAAAGCTGGGTAACGATCTGTGCAGTGCATTGATTTGGGGGGGGGGGGGTAATACTGGTTATATAAAATACAATACTGCCCTGACACATTATGTGAATCTATCATATGGTACCACAGCGGCATAATCTGTTGTCATCAATGCAGCTGCACAGTGTTGTCACCTAGCTTGTCCAGGACCCTGAACACAAGGCAGTCTAGCTATATGAAGAGACTTCTTAATAGATAACTATGTAAATTTAAAATCTGGCAAAAAGATCCAGCTTCGAGGGGGGGGAGCCAATAGCAGGCTGCAACGGGAATGAACCTCCCTAGCGTCACCCGAGATGCTAGTTCCCATCGAGGCCTGATATTGGCTGCTGTCGTCGGAGAGATGCAGCAGTGACCGCGCCGGCATCAGAAGCAACACGGGTACCGGGGAGCGAGGCAAGTACAACCTCTGTGAGGGACCCAGGCATATGGTGGGGCATTATAGATCTTGGATAACCCCTTTAAACTTCCTGACGAGGAGGGGGAATCCACTGATTTTCGATCTTATTTTTCAAGGTCTGCGATGGTGATACTGGACAAAACAAGAAAAATAAGATTGTTAGCTTCTGTCAGTTGTATTTTTTCCTTTGGATGTATTTAGTGTTCCTTTAAGCAAGACTGTAAAGCTTCTGTTTTTGAAAAATGGTTGCAAATGTGCAGGTACCCCAGATGACTAGTGCACAGTGACAGAACAGCACCTGATACTGTCGGTCAGAAGCTGATGGCTAGGGACAAGACATCACAATGGATATCGGCAGTTCTCAGAGCTGGGCGTTTACTTCAATGTATCTAGAAATTCCTGTGAGCCAAAAACTGCGGCAGAACAAATCTCTTGTCCTGTGCTCAGCGGTTTGCTGCAATGTATCTGTGTGGGGGAGAGCTTATCAGGTCAGAGGATACACTGTAACATAGTCTCATCAGTTTGAGCTTGTAAATCAAGATGATCTTCAAATGTACAGGTTATCAGTGTAAGGTTATTAAGGTCCCCATCTCAATTCATGAGGCACAATGGGGGACTGAGCTGCAGTACCAGACACAGCCACATGGGCACTGCATTTGGTTCTACAGTGAAGGAGCATTTGTGTGCTTCTTTCTGTAGATTCGTGGGGGCACAGATCACGTCTCACACTCATCAATGGGGATGGCGGTGGCAGTGATGATGATAGACTGTTCCATGACTTCAGCTGGGAACCCATCGCCTGTGCACATCGTCTGTGCGCAGTCTGTGCACAGTCTCTGCTCTGTCACCACTTCCGGCAGAGGGCTGGATGTAATAGACTCCACTATGATCTCTGCTGATCCGACCTCTAGCTCATGGGTGTTCTGTAATCCGATGACCATGTTTTTTTCTTCATCAATTATGAGATTACGTAGCTTCCTTTGACGCGGATTGTAATTCTTAATACGGTTGTGAATTTCCATATGTCGTCGGAGGTGAGCCTTAAGAAAAAAAAAAATTAATATCTTAGGTTCTTTCCATACTGTGACTGCATTTACCATATTGTGTATATATGAAACAAAGCCATAGAGCAGGCATCCTCAGACTGCGCCCCTCCAGCTGTTGCAAAACTACAGCTCCCAGCATGCCCGAACAGCCAACAGGTATCAGCCTACAGCAGGGCATTGTGGGAGTTGTAGTTTTACAACAGCTGGAGGGCCGCAGTTTGAGGATGCCACTCCTTGCATGTCAACATCCAATTTGATGGCTGCTGCAGTCAATCACTGGCCACAGTGGTGGTATTTCCTTCTTGTGGCATGTCGATTAGTCACGTGACGCAAGGGAGACGTGTCACCGCTGCGGCTACAATTGCTTAATATAAGAATCTTGTTAAATACTCCCCCTGTTCTCCACTGCTGTCCTCTGTGGTGCTGGTCCAGTCATGCTGGTTTACAAACTGCAGCGGTGACATGTAACCATTGGAACCAATCACTGTCCTCTGGTGATGTGCAGTCAAATGGAAAGTCACTGCTGCAGCCAATCACTATCCTCAGCATTAGGGCTCATTCAGGCGGCCGTATGCTGTCGGCAAAAATGCAGATCCGTTTTTTGTCAGATTAGATGCTATCCCATTAACTTCTACGGGGACTTTTTCTTCCATTGCACGGCTCAACAAACAAAATGAAACATGTCCTATACTTGTCAGTGAAAATCAGGGCATAGCCCTATTGAAGTCTATAGATCAGCAGAAAAACAGAATGCAATCCATTTTTTTGCGGACATGCTGAACTGTCTGCAAAAAAATGGATCCGCATTTTTGCGGACAGCATACGGCCGTCTTAGGCCCTATTCACACGTCCGCAATGTCCGTCCGCACCCGTTCCACAAATCTGCGGAACGGGTGCGGACCCATTTATTTTGAATGGGGACGTGATGGATGCGGAGAGCACACACTGTGCTCTCCGCATATGCGGAGCGTGCCGCCAATCTTCCGGACGGCGGCTCCGCAATAATATAGAGAATGTCTTATTCTTGCCCGCAATTGCGGACAAGTATAGGCATCTCTATAGGGCTGGTGGCAAGGTGTGTTGCGGATCCGCAACACACTACGGACGTGTGACTTGGCCTTAATGAGCCCTTAAAATGAGGTTTCCATTGCTAAATCCTCCCACAGGAAACCCTAGGCTGACACTGCAGGTGCATTGTGAAAAGAGCCTTACTTAGGTTACAGGTCCCAAGTGTGAGGCTGCACTACTGAGACTTTGATGTTATTTTTGACAGAATTTCACTTTACAGTTTCCAGTTCCACATCTATACAATACATACAGTAGAAAACCCATTTTACAGTCAGTGACTGTCCTTACCTGCCGTGTGAACTTGTACCCACATTCCGTGCACTCAAATTTCCGAACCCCACGATGTCTGGCCACATGAACACGCAACTGCTCCGCCGCTACAGGGGGAGAGAATGACGCACAGTGAGAAAAAAAGAAATAAGCTTTCCGCATAGCAAGCTTTCTATACTATGATCTTTACCTTTGAACGTCTTGCCACAGACTTGACAGTAGTACGGTCTCCCTTCCTGATGTCGGCTGGCGATGTGCCGCAGGAGAGGGGTCTTGTCTGTAAAGCGCTGCTCACAAAATTCACAGCTGAATGGTCGTTCCCCTGTGTGTGTCCGGTTATGTTTGAGTAGACTGGCTGAAATAATAAGGTATGGAGACAAGTACAACGCATGAATATGATGAACATTAGCTGAAACCACAAAATGAACATGTAAAAAAAAAAAAAGAAATCCCCCCCCCCACTATTGAAGGTGAATCGCAGACTACTACATGGATGGAGGTACAATCCTGTCCTAAGTCACATAACCCATCAACTACAACCAGTGGTTCTCCAACTGATGTAAAACTACTACTCCCAGAATATACTGGTTTGGTTGGCATAATGAGATTTGTAGTTTTCCATCATCTTAAGCCCAATGGGGAAAAAAAACTACAAAAACTAGCGCACATTTGAGCTTCTTTTGTGAAGATGTTAAAGGGATTATACAATTCTAAAACTAACCCCCACAATGCCCGGGCCCCTCCTATAGATCATACTTACACAGCTCCCTGGCACCTGTGTCACTCCGGATCCCTGCACAGCCGCTGCGTGGATCAAAACATCCGCCAAAAATAGCAGGCCGCGACCGGCCCCCTTGCATCACAGGTGACGCCAACAACCTGACGGTTTACTGGTCTCTTACCTTGTGTTCGGAACGTCTTGCCACACAGGTGACACTGGAAGGGTTTCTCCCCTGTGTGTGTCTTCAGGTGCATGTTAAGGTTGGTTTTCTGGGTGAAGGCGTGGTGACAAAATTCACATACAAATGGACGTTCATTTCTATAGGAAAGAGAAGAGAAGGAGACATTAACCAATATACGAATAGACCACTGATATTTTTCATATTTTACCATTGATCTTTATTTGCACAGACAGATCCGCACCTATAATGCAAACGTTATTAATGATCTTGTAGAAGGCCTGCACAGTAAAATATCAATTTTTACAGATGACACTAAACTGTGTAAAGTAATTAACACTGAAGAGGACAGTTTTCTGCTACAGAGGGATCTGGATAGACTGGAGGCTTGGGCAGAGAAATGGCAGATGAGGTTTAACACTGACAACTGTAAAGTTATGCACATGGTAAGGAATAATGCAAGTCACCCGTACATACTAAATGGTAAAACACTGGTAACACTGACATGGAAAAGGATCTAGGAATTTTAATAAACAGCAAACTAAGCTGCAAAAACCAGTGTCAGGCAGCTGCTGCTAAGGCCAATAAGATAGTGGGTTGCATCAAAAGGGGCATAGATGCCCGTGATGAGAACATAGTCCTACCACTTTACAAATCGCTAGTCAGACCAGACAAGGAGTACAGTGTACAGTTCTGGGCTCCTGTGAACAAGGCAGACATAGCAGAGCTGGAGAGGGTTCAGAGGAGGGCAACTAAAGTAATAACTGGAATGGGGCAACTACAGTACCCTGAAAAGGTTATCAAAATTAGGGTTATTCACTTTAGAAAAAATATGACTGAGGAGAGATCTAATATCTATGTATAAATACATCAGGGGTCAGTACAGAGATCTCTCCAATCATCTATTTATCCCCAGGACTGTGACTGTGACGAGGGGACATCCTCTGCGTCTGGAGGAAAGAAGGTTTGTACACAAACATAGAAAAGGATTCTTTACGGTAAGAGCAGTGAGACTATGGAACTCTATGCCTGAGGAGGTGGTGATGGTGAGTACAATAAAGGAATTCATGAAGGGACTGGATGTATTTCTGGAGCGTAATAATATTACAGGTTACAGCTACTAGACATGGGTCATTGATCCAGGGAATACTTCTTTCCTCTGGATCAACTAGCAGGATCACAGCCCGAACTGGATGGACAGATGTCTTTTTTCGGCCTTATGTACTATGTTTGTATCCATTCAGAACGGATCCGTTTGCATTAGTTTTAAAGAAAAATGACAAAGTCCAAAACGGATCCGTTTTGAATTACATTGAAAGTCAATGGGGAACGGATCCGTTTTCAAATGCACCATATTGTGTTATTTAAAACGGATCCATCCCCATTGACTTAAATTGTAATTCAAAACGGATCCGTTAGGCTCCGCCTCTTCAGACCGACACCAAAATGCTGCATGCTGCGTTTTGGTGTCCACCTCAAAAACAGAATAGAAGCGGAACGGAGCCGAACTGATGCATTCTGAACGGATCCATTCAGAATGCATTGGGGCTTAACTGATCCGTTTTGGACCGTTTGTGAGAGCCCTGAAACGGATCTCACAAACGGAATCCAAAACGCCAGTGTGAAAGTACCCTTATCTGCATCGTGATACTTTGAAATCAGTAATTCAGAATGTGGTTTTCTCCACCATGCTTTACACTGCAACTATTTTTGTTTGTTTGGAATCAGCTCACCAAATTATAGATTAAAAACTACAAGCAACCTGAGAAAAACTACGTTAATAGGTAATTAAGGAGCTTTAACGAGCACAACGTACAACTAGCTGCATTTAAATCCACAAGACAATGCGACACACTTACCCGTCATGATGGTCAATGTAAATTTGCTACAACCCAACAAGCATCACAGGCAACTGTAAAACCCGTGCATCTTACGAGGATCCTGTACTGGCCCCACATGCATTATCAGCAGTTAAAGGGGTATACCCATCTCAGAAACTTATGGCAAAGCCATAGAACTGAGACCTGCACCTCAATGAATGAGAATTTCCCTTTAGGGTACGTTCACACGACGACATAAGTCGCGCGACAAATAGGGCACAACTTCACTGCAACATTTGTCGCGCAACATTTTTTATAATGGGAGTCTATGGTGTCGCGACAGTCGCAGAAAAATCCATCGCAGTAGCAGCATGTCGCAATGCGACACCATAGACTCCCATTATAAAAAATGTTGCGCGACAAATGTTGCAGTGAAGTTGTGCCCTATTTGTCGCGCGACTTATGTCGTCGTGTGAACGTACCCTAAAGGGAAATTCTGGCACAGAAAAATCCATCGCAGTAGCAGCATGTCGCAATGCGACACCATAGACTCCCATTATAAAAAATGTTGCGCAACAAATGTTGCAGTGAAGTTGTGCCCTATTTGTCGCGCGACAAATGTCGCCGTGTGAACATACCCTTAAGTCTGCCCTTCACCTCATGGGATGAGAACAATATGTGTTAAGACAAAGGGTGCTGACCTGTGTTTGGCTTTGATATGCATCTGTAATCCGCTTCTGCTCGAGGCTCGGTGACCACACTCCTCACAGACAAAAAGCTTCTCTCCCCGATGCTTAAAGGCTTCGTGCAGACGCAGCTCTGTCCGGGTGAAGAAGCATTTCCCACAGGTTGGACACTGCAACAGAATACTGTCAATTTAAACAAATCTGAATCCAAAGCGCTGTGTCTAAACTACCACTCCCAGCAGGCTACTGTGGCTATTGCCATATTCCTCGCTTCAGGAATACATACATTTCTGAAAGGTTTTCTGATGGTGCCGACTGCTGCCCTCTGGTGGACTGTGGGTGTAAAACAAATCTCCGTTTTGGAAATCTACATTTACTTTGCCATATAAGGAGACAACCTGGAGCAAGGATGACCGTGAATCCAATATCTACAGCCCAGAAAACTCCTTGAGGGCTGGTGTAACACACAAGATTTCTGGTGTTTCATGGCCCTTTTGCAGTTTTTCGTTTATTTCTTTTTGCTGGCGTTCTTTGCAGCGGTTTTTTTTTTTGTCAAAAAAGACAGCTCTAGATATTACATGGAAGTCCATAGAAAACATTAAATGCAGGACAAATAAGCATTTTTTAGGTGCGTGATTTGGACAATTTTATTTTTTATTAAATTGAAGCATGCTGTAGCATTTATTCCCTGACAGCCTGGTATTTTCTCCCACAGACTTCCATAGTTTTTTTTACCGTCAACGAGAGTGAACAGAGCTTGCGACTACAGCGCTGCTCCCTCGCTGGTACTAAGACGAGATGAGACCCAGTCCCAAACCACCAGCTGGCCGTAATTTTTCTACTTTCACACAATAAAAGCAGTTTAAAAAAAAAAAATCACCTTTTTGTGTTGCCATTTTCTGAGCGCCATAATTTTTGTTTTCTGCCGATCGTCTTGTGTGAGGGCTTGTTTCAGGATGAGGTAACATTTTCATTGTTACTATTTTGGGGCACATACAACTTTTTAATCGCTTAGGTGAGGTGACCAAAAATGGCTGTTCTGTCAAAGGTTTTTTTTTTCTATGGTGGTCACCTGATGGAGAAGATCATGTGATATTTTTATAGAGCAGGTTGTTAAAGGGATTCTGTCACCACTTTTCAGCCCTGTGAGCTAAACATATGCTCATGTCCAGGGTATCATCATGATTTCTAAGGTGGCCTTATAAACGAGATCTGTGGCTTAACCACTTGCCGCCACGCTAACGCCGATGGGCGTCAGCGCGGCGGCTCTCTCAGGTCTCACTGCCGCCTATCGGCGTCATCTCGTGAGACCCGAGATTTCACATAAACGCGCGCGCGTCGTGCGTGCGCGTTCATGTGATCGGAGCCGGGACAACTGAAACTACAGCCTGCCAGCGCTGATCATGCGCTGGCAGGCTGTAGATGCGGAAAAAAACGCATTTAAATCGCATATCAGACGCTGTTTTTTAAACAGCGTCTGATATGCCTGCTGTCTGCTCGTCTGGTGGTCCCTTTGTTTGGGACCACCAGAGGAAACATAGGAAAAGTGCACCAATCACTACACACACACCCCCTCCACCCCCATCACTGATTAACCCCTGATCACCCATGTCACCCCCTGTCACTAATCACCCCCTACAGGCTCATTCAGACGTCCGTATGTGCTTTATGGATCCATGGATCTGCGGATCCATGGATCGGCGGATCCGCAAAATACGGACACCGGCAATGCGCTTTCCGCATTTTGCAGATCCGCACAGAACTATATAGAAAATGCTTTTTCTTGTCCGCAACTGCGGACAAGAATAGGACATGTTCTATATTTTTGCGGAACGGAAGTGCAGACTCGGAAGCGCGGATCCGTAATTCCGGATCCGAGCGGGACAAAGTCTGTCCCCATAGAAATGAATAGGTCCGCAATTCCGCTCCACAAACAGAATTTCGGATGTGTGAATGGGGCATAAGGGTCCCGTTATCACCGCCAGTTAGTTAGCTACTTGTTAGTTAGCTAGCGCCCACCGCACCGCACCGCAGTCACTAATTTTGGCAGAGATTTTTTCATCCACATTGACCGATGCGAATGAAAAATCTGTGCCGTTCATTTATTTTTTTTTTTCAGCGCAGCGGCTGAACGGAAAAAAATCTCATTACCCGTATGCTCAATATAAGGAGAATCGCAGAAACTCCTAATGCTGGCCATACGTGTAATGATTGCGGAGACCCCTAAAATGCCAGGACAGTATAAATACCCCACATGTGACCCCATTTTAGAAAGAAGACACCCCAAGGTATTCCGTGAGGGGTATGGTGAGTTCATGTAAAATTTTATTTTTGTCACAAGTTAGTGGAATATGAGACTTTGTAAAAAAAAAAAATATATATATATATATATATATATATATATATATATATATATATATCAATTTCCGCTAACTTGTGTCAAAAATTTTTTTCTGTGAACTCGCCATACCCCTCACAGAATACCTTGGGGTGTCTTCTTTCCACAATGGGGTCACATGTGGGGTATTTATACTGCCCTGGCATTTTAGGAGTGCTAAAGTGTGAGAATCCAAATGCGTAAAAATGGCCTGTGAAATCCTAAAGGTACTCATGGGAATTTGGGCCTTTGCATCTTGGCTGCAAAAGTGTCACTCATGTGGTATCGCCGTACTCAGGAGAAGTAGGGCAATGTGCTTTGGGGTGTATTTTTACATATACCCATACTGGGTGTGAGAAACATCTCTGTAAATGACAACTTTTTAAAAATTTTATTCAAAGTTGGCAATTTACAGAGATATTTCTCTCACCCAGCATGGGTATATGTAAAAATACACCCCAAAACACATTGCCCTACCTCTCCTGAGTACGGCGATACCACATGAGTGACACTTTTTGCAGCCAAGATGCGCAAAGGGCCCAAATTCCAATGAGTACCTTTTAGGAGGGCATTTTTACGCATTTTTCTTCTCACGCTTTAGGGCCCCTAAAATGCCAGGGCAGTATAAATACCCACATGTGACCCCATTTTGGAAAGAAGACACCCCAAGGTATTCGCTGAGGGGCATAATGAGTCCATGAAAAATTAAACTTTTGTCAAAAGTTAGCGGAAAGGGAGACTTTGTGAGAAAAACAATAAAAATCAATTTCCACTAACTTGTGCCAAAATTTTTTTCTATGAACTCGCCATGCCCCTCATGGAATACCTTGGGGTGTCTTCTTTCCAAAATGGGGTCACATGTGGGGTGTTTATACTGCCCTGGCATTTTAGGGGCCCTAAAGCATGAGAAGAAAAATGAGTAAAAATGCCCTCCTAAAAGGTACTCATTGAATTTGGGCCCTTTACGCATCTTGGCTGCAAAAGTGTCACTCATGTGGTATCGCCAGTACTCAGGAGAAGTAGCGCAATGTGTTTAGGGTGTATTTTTACATATACCCATGCTGGGTGAGAGAAATATCTCTGTAAACTGACAACTTTGTATAAAAAAATTTAAAAAGTTGTCGTTTACAGCGATATTTCTCACACACAGTATGGGTATATGTAAAATACACCCCAAAACACATTGCCCTACTTCTCCTGAGTACGGCGATACCACATGAGTGACACTTTTTGCAGCCAAGATGCGCAAAGGGCCCTAAAACCAATGAGTACCTTTAGGATTTCACAGGGCATTTTTACGCATTTGGATTCTCACGCTTTAGGTTCCCTAAAATGCCAGGGCAGTATAAATACCCCACATGTGACCCCATTTTGGAAAGAAGACACCCCAAGGTATTCCGTGAGGGGCATGGCGAGTTCACAGAATTTTTTTTTTGGCACAAGTTAGCGGAAATTGATATATTTTTATTTTTTTATTTTGTTTTTTACAAAGTCTCATATTCCACTAACTTGTGACAAAAATAAAATTTTACATGAACTCACCATACCCCTCACGGAATACCTTGGGGTGTCTTCGTTCTAAAATGGGGTCACATGTGGGGTATTTATACTGTCCTGGCATTTTAGGGGCCCCTAAAGGGTGAGAAGAAGTCTGGAATCCAAATGCGTAAAAATGCCCTGTGAAATCTAAAGGTACTCATTGGAATTAGGGCCCTTTGCATCTTGGCTGCAAAAAGTGTCACACATGTGGTATCGCCGTACTCAGGAGAAGTGGGCAATGTGTTTGGGGTGTATTTTTATATATACCCCTGCTGGGTGTGAGAAATATCTCTGTAAACAACAATTTTTAAATTTTTTTATACAAAGTTGTCAGTTTACAGAGATATTTCTGTCACCCAACATGGGTATATGTAAAAATACACCCCAAAACACATTGCCCCACTTCTCCTGAGTACGGCGATACCACATAAGTGACACTTTTTTGCAGCCTGGGTGCGCAAAGGGGCCCAAATTCCAACGAGTACCTTTAGGTTTTACATGGCGGCTCACAATTTAGCCCCGCCCAAAATGCCAGAACAGTACAAACACCCCACAAATGACCCCATTTCGGAAAGTAGACACCCTAAGGTATTCACTGAGGGGCATAATGAGCCCGTATGAGATTTTTTTTTTTTGCCAGAAGTTAGCAGAAATGGAAACTTTATTATTATTTTTTTCCTCAGAAAGTGTCATTTTCCGCTAACTTGTGAAAAAAATGAAATGATACATGAACTCACCAAGCCCCTCCGCGAATACTTTGGGGTGTCTTCTTTCTAAAATGGTGTCATTTGGGGGTATTTATACTATCCTGGCATTCTAGCACCTGAAGAAACATGACAGGCGCTCAGAAAGTCAGAGCTGCTTCAAAATGCCGAAATTCACTTTTTGCACCATAGTTTGTAAACGCTATAACTTTTACCCAAACCAATAAATATACACTTATTGGACTTTTTTTTATCAAAGACATGTAGAACAATACATTTAGAGAAAAATTTATATAGAAATGTAGTTTTTTTTAAAAAATTTTACAACAGAAAGTGAAAAATGTCATTTTTTTGCAAAAATGTCGTTAAATTTTTATTAATAGCAAAAAAAGTAAAAATGTCAGCAACAATGAAATACCACCAAATGAAAGCTCTATTAGTGAGAAGAAAAGGAGGTAAAATTCATTTGGGTGGTAAGTTGCATGACGGAGCAATAAACGGTGAAAGTAGTGTAGTGCGGATTTGTAAAAAAGGGCCTGGTCACTAGGGGGGTATAAACCTGTGGTCTTCAAGTGGTTAAACTTGCTAAAAAACTGGTTTTACTAACCTGTCAATCATAGAATTAAGATGCCCAAGGGGAGGTCTGTGGATGCATGGTGCCCGGCTGCAGCCATCGCCGTTTGTGCCCAGCGCCGCCTTCCCAGCGTTCAGCCCAGCCTACTACTCCTCTGTGTCGCCTCTCCCTCTCCCTCCCCCCGCTGTGAGATCCTGATGCGCCCGTGCGGACTGCTTGGATCGGCTTCTTCTAGCGAATTGCGCATGTGTCGGCACTTCGCTCAACCCTGGGATGAACTGAACACTGGCTGAGCCTGTGCGCACGCGCGGGATCTCACAGAGGGAGGAGGGAGAGGCGACACAGAGGAGTAGTAGGCTGGGCTGAACACTGGGAAGGCGGCGCTGAGCACAAACGGCGATGGGTGCGGCCGGGCACCATGCATTCACGGACCTCCCCTCGGGCACCTTAAATTCTATGATTGACAGGTTAGTAAAACCAGGTTTTTAGCAAAATTAAGCCACAGATCTCATTTATATTCCGCAAAATGCGGAACAGATTTGCGGACGTGTGAATGGGGCCTTAAAGTCCTTTTATTTTTTATAAAACTATATTTTAGTTTATTTTACACCTTTTTGTTTTTATTTTATTGCTGATTTCTCCTATACCCTAGGCTGACATACTAACCCCAGATACAGGGAAAATACAGCCCCTAGAAAGGATGTACAGCGCTGTACAACCTCACTGCAGAGCGATTTGGGTCTGCTAAAACCCAGGAGCTCGTGTAGACTCCCGGCACCCGCTGGGGCTGGATCTGGCACTGCGCTCACTGAACGTTGTGTATAGAGTGATGGGAAGGTGGGGACTGGCTTGTCTAAGGGCAGCCCTGCTGTCACGGACAGCGAGTTCCCGTCTTCCACAGTTGTACGATTAGCATACAGCTGCCATTTCTGCACAGATTTTATAAAATGAAACTGTGGAGATATGTTCCGACTTCCCAGACGTTTATAGTCTATGGGCAGTCTGGAACGGGTTAAAACAAGCCTGGAAAACCCCTTTGCAAAGAAGAGGTGACATGACATGGCAGAGGGGACATACTTTTCTCTATAAAAAGGTAGGTATGTTAAAAAGATAAAAATTAAAAATGCCAAATTGTAGAAAAATATATATCGCTCTCTATCTCTTATATACAAAAATGAGTTTCTGTCTGTCTGGTTCTTCACCAAATTTAGCACACGGGTACACCAGGTGTTCGGGAAGGTTTTAGACGAGGTCTCAGCTCTCTAGGACGTACCGTTCCTGAGATATTCCCCCCCAAAAAACTGCACTAGCCAATACAAGCCTGCAATTCTTTCACTCATATCCCAACCGCCATACACACGGTCACATGTCCCTTATCAGCCAATAGAAGCTCGCAGGCCCTTAGTCTCCACATACACACACAGTTTTACTCCAGGTTTCCATAACAACCCAGCCATTTTTCTTCACTGCTGTAGGTCAGCTTTAGGCTAGGGCTACACGACGACATGTGTCACACGGCAATAAGTCTCACGACACATAGGTCACAACTACACTGCTACATGCATCCATCTTGGATGGATTTTTTGCGACTGTCGTGTCGCAGTCGCAGTGCGAGACCATAGCCTATGATTATAAAAATTGTTGAGACAAAATGTTGCGCCACACATGTCGTCGTGTAGCCCTAGCATTAAAGGGGCAGGGTGCTGTGGAGGTCACTGGGCGGACTGAAGTCACATACAGCATTAGCAAAGCAGGCTGACGCTGTGTGCACGCCAGGCCCTGGCCAGTACAGCGTGGTGTGGAGTCAGGAGGCCAAGGAGCGGTGAGCCAGAAGCTTCTGCGCAATCATTCACTACCGCTCCGTGGTCATATCGCAGTCCGACGATATAGGCGATATACACAAAATCCATATCGCCTATATCGTCCACCCCTACTGTGGAGGTCACTGTTAATGGGACGGGGAACAGTGGAGGACCCAGATAAGGAGACGGTCCCCTATGGAGTTCAGTGTTAAGGGGCGGGGTGCTGTACAGGTCACTGTTAAGGGGGCGAGCCCCTGAGGAGGTCACTGTCAAGGGAGTGGGTTGCTGTGAAACTCACTGTTAAAGGGGATGGGCTTCTGTGGAGGTCCCATTTTAAAGGTGGGCGTGGTGGGGCACTGGGGGGGGGATGACGACTGTGAAGTTCACTGTTAAAGAGGCGGGGTGCTGTAGAGGTCACTGTTATGGGGGGGATAATGTCAATATCTTTTAACGACACACAGAAACATTAAGTGAAATAGATTAAATCTACACGTGCGAAGCCGGGTCCTTCTGCTGGTCTCTATCTCTTATCTCTTATATATATAAAAATGAGTTTCTGTCTGTCTGTCCCGACGTCTGACTGTCTGTTCTTTATGCGCGAGCAAACGACTGGACCGATCTTCACCAAATTTGGCATACAGGTACATCAGGTGCCTTGGAAGGTTTTAGACCGGGTCTCGGCTCTCTAGGACGTACCATTCCTGAGATATTCCCAACAAATGACCTGCATTAGCCAATACAAGCCTGCAACTCTTTCTCTTCATATCCCAACTGCCATACAAAAGGTCACATGTCCCTTATCAGCAAATAGAACCTCGCAGGCCCTTAGTCTCCACATACACACAGTTTTACTCCAGATTTCCATAACAACCCAGCCATTTTTCTTCACTGCTGTAGGTCAGCTTTAGGCTAAGGCTACACAATGACATGTGTCGCACGACAATTTTTATAATGATGGTCTATGGTGTTGCACTGCGACATATGACATGCTGCGAATGCTACACAGCTAAACAGACAGTAATACACAATATAAGATTAGAAACACAGCTCAGCAGACAGTATCACGCAACATCAGATTAGATACACAGCTCAGCAGACAGTATCGCACAGGATAGGATTAGATACACAGCTCAACAGACAGCATCACACAGGATAGGATTAGATACACAGCTCAGCAGACAGTACCACACATGTCGCTGTGTGACACCAAAGCCTATCATTATAAAAATTGTTGAGACACATGCCGTCGTGTAGCCCTAGCATTAAAGGGGCAGGACCCTATGGCATTCACTGTTAAAGGGGCGGTCACTGTTAAAGAGGTGTTCACTGTGGATGTTACTGTTAAAGGGGCAGGCCGCTGTGGAGGTCACTGTTGAGGGGGTAGGGACCACTATTAAAGGGGCAACTGCTGTGAAGGACACTGTTAAGGCAGCGGGGTACTGTGGAGGTTACTGTTAAGGGGGCGGACCCCTGCAGAGGTCACTGTCAAGGGAGTGGGGTGCTGTGAAACTCACTGTTAAAGGGGCGGGCTGCTGTGAAGGTCAAAGTTAAGTGGATGGGCTGCTGTGGAGATCCGTGTTAAGGGGTGGGGGACTGTGGAGTTCCCTGTTAAATGGGTGGGGTGCTGTAGAGGTCACTGTTATGGGGGGACATTAAATGAAATAGATGAAATATACGCGTGAGAAACCGGGTCCTTCTGCTAATTTTATAAATGTGTGTATATATATATATATATATATATATATATAGGCAATAACACCTACAAAAATGCTACAAAAACAGGTTAAGTAACTTTTTTTTTAGGGAAAAAACAAGCACACCACAAAACTGTGCATGGACGGCAGCACCCTAAGGCTACATGCACACGACATGCAACGGACATTTTTAACGGACATTTTTTTTTTACTGATGCCTTTCTGAGAGACGTTCGTTAAAGACAGACCCATTCAATTGTATGGGGTCAGTCTGTCAGTGAAAAACAGACAAGATAGAGCATGTTCTATTTTTTTACGTCCGTTTTTCACTGACAGTCAAAAAAACTGCCACGTGAATAACCCCATAGACTACCATTGGTCTTAAAATATACATTTCATGTCCGTTTTTCACAGTCGTGTGCATGTAGCCTTAGGTTTAAACCTGGGTGAATGGTTCCATCAATGGAAAAAAACTAAAATCCAACGCCGCTTAGAAAGACCATATCAAGTCAAGTTCCATGTACATGTCTTTATGTGACCTTCTGATGGTTTGGAATAATAGATAATCCCGCAGCAGACACAGAGCTGCTGGACAGTTGGAATTTTCCTGCATTATACTCACAGCATGGGGTTTGGGTTCTCCGTGCATTTTTATCATGTGGCTTTGAAGATGTTTCTTCTGCATGAATTGCTGAGGACATGTAGAGCACTGAAAATACATTGGATAAAAAGAAAGGGTTAATGAGTGATGATAAATTCATATGTACAGTATGCAATGACTGTTCATCCCTCAAGTGACTTATTTCTCTCTCTAATTCAGATAAACATGAACTCTGCCCTCTGCTGGTGAAAAAAGGGACAAGCATAAGACATGTTCTGCCTTTTTTGCTGTCTGCATCTTTTGGGGCCCCACTGAAATGAATGGGTCCGCATCCGATCTGCAAAATTGCGGATCAGATACGGAAAGAAAAATATGGTTGTATTAATGGGCCCTTAAACCTTTTCTTTGTTTTACTCCTGCCTTTGGCTTACAAAACAGACCATGTGAAAGTGGCCAAAAAATATCACAGACCCCAAACGACAGTAGCGACACCTACTGGTGACATAGCGGTAATAACATACATTATAAAAAGCCTCAATAAACTTCATTAGCAAATTGCCTACTGTCATAAGTAAAAATCACTGCCATTAATTATTCTATTCCATACAAACAAATCATAGCATGTCATGTAAATATTACTGGATAAGGCTCTATTTACACGTCCGCAATTCTGTTCCGCACTTTGCGGAACGGAATTGCGGACCTATTAATTTCGATGGGGACACACTATGTCCCGCCCGGATCCGGAATTGCGGATCCGCGCTTCCGTTCCGCAAAGAAATAGAACACGTCCTATTCTTGTCCACAATTGCAGGCAAGAAAAGGCATTTTCTATGAGAGTGCTGGCGATGTGCGGTCCGCAAAATGCACATTGCCGGTGTCCGTGTTTTGCGGATCCGCAAAACACACACGGATGTGTGAATGGACCCTTAGAGGTATTTTACTGTATTTTCATTGCATGTTTCATATCCCTGTCCATAGAATAGATACTAGATAAATACACTCAGTGGCCACTTACCTTATAAGGCATCACGCCCGTGTGCGACACCATATGTAACCGCAATTCCATCTTTCTCTTAAAAACCTCATTGCAAGAAGGACAGTTAAAAACCTAGAAAAATAATAAAAGGTCAGATATTCCGAAGCCTCTGCAGACTTGTTGAGCTGCATAGAAATGGAACAAAATGAGAGTGTGAAGCAGGAGCTAGAGATCAACATCAGTGACCAGCAGCCGGGAGCGTCACACAAGTGACAGACACAAGAGGCAATCTCTTTTCACCTTTTTATACAATCTTGTTTTTAGGTTTTTGGAATATTTTTAGGTTTTTCTTTGCCCTCTTGTGGACTTCTACAGATCATTTGGTCTCTTAAAGTCATAAAGAAAATCTGTCACCCCGATTTTGGACCATAATCTACAGTAATACATGAGTAGTACTGCACATATGGAGTCCACATTGCTACCGCTACTGCCTCAGATTCCTCTTCTATCAGAGCTTGGAGCTGCACTTATCTGCAGGACTGCTCATGTGTTACTGTAGATAATAGTCCAAAATTGGGGTGACAGATTCCCTTTAACAAACACCATTTAGTGCTTTTACGCCATTAAGGGGACTCCTGCTGTGAGCTGGCGCACCATGTGAATATACCCTAAATCCCTTGGAATCACGTTTGGGCAGGGGAATTTTCAGAGGGGTGGAGATGGGTAACAGAGTCACCGTCCCATTGTTTATATCTTTAGTTGTGGCAGTCATCATTAACCATGGCATCTAAAGTGCAAGGGTATGTTCACACTGGATTTTTCCAGCACAGCAGAAATCTGAGGTTTCTACTGCAGTTTTGCATTTTGCATGCTGGGTCTCTGGAGCATTAGGCTCATTTCATAATTATAAACTGTATGCAGACACCCATGATGGTTAACAGCGGTTTTCATTACCCAGGGATGTCAGCTGTTGATCCCACAGGTGATGGTGTGGGCACAGTCTCTGCAACACCAGCAGAGTTCGGGAAAGGGTTAAAGGGCATCTGTCACCACTTTCCATGTCAAACGGTCAACAGCTGTCCATCGGCACTTGTAAGCGGAGTCCCATGTCGCCTCTGGTATTTCCATGTGCTCCATCAATCCTAAGTAAAAAAGAGTTTTTATAATATGCAACATACCCCCTGGGTGCAACAAGGGTGGCACCATTGCACCCAGAGGCTCCCCCCTAATTTTCTATGCCACATCCCCACCGGAGTGATGCATTAGCCAGGCAGTCCCTGAAGTCTTGTGGGATCGTACTCTGTACATGCGCAGTAATGGGAAGGTAGCTTTCCCATCTGCCTGATGGTCTCCATCCTTTTACTGTGCATGTACAGAATGCGATCCCGCGAGATTTGATGGGATACCTGGCCGGTACATCACAGCGGTGGGGGTGTGGCATAGAAGGCATGGGGGAAGAGGGGCAAGCCTCTGGGTGCAAAAACTGACATATTATAAAAAGTCTTTTTTTTTTTTTTTTTTTGACGGAACACATGGAGATGCCAGCTGGATGCCATGATAGACAGCTGCCGACATGTGGTAAAAAGTGACGGAAGCCCTTGAAGAAAACCGTGCCACCTGGACATACCTGTTCAGAGCGGCTCATGCAGTTCCGGGCCTGGTGCTCCACCAAGTTCTCTTTTCTGAAGTAACATTTCCTGCACTTTTGACATTCGAATGGCTTCTCTCCTGTGTGTTTCCTGCAGGAATAACAAGTATGAAACCAGTTCAAGACAATTTCTCTCCAAAATAAGACTTCAAATATTAAAAAAATAAATACAACAGCAATGACAGCTCCGACGGGTTCCGACCCAGCTTTTTCAGACTCCTGAAAGTCAAATCTGCAAGCTAGAAGCACTACGTGCCCCAAATCCCAGACAGCTGCATGGGCCCTGCAAAAGCAGTAATACTAGCCATATCGGATGTCACTCAACTTTTCCAGAAACAGATAAATTATGGATTTTATTTTATTTTTTTAAATCATCAACTCAGCACGGGCTCTTCTATCCAACAGGGTATCAAATAAACGGATTAGGCAAAATCCAAATGTATCTCTAAATGAATGGCCACTAAACTGCAGAAACTTAGCATGGCCATTACACTTTGAGGGAAGCCGTCCTTCCTGTTCCACTCAAGGTGCTAATTCAAGAGGCTGCAGGGAACGGCTGATCAGTGGGGTTGTGGGGTGTGATATTAATGACCTATTCTACGGATAGATGGTCCTTATCAGAAGCCTGGAAAACCCCATTAAAAAAGCCTATTTCACTAGTATATGTCACCAATGAACAGGGGCCCTCAAAGTGAAGGAGAGTGAATAAATAGGGCACTGCGCAAGCGTGGCCACTTCTCTGTTCACCTCTATAGGAGTTCTGGAAACAGCCAAGCTGGCACTCACCTAATTTTAGTGAACACTGGCAAGGTGGTCCAGTGCGCCCCCTTTACCTCAGAATAGTCACCAGAAATAGCGCCAACCCCAAACAGTAGATAGGAGAATTGTGAGTTAAGTTAGTTGGTAGGTTAACAGGTTGTTAGCAGAGGTGGGACCCACACCTATCTGATATTGGTGGCGTTTCTTAGCAATAGGTCACCTATGTGAGAGATGGGCCAACCCGCTTTAAAGGGGTTGTTCCATGAAAAATATTCTACAGTTTTCAAACCAGCACCTGGATCTGAATACTTTTGTAATTGGATCTCTTGATTCATGTGAGGTACAGGGCTGGTTTTATTAGAAAGAGCTTGTCATGCACTATATGATGTCAGATTATCATTTTTTTTTATAGGATTTTTTAGGGATAATTCCTTTAAAAGAACCAAGCCAGGGACACATACATTTTACATCACTGTGATGTTGCTTTTTTAGTAACTTAAGGGTATGAACACTTTGAAAACAATTCTTTTATGCTCTAATGCATGAGTGTCAAACACGTGGCCTGTATGCAGCCCCCGGGGCAATTATTTGTGTTCCGTGATAGCTCAAAGGGGGAAAGTGAGGGGGTGGGGGGATTGGCACACCATTAACTAATAGAAGTGCTTGTTAGTATAGGACAGGAGGCCCAGGGAGCGGTGAGTATAGCACTGCTGCCACTGCGCTGCCATTACTCACCGCTACCTGGTCCTCTTCAGTGGGTGCCAGCGCTGCCCTATGTCCTGACAGCATACAGCTTCAGGATGCAGTACAGCACTGGTACCAGGACACAGTGCTGCACTGCAAAGGAACTGGAATAGTGGTGGCGAGCAGAGGAGAGTTATTTTTTCTTTTTGTCTGCTCTGAAGTCTGCATGTAGGGGATGGGGGTGGTGTTGGGGTTATATGGGTTATTAGCAGTCTAATTAGGGGTCTAATCTGACATCTGAATTAATTTGGGGTTCTTATTTAAGGTCTATATAAATTTGGGTACTGATCTGAAGTCTGTATTAATTTGAGGGCCGATTTCAGGTCTAATCTGAGGGCTGTATAAATTGGGGGTCTGATCTGAGAGCTGTATAAATTTGCAATCCAATTTGGAATCTGTGTAAACGGGGTGGGGGGTCTGCTCTGAGGTCTGTATAAATTTGTGGATTAATCTGAGATCTGTATTAATTTGAGGGCTGATTTGGGGGTTTAATTCAGCATTTGTATAAATTAGGAGTCTGTTCTGAGGTCTGTATAAATTTTGCGTACTGTATTAATGTGTGGGCTGGCCTGGAGGTGTGTATGAATTTTGGGGTCTGTTTTAAATTTAGGATCTAGTCTCGGGTTCTGTATTAATTCTGGAGTCTGTATTAAAGGGGTTATCTGAGAATTAATATTGATGACTAATCCTCAGGATAAGTCATCAATATCAGATTGTGGGGGTTCGACACCTGGGACCCCCATCTATCAAGCTGTTAGAGGCCAGGTGCCTCACTGTACATCGGTCACATGGCCTGGTTGCAGCTCAGCCCCAAGCAGAGCTGTGCGGTAAGTGCTGCAACTTCCCAAAGCAGCAGATCAGCGGGGGTGCAGGGAGTCAACCCCTGGCGATATGATATTGATGACCTATCTTGTGGATAGGTCATCAATATTATTTCCCAGATAGCCCCTTTAATATTGGTTACCCCTGATCAAATGCATCTAAAATGTATATTATAAAGCTCCTACAGTTTTATGCCTGCAGCTCTTATGCAGAACTATGCGCTTCCACGGTTATAGACTGCAAACAAACCAGTGTAGTTTAATCCTGTGTCATGTGCAAGACTCGGTACACATTCAGTTTGAGTATACCATCGCATATGAGACACACCAGCTGAACATCTGGTGAATCGAGTGGGAGCGTTACCTGGTGCCTGTGCCTTTCTTTTTTGCTAGTTTTAAAAATGCTGTTAAAGTTCATTGACATGGCATAAGTCAGGCCCACGCAGTGAGGCAGGACATCACCAGAGCTGGAGACCCACTAAGCTCACCACCACCCTGACATCTCTGTCTTACCTGTTATGGACTTTGAGATAATATTTGCTGAGAAATTTTTTGTGACATATAGGACATTCCACCGGGGTGCTGGTGTTTTTCTTGCTCTTCAGATCTCCGCCATCAAGTGCGGTGTCATTAGATGAGGATTCTAAGGGGACGATCTTCTTGGGCACACAGTTCCTCTTCTTGGGGTTCGGGGTCTTCTCCTCTAGGACATAGTCTTCATCTTGATCATTTTGAATGTAATCTGTCTCCTCTGCTAAGACATCATGGATCTCGTCCACCTCCAAATCCCACTACATCAGAAGAGACAACATTGGTTAACAGGCGTTTTCCCTGTCATTTCAATTCTTAGCCGACGGCAGCATGCTCACAGCCAGGATCCATATTATTTGCGGACCGCAAAACACTTATGGCCGTGTGCATGAGGCCTTATTCTGATTTGGAGTTGGGAAGGGATTCTTTCCCCTAAGAGGAAAATTGACTTCCACCTCTTAGGAGTTTTTGCCTTCCTCTGGATCAACTTTGCAGGATAACAGGCTGATCTGGATGGATGTGTGCGTTTTTTCAGCCTTACAAATGATGTGAGAGACGGTCGCAAGCCACATTCAACACAATCTCACATATGTCCTTCTCTAATTAAGAGGACACATTCACGGTGACGTGCTGGTGTATGGCATGTGACCACTGCAGCCAATCACATTCCTCAGTGTCCAACAGCTAAGGACAATGAGAGTGGCTGCAGTGGTGACGTTCCACATACCAACATCAGCGCTGCAGAAAGTGGAAAGATTTTTTATTTATTTAGAATTGGGGGGCTATTCTTAGATTATACCCATCTTGGACGACCCCTTTGAAGGGAATATGTCACTGACATTTTTTTTCTGCCAGTTAAAACCAGATATAAATAATTTGTAATTATCTCATCTGTCTTTCTTTTCTGATTTTTTTTATTCTATTTTCTAAATAGGATTTTGGGAGCTGCCATCTTGCCTGAGCTTTACAGCAACCACCATCGGCCATAGACACAATGGTCAGGACGGCACCTCATTGACTTCTATGGAAGAGTTTTCTAGGCCTGCTCTGTGACCTGTGCAGAGGTCAGGAGGGAGTAGATAAGCTGTGATATCTTCTATTGTGAATGGTGAATCCGGTGTTAACTATAGATAGCTGATATCTGTTATTCTAATCCTGCAAGTAATGATAAGCAGATAACTGCAGTAAAGTGATCTGTACAGACCGAGAAGTGGTACCTATTATTAGGCTAAGTGGCCAGTGCAAAAACTGCAGGATTATTATTTTTTCTTTAATATAGCAAAAATTAAAAAAGAACATAACCAAAAACTATTTTAAAATATGTTTAACATAAAAACATGATTTAAACAATACATCATTTTCTGGTGACACAACCTATTACGTCTCTCCTCCATGTGCTTCTAACATGCCCCGACTACACAACCTTTACTTGAGATGTGGAGGAGGGCAGGTATTAGGAAGACATGAGGAGCCACGCTGTGCTGTACTGGCGGAGGAGCATGGAGCCGCTAGCTTTGGCTCCTAGATGCGGCCTCCTAAGCGCCAGATGTCATGCAGGTGATGTTAAGGCTACATGCACACGACAGTGAAAAAAACGCCCGTTAAAAAAGGACATTTTATTTCACTGATGCCTTTCTGAGAGATGGACATTAAAAATGGACCCATTCAATTGTATGGGGTCAGTCTGTCAGTGATAAACGGACAAGATAGAGCATGTTCTATTTTTTTATGTCCGTTTTTCACTGACAGTCAAAAAAACTGCCATGTGAATAACCCTATAGACTACCATTGGTCTTAAAATATACATTTCATGGCCATTAAAAAAAATGTACATCACATGTCCGTTTTTCACTGTCGTGTGCATGTAGCCTAAAAGGGTTGTGTCACTTCAACATTGGCATTTATCATGTAGAGAAAGTTAATACAAGGCACTTACTAATGTATTGTGATTGTCCATATTGTCTCCTTTGCTGGCTGGATTCATTTTTCCATCACATTATACATTGCTTTTTTCCATGGTTATGACCGCCCTGCAATCCATCAGTGGTGGTCGAGTTTCCACAAAATAGGAAAAGGCAGCGGCTTCACTGGTGACCGGGACCACGGGAGTACACAGAGGCCAGTGTTTTTTTTCCTTCAGTGTGCAAGCATGACCACTGCTGCTGGATTGCAGGGTGGTCGTAACCATGGAAAAATGAATCCAGCCAGCAAAGGAAGCAATATGGAGAATCACAATACATTAGTAAGTGCCTTGTATTAACTTTCTCTACATGCTACATAAGGGCTATTTGCTGAAGTGAGACAGCCCCTTTAAATGCTGGAAAAAGAAAAGGCAGTCACAGCAACAATGTTATACAGCTCCTCCTCTCTCTTCAGCTGCACTACAGAAATGGGTCACCCATCTAATGTTACAGCGTAGCAGACTCCAGATAACGCTGTATTCACATATGCAATGTAAACTCCGGTCAATGTATCGGGAAAGCGGCCATATCCCCGACGGATCCCATTACAGTGAATGGGGATCCGGCGGTGCATAGTGGTATCCAGCTCTGCATTCTGTTCCTCCACCAGAACAGATTGCCGGAATTCACTGCGCATATGTGAACACGGCGTCAGCCACCGGGACTCCAGGCTGAGACAACGTGGCGGCCTATCAGAAGAGCCGAGATTATTCTGTGGACTTTGTTTCCTACATTGGATCAGTGTAGGTCAAGTGCCTTGGCCTGGAGTCTAAACTGAAAAAAGGATTCCCTAGACTGATACATTGTCACAAACCCTCAGCTGTGAGACATATTCTATTTGTATAGGTACTCAAACCCTTTATTTAGAAGCTCTGTTAACATCCTCAAGGCAAAAGGCAAAGCATATTACCGTCATGCAGCCGCCATCAGCAGTGATGCACTGCTCGCTCTTCTGCCCTCTTTTTAGTCGCTTGAAGACTCTGCGTTCTATGGTGTCTGTGCCGATATCTGGATTTTCCTGGAAGGAAGACGGGGAGGAAGGCTCTACCGTCTCCTGCAGCAGGGTCAGGCCACTGTCCTGACCATTACTGGGTTCAGAGGGGACTTCAGCATCGGCCAGGACGTTGCTCAGCTCGGAAATGCCCTTTAAAGCCTCCTCCCCGTCAGATTCCTCCGCCTCCTTTAGGTGTCCATTTAAGGTCTCCATTGCGCCAGACCCTTGAAAATACTCTTCACTATGGAAGCATTTCGTCTGGAACCTCTCACAGGCCTCGACTGCTTCAAAGATGGAGAGTTCATTTGATGCCAGAAGAACTTTCTGCACATTCTCCTGTGAAAGAAGCAGCTCTCCGGTGTACAGGAAGTCAAGGAGAAGGCCGATGACCTCAGAGAACCGTTCATGGAGGATGATGCTGGGGGAGCCCCCATCGCCATACAGGCTCTGAAAGAAGTGACTGCTACAAGCCAGTATGCTCCAGTGGGCTTTGAAGTGGAGATTTCCTACGACCAGTGTGGCATCACAGTATTGGCCATCTTCCCTTTGCTTATTGAGAGCCTGGAGGACTTTAACGCTGTGCTGGATGAACACATTGTCCATGGCCTGCAGGAGAGAAGCACAATGCACTGCAGTAAGGTCTAGGAACTCAAGAATCATCGATTTTCAGAATCCTTTAGTCAATGTGGAAAACAGTATATAAAATGGGGGGGGGGGGGGAGGCGCTGCTGCAGATTTCAGTCATTGTTTCAGTGAATCAGTATGAATGGAGAACCAGCAGCAGAGGTAGTGATCTGACGCAGCTTAAAGGACACGGTCCTGGCATCATGCCAAGAAGTGCCTGTCCATGCAAGGAATAAAGAACTGTCTAGAAAGCGGCAGAATGAAGGAAGATGTCTGTGGAGTAGAACAGGAGTACCATACCTCACCATAAGTCATCAATAGTGATGGGCGAACTTGTGTTTTAAGGGTACTTTCACACTAGCGGCATAGCTATCCGGCAGGTGAACAGCCTGCCGGATCCGCCATGCCGCAAGTACCCGTGTGCTGCCGCTCCGTCCCTATTGACTATAATGGGGCGGGGGCGGAGCTACGGCGCAGCACGACAGTGATCGCCGGACTAAAAAGCAGTACTTTTAGTCCGGCGATCTCCAGCCGTGCACTGCCGTGCTGCGCCCCCCGCCCCATTATAGTCAATAGGGACGGAGCGGCAGCACACGGGTACTTGCGGCATGGCGCATCCGGAGGGCGGTTCCTTGCCGGAGAAGGCTGCAGCTGGTGTGAAAGTAGCCCAAGCCGTTTTTTACACCAAAAACTGGCGTAGAAAATGTTGAATGAGACAGGCCAGCCGCCCCGCTTCCTCGTCCGCACTACACCTCTCTTTCTCAGAACTCTGGAAAGGTGGGGTGAGTGGGGAAAAGTTGCAGATTTTGCCGCAAAAATGCCGTGCGACAAAAGCTGCAACTTTAAAACGCCAAAAAGTGGCGTTTATGTGTTAATAAATGACCACCATAATGTATGCAGTATCAGTAAGTGTCTTAGAACTGTGTGTGACACCTGCAGCATGTACTGTATAGGCATGCCCCATGTATTATATGTATTAACCACTTCAGCCCCCCTAGCTTAAACACCCTTAATGACCAGGCCACTTTTTACAATTCCGCACTACACTACTTTCACCATTTATTGCTCCGTCATACAACTTACCACCCAAATGAATTTTACCTCCTTTTCTTCTCACTAATAGAGCTTTCATTTGGTGGTATTTCATTGCTGCTGAGATTTTAACTTTTTTTGCTATTAATCAAAAATGACCGAAATTTTTGCAAAAAATGACATTTTTCACTTTCTGTTGCAAAATTTAAAAAAAAAACTACATTTCTATATAAATTTTTCACAAAATTTATTGTTCTACATGTCTTTGATTAAAAAAAATCCAATAAGTGTATATTTATTGGTTTGGGTAAAAGTTATAGCGTTTACAAACTATGGTGCAAAAAAGTGAATTTCGGCATTTTGAAGCAGCTCTGACTTTCTGAGCGCCTGTCATGTTTCTTCAGGTGCTAGAATGTCAGGATAGTATAAATACCCCCCAAATGACACCATTTTAGAAAGAAGACACCCCAAAGTATTCGCGGAGGGGCATGGTGAGTTCATGTATCATTTCATTTTTTTTTACAAGTTAGAGGAAAATGACACTTTCTGAGGAAAAAAAAATAATAAAGTTTCCATTTCTGCTAACTTCTGGCAAAAAAAAATAAAAAATCTCCCACGGACTCACTATGCCCCTCAGTGAATACCTTGGGGTGTCTACTTTCCAAAAAGGGGTCATTTGTGGGGTGTTTGTACTGTTCTGGCATTTTGGGCGGGGCTAAATTGTGAGCATCCCTGTAAAACCTAAAGGTACTCGTTGGAATTTGGGCCCCTTTGCGCACCCAGGCTGCAAAAAAGTGTCACTCATGTGGTATCGCCGTACACAGGAGAAGTAGGGCAATGTGTTTTGGGGTGTATTTTTACATATACCCATGTTGGGTGAGAGAAATATCTCTGTAAACTGACAACTTTGTATAATAAAATTTAAAAAGTTGTCATTTACAGAGATATTTTCACACCCAGCATGGGTATATGTAAAAATACACCCAAAACACATCGCCCTACTTCTCTGAGTACGGCGATACCACATGAGTGACACTTTGCAGCCTGGTTGCCAAGAAGCCCAAATTCAATGAGTACCTTTAGGATTTCACAGGGCATTTTTACGCATTTAGATTCCAGACTTCTTCTCACGCTTTAGGGGCCCCTAAAATGCCAGGGCAGTATAAATACCCACAAGTGACCTCATTTTAGAAAGAAGACACCCCAAGGTATTCCGTGAGGGGTATGGTGAGTTCATGTAAAATTTTATTTTTTGTCACAAGTTAGTGGAATATGAGACTTTGTAAAAAAAAAAATATATCAATTTCCGCTAACTTGTGCCCAAAAATTATTTTTTTCTGTGAACTCGCCATGCCCCTCACGGAATACCTTGGGGTGTCTTCTTTCCAAAATGGGGTCACTTGTGGGGTATTTATACTGCCCTGGCATTTTAGGGGCCCTAAAGCGTGAGAATCCAAATGCGTAAAAATGCCCTGTGAAATCCTAAAGGTACTCATTGGACTTTACGCCCCTTTGCGCACCCAGGCTGCAAAAAAGTGGCACACAGGTGGTGGGAGGTGGTTAATAGCATGCATGTGATGTGTGCATAGCACGCCTTATATATTACCAGTAAAAACTGTAGGTAAAAAAAATGGGACATCAGAAACATAAATGCTGCTGTTGCAAAACTACAACTCCCAGCATGCCCAGACTGCCTACAGCTATCAGATTACAGAAGTGCATGGTGGGAATTGTAGTTTTACAACAGCTGGAAAGCCGCAGGTTAGCCATCCGGTGCTACGTCACCAGCACATATATGTATATTATATGTTATGTATGTTCCATTGGCAAGCTTCATAGTGTTACAGATATTACCAGGATACATGTCATATAACTGAGTGTGACATCAGCAACACATATGCCATGTATGTACTAGAAGCATGCTTTATATTACATGTATAACTTTGTATTATATTTGCACATCTGTTATGTGCATTTACATATAACATGCATGGACATATAAAACTATGTATATCCTATAAGTGTGCATTATATTACATGTAGATATATAACTATGTATGATGTCAGAAGTCTGTTATCTGCATGTACTATAAGCGCAGTTTATTTTATGTGTTTTGTGGACATATATAACTATGTATGATATTAGCATGTCTGTTACATCTATAAGCATATATTACATTCTGCTACATATAACCACTGGCACATATGTGATATAACTGTGTATGATATTAGCAGGTCTGTTACATCTATGTCCTATAAGCATATATTACATTCTGCTACATATAACCACTGGGACATATGTAATATAACTGTGTATGATATTAGCAGGTCTGTTACATCTATGTCCTATAAGTATATATTACATTCTGCTACATATAACCACTGGGACACATGTAATATAACTGTGTATGATATTAGCAGGTCTGTTACATCTATGTCCTATAAGTATATATTACATTCTGCAACATATAACCACTGGCACATATGTAATATAACTGTGTATGATGCCATCAGCAGATACACCACTATAAACACGCATTACTATAAATGCAATGCATTCTGGGTGTGATACCAGCAGCATGTACTGTAGATACTAGAAGTTATGACAGATATGCTGGAACTTGTGGTTCTCCAGCGTACCGGTAACATGTGGGACCAAGTGGCCCCTCACAGTCGCAGGACCAGGCGTTACCTGTTCTCACGTCCCAGCAGCTCCAGCAGCAGCAACATCAACCAGCGGCACAGCTGCTTCCGTCCACCAACTATCGCGAGATCTCACCACACGGGAACTCGCCAACGACGCCATCTTAGGTGTGGCGCTGTGAATGGGAAGTCAGAATGACATTTCATGCGCGCCATATTTAAGGTAGAAGCTGTGTGTAATGAGTCAGTTAGCATGGTTGTAGTCCAAAAATTATAAAGTTATATTGTAATCATGTGCTGGTGATTGTTCAACGCTTTAGCTGTGGCAAACTGGCAGACTGGTAAAATGTCAGCCATATTGGTTGTGGCATATTCTCTCTATCTCGTCTCCACGCTCACCCATATATATAAAGATAGAGAGTATATCTTAGTTATAAACATATATATGTTAGTTATGAGCAAATCGATTCAAACAAATCTCCGCTGAGGGTCTGTTATAAAATAAAGTATTTACTAAATCAGACATCCCAACCTGCGAAAACTCATTTCAGGGAGGTGCACTTCAGGGAGGTTTTCTTTTTTTTTTCTTCACAAAATTTTTATTACATTCATCAGCCCCCCAGTGCCTCTCATCAGCCCCCCAGTGCCTCTCATCAGCCCCCCCAGTGCCTCTCATCAGCCCCCCCAGTGCCTCTCATCAGCCCCCCCAGTGCCTCTCACCAGCCCCCAGTGCCTCTCATCAGCCCCCAGTGCCTCTCCATTTCTGGGATATATTGTTTTACATGCGGGCGTCAGGGAGACGCCTTGAACGTCTGGGAGACTTGAGATCCCTGCTAAATACTTGTATTACCAAGGAACTAATAATGCTGGATCATCTTTTCTTAGAACAGTGTGGTGAACAGTTAGGTGTGTCCCTAAATTTGTAGGATCAGTAACAAAGGAGCGGCACAATGGTCAAATTTATGATTTAGTATGTGTCACAAAAGTGGTGTTAAAAAGTCGCAAGTGTGCGTGTTAGTGACTTTAAAATATTCTCGCCTTTTTTAAGAAAGGTGTGTGGCAATGGGTGGGAAGGAGGCTCGGCCAGCAGCAAAGACTCCTGGAGTATGCACCTCGTAAGATCTTGGGTCTCACCATAATTTAGACGCATCCCACGGATATCAAGATCGGAACAGATAAATGATCCAGCATTAAAGGGGTTCTCCGCTTAAACTAAATTGATGACCTATCTTCAGGATATGACATCGATATCAGATCAGCGGGGGTTCGACACTTGGATCAGCTGTATGAAGAGAACGTAGCACTTGTACAAGCGCTGAGTTCTCTTCACTATATAACTGCTTACCATCAACATCGCAGCGGCGAGCAGTGTATTTACAGCTCCTCCGTCCCATTCACTTCAGGTCAAGTGAATAGGATGGACCCGTCCTATGGAAGTGAGGATAAGTCATCAATACTGGAAAAGCGGAGAACCCCTTTAAGCCTCCTTCACAAGAGCGTGGCGGATTAGCTCCGGGTGCGTTCAGTGAAACTCGCACCATTTTGCAATCACGTTCAGTCAGTTTTGTCTGCGATTGTGTTCAGTTGTTCAGTTTTTTCCGCGCGGGTGCAATGCGTTTTGATGTGATTTTCATGCACGTGATAAAAAAACGGAAGGTTTACAAACAACATCTCTAAAGCTTCGTTCACATTACCGCTCAGGACGGAAAATCCACATAACTGCCACCAAACTGAGCCCTTAGGACCCCATAGACTATAATGGGATCCGTTAGGTGTCCGCTCAGAAGATGATTTTTAAGCGGTGAGAACAGTAGTGCATGCAGGACTTTTGTCTCCGCTTAAAAACCATCTTCTGAGCGGACACCTAACGGACCCCATTATAGTCTATAAGGTCCTTAGGCTCTGGTTCGGCTTAGTTTGGTGTCAGTTATGAGCCTTCGCCGTCCTTTCCGTTCTCCTGCTCCTGAATGGAGCAGGAGAACGGAAATGCTGAGCGGTGATGTGAACAAAGCCTTAGCAACCATCAGTGAAAAACGCATTGCACCCGCACTTGCTTGCGGATGCAATGCGTTCTTCACTGAAGCCCTATTCACTTATATGGGGCCAGGGCTGTGTGAAAAACGCCGAATATAGAACATGCTGCGTTTTTCACGCAATGCAGAAGTGATGCGTGAAAAACAACACTCATGTACAGAGACCCATTGAAATGAATGGGTCCGGATTTAGAGCGGGTGCTATGCGTTCACGTCATGCATTCCACCCGCGCCGAAAACTCATTCGTGTGAAAGGGGCCTTAATGATTTGTAGGAAATACTAGTATTTAGTAAGATATTTCATGAAAGTTGACAGATCCTGTTTTATTTATAACCTCATAAAATTCCATGCAGTGCAGCACCACTTATCTGTAAAAGAGCACTGTTCATTCCGGGCTTCCTGATTCATGAATAGAATTCCAGAGTATCAGTGAAGACTGAAAAAGGCAGCGCAGCAGTAGGGATTTATGTAACTCTTGCTATACTGTAGATTTATATACCACTCAGAGTCAGTGGATTGGAGGGTGAAGGGCGGTGGGGGCTATGTAATGGCTGCTATTATTGGTTGTCAGAATAAAATGAATGAACGTGTCATTGCTAAGCAAAATATCTAAAAGACAGTACTGTGCAGACCTGTATCCTGGCTGATCTGCTATCACTGCCCTGCAGACGGCCTCCTGGGTCTCTGCCTGCATGAAGGAGCCGTTATTACGGTGAGTCCTGAGGGATATACAGCGATCGGTAATATTAATCATGTCTTCTGTGGGTGGGGGAGGGGCAGCCATTGTGGCAGAGAGTGAATACATTAGGTCCCTATGTCTAGCAGGGTCTGCACTAATATGCCTTTGGATCGCATAAATAGCAATTCCCTAAAATATTATTATTAGAATTGATCCCATTGCAAATGGAAGCTCCCCAAATAATTCATATCTTTGTATTATCCGGTAAAAAAAAATAGAGCATGTCCTATTCTTGTCGGAATTTACGGAATGCGGAAGAGCTTCCGTGTTTTGCGGATCCGCGGTTTGCGGACCCCAAAACACCTACGGTCGTGTGCATGAGGCCTATGGATGTATATGGCGGGCTCCATGGCGTGATGTACTATGGAGCTATTCTGCTCTAGTAGCATTGCTTCTTGGGGAGAATTTCTTCATAATATGGCGCCAAAAGGAGAGACTCAGTGCCTACGGCCCCATACTATAGGCTCTATACCAGACTGACCAATATTCTTGTTAGTAACTTTTTTTACACCACTCACTCCGTTTTTGGAAAGTGAGTGAGAAAGTAGATGAAAATAGCCTCTCGAGCTGATTTAAAGGGGTGACCTACCTTCCGGGGCTTTTCGGGTAAACCCCTCTCTCACATTGCCTTACCACTGGAGAGAATGCATACTCACCTGTTCCCTGCTGCTACGCTCTGTGCCCCGCTCATAAACTTCCAGTTTGGTGAGTTTATGTGGCTGCTGCAGCCAATGACTGGCTGCAGCAATGATGTGTCCCCCATGTGTCATGTGACCCAGGTGCATAGGGGACATGTCACCGTTGCAGACAGTTACTGGCACAGCGGCGGGGGAACAAAGAAGCTGGCACCCAGTGACTATGATCAGGTAAGTAAGCATGCTTCCCTCCACAAGTCCGGTGGCAAGGGGAACGTGTGTGGCCGAAAGGTTCTTGAATGTGGACAACACCTTTAAGCCAGATTTATCAAGTCACAAAAATTCAAGGGGTCAGTATAGAAAGTGGAGTAACTTTTTAATACAGAAGTGTTAGACCTAAAGGGGTATTTTGAAGTTATCTCCTATGCACAGGATATCCCGGTGGTAGGACCCCCTCGATCACGAGAATGGGGGCCCCTTACCCCCTGCAGCCCCTCTGAAATCAACGGAGCGACTGGTCAGGGAAATGTGCAGCCGCTCCATTCATTTTATTGGAGTTCTGGAGATAGCCGAGCTCTGAACTCAGCTATCTCCGGAAATGCCATGAAAATGAATGTGTGACCGGCTGCTCTGTTCATTTCCGGGGGCTCCAGGGGGTATGGGGGAATCGGTAGCACCCTCACCGATCTAAAGATGCACATGTGGCATTTCATAAATTTTGTGCAAATTACATCAACGCGGACTCCTGCAAAACTGACTTTAAGATTCCCATTAGGCAAACTGTCCACCTGTACGTTTTTCACGTCCAGTATGTCTTTCATATATTTGCCGACAGACCGGATTTTGGTGAGACTGTCATGCAAAAAGAGGGCGAGTCGATGCTTAATTGCCTCAAAAGAGGCACTTCTGGCGGTGGTGGGTGTTCCTGGGTGCAATCCTCTAATCTGGTATCAATCGTTAGTAAGAAGGTAAGGCCTCTTTTAGGCTGCATTCACACGGGCGAGTTTTCCTCGCGGGTGCAATGCGTGATGTGAACGCATTGCACCCACACTGAATCCTGACCCATTCATTTCAATGGGGCTGTGTACATGAGCGTTTTTTTTCACGCATCACTTATGCGTTGCGTGAAAATCGCAGCATGTTCTATATTCTGCGTTATTCACGCAGCCCTAGCCCCATAGAAGTGAATGGGGCTGCGTTAAAAACGCATTGCATCCGCATGCAAGTGCGGGTGCGTTGCGTTTTTCACTGATGGTTGCTAGGAGATGTTGTTTGTAAACCTTCAGTTTTTTATCACGCGCGTGAAAAACGCATCAAAACACATTGCACCCGCACGGAAAAAACGGAACAACTGAACGCAATCGCAGACAAAACTGAATAGCTTTGCCTGTGAAAGCGCACAGTTTTCACTGAACGCATCCGCAACGCATCCGGACCTAAATCCATCACGCTCGTGTGAACCCAGCCTTACACGAGCGTGTCCGGATTAGGTCCGGATGTGTTGCGGATGCGTTCAGTGAAAACTGTGCGATTTCACAGGCAAAGCCATTCAGTTTTGCCTGCGATTGCGTTCAGTTGTTCAGTTTTTTCCGCGCGGGTGCAATGCGTTTTGACGCGTTTTTCACGCGCGTGATAAAAAACTGAAGGTTTACAAACAACATCTCCTAGCAACCATCAGTGAAAAACGCAACGCACCCGCACTTGCTTGCGGATGCAATGCGTTTTTCACGCAGCCCCATACACTTCTATGGCCCCTTTCAGGCTGGGTTCACACGAGCGTGATGGATTTAGGTCCGGATGCGTTGCGGATGCGTTCAGTGAAAACTGTGAAAGAGGCCTATGGGGCTAGGGATGCGTGAAAAACGCAGAATATAGAACATGCTGCGATTTTCACGCAACGCACAAGTGATGCGTGAAAAAAAACGCTCATGTACATAGACCCATTGAAATGAATGGGTCAGGATTCAGTGCGGGTGCAATGCGTTCACATCACGCATTGCACCCGCACGGAAAACTCGCTCGTGTGAAAGGGGCCTAACAATGAGACACAAAAACGTCCTTGTGAAAATAGGTTTTATTAGTTGTTTTCTTATATTAGTTCTACATGATGTTTTACACAATAATGATACAAAAACCCCAAAAGGTCAGAACAAAAAATCTGGAAACAATTATGCCCCACAACCGCACATAGGGGGAGACTCATAGATTTCCGCCAGAAAACTGACGTTAAAAAGTCGCAAGCTGCGTGTTTGCAAATTTTTTAATGCAAAAATAGACACAAGTGGTGTTTTTTACTTTTTTTTTTCAAGAGGGCGTGTGGCGAACCACCGTGACAAATTTATCTTTATGTCATTTTTCTAGCACAAATGAAACCACAAATCTGCAGCAGGTCAGAGCTGACGTAGATTTCTGTTTAGGCGCACGGGCTGCTGGAGGATGTGACTAATTTATGACGAGGCATGTGCCTCTTCATAAATTAGGCGCCTCCTTCGACAGTGCAGGGGATATTCAGACAGCAGCGGTCTTGATAAATCTCCCCATAAAGTGCAACCAAGTGTAGTGCAACCAAGCCTGGAGATGTTGGCCACAGCAACCAATCAGATCACTGCTTCCATTATTAAACCTGCTTTGAAAAATCTGATTGGTTGCCATAGGCAACACCTCAAGTCCTTGCCTGTACCAGTTTTCATACGTGAGGCCCCTACAATCTTTCCAGAGCAAATATTGCCTGTGCGAGATGAAGGAACGTCTTTATAAAAGACAATTAACTTCAGTATAAGTATATACGATCTCCAGGTCCCTAGTATTTAGTCAGGGGCTATGTGCTGAGGTATTTTGCTCTCTATATAAGCAGCCTTCCTAGAGGAGAATACCGCCATACACATCTGATGGAGCACAGTAGTGGCCCTGTTATAATACAGTGTTTTATGACCATGTGAATGAGGTCCTATTCAGTCAGATACTACTTTCAAGTCTCAAGAACATGACAGACCCGTAGGCGCTCTGTGTGCCGGCCTATGGTGCCTCTGTGAAGCACCATGCTCACCAGAAGTAATACTACTACTATGGGAGAATACCTCTGGGATACGACATGCAATGTAAAATGTGGGCATATAGCAGCCTGCATGAGCCTAAGTGCTTATTCACACATCCGTATTAAAATTTAGGACACGGACCTGGCGACCGTCTACAATGGTCAGGTCTGTCTTCTGTGACACACAGGACAAAATAGGAAACTTGGTCACTTCTATAGGTCCATATGTTAGGCTACTTTCACATATGCGTTTGTCCTCTCCGGTTTTCTGATCCGGGGACCTCAAAACCACAGCAAAACGCTTCCATTCCAATACTACTACAACCGGCTGCATCCGTTCAGAGCGGATCCAGTTGTATTATAAGGAAAATATAAGGATCCAGTTTTTTCTGAAAAAAACATTGACTGCATTCTGGTGCACTCCGTTTGAGTTTGTTGAGTTGTGTTCCCATTGACAATGAATGGGGACAAATCTGAAGCGTTGTGCTGTGGTTTTGAAAGCTGTGCTGGATCTTAAAACTGGACAGCACAACACAGATGTGGAAATAGCCTTATCTGTCTGCAGTTTGGTAAAGGAGTATTCCCATCTCAGACATTGGAGGAGTATATGCCCCCATTGTCTGATAGGTGCGGGTCCCACCTCTGGGAACTGCACCTACATCGAGAATGGAACGGGGAAGGTGGTGGCCGGAGGACCCCAGGTTTTCCAGGGTCTAGCCACCGCCAAGCACTCTTCCCATAGAAGTGTATGGGAGCACACTGCAGTTGTGCGGCAACCGCTCCCATTGATTTCTACGGAGCTGACGGAAATAGGTATTTTTGGCGGCCCCATAGACCTCTTTCACACGATCGTGTACGGATTAGGTCCGGATGCGTTGTGGATGCGTTCTGTGAAAACTGTGCGATTTCACAGGCAAAGCCATTCAGTTTTGCCTGCGATTGCGTTTAGTTGTTCAGTTTTTTTCGCGCGGGTGCAATGCATTTTTATGCGTTTTTCATGCGCGTGATAAAAAACTGAAGGTTTACAAACAACATCTCCTAGCAACCATCAGTGAAAAACTCAACGCACTCGAACTTGCTTGCTGATGCAATGCGTTTTTTAGGCAGCCCCATTAACTTCTATGGGGCTAGGGCTGCGTGAAAAACGCAGAATATAGAACATGCTGCGATTTTCACGCAACGCACAAGTGATGCATGAAAAAAAACGCTCATGTACACAGACCCATTGAACTCGCCCATGTGAAAGGAGCCATAGAAATGAATAAAGGGTGACTGCACATCCGCAGTGCACCCTCCACAACTTTCAGGAATCCGTTCTCGATGTAGGTGCCGGTCTCAGCGGTGGGCCTATCAGACAATGGGGGCATATTGTAGCAATATGCCCCCATTGTCTGAGATGGGAATACCCCTTTAAGCACACAAATACCTGATGGAAAAATAACACAGTTCTGTGAATAGGCCTGTACAAGTAAAAGCTGATCACTAGTAACCCTTACATTACAGATCTAATTTTATGGGGGGGGTTTAACAGAAAGGAAAGCATTTCCTCATTGAGAAAGAAAGTGCTCCAGAATACACACAAGTGTGAATATACCCTTTCACTTAATTTCAATGGGACCGCAAAAAAAAAAGACTCTGTGTGCATTCTGTATCTGTATGTCCGCATGGCCGTTCTGCAAAATGATAGAACATGTCCTATTATTATCGGCATTACAGACAAGGATAGGACTGTTCTATTAGACAGAACATCCAACGGTCGAGTTCATGAGCCCTTACAGTGATAACAGAAATATTAAAGATGAAGTATGATGGTAGACACTCACAGCAGAATGCACAAACATACATGTGGCAGAATTTACACATATATGGATATCCTGCAGTTAAGTCAGTCAGAAACAAGACACGGGCAGAGCACACCGATCACTCATTGGACACATGTGGGACACAAGACACTTATACATCACATGCCACCGATGCATATGACACATACTGCACATACACAGGGCCGGTGCAAGGATTTTTGCCGCCCTAGGCAAAAGAAAAGTTTGCCGCCCCCCCCCCCCCCTTATCATTCTTCACCCCCCCCTCCTTTGTCATTCCCCCCCCCCCCGTCAATCTTCACCCCTCCTCCTTTGTCATTCCCCCCCCCCCCCGTCATTCTTCCTCCCCTCTTGTCATTCTTCTCCCCCCCTCTTGTCATGCTTCCTCCCCTCTTGTCATTCTTCCCCCCCCCCTCTTGTCATTCTTCCCCCCCCCCCTCTTGTCATTCTTCCCCCCCCTCTCTCCCCCACCTGTAATGTAGCGCGGCCGAGCTCTTTATGGTCCACGGGTACAGGAGCTTTAGATTCCTGTACCCTGACGGACTGACAGGAAGTGCACACTGTGTGCGCACTTCATGTCAGTCCGGCCGGGTACAGGAGACACATGCTCCTGTACCCGCGGCCATAAAGAGCTCGGCCGCGCTACAATGGACTGACAGGAGGGAGCGCTGAGCGCTTCCCTCCTGTCAGCTCCTTTCCTCTTGCTGTGCCCGGGCGGTGCGCCCTCATGGACGCACCAGCCCGGGCAGTGCTGCAGCCGCCTGAGGCTCTATACAGAGCGCTCGGGCGGCTGCAGCATGAGGCAGGGCCGGCGCTCCTAGCAGCGCCCCTTGCCAAGGGGCGCTCTACGCGGCGGCCTAGTCCGCTTATAGGACGCGCCGGCCCTGCACATACACCACTGATACATAGAACATATATAGCACACACCAATCACCAATGTAGGAAACACGCAATGCATTATTGTCCATATTGTCCATGCAATGTATTGTGATTCTCCATATTGACTCTTTTCCATCAGATTACACACTGCTCATAACCATAGTTTTGACCACTCTGCAATCCAGCAGCAGTGGCTGTGCTTGCACACTATGGGTAAAGGTGTTGGCCTATGTGCACTTCGAGCCTTTCCATTTAGTGTGTGAGCACGGACACCGCTGCTGGATTACAGGGCGGTAATAAACATGGATATGTGCTGTGTATAATGTGACTGAAAGGAAGCAATATGGACAATCAGAATACATTAGTAAGTGCCTTGTATTAACTGCATGATAAATGCCACACAAGGGTCTTAAGACCACGTTCCCTTGATCATGGGGGTCCCAGCAGTCAGACCCCCATCAATCAGACACGTATCACTTGTTGTGTCATAGCTGTTGGACCTTTTCACATTCCCTATCCTTAAAAGTTTTCTTTGAGTTTAAAAATAAATATTAAAAATCTGGCCCAAAATATGTGTCCACTTTTCTAGTTATCCTCTATACACAGGATCGGGGATAACTAAGTGATCCGTGGGGGTCTGAACACTGGAGCCCCCACTGATCCCCTTCTTGACTGAGTGGCAGGTCGAGCATATGCCCTGCCTCTCCATCCATTCTCTATGGGGTCGCCGGAGATGGCAGAGTACAGCGCTCGCTAATTCCATTGATCCCAAAGGGAATGAATGGAGCAGCAGGGCGTATGTGTGGCCTATCACACCATAAAAAGGGGGGAACAGGACCTGTACCTGGGATCAGTGGGGGTTGCAGAATCGGACCCCACTAATCATATAGTTATGCCCTATTGTGTGGAGAGGATAACTTGAAAACCTGGACAACCCCGTTAAATCCTCCACCACTCCACCACCAGTATCTCTTTACATGGCAGCAGTGATGCCTGTAAATACGGAATATCATCACTGCCGCCATATAAACCATACCTGTCAATACTGGAGAATGTGACGCACTGTGCAGGTCATAACCTTTAACAAAGCCTGTGGAAACGAGCAGTGTATGATGTGATTTGAAAAATGAATCCAGCCAGCAAAGCAGTCAATATGGATAATAGCAATACATTAGGAAGTGCCTTGTATTAACTTTCTCTACATGCTTAATGCTACTTGCTGAAGTGAGACAACCCCTTTAACATATACAATACTGTTTTAGATATAGTCCGTGTTATAGTATTGTCCTACCAAGGTCTCCATATCTCTCTGTTACCTTCTGAGGCATTATAGGGGTATTTCTGTAGTGGGGAAACTGGATGCTGGAGGCTGTATTCAGCATTTGTTTGACCTTGTTGCATACAGAGCTGTCTTAAGATTTTCCCACGTGTGTTCTCATGGTTATGCAGAAATCCCACCGTCTCTTTGAGGCACATGTAATATCCTTGGTAATATAAATCCTGAGAATTCTGAGAATCTGTTAAAAATAATAAGAAAAACTATTTAATAAAAAAAAAAAACTAAAATATTATAAACATAACACATATAAAATAATTACAAATATGAGTATTTTTCTACATATAAAATAATAAATAAAATAATATCGTCATTTGTGGCTAATAAATAATATACCATATATTATATTTATATAAAGATGAGACCACTTACACGAGTGTGACTGATTAGATCCGGATGCATTCAGTGAAACTCGCACCATTTTGCAAGCAAGTTCAGTCAGTTTTGTCTGCGTTGCGTTCAGTTGTTCAGTTTTTTCCGCGCAAGTGCAATACGCTTTGATGTGTTTTTCATGCACGTGATAAAAAACTGAAGGTTTACAAAGAACATCTTCTAGCAATCATCAGTGATTTTTCACTGAAGTCCCATTCACTTCTATGGTTCCAGAGCTGCGTGAAAAACGCAGAATATAGAACACGCTGTGTTTTTCACGCAACGCAGAACTGATGCGTGAAAAAAAAATGCTCATGTACACAGACCCATTGAAATGAATGGGTCAGGATTAGAGATGAGCGAACATTTAAAAAAAGTCCGTTGTTCGGCGTTCGGGTGGTGGTAAGTCGCGCATCCCGTTATGGATTCCACTATAGCGGCATATGGAATCCATAAGGGGCGGCTGCCACCAACCCAGGTCTTGCACAGCTGAAGGACCTGGGGTAGCGTCACTGTCATGTGATCAGTGCAGGGGCGTTGCTCAGCACGGGATCAAATCCCGTGCTGAGCCACTCCCCCTGCGCTGATCACATGACAGTGACGTCACTACAGGTCCTTCAGCTGTGCAAAAGTTCGGGTTGGTGGCAGCCGCCCCTTATGGATTCCATATGCCGCTATAGTGGAATCCATAACAGGATGCGCGACTTACCACCACCCGAACGCCGAACAACGGACTTTTTTTAAATGTTCGCTCATCTCTAGTCAGGATTCAATGCGGGTGCTAAGCGTTCACATCACGCATTGCACTCGCGTGGAAAACTTGCTCGTGTGAAAGGGGCCTAAGGCCTTATTCACACGTCAGTGTTTGGCCTCATGCACACGACCGTTGTTTGATTCCGTGTCCATTGCTCCGTTTTTCGTGATTTTCTGCGGACTTATCGGTTTTCAATGGGTCCGTGGAAACCTCAGCAAATGCACTGTTTGTCCTCCGCGTCTGTGGTCCGTGATTCCAGTCCGTCAAAAAAATATAACCTGTCCTATTCTTGTCCGTGAAAAACGGTTCACGGACCCATTCAAGTCAATGGGTCCGTGAAAAAATGCGGATGGCCATCCTTGTGTCATCCGAGTTCCGTGTCCGTTTTTTTTGCGGATCCCTTGGCAGGCACTTGGGAAAAATTGTCAACCTGTCTTTTGGTAAAATCTTTTGGGTCATGTCCGCTAAAAAAACGGAAGACACACGGAAACACAACGGAAGGCAAAAACGGACACAGATCACTGAACAACGGAACCCCTTTTTGCGGACAGCATAAAAAAACGGTCGTGTGCATGAGGCCTTTTGGTCAGTGATTTCCATCAGTGATTGTGAGCCAAAACCAGGAATGGAGCCTCCACAGACATAAGGTATAAGGGAAAGATCTGCACCTGATCCGTGTTTAGAGCCGCACCTGGTTTTGGCTCAAAATCACTGATGGAAATCACTGACCAAACACTGACGTGTGAATACGGCATAAAGGGCTTTTTTTTTTTTTTTTTACAATTTATGACTTTTTTTTTACATACTTTCCAGTATAAAACAAACAAGATAAAGTTTTTAATACCTATGTTATTAAAAAATATGTTATCCTTCCACCCCTGCTCTATAGTCGTAAAATATCAATGTTTTGTAAAATAATGCAATGTTGGTAACCTATTTTATTAAAGCTTCACATCACTAGTAATTTATAAAGGAGGCTGGCCTGGGATTGGTTGTGGTTAAGGCTACATGCACACGAACATTGTTTGTTTCCGTGTCCGTTCCGTTTTTTGCGGATAGGATGTGGACCCATTCATTTCAATGGGTCCGCAAAGAATGTGGACAGCACACCGTGTGCTGTCCTCATCAGTATGTCCGGTCCGTAGCCCTGCAAAAGAAATAGAACATGTCCTATTCTTGTCCGTTCTAGGCATTGTTACAATGAATCCGCAAAAAAAAAAAAAAACGGATGGCATACGGATGTCATCCGTTTTTTTTTTTTGCGGACAGGAATTTGCAGACCGCAAAACATATGGTTGTGTGAATGTAGCCTTAACGCCAGGAGCAAAATCTATGTCAGAACCAGGACATTTGTCTTCTAGAGAAGGCATCTAGTAAAAGCTCAGAAAAAAGGAGGTATGACCTTAAGGCTCTTGAGCCCTAAACTTATCATACTGTTTTTTTTCCTATGTGCCAAAGGGGCCTTCGGACCCCAGGGCCTGGGTGCGGCTGCCGTATCTGCATTCCTGGTCTTGATAATTATAAAATACTGCCACTTTTTATTTTACTTTCTTGACATACTTGTGCATTATCTTACCGTTCATGCAGTGCTGTCTCTGAAGAAGTTTTACAGCCATTTCTAAAATGTCGGCCTTCTCAAGTTTTGAGTGCTGGTGATGTGTCTGGATGTCTTTCTCCATTAAAATTCTGAGCTGCTCAATGCTGTGATTAATTCGATCTCTCCTCATCTTCTCAATAACCGGTTTCCTGATCTAATAATAATTATAAAAAAAATTTAAATTAAACATATTTTACTTTGCTTGTGTAGCCTATATAATGATAAAGTAAAAAATTTATCTTACTTTCTTCTAGTTCATTTATCTATGGCAATAATAAATATATACAAAATGAAATATGTAATTATTAAATGTATTTACGCTGAAGGTTTTATTAAAAAACCTAAATAAAATAAAAGATATATAAGATGAAATATGTACAGTAGTTACAGTATATACTTTTTATTAAATGTATTTACATTGAAGATTTTATGAAATAACTAAAATAAAAAAATATAAAGTATAGATGTGTTTACATCAATCAATATTTAATAAAATATTTCTAAACAGATTCTAATGGATCATAATATAATAAAGGTAAGATAATAAAATGTAGCATCGGTCAGTACCTTATTTTTTTTAAGTCCACCAATCTTTCCTGTCTTGGCTTCTTGCAGGATATTGATACTGGGAGCCATCATAGTGAAGTGTTACTGGTATAGCAGCCAGTATGCACTGTATTTATACCCTGCCCCATGCTGTCAGACAAGCCGTTTTGCATGGTGCAGTTTCCCACATGTGTCAACCAATGAAAATAACAATGTAGATAATGAAAGTGTGCCTGAGAGGTTTGACCGTAGCCCAGGGGGGAAGAACATCTCCCCATCTCTACAGATGAACAGGTGGACTGGGCGTAGTTCAATCCTATCATGACTCAAATGAGACTTCACCGTGGGAAAGCTTGACTCTCGGAGAAACCACAGCATTTTAGGATTCTAGAGGCTCATTACATTCCTGCGGCACCTGTTTCCAGAATTGACTGTATACACACAGGCAAACAATGTACATTTAACCCTTTCAGGGTTATACTGTAGTGTTACAGAATTTTCCTTGATGGACACATGCCGACAGTGATGGTCAATGAGACCTCTCTCCTCATTTTCAATGCATAATGCTTAGTTGACCATGAAGATCCTATCTCTATGATGCAAAACACTGAAGCCCCGTATGCTGTATGTATGGATGCATTTATGTCCAACGTTTCAATTTCAAATGATCAAAGGTCTACATATCTGCCACCATTTTTATTCATTCATTTACCATGGCGTCATGGTAGGGCCATTTGATCCCTACCAGTGGCTCAAATTGCAATGGATTTCAGTGATAATCGGAACTGTAATCTTCCATCCATGGTATCCATTATAAAGAAAAATCCATGGGAGAGTCTGAGAAGTTGTAAAACGCCGTGTCCCTTATTGGTAGAGTAGGTTTCTACATGCTCTATCAGTAGACCTAAAGGGTTCTGACGTGCCAGCATGCTGTAAAATCTAAAGCTGGCCAAAAGTTTAAGATAAAAGTTGGAACAAGTAAATACTTTTCAACTCACTCCCCTATAAACATGCACATTTAACTCAATTGGGCGCCCCAAATTGGTCCCAACCCCAAAAAAGTAATACAGTTAAAATCCAACCTGTCATATCCTTTCACCATTCTTTACTTATTGTGCCCATTTCAAAGCGTAGAAATCTGAAGGGACATCCTAAATATATTACGGTAGGTTTACACCACCATTTACCGTAACTCACCGGATCTGGCCTAGCCGGATACTGCTTTTCACTGCCAGACCCCATTGACTATAATGTGATCCTGCAGACAGCAAAGATGACGGTGTTCTTTGTCCAGCCGAAGACCAGCACTTTTTCCTGAAAAAAGCCGGATCCCATTATAGTCAAGGGGTCTAGGGGTGAACTACAGTATCCAGCTTGGCTGGATCCAGTGAATTCTGGCAGACATTGTTTTTACTAGAACAGCCTGCCGGATCAGTTATACAAAAGTGTGAACCTACCCTTAGTGGGTTGGAGGAACAGGTTGGAAATTCTTCCCGAAACTTTTAATACATAAAGGTATAAAGAACTCTCTTATCTTGCTGTTTTTGCAGTTTAATGGTTGCTGTTGGTTTTTTCAATGGGAAGTTAAAAGAAATCCCTGCCCCTTCAACCTTGCATAATCCCCATTTTATCTCACGTATCTCCAGTTCTAAGGACTTTAAAATAGATTTGTGTACACCTATGCTACTAATATACCGTTTTACTTTACTCTTTTGTTTACTCGCTCTTTAATAGAATGATCCCTATTAACATAAGGACTGAACTGGTTTTCTAGAAAGCAAGTTCTTCAATATAATTGAGTTTCACTGGGCAGAAGAATCCTCCAAGGCTGACAATTGTAGGGACCCAGGCAGTGTTCATGTTGACCCTGCCTGGTATCGATAAGCCTGCCCTGCAATGTTCAGCTCAGAAGCTTTGTCTTAATGAAAGTTTTGGCTTGTTCTACAAGACCTGTGAGTTTTTCAGTGAAAGCAGGTGAAACTCGATCACCATTTACAAATCCTTTAGTGCTGTCGATAGTCTAAAGGCTAAAAAAAATTCTGATTTCATAAAGAAAAAAGCTCTTAAAGGGTTTCAGAATTAACCCTATTAAACTAGCTGACATTAGCAATGTGCTAATGTCAGCTGAACCTAACTAGCCTATTCCTACTTGTATCTATGCCCCCGTTACTCCAGAAATCTGACTTTTATAATATGCTAATTAGCCTCTAGGAGCAGGGGGGGGGACGTTGACCCTGCTTCTAGAAGCTCAGTTCTCCCACCTCTGGACGGGCACCGCTGCACTTGATTGACAGGGCCACGCAGCCTTGGTCTCCTCCTGCCAGCCCTGTCTGCCATGTATCTAGCACCTGCGGCGTCCCGTTCAGTATTCGGCGCAGGGAGTGAAGGACGAGCGTCCTTCATTCACTGCGCCTGCTCCGAATTTGCCCGAAACTTTGCTCAGTGTACCACCATATCCGTGCTATTAATCCTTGTTTGGGTGGCAAGGACTGAAGAGACCCCAATCAGGCTGAGCTGACAGCACTCCGGATCACCGCAGGTGCTCAGCACTGACTGTAGCTGGACTCCTACAGTAATGGCCTAATCAGAGGTCACTCCGATCCTGGCGATATAACTCCCTAGCGTCTAGGTAGTTACCTAGAGGCTCCCTATAACCATTAGTCCCCCGTGAAGACAATTGCATGGTTCTGATGTGTTGCCATGGCAGACAGGGGCCCTCCAGCTCTGCTATGTCTGTCTTGTTCACAGGAGCCCAGAACTGTACACAGTTCTCCATGTGTGGTCTGACTAGTGATATCTAAATTAGCTACATCCTGATCACTTTTCCCTCCCAAGCCCCTGTAGTACTCCCTTTTGACCCTAGCACATCCCAGCCCCTCTTGGATCACACCGTACTAGCATTCTCCTGTTCTTGCTTGGCAATATCATGATGGTAACCCTTCACTTATGGCTCACCCCACATGACTGTTTTGCAGCATCTCCACTGGTTTTGCTTCAACTACTCTGGCCTCCCACCCACTAATTTTTTTTAGATCATTCGCTGACCATTTGTACTAGTCCCTTTGGTGCCCAAACACACCCTTTTATCAACTTGCTGTCCCTTCTATTAGCTATTGTAGTGTCGTGCTCCAGCAACCCAACACACCTCCTCATGCTCTGCATCAAGAGAATGGGAATGAAGCTGTAGTACACCAGCACCAGAAAGTACACGGTGGATGGAGCCTTTCAGGCTCCTGTGGCTGCTTGCTGATAGCTGAGGGTGTTGGACCCCCCTCCCAATTTGATATCCTGAGAATAGTTTACCAATATTTAGGTTTTCAGTAACACAGTGCAGAGTTCTAGAGGCATCTTTACGCTGGTCATTGATTGGGCAATTTTCTTGAAGCAGCAGCTCTTGCTTTTCCCCTTAGGGTACTTTCACACTAGCGTTGGTGCGGATCCGTCTGTTTATTTTCACAGACGGATCCGCACCTATAATGCAAACGTTTGTATCCGTTCAGAACGGATCCGTTTGCATTAGGTTTAAAGAAAAATGGCAAAGTCCAAAACGGATCCGTTTTGAATTACATTGAAAGTCAATGGGGAACGGATCCGTTTTCAAATGCACCATATTGTGTCACTGACAACGGATCCGTCCCCATTGACTTACATTGTAAAAAAAAACGGATCCGTTAGGCTCCGCCTCTTCAGACGGACACCAAAATGCTGCATGCTGCGTTTTGGTGTCCGCCTCCAAAACGTAATAGAGGCGGAACGGAGCCGAACTGATGCATTCTGAGCGGATCCTTATCCATTCAGAATGCATTGGGGCTTAACTGATCCATTTTGGAACGTTTGTGAGAGCCCTGAAACGGATCTCACAAACGGAATCCAAAACGCTAATGTGAAAGTACCCTTACAGAGTAGATGTCACTTCTACTCATGATCAGGCAATTATGAGGAATAAACGGTTTGTTCCTGATAATTGCCTGCTGTGTTAGCCCATCGAAAGGGGCCTTAAGAAAAAATGCTGAAGCATTGTTTTCTTTTTATGTGAAATGTGAGAATTTTTTAAAAACATGTCACAAGAACTGACGACATGCATGATTGTAACCAACATGGTAGAAAGCACGACCATTAACATACTTAACAATCATTCAGTTGGTAAAATCAGGGCATATAACCCACGCCCCTGGGAATGCCCCAGATCTGACCGGGAACACCCTTTTGTGGGTTTATGTAAAACCGCCCATTTTTGGCTGGGACATTGCAAATTTGCTGGAACTGTCTCTAAAAATCAGGAACAGTCACAGCAAATTCGGGACAGTTGACAACTATGCATTAATTGGTAAAGAGCAGTTACTGATCACTAGGGATGATGCATAAGTTCGGGGCTGCACACCGGAAATGCGGATGCGGACAACACACTGTGTGATGTCCGCATCCATTCCTGCCATATAGAGAATAAATGGGTCCGGATCTGTTCCGCAACATTGCGGAACAGATCCGGACCCATTTACAGACATGTGAATGGACCTTTAAATTATAATTCTGTTCTCAGGATGCACTGTGGTATTTGGCTCAGCTGAGGCAGTACATTGTGCTGCACTATGGTATGTAATGTGTTGCCCTGCCTAATGTCAGTTTGTATTCACCTACAGCATGGGGCCACTTTTATTTTTTTTCCAGAGCCACTTTAAAGGGAACCTGTCATCAACTTTATGCTGACCTCACTGAAGGCAGCATAAAATAGTGACAGAAGTTCTGATTTCAGCGGTGTGTCACTCATGAGCTAAAAGTAAGTAATGCTGAGAACCAGCATCATAATCATTGCAGCACAGACCTTGAAAAGAGTCAAATCTACCTGAGAAGAGTCCTGGTTATTATAATCTCCTGCTCTCCCGTCCATCTGCTGATGATTGGCAGTTCTCTCCTAGAGAGAAAGGGAGAAAACTAGGTAGAAGACTGTCAGTCATCAGCAGGTGGGCAGGGAGAGCAGGAATTCATGAATAACCAGGACTCTTCTCAGGTGGCCGTGACTCTTTTCCAGGCCCAATCTGCAATAATTGTGATGTTGGTTCTCGGCAACCACTTACTTTAAACTTTTAAATGACAGACCGCTGAAATCACCTCACCTGTCTCTACTTTATACTGCCGTTAGTATGGGCAGCGATAAGTTGATGACAGATTCCCTTTAAGTTCCAATTCCCTGAAGGAAAGTATAGGTGAAAAATGTTTTTCATGGACAAAGCCCCCAACAGTGGGGACTTAGTAGAGACCATTTTATTGAACTAAAACCATACAAATCAACCGATGCATCCATGATAGATAATGTTTTTCCATGTGTTAATATCTGCAGAGTCTGCAGAATTATGTAAATATCATGACATGATACTTCTCTTGTCGGAGATATTGTGATGGCTCGATCATAAAAAAAATTGTATCAGCATTGTGTGTTCTGTGGGGCCACACGAAAAGCAATCCTTTCTCTAAATTGAGTTGAACCTTTGATAGTGTGAGGATACTTTACCCGCCTACCTCTTCAAGGATATATCCATCTTTTGGCACCATTTTCCAATTTACATATAATATTAATCTATGTAAAAAGGTAAATCACTGTTTATATACATTACGTTTCTTGTACTGATCCTGAGTTACCTCCTGTATTATACTTAAGAGCTGCACTCGCTGTTCTCCTGGTGGAGTCACTGTGTCCGTCCATTACATTACTAAGGCTAGTTGCACAGTAGAGAATCGTCCGGAATAGAACCGCTGCACGCAGCAGTTTTCTTCTGGCCAATATACGGCATATTTGCAGGAATGTGGCCAAATCTCTGCCGAGTTATAGTGAATGGGACAGACCCTAACAAACCTCCAGCAATGCTGGAGTGGGCAGTGATCCAGCAGGCTGTTCCCTGCCGGATCTCTAAGGCTAGTGTGCAACTAGCCTTATACTGTACTGATCCTGTTATACTTCACAGCTGCACTCACTGTTCTGTTGGTGGAGTCACTGCATATATACATCACTTATCTTGTACTGATCCTAAGGTAAATGGATTGTCTGATATGATTAAAACACCAGCAGTAGCAGTAGTATGTTAGAAAATATAAGGCAGCCTAATTAACCTTTTAAAGTGACCTCTGTTCCAGTGCCACAGCTCCTGGCGGTCCTTGCTGGACCAGAAGTGACCCATTCTTTGTCACTAAACCATTGCAGTCATTCACTAGGCGTAGCAGTTACATATGTAAGAACAGCATGTCACTGCTAGTGATGAGCCATTCTTGCATACATGAGAACTGGGGCCATTGACTGGCTGGAGCGGTCTAGTGACAAAGAACGGGTTCTGGTCCAAGAGGGAACGTCAGGAGCTGCTGCACTGAAACAAAGGGGATTTTAAAAGGTGACTTAAGCTACTAGTGCGGATTGGCCATAGACCCTGCAGGGAAATTTCCTGGTGGGCCGATGCACAGGGGGCTGCCCAAGCACTTCTTACTGCCGCCAGCCAGGTACATAAAGATCTTATGCTTTCAGTATTAATTAATGTAGGAACATCAGGCACTTATCCACAGGTGCTCTCCTGAATTCAACTGTATTGCCGTCCTCAGGACTGCTATGTTGTATATGGTTCTGCTGGGGTGGTATTTGTGCTGTACTGCGGTATTGCTGACCCCTAATTCTGTTGCCTCTGCCTACTTGTGTTGGCCCTGCCTTCTGCCAGTTTGGACTCACCTACAACATGGAGCCACTTTTAGGTTTTTTTCCAGGGCCACTTTCAGTTCCCAGTCTGCCCCTGGATATTGGAGAAACCATTTAAAGCCTGTAAGCTCCACATAATTTCCACAAGAATCCGCAGTGGCAAATTTGACCACATTGTACAGATTTTGGTGTTTTTTATTGCAAATTTCCCTGCAGAAACCAGCTGATCATGTAAAATAAAAATAAACTCTAAACTCACCTTCCTTGGTACTGCTGTGGCAGTGCTTCTCTGGTACGATACCACCTGATGAACTGCAGTTTCAATTATTTTACATGTAAATGCTGTGGGAGTATTGTACTTTTTTCACCTTATCCTTGCCTTACACCGCTAATAGCAGTTTCTATCACTTCTGGAATTCGTATTCATGGGTTACAAAGGACTCCAGAAAGTCCAACAGAATGTAGAAAGTGAGATGTCAGTGGGGGATGCTGGTGGAGTACAGGGTTAGTAGAGTTTTTTCTCCCATTCCCTCTTAAACCTGCACGCTGGGATCATCCAATACTTTTGCAGCTATCGAGGAAACTGTGGATTGGAAATACAACATGTCCTCCAACTTCTGCCATTTAGGGACCATAAGGCGGTTTGCTAACAGTCCTCATACACTTTAGCATAGCATTGTTGGTAAAATCTGCAGAGAACTACGGGTTTAGCCAGCAGTCTAATTTGTATGGGGAGCTACAAATCTCCCCTAAAGTTGATTTCGGGGGAAAGATGAATCGGGCAGACCAGAGAGAAGCCACCCCTAGAGGTGTCTGGTAGCAGCTTTCTCCTCTCTCCCCATTGGCAACTCATACACGTTTGGCTGAACTGAGCGCATATGTGTATGATGGAGTTGGGAGAGATAACTGGCGGCCCAATAAGCGTCTGGTCAACAGCTTTTGAAGGTGTATGGACTCCTTAATACATTGTTGGCTAATCCCAACTAAGTTGTGTTCTTTGGGTGATGCCAAGAAAAGGTAATAGCCAGAAAATAAGATTATTCTGGTAGAACCTGGATACCTGAGAATGTCAGATGGCTATATACATAGATAGCTGTCTGCTAAATGAGCTTGAGCAGCTGACAGGTATCTCACCGGAACGCGCTCTGCCATTAGATATGTTATCGGGAAAATTAGGAGGTCCCTGTAGACATTAGATGGTTGACCGAAATTGTCTCGTTCTACCCACATACATCTAATGTGCATATCCAGATTAAATTAGAGTAAGACAATGTAGACACCACTGAAACAAGACCCTGTGGTTCATGCCTAAAAAAACTAAGCAAGAAACAAATTTGTAAAGATTTTTTAGAAAAGCAAAGCAGGAGAGAGACAAGAAAACTGTGAAAGATCTGATATTAGATTGGGTTGTTGAGGCTCTTGTGCAATTTTCTACATGGATCCTGTATGGTAGCACACAGAATCCCTACGTCACAGACTTTGGGGCACATTTAAGACCGGTGTTTTAGATGCCGGTCTTGATAACGCCTTGCGATGGCGGTGGATCCGCTAAAGTTATGTAGACAGTGTGTCTCTACAAAACTTTGACGGATCCACCGCCACTTCTAAATGTAAGATAGCTTCCTTGCTGTCTTACATTTAGACCATTTTCTACACCTAAACCAGGCGTACAAAATGGTAAATGAGACGCGTCCCCTTCCCCACCACGTCCACTTTTTTTAACCTGGCGTGAGCGGGGAAAAGTTGCTGATTGAGAAATACGCCAAATATAGGTGTATTTCTGTTTAATAAAGGACCCCCTTGTGTTTTGCATATGGCACCTCGATCCGTACCAAATTGTGTCATGGAAGCAGGGCTTCTAGATGGAGAATGCCTCTGTTGTGCAGCACATATCAAAAACCTGCAGAGGTAAAGTGTGAGCTCATAGCACCCTATGGATATCGCATTATAAGTCCATCCAACACAGAACTATAATGTACATGAGGCTATACATGTAATAATAAAATCTGAGTCCCTATCTCTTTTCTGGAATGTTTATATGCATAAAGAGATAGATGTCCAGATCCTCTGGGTCTGCATGTGTAGTTTCCCACACAGCCCACTCATCACATTAGCATGAGGGACAATAGAGAGGACTATCTTGTCTGAGCAGAGCCGCACTGATAACCTGTTCTCTTGTGGATCAGGTGCAGTTCACAAGTGATTGTAGATGGCAGATAAGGTAAGAGAGAAATGATTGTGTTAGGCCTGGCCATGTGCGCTTAACGGATGTCCACACCCTGGAGAGCCATATAGTATTCATGTGCCTGTAGATAAGGACAGTCATTATCAATATCTAAAGGGCACTGCACATTAATGAATGCACTTGCACAATGGCCTGTACTGATGATGGAGCCAGAATACCCAACAGGGCAGGACATAATTTCATACTCTGAATTGCTAGGGAGCATTGATGGGGGTTATCTGTCGGACCAGTAATCTGTGTTAATGTTACATTTATTATTTTAAAAAGCCCAATTTTTTTTTTAAGTGATTACACATTCATCTTGAACTGCGTTAACCACATCTCAATTGCCTCTAACTGCGGGGCTGCTCTTTGGTTTTGCTTTGGTTTGACAAGTACAGGTGGGGCCCTACCATACACATCTAATACTGCCCGTAGTCTGCCCATACACCGTCTGGTTTTGTTCATGTCTTTAGATTAAGTTTGGAAGCTAAAACCAGGTATGGATGATAAAGGGAGAGTGAGTATAAAGGGCAGGTTCTACTTGTCCTGTTTTGAATCCACACCTAGTTCACCACAGAGGCCTATAAAACTGTTCATTCCCTGCCTCCAAGTTCATAAACAAAATATAACAGTTATAGATGGGTAATACGGCACCCATTTGCAAATAACCCATTTTTTTTTATCTAAAAAGACAAATTTTGTCTGATTTCATTTTTTAATATATGTTTATGGCAGTTTTGGCAGAGCAAACAACAGTCTTTTTGTTTGCAACCACCACTAGGGGGAGCTAAGCAGTGGGCTCCAGAGCTTCTCCCAGTGGTTCACATTGGTTAATCAGTTTACAGCAGTTTTTGGTGCAATTTGCACAAACTTTAGAAAAGGCGTAGATTAGATAGATAGAAATTATGGGATATTAAGAGGTGTGCACCTTTCAAACAATTCACTCAAATGACCGTGTTCTTTAGACCCATGTTAAAAACACCAGTCACCATAAATCTGCCCAAATGTATATACAGGGGACACCGCCATGACCAGCTTTACCCTCACCTACCGTGTCCTTTCATCCCTTGTAGATTGTAAGCCCTCGTGGACGGGGTCCTCTCTCCTTCTTTACCAGTTTGTAACTCGTCTTGTTTATTGCAGTTGTTTTGTATTATGTATGTACACCCCTCTTTATATGTAAAGTGCATGGAATGATTGGTGCTTTAATAATAAATAATAATAATAATTTGGAACTCTATACCAGACATCAAAAAATGACAACCACTATTCAAATATATAAAGAAATTTGTAGTTTTCGTCCTAAGAACGACATGATAAAAGTTGGAAATTCGATTTAATTTGCCCATAAACCAGCAAGCAAAAGGCAGTTCAACAATGTGGGGACCCCAGCAAACAACTCCTTAACCCCGCTGGGTGTTAATCTGGCCCTCTATGTTGGCTGCACCCTCTGTTTTCAGTGAGTTTGGTAGACCAGTTAATGTGTATAGGGATTCCCAACTCTCCCCCAACAACTAATGTCAGGTTAGATAACTTGCCAACTTTGTTGCTAAAGCTCCCTGGGATATCACGGTGTGTGGCTTGAATAGCTGGACAAGCTGCTCTTCATGAATCCACAACCCAATTCTTTCTGGTTATCCCTCTTTAGGCGCCGTCCTCTTACTATGTATTCAGTCATCGGGCTTTGTCTGATGATGTAACCCTAATGCCACACACAACAAGGGGCTAATCTCCAGGAGGTCAGGAAAGATTCCTCTGCATCCAGGTGACTTGCCAACTTGTCCAGGAGGTATCCTGTGTTTACTGGAGCCTCTCGTACATTTTCGGAGCGTTGGCAAGTACAGATAAGTTAGGGATCAGGCATGTTGGATTTAGGCTATACCTGCTGCCAAAGAAGTCTGGCACCAGCTTTCTTCCCTCTCCCCAAGCCAAGCATGCATATATTTGGGAGGATTGGGAGAGATAGACATTTAGTGCGACAGATATCTAATTTCTGCACAAAACTTTAAATGAGAGAGTACTGAGATGTTTGCATTAATTGTAGTCACCGGTTGTCATTTCAGTTAGGCTAGGACTATACAGCAACGTACAGTTTGTGCAAATCCTGGTGACGTTAAGGTCCCAACCTCATTTCATGTTACGATCATGTACTGCAATGTGGATTAGCTGCAATCTGTCTAGTATAGGCTAGCCTGGGGTGCAGGGACTAATGGATCTAGTCTAGTGTGTTAACAAGAGAAGTCGTAGCTCACAGCTGTTTACATGCTGGCCTTCGTAAAGATTTATGTATCATTGTACATGCAAAGAGGTGCCTTACAAGGAAAGCGAACCATCTCGCTAGCGCCACCTTGTGGAAGTGGCTCTGTATGAGTTAAAATCCAACTTTTTGTCTTCATCCTCTACTCCACAAGATCGTGTGGACTTGGCTACAGGCTGCAGTCCGAAGAACAGTCACGGATTGGCAGCAGTAGTCCTAACGCAATAGTAACATTATCATGAATAAAGCTAAGAGTTGTCACTGGGAGAGGAGTAAGAAAAGTGGTCAGTGTATGAGATGGGAGTGTGGTCAGGAATTGAATGAACGGTTAGAAACAGGAGTAGAACTACAGTCGTGGCCAAACGTTTTGAGAATTACATAAATATTGGAATTTGGAAAAGTTGCTGCTTAAGTTTTTATAATAGCAATTTGCATATACTCCAGAATGTTATAAAGAGTGATCAGATGAATTGCATAGTCGTTCTTTGCCCTGAAAATTAACTTAATCCCAAAAAAACATTCCACTGCATTTCATTGCTGTCATTAAAGGACCTGCTGAGATCATTTCAGTAATCGTCTTGTTAACTCAGGTGAGAATGTTGACGAGCACAAGGCTGGAGATCATTATGTCAGGCTGATTGGGTTAAAATGGCAGACTTGACATGTTAAAAGGAGGGTGATGCTTGAAATCATTGTTCTTCCATTGTTAACCATGGTGACCTGCAAAGAAACGCGTGCAGCCATCATTGCGTTGCATAAAAATGGCTTCACAGGCAAGGATATTGTGGCTACTAAGATTGCACCTCAATCAACAATTTATAGGATCATCAAGAACTTCAAGGAAAGAAGTTCAATTCTTGTTAAGAAGGCTTCAGGGCGTCCAAGAAAGTCCAGCAAGCTCCAGGATCGTCTCCTAAAGAGGATTCAGCTGCGGGATCGGAGTGCCACCAGTGCAGAGCTTGCTCAGGAATGGCAGCAGGCAGGTGTGAGCGCATCTGCACGCACAGTGAGGCGAAGACTTTTGGAAGATGGCCTGGTGTCAAGAAGGGCAGCAAAGAAGCCACTTCTCTCAAAAAAAAAAACACCAGGGACAGATTGATCTTCTGCAGAAAGTATGGTGAATGGACTGCTGAGGACTGGGGCAAAGTCATATTCTCCGATGAAGCCTCTTTCCGATTGTTTGGGGCATCAGGAAAAAGGCTTGTCCGGAGAAGAAAAGGTGAGCGCTACCATCAGTCCTGTGTCATGCCTACAATAAAGCATCCCGAGACCATTCATGTGTGGGTTTGCTTCTCATCCAAGGGATGGGCTCACTCACAATTTTGCCCAAAAACACAGCCATGAATAAAGAATGGTACCAAAACACCCTCCAACAGCAACTTCTTCCAACAATCCAACAACAGTTTGGTGAAGAACAATGCATTTTTCAGCACGATGGAGCACCGTGCCATAAGGCAAAAGTGATAACTAAGTGGCTCGGGGACCAAAACGTTGACATTTTGGGTCCATGGCCTGGAAACTCCCCAGATCTTAATCCCATTGAGAACTTGTGGTCAATCCTCAAGAGGCGGGTGATTATGAAAGAATGGGTTGCTATCAGTCAGGAATCGGCCCAGAAGTTGATTGAGAGCATGCCCAGTCGAACTGCAGAGGTCCTGAAAAAGAAGGGCCAACACTGCAAATACTGACTTTTTGCATAAATGTCATGTAATTGTCGAAAAAAGCCTTTGAAACGTAAGAAGTGCGTGTAATTATATTTCACTACATCACAGAAACAACTGAAAGAAAGATCTAAAAGCAGTTTTGTAGCAAACTTTGTGAAAACTAATATTTGTGTCATTCTCAAAACTTTTGGCCACGACTGTACAGGTACCAGGGAGGCAAGCCAAAGAACAAGGACGGAGCATAGCAGGAACAAAGTCAGGATCACAATCAGTCCTAGGAATAAACACAGTAGAAGCAGGGGAATGAGAGCCAGGACAGCATGAACCTCAACCACTAAGGCATGGAAGGACCATTCCCCTTTAAATAGGCCACCAGGTCTGATATCATCTTAGCAATCCAGCACTACAGTGGTTTAAACGCAACTGAGCAGTGGCCTGAGCCAGCAGGGCTGCGGTAGAGACTAGGAGCCAGAGGAAAGGAGCAGACGGCACTTGGTAGAAACCGTATGAGGCTGTGGGTGGTAGCCATGGGTTGGCAGCCTAACACACAACAGCGCTGGAACTGGACGTGGCGAGTAGCTTTTTAGTTGTTTGCATTGAGAAGGGTCACAAGTCATCTTGCAACTATTACAAAATTTCTCAATGCTCAGAATCTTTAAGATAGTCATTCACAGTGTCGATTGCGACTTTCGTTCCCATCAGGAATTTTAAAGTAGCCTTGCAAATGTAATTTGTGGATCCACACACAGGCCAATGTCTATGGCAGACACTTATCTCTCTCTTCTTTGCCAAATATAATGTGCATGTTTGATTTAGTCTGATGGAGTGTTCACAAGAGAAGTCAGGGCTCACAGCCAAGTGTGCACCACCAATGAGGCGAGGTGAGGCGATTTCCTCAGGCAGCATCAGGTAGCGTCAAGATGGAGGCAGCAGAAGGGTCATTATCTGTTTCCACAGTATAGTATTGGGAAGCACAGTGGGCACAGTATGTGGCGCTGTATTGCCCTGTATGTTTTGTAGCTCTAGCTCTGTATGTAAAGTTTTCCAAGTATGTCTTTAACAGTAGGGCTGGAGGGAAGGGGTTAGGTTAAGGAATTGGCATAGGGAGGTTGGGGCGCCATTTCAGTTTTTTTCCTCAGGCTGCAGAAATGCTAGGTGCACCCCTGCTCACAGCTGTTTACACCCCTGCTCACAGCTGTTTACCTGCTGGCCTTTCTAAAAAGATTTATGTATCATTGTACATGCAAAGAGGTGTCTTACAAGGAAAGAGAACCATCTCTCTAGCGCCACCTTGTCAAAATTCAACTTTTCAACTAAGCCTTAGGATATGACAATATTGCCAAGCCAAATATCCATAGGCAGCTGTTTCAGGGTGCTTGCCCCTCGTCAGTATGGAGTAGGATTCTGGCTGGATGCTGCGATGCCTTGGAAGCAGCTTAGGTGGGTGAAGGCATTGCACCCAGCCAGAATCCTACTACATGCTGATGAGGGGCAAGCATCCTGAAACAGATGTCTACGGATGGATATTTGGCTTTGCAATTTTCATAGGTAGCCACTTTCACAAGGTGGCGCTAGCGAGATGGCTCTCTTTCCTTGGGACATACCACTTTGCAAATTATTTTCCAATGGAGCATTGCCAAAAGGTCTCCATACCATGGAGCACTTCAAGCAAGTCTGCATACATAGCTGGTCTCTTTACGGAGACCCAACACTAGCTTAAGCTCTTCCATTGTACAATAGGGGTTGTTAGGATGTACATGCAGAAGACTCTGCACAGCGCACTCTAGTGTTACTTCACAGAATTACAGACACTTTAAATGAAAACAAATTTTGGTTATAAACCAGACCGTATCATCTAAATATTTATAGTGAGTTTTGTTAATAACATTTTGAAATTGAGAAAATAGCTGATTACTTGAATAAATAGCAGATTTCTACTTATTTTAAATGATATTGTAAGATATATTATTTATTACAATGTCCAATCCTGTAGATGCTATCTTTATGTGGGTGTTCACAAAACAGGTCTCCAAAATGACTACTATTCTCGTCTTATGTTAGATACAGCATTTCTATCTCCAAGTAAAATTAACTGCCCCACTGCCAGATAAGAACTAATTTCCATAAGCAGTGCCACTCTTGTTCACAGGCTTTGTCTGATATTGCAGTTTAATTCTTTTTCTGGGTCTAAACCGTAACAACAGACTCTGTCTGTAGACAAGAATGGTGTTTTTAAGGAAAAAACAAGCAGATTTTTTTTTTTATAAACTTCTCCCTTCCATACCCTCTCCTTCCAACCCTAAGGTAATGTTCCATGGTGTGACTTCTTCTTTGAACACCTTTTTGGGGTTGACACTTCCCTTTCAAATATGTAAGGAGCAGGAGCTCCATACAGTATTAGAATGTATTGGCTCAGATGAGCCGAAGTTATTGCTTTGTGAAGTCTCGCAAAACTTCTCGTAATAACTTCATAAATTAATTTGTACTGTAAAAAAACATTTCCTGAACTCGGGTTCGGTTCCAAGGTACCATTTGGAACCGAACCCGAGTTCGGGAAATGTTTTTTTACAGTACAAATTAATTTCTGAAGTTATTACGAGAAGTCTTGCGAGACTTTGCGAAGCAATAACTTCGGCTAATCGGAGCCAATACAATCTAATACTGTAAGGAGCTCCTACTCCATATAGTATTAGAACGAAGTTTTATGCGAATCGATTCGCTCATCCCTAATAAACACCAAAGAGAGAATCCCTTTGTCATACCGCCCCCTCTCTGACTATTCTACTAGGCATAAAACAATGGGGCAGATGTGACAGGCTGTCTAGACCTGCACCAGATATATGACAGGGGCTCACGCTGGATGATAAATCTGGTGCAGGGGTATAAACTTTTGGCTAACTTTATCCCAACTATCGGCTGGCTTAGTTTGTGACAAAATTTTACACCAAAATTGTGTACATCTTAGATCATGCCCCTTTCCAGTGAAGCCACTCCCCTTTCTGGTAAGCCACACCCCATTCAACAGCTAGGTGCAGAGGATTTCTCTAAAACTAGAAGCACCATATTGTCTCAAAAATGTGCCAGTTTGTACCATATTTTGGCACAGTTTATGACAATGTCTAGATGTATCAGTTCTACCTAGAGTATTCCTTTGAAAACATCTAAGTGATTTTGTTCTCACAGTGACCCATTCCATTGTGTATTACAAATACGTAACTTTTTATCTCCAGTGTCTCCAGTTATTCTGTTTCAGCATAGGAACAGAACACCAGAATTGCCGTATCCTGTACATGCCAGACGCCATCAGTGCCTGACAGATCCAATTCACTATAAAAATGTCCACCCCGATTCTGGGATGCATACATCAGCAACTGCAAATGTAATCTTGACATGAATATGTACAGCAGCAATTCAACCCAAACTAGGACCCCAGCACTGCAAGGCACCAGTGATAACCACCAGGGGCGTAGCTAACGGCTCATGGGCCCTGGTGCAAGAGTTCAGCTTGGGCCCCCCTTCCCTCAGTGCTTTGTGTGTCTTCTTATGTGGCACAAGGGTCTTTGGGCCGCTCAGGCTCTTGGGCCTCTGCACCCCCTATAGCTACGCCCCTGCTAACCACTGAGCCCCGTGCTTCCCAAGTTAAGTGGGATCTGTAGTGTAAGAACAAACTCAATTAATAATGGAGGTGCTGTCCTTTTGATCTAGACAATGGCAGACTGGGATTTTATAGTTGCCCTGGTTAAAAAAAACAAAAAACAAAAAGTCTCTCACGCCCGTTTCTTAAAACTTTGGTTGCCTTGGCATAGGTGGTTCACCTATGATACTGCTAGGTATACTTGACTCTTTGCTCCCTTTCCTTTTTCTCTTTTTGCACTTTCCATGTCCATCTATTTCAGCAATATCGTTCTTACTCTTTCTGCTGTGTGTGCACCTAGGTCCATCCTTTTCTATAATTAAAGGGGTTTTTCAGAGATTTTTATACTGATGACTTGTCCTCAGAATAGATCAACAGTATCTGATCGGGGGTCCAACACCAAGGACCCCCGCCGATCATGCTGTCTAGTCACGATCTGCTGCCTGCAAACAACTGGACAGCATGGGGACTAGTTATGGCATAACGATCGCTCCTCCCCATGCTGTGGAGGAGATCGCTGCATGTAATAGCAGTGGTCTTCTCCGCTATCGAGCAGGCGATTGCTGGGAGGAACTCCTCTCTCTCCCGACAATTGCCTGCAGAATTATCTGGTCTAATACTGCCTTTAGGGATTAGTCTGAATTATATTGTTACTATATTTACTATACATGAAAAAAATTGAAGTTCTATCTATCTATCTATCTATCTATCTATCACATACCTGTCTATTTTATCTATATATTTATCAATTTGTTTTGCTGGTGTCCCATGCTACTTACCCAAGCAGCCGTCCTGTCTCTCTGCAGTCCAGTCCAGCTTCCCTGCTAGCCAGTATCATCCCTGGCTACTGGCACGCACACTGTCTCTCGGATACTTTTGTACGCTGCCTGCCTTAACTTTCAACTTGTCTCTAAGATACGCTAGAATGATGCCTGCCATGACCTCAGCCCATCTCTACACTACTCATATTGTCTTATCCCTAAGTGCTTTGTACCGGTGTCTCTGACCCCCTGGGTCAGCCGAAAACCACACCAGGACTATCTCGAGGTAGTGGCTTGGTAGCTTCCCCGCAGCAAAGTCCAGATCCCTGTGTAGAGGTTAAAGGTTGAATACCGGGGGACTGCCAGGATAACGACCTGAGAGTTAGCCCAAAGCCAAAAAGGTTGGTTGGAACAGTGGGTCCACACCCTTAGCCTCTGACAGGGGCGTAGCTAACAGCTCATGGGCCCTGGTGCAAGAGTTCCGCTTGGGCCCCCCTTCCCTCAGTGCTATGTGTGTCTTCTTATGCGGCACAATGGTCTTTGGGCCCCCTCGGGCTCCTGGGCCCGGTAACGACTGCTACCTCTGCACCCCCTATAGCTACGCCCATGGCCTCTGACGTCATCTATATATTGCCTGTATCTATCTATCTATCTATCTATCTATCTATCTTATAGCTGTCTATATTAGATAGTTAATACGGGAAAAAGACATTAGTCCATCAAGTTTAACCAAGGGATATTCTCTATCTATCTATCTATCTATCTATCTATCTATCTATCTATCTATCTACAGTGGCCTAATCTAATCTAATTTATCTATCTTTTTACTTTAGTTATACATCAGACCTTCTCTATGAAAGAGATTAAAGTGCAGCTTCCGCTTTCTATCAATAGTCTTCTTTCTCCTCCATCTAACAATTTGGCCTGTTTAATACGCCTGACCTTTCATGTGCTAAGTATCCAGCATCAGATGTGCACAGCAGAGATGTATTTATATAGACGTACACAGAAATATCCAACACAGAGCGACTCACACCACATACAGGTAATACACACCGCATACAAGAGCCTGAGAGGGACACTTCCCACAGAGATATGTCATATGAATAGAGGCCGGAGAGCTGCAATCCACTCAGACAGGCAATATACACTGATATATACTACACACATCAATACAATACAGGGGACAGGCAGTAAACACTGCTACTACACATAGCCACACAATACAATGGGGACAATACAATGCACGCAGCCACACAATACAATGCACACAGTACAGGGACAAGCACAATGCTAAGCTCTCAGTAGGGGGGAATTGTGAGCATTACATAATACTCGCAACTTGGGACATGTTTATAGTAAATATGAGATCTTTGAATTGGTCACACTAATGTTAGTTATGTACCGAGGTGACCATTGAAAGATTGGCTTTTCTTCTAACAAGCAGATCAGTAATGGGATCATTTTTGTTGGGGGACGTATTGAACACTTATGATGGTCACAGTCACTTAGTATCAGTCAACACATTTACAACATGTTGGAAATATGTGAGCATTTTGACGAGCAACCCTAACACTGCACCCTAATGGCACTGGTGAGGAGAGGATCTTGAGTTCTCAATGATGGCCAGGGGGAATAGCTGCTCTTCTTAAAATGTTTCATAAGATCCAAGAGTTTGGCCACACGGTTGGATGTTTATGCAATTTTTAAAGACAAAATCAGGAGTGTACCATAAAAGAAAATAAAGTATATTACTTTTCTTCTTTTTTTAAATCAACTGCTGTTTTTGGGTTGAAATCTTTATAAAAAAAAAAAAAAAACTGAATTTGTGGCTGCACGCCATAATTCGCATGACTTCAATAGGAATATGTCCTTATTAGTGTGGTCATAACATCAGAGAAAATGGTACCCAGCCCCTATTATTCATCACATTGCTTGGCGTCCCAGACACTGGACCCTTATCACTAGAACTCCTATGACATGCCTCACTGATGTCATACACATCAGTTAATACACAATAATACTATCTATACAGATGCATGACTGATATGGTTTCAGTGGGTGAAAGAGTTGTTCAAAATCAACCAGTGATTTCACTTAAAGCTTCTGAACCCCAAGGCAAAATCTGTTACGGGGCCCTCCGTAACTATTCTACTATGTGCCGTCACCGTGCATAATATTGGTATCTTCTTATGTGGTATTGGGGCCTTTGAACCCCCCTCAGGCACCAAGGCCCTAGTGTTACCTCCTATAGCTACCCTGAGATCTTTAGGATAGATGGATCATCACAAGGTTGTAGTGTGTAGACCGAGCTTCACATATATTCTGTTTCATAGATGTCATTTACTATAAACATTTCCCGGGGTGCAAGGATTATATAATATTCACAATTCCCCCTACTGAGAGTAAAAGGGGTTGGCTTAGTTCAGCAAATGGTATTTATCATGTAGATAAAGTTAATACAAGGCACTTACTAATGTATTGCTATTATCCATATTGACTCCTTGGCTGGCTGGATTCATTTTTCCATCACATTTTAAACCATTTCCATGGTTATGATGACCCTGTAATCCAGCAGCTGTGGTCATGCCTGCAGGCTATAGGAAAAAGTGCCAGCCTCTCTGGTGGTCGGGACCATGGGAGTGCCCATGGTCCAGCACAGCCTCCACTGCTGGATTACATGGTGGTCGTAACCATGGAAACGAGCAGTGTATAATGTGATGAAAAAATGAATCCAGCCAGCAACGGAAGCAATATGGATAATAACAATACATTAGTGAGTGGCTTGTATTAACTTTCTCTACATGATAAATGCAATTTGCTAATCTGAGACAACCTGTGCCTGTCCTCTTATATGGCTGTGGGCATTGTACTTCCTCTATTATGTGGCTGTGTGTACAAGATGTTGTGCATATAAATTAGTGTATATTGCCTGTCCCTGTATTGTCTGCCTGTGTGTAGTAGCTCTGGTGCATATGTATCAGTGTTTACTGCCTGTCCCCTGTATTGTATTGATGTGTGTAGTATATATCAGTGTATATTGCCTGTCTGAATGGATTGCAGCTCTCCGGCCTCTATTCATATGACATATCTCTGTGGGAAGTGTCCCTCTCAGGCTCTTGTATGCGGTGTGTATTACCTGTATGTGGTGTGAGTCGCTCTGTGTTGGATATTTTTGTGTATGTCTATATGAATACATCTCTGCTGTGCACATCTGATGCTGAATACTTAGCATATGAAAGGCCAGAAGGATGCCACATTGAAAAGGTACTAGTGATAGAAAGCGGAAGCCGCACTTTCATCTCATTCATATAGAAAGTCTATATTTGTAGTGTGTTCTGCAATAAAGACTCATCATTATGTATAATGTGAATTAAAGAGGTTCTCCAAGGATCTACCTTGAAAGGGGTTCTCCAAGTATTTACCTTAAAGGGGTTCGCCAAGGATTTACCTTAAAGGGGTTCTCTAAGGATTTACCTTAAAGGGGTTTTCCAGGGATTTAATATGGATGACCTATCCTCAGGACCAGCTGTTTGAAGAGAAGTCCGCGCCCCGTGCAAGAGCAGCCTTCCCTTCATTTTTTACCTGCTTGTTGTCGACATCGCAGTGGTAAGCCGGTGTAATTACAAGAAGCTTTTTTTAAATAAATGGGACGGCTCTGTAGGAAGGAACCATCCCATAGAAGTGAATGGGATGGCTTCTTGTAATTACAACTGGTCACCGCTGTGGTCAACGATGAGCAGATAAACAATGAAAGGAAGGCTGTGTTCGCACGCAGCATGGCCTTCTCTTCAACCAGTTGATAGGGTGTCGGACCCCCTCCAATCTGATATTGATGACCTATCCTGGGGAGAGGTCATCAATATTAAAATCCAGGAAAACCCCCTAATTCTCAGTGAACCTGTGGAAGGAAAAGAGTTTCAGCAGCAGAAGATAGATAATACACAGAAACAGTGTAGCAACAATGGAAATCCATGTGAGGGTAACGTTTATGTGATACATATCACTACTACATTGTGTTACAGTTGTATATACATTTAGCAGTAGAGAAGTCATATTTAGGATGACACATCCCATATACCACCCATGGGGTTGATAATAGTGGATGGGGTCTCACCTCCTTGTGATATCTCCTCTGTGGATTGTAACATTCACCCAAAGAGATCTCCTGTGTATTCATATAAATGCAAAGTAAGAGCTGATACACAGGGATGGATGTTAGAAGAACTGGACGAAGTCAGAATACACAGGGTCATACAGACATGCAGTCCTGGATATGCAAAACACACTACTTCAATATACACATTTTTACACATTTGAAGATGCCTCCTACTGGTCGCCCTTCATAGTAAATGGAAGCAAAATTTGAAGATTAAAAAGTAGCTAATCCAAGATAAAAACACAATTGTTAAAATGTTTTACCTTCCACGCATGCTAAGTTGACACCTTTACTCCCACTTTAAATATGGCGGTGCCTTGTGGAGGGCTTGTGACAGCCAGCCAAATGTAGGAACATACCATGGCACGTTCTTGCTGTATTTGACTCCAGATACTTTATTAAACACAATTTAAATATGGTCCAATCAAGTATTAAATCACCAAAATAGATGAATGACTCATGGAAATAAGTACGTTTCGGTTGACATGACCTTCATCAGTAAATGAGTCTGAAGAGCACCGTGTGTCTGCCAGGACTGGGACCACAGAGGTTCTGGCAGACACACAATGCTTCTCAGACTCATTTACTGATGAAGGTCACATCGACTGAACGCGCTACATATTTCCATGAGTCATTCATTTATTTTTTGTGATTTAATACTGGTTAGGACCATATTTAAATTTTCTGTAGATTCTTTATACATCACCTGCAAGAATCACCAGGGGCAGATTTATCATGAGGGAAATCTTTTAGTAAAACATTTTTATTTTTTTGAATAAAACACAATTATTTAGCTGCTAGAAGAAAATGTAAAATCCATGTATCTGTGTAATTACTGTGACTTGTTTCTTACTGAATTCCTTCCCCTTGAAGATGTAGCATTAAAAAATGTATAATACACAGAGTTATACATAATGTATAAAGGGACAAAGTCGAAGAGGCTTAGTATGCAAAGAACATGGCTTTGACATAAAAACCTATAATAAACAGGCACACAATACAGGGGGGCAGATACTGGGGTGCTGGCAGGTGTGTATGGGGGTGCAGATAAATAAATAAAAAATGTCTATCAATATATTCCAGAAGAATATACAGAATGCATACAGACAGGCCCATAGTAGACATACACTTTAAGATTTTTTTTATATTGTCCACTATTATCCATTAGAATTTATGTAAAAATTTCTTTCCATTCAATTACCATCCAGTAGTACCAGTATTACTAGCCGTATAGGTAGTTACTAGGACTGATGGTTTATTAATTGACATTACAGATTTCTGCTTTGGTATTACTCGTCTTAACCAAGTGTAGGTTACCGGGGCAAAAGGGGCAAATAGCACCCACTCCATTTAGGAACCAAATTCCCTCTCCCCAATAATAACTGTATAAAACATAACCTTTACTGATCACATTTAAAATAATAATTAAAATGTATTATGATTTAACAGCCTGTGAAAATAAAAAAAAATCCTCAGTAACACAACGGCTAGATGCTAAAAATTTCTTCTTCATGCAATAATAAATTTCCTGATATTCTCTTTGCTTGTGTTAGCAGAACACTAGAGAATAAATCCAATTTAATAGCGGAGCTAATTTAAATCCTGCTTGGATCACAGCTATACTTCTGATCTGATCCAAGTCATTTCTCCCTATTGTCCTCATCACTGCCACCTGCATGGGCATCACAGTATTGAAGGGGTTGAGCCCGGGTACCCCTGAGGGCGTCAGTTTATATTGTATTTTAGAGTACTCCTGAGAATGGCAGTGTGCATTGTACCCTTTAAGTACCCATAAGGATGCCAGTTTACAAGCTATTTCTTCTGACTTCCTTAGCCAAGCATGCATTTTTATTTCAATGGGGAGAGGTGAAATAAGCAGCTTTCCAGGACTCTTCTGGCATCAGGGCATATTGGAATCTAAGGCCCCTTTCACACGGGCAAGTTTTCCGCGCGGGTGCAATGCGTGAGATGGACGCATTGCACCCGCACTGAATCCGGACCCATTCATTTCTATGGGGCTGTGCACATGAGCGGTGATTTTCACGCATCACTTCTGCGTTGCGTGAAAATCGCAGCATGCTCTATAGTGTGCGTTTTTCACGCAACGCAGGCCCCATAAAAGTAAATGGGGCTGCGGGAAAATCGCAAGCATCCGCAAGCAAGTGCGGATGCGTTGCGATTTTCCCGCATGGTTGCTTAGCAACGGGACCCGATCTTTATTATTTTCCCTTATAACATGGTTACAAGTTAACTTTTATTATTTTTAACCCCTTCATCTTCATTTTACTATGCATTCTTTATTAAGAATGCTATTATTTTCCCTTATAACCATGTTATAAGGGAAAATAATAAATTCTCCAGAAGACCTGAAACCGGACTTCAGTGAAGAAGTCCGGCTTCGGGTCTGGGTACCAAACATGGCGATTTTTCTCACGCGCGTGCAAAACGCATTACAGACGTTTGCACCCGCGCGGGAAAATCGCGCATATTCCCGCAACGCACCCGCCTCTTATCCGGGCGTCAAACATGACGCCCGTGTGAAAGAGGCCTAACAAGTCCAGTTTCATAGAGACAAGTTCCCTACTTGAGACCCTGCTCCATTAGTCACGATGAGCCACCTAAATGGATGCTGATATTCTATTACGCTTAGCATATCTGGCTGGCCATAGCTTCCACCAGCATGATAATACTTTTTTTTTCATAAGGGGCATTAATTTATTTATTTTAGCACATCAAATTGGACAACTTATGTACAAACCTAAGGGCTGTCAGTCTGGGAGAAAGGCATATACAGTAAAAACACATTAAATTTATGTCATACATAATGATGAGTCTATAGACTCTCTATGAATGAGATGAAAGTGCAGATTCTGCTTTTTATCAATAGTCTTCTTTCTCCTCCATCTAACAATTTGGCCTGTTTAATACACCTGGACTTTCATGTGCTAAGTATTCAGCATCAGATGTGCACAGCGGAGATGTATTCATATAGACATACACAGAAATATCCAACACAGAGCGACTCACACCACATACAGGTAATACACACCGCATACAAGAGCCTGAGTCTGATATGTCATATGAATAGAGGCCGGAGAGCTGCAATCCATTCAGACAGGCAATATACACTGATATATACTACACACATCAATACAATAGAGGGGACAGGCAATAAACACTGATACATTTGCACCAGAGCTACTACACACAGGCAGACAATGCAGGGACAGGCAATACAACAGGGAGGGAATAGCCACAACAGTGAACTCTCTGCTGGGGGGGGGGAATTGTGAATATTAGAAAATCCTTGCACCGTGGGGTGTGGTGACCATACAAAGACAGCCATTATAATGGAAAAACTTCCGTTGGGGAGAGGTATATTGAGCACTTATGGTCGTCAGAGTAGCTTGGCATCACTCAACATACATTTACATGCTGTAAATCACAACAGTTTAATATCTGTCCCCCCAAATTCACCACCAATGTTACTGGTGCAGTGGGGATACACCTAGCTTGTGCCATTTATAATAATGGCGTTGTACTATGGGGCACCAGAGCTTAGGTGCACCTGCTACTATTGCACCCTACTGGCGTCGTACTACAGTCATGATAGATGAATCATCATGAAGTTGAAGGGTGTAGATCCAGCATCACTTATAATGCCATTCACAGATCTCAGATTTACTGTAAACACATCCCACGGTGCAAGAATCTTGTAATATTCACAATTGTCCCCTACTGAGAGTTTAGTGTTGTGCCTGTCCTCTCTGTATGGCTCTGTGCCTTGTTTTCTCCCCATGTATTGTCTGCCTGTGTGTAGTAGCTCTGGTGCATATGTATCAGTGTTTATTGACTGTCCCCTGTATTGTATTGACGTGTGCAGTAGCTCTGGTGCATACAGTATATATCAGTGTATATTGCCTGTCTGAGTGGATTGCAGCTCTCCGGCCTCTATTCATATGACATATCTCTGTGGGAAGTGTCCCTCTCAGGCTCTTGTATGCGGTGTGTATTACCTGTATGTGGTGTGAGTCGCTCTGTGTTGGATATTTCTGTGTATGTCTATATAAATACATCTCTGCTGTGCACATCTGATGCTGAATACTTAGCACATGAAAGTTCATCCGTATTAAACAGGCCAAATTGATAGATGGAGGAGAAAGAAGACTATTGATAGAAAGCGGAAGCTGCACTTTCATCTCAGTCATAGAGAGAGTCTATAGTTGTAGTGATGTGTACAGTAAAGACTCATCATTATGTATGACGTTAATTAATGTAGGTATTAATTGCAATATACATATTTTTAATAAACATTTCTCCTAGGCAGACTCCCCTACACAGATCAATAGATAGATATAAGATAGATTGAAAGACATGATATACTGCAAATAGACAGACAAATCAATATAGATGATAAAGTATATATGAGATAGATATTAGATAGACAAACAGATGTATAGATATTATAGAGAACAAGAAGATAGATAGATAGATAGATAGATAGATAGTTTACCATATATACATTGCCCTCAGGCAGTCCACTACTTCAAAAAGTGAGCAAGAACCAAGTTGAGAAGTCACCACAGCCAACAACTTGCTGTCTGTGCGAGCCGTGCTGCTGACGGAGGTTGCATGATTTAAAATGTTGAAGTCCTGGGCCTTCCTATGGAAAGATTTTGAAGCCTTTAGTTACGGTGACCTGTTTAGGGACTGTTGTGTTGTGAGTTGTGATTTTTCTATACTGGGCCTAATCCCTCATTTATACAGTGGTGCATTAAAGTAGTTAAGTCCGCTTGGACCCCCACTGATGGGGGAGCTTTGCCCTCCTTATGAGCTTAATAGGATGACGCTCCATTTTTCTCTTTGGCAGTGTGAAAGAGATGGTGAGTACAGTGCTTGCTGTACCGCTATCTGGCGGTCAGAAAGAGATGAACCAAGTGGCAGTATGCATGCTTGACTGACACTCTTTTAATGCATGGGGACACAGGATGCCCATTCTCATCATCAGTGTGGACTTAGAGATCAGACCCCCATAAACACTTGTCCACTATCCAGTGACTAGGAGATAACTTTAAATCTTAGGACAACCCCTTAAGCAAATAGTGGTGCTCAATGCTCCCAGGGCTAGTGGTGTTTTTTTCCATGTTGCTTTCCTTTTGTATGCATCATTAAACTCGGGGGCACTCAAATAAATTTGGCATTGGGGCCAAGGGACATCAAGTTATGCCTCTAGATGATTGCCAATGACTCTTCCAACCAATAAAAACATATCATTCACAAATTTTTACTGCTAATATTGTGTATATATATTTTTTTTTACGTCATAAAAGGCATGTCACTGTGGAAAGGGTCTAACACTGGAAAGCCACCATTGTAAAAAAAAAAAAAATAGGGATCTGGCGCCCTTTTCTATGTAATAATGACTATGTCAATATGATCATCTTTGAAATCATTGGAGTTTTAGAAACTTATGAGCAACTGTTAGTGTGTGTGGACCCACGTGTGTCACCTGAGCAGATTTTGCTTGGGGCTACTCCTAATGGCATTGTCAAAGTTCTCCCCCTGGATTTCAGCCAAAAACCACTGACCGATTGGACCCACGAGACACCGATGTGGAGCACCAAGGCATCAGGCGAAACTGTATTCAGGGATGGGCCGAGGTCAAGAAGAGCATGTTCAATCCGAAAAACAGTCCGAGGTCAGGGCAAAGGTTTCACCTGTCCATCATTGAGCGAGCTGGGTCAACTTTGTCAGTGGCTTGTCTCCTGGGCATTGAAATTCGACATGCCCGATCCTTTATTTCTCCAATGTCAGCTATTGAAAGAAAGTTGGCACACTTCCATCCACCTAAGAAAGTTGATGAGGCCCTCTGAAATCAACAGGTATGGCTGACTTTACTCTCTACATCAACTGTTCCATATGCCCCCCAACAAAAATAACCACATTATCAACCTGGGTGTTATTTTGTGAGAAGAATAGGTCACCTCTACTGATAAAACAAGGAAAGATTTCTAAAAGTAGTGTAATAAGTAAATAGCTCACTCCTTTGCAAATCCGGAAAGGTGCTCTAGCCTCTACTGACTCATCCTTTCAGAAATATGCATCCAATTACATTTATCTTGAGACTGGCACTCAGCCATGTAGGGAGATAACACAAATTATATAGAATTGCTAATAAACAATGAAATCACACCCCCCAAAAAATTAAAAATTTGTCCTCAGATGATAGACTAGCTAAAAAGAATCTTGAAGAATCAATTAGATGAAAACAATGTCTCTTAAAAGTTCATCAATAGTCTAGAATTCATCATATTACCATAAAAAATTCATACAAAAATCCATAGGTACTATCCAAAATGTTCACAGTCCAGAATGTCTGTAAATTCAATATATTATATCCCCCAGAGTTTCATCTGTGTTGGGTCTGATAAAATGGATCTTAAATGTCCTCAAATGATGTGCTAATATATTCAGGAGGAGTCCCAGATGACATATGAACAGGGATAATGAGTCGTCAGGATCCTAATATATTGAATGCCGCTGGGTTGCCAAGTCATATTACACACTTCAAATCATTTACAGGTACCTGTTATTTCTTCTTCCCTCGTGTCTATGGCTGTGATGGGAAAGAAATTATACGGTCTTACCCTTAGATGTTGTGAAATCACCTTCTGGTGTATCTTCTGCCGACTGCAATCTCGGCGTTTACTCTGGGCAGCCGTGCGCCTGCATCCACGTTATTCAGCAGTCCTGGATCAGACACGTGGGTCGGGGCCGGCGTTCGCAGGAAAGGAGATGAGGGGAGATAACTGTAAGGTGTCTTCTATTTGTTTTGGAGCACTCCAGAAGTATTATTCGTAGTTTTCTCCGATCATTTGACTCCGATGCGGTATGGGGGTATGACTTAGTTCACAAAACACGTTTCGGCCACTGATGAAGGGGAAAGCAATCCCCGAAACGCATTTGGTGAACTAAGTCATACCCCCATACCGCATCGGAGTCAAATGATCGGAGAAAACTACGAATAATACTTCTGGAGTGCTCCAAAATAAATAGAAGACACCTTACAGTTATCTCCCCTCATCTCCTTTCCCACGAACGCCGGCCCCGACCCACATGTCTGATCCAGGACTGCTGAATAATGTGGATGAGGGCGTGCGGCTGCCGCGGCTGCTCAGAGTGAATGCCGAGATTGCAGTCGGCAGAAGATACACAAGGAGGTGAATTCACAACGTCTACGGGTAGGACCGTATAATCTCTTTCCCATCACATCCATAGACATGAGGGAAGAAGAAATAACAGGTACCTGTAAATGATTTGAAGTGTGTAATATGACTTGGCAACCCAGCGGCATTTAATATATTGGGATCCTGGCGACTTAGTATCCCTGTTTATATGTCATCTGGGACTCCTCCTGAATATATTAGGACATCATTTGGGAACATTTAAGATCCATATTATCAGACCCAACACAGAGGAAACTCTGGGGGATACAATATATTGAATTTACAGACATTCTGGACTGTGCACATTTTGGATAGTACCTATGGATTTTTGTATGGATTTTTTATGGTAATATGATGAATTCTAGACTATTGATGAACTTTTAAGAGACATTGTTTTCATCTAATTAGGATTCTTTTTAGCTAGTCCATCATCTAAGGACTAATTTTTTATTTTTTTGGGGGTGTGATTTCATGCATTTACAAATATTTTTTATATATATCAATAAACATTGTTTATTAGCAATTCATATATAATTTGTGTTATCTCCCTACACGGCTGAGTGCCAGTCTCAAGATAAATGTAAAAGGAAAGATTTCATTAATATGATCAATTCACAGATCACATATTTACTGTAAACATGTCCCATGGTGCAAGGATTTAGTATTATTCACAATTCCCCCCTACTGAGAGTTTAGTATTGTATCCCTACCTATCCTGTATATTGTGTGGCTGTGCGCATTGTATTGTCCCCCTGTATTGTATTGATGTGTGTAGTAGCTCTGGTGTATACAGTATATATCAGTGTATATTGCCTGTCTGAGTGGATTGCAGCTCTCTGGCCTCTATTCATATGACATATCAAGCTCTTGTATGCGGTGTGTATTACCTGTATGTGGTGTGAGTCGCCCTGTGTTGGATATTTCTGTGTACGTCTATATGAATACATCTCTGCTGTGCACATCTGATGCTGAACACTTAGCATATGAAAGGTCAGGTGTATTAAACAGGCCAAATTGTTAGATGGAGGAGAAAGAAGACTATTGATAGAAAATTTATTTGTACCTTATACACTTTTCTATGAGACTTTTCCTAACAGAGCAAATTTACAGTTAAATAGCAGGTTGGTACTACACTCCATTAATATCATATAACCACAGGGTCCATTCACTTTGTGCAGATTTTGTTTCATATTCTAGTGTAGTGATTAGATTCCCATAGAGAATAAACAGCTGGTCACTCACCATTCCATTGCTCCAAGTTTATTCATATTGATTCAGGTTAAGACAGAGATATTGCAGCAATCGGACAATAGCATCCCCAAAGATATCACACAGCCAGACAAATAGATCATAGATAGATCCGTATATAGATGATACATATATATTAGATACATGATACAGATGAATATTTCGGGGTCATTTATTAATCTGAAATACGCTCAAATTAGGCGTATTTCAGGCTCAGATGGCGGCGCAACCAACTCCCTGCAACTTTTCCCCGCTCACGCCAGGTCTAAAATTGTGGGCATGGGTGGGGAAGGGGATGAGCCTGCAGGCCCATCTCATTCATCATTTTCTATGCCTGTTTTAGGTGTAAAAAAATTGTCTAAATGTAAGACAGCAAGGAAGCCGTCTTACATTTAGAACTGGCGCAGCATACGACAAAGTTATGGAAAGGCCTGCGCCTCTTCATCACCCCGGCAGATCCTCCACCACCTATGGGCCTTTATTAAGACCGGCATCTAAAACGCCAGTCTTAATAAATGTGCCCCTTTATTTTCAGATATAGACCAAATATACTCATCATCAACAATAGTGGCTCCTGATAGAGGTCCTGTAGGTATTGGGGAATCCATAAAACTATTAGGTTTTATGTAAATACTATTGAATATCATTTTAGAGTTACAGAGGAAGGGGCTCTGTGAGATATGGGATAACAAGGGGCCCGTATACTGTATGGATAGAAAGATAAATACCAGACGGGAACAAGCAAGGAAGCTAATGGCGCCCCACACCATGACACATTGTGTTAGTCCTGTGTGTCTCCTCACTATGCATAATGCGGACTTGTTTATCGCTAAAGTCCTTCCCTTTAAAGATGTAGTATTAAAGGACTCACAGTGTTTGGGCACACAAATGTGTAAGTAAAGAACAGCTGCCTATAAACCTATTTCAGAAGAATATACAGAAGGCATACAGGTACACAATAGATATACACATTTAAGATTTTATCATACTGCCCCCTACTGTTCACTGTTAGCCATTAGACTTTATAGTGTAAAATATGATTTCTATAAAGTAGTAAGGCAGCATGGTGGCTCAGTCGTTAGCCCAGTATAGCTTATTGAGGCTACATGACAGCATGGGGCATAGAGGCAAATGGAAACATTAGCTTACATTTAGGGGATCTCCTTCTCAGTCTTCACCAAGTTCATTCAGCTATAAATTCCTTCCTGGCGACTTAGCTCCTTATTTCTGTAGCTTCACCCCATTATAAGAGGGAGAACAACTAAACCAACAGAATCCCTGGATTTGTCACATGAGATACAAATGGTGGCTGACCCCACTGACTATAATGTAGTCTGTCCGGTTTCCATCATGGAACCTGTGATGGAGGCCTCTAATGGAGACACTGATGTGAACTCAGCCTTATTATTTCGTTGTAGCACCATAATGTAGGCCTTAGTGTTATTTGGGTATTGAATGGCAGCATTATTCAGTTAGTGTGGTGGAGTTTAGTTATATGTATTAGGATATTTTTTAGGCGGTTTACATTACTTGGACACTAAGTAGCTCTGTTATTTGGGCCCTGTATAGTTGTATGGTACTATTATGTAAGCACTATTACATGGGTACTCTGGACACTATTATACCTTGATGTGTATTACTAATGCTAGCCATAAACAATAGGTAAACGACGCCTCAAAAAACTTACATGCTCAACTCAGATCAGTTCAGCCGCCATTGATATAAAGCTGCCATACTCTTCAGATCGTGGTCAGCTGAACATTTCATTTCTCCAATTATATAAACCCAAAGTGCAGGTTTATGTGAATGGGAAGGAGGAAATAAGTGGCTGCCAGGGATCTCTGGCAGCAGCTTATTTCTTCTCAAGGGAACAAAGGATTGGGCATATTGATATTCAATATGTCCAATCTTAATTTCCTCAAAGTCTGCTGTCAAAGGAGAATTGGAAGCCGCCCATGTTTCTCACATGGGATCTGAGATCTTATGCACAATTTTTTAATTTACAGATGAATGCCTGGGCTGAGTTGAACACGCAAACTTCCGCCATTAGTATAAAATAACACAATACATTCCATATAATTCAGTTTTACAAAACATTTATTTAAAGATTTTAACTGCATATATTATCATCACAAAGGTGCAAAATAAGCAAATTCGATTAACATAACTTTACTTTTCATAGAAAAGGACATTTCATCTCAGCACTATTACCAAGATTTGTCTTTGCCAGTGAACACAACATACATAACGTTATGTGGATGACACACTGGAGTTTGGAGATTCTGTCCTTCATAGAAGGTAATCTCCCACCCACAAACACACATATAAGGGTAAGCCCATTGTTTATGGGAAAGTATGGGGACCATCTTGGGCTGAAAGCAATGAGCCAGATGCTGTGGCTTTAAATGCACATGGGAAATATATTGGGGAATAATCCTAATATTGTACCAGGGGGCTATCTACAAGGGTTTCTTCACTTTTAGTGTTCTAAGGTCACACAGGTGGGTGTTATTGAGCCTAGTTCACCCTTGTTATGTGGCCATTTCAGATGTATATGTTGTTTTTTTAATAGGATATAGTAAAATAAGTTATAGAGGCCACTCTGTATCTGTATGTTCAACAGCAGTGGTCTGCAACATGTGGGTCCACGTTGGGAATTATGATTGGACAACTCTGGAAACTCAGGTTACAGACCACTGGTAAAAGGAAGGCTATGCTCGGTCCATCAAAGAATCTTAAGGCTCTCTTTTCATATAAAACTGTACATGTAAAAATAATTCTATCCTAGGAATGTATAAAAAATAAAGTCTTAAATATAATAAATATCTACTTTTCTGGTCCAAGTCCTGTTATTACTTGATCCTTATATCGGAGTCCATATATAAGCTGGGTCATCACCAGGGTCTCCATAGGTCAGCAGGGCTGTAGTCCTGGGAACCTTGCTTGATGATTCCCTGGTTGAAAGACCTCAGGGAATGGCATACGCTTTCATTTGCAGATCTGCATTTCTGGGGGTCCATCCAGAAGCCAATCTGTGCTGCTAGTTGTCTGCCTTGGGTCACAAATTCTGCATCCTTCATAGACGAAGGGGAGGCTTGTTTGTATGGTGCCACCTCTAGAAATGAACAAAAATACCATACGTTAGCATAATTGACTTTGGGCAATACAATAATGCCATCACATGCTCGTTTATAGGCTATATACAGTACTATCTCCAGCATACCATAGGCCAGTTGCAAAATATGTACGAGAGCCCCCCCCAACTGTCTTGTGCTGTTATACTATATAGTAGACAGGGCCCATCAAGCACCCTTTATAGTTACATCCCTGGCTATCACTCATATTTACAAGTCTAAAAGGTGTATACCCTTATTATCCAATAGAGACAAGCCAAAACTACAAGCCTCAGCAACTCTTTACAATGACCCACTGAATATAATTGAAATAACCACTCACTACAATTTTATAAAAAAAAAACTAAAAAAATATGAATCTTCTTTTTAACTAATTTTGTAGGTCCAATGGTGGACCTAGCAGGTATAATTTGTCTCTTCCAGGTAATGAATTTGGTGAACTCATGAGCAAACCAGGTTCTTGTGAGTATCAAATGACTGGAAGCATTGTATAGCTGGAGAGCTGAGGACAAGATCACTCACCTTTGGTTGCATGGTGGAGCTGTTGTCTCAGGAAGGTGACCGTCATCTCCAGGATATCGGCTTTCTCAGGTTTGGAGGGGAGCTGATGTTTCTGGAACTCCTTATCCAGTAAGATGCGCAGCTGCTCAATGCTGCTATTAATCCGGTCTCTCCTCATCTTCTCGATCACCGGCTTTCTCAGCTATAGAAAACAAAAATATATCTTTAATCCCATGCTCCAGTATCCAGGTCTATGAATGAGACCTAAAGCAAAAAGTCATTATCCTACGTGTGTTTAAATCTACTGGGTAATCTATATTCATATGGTGGGTCCCCTACAAATGCTGGAAGTTTCCGAATATTCATCTGTTTTGGGGCTTGCTTTGCTTGCCGCACTGGGAATTTGTCCTGACCTAATAGAGTGGGTTCAGATGGTAGGACTCACTTCTATCAGTAAAGACATGCCCTAAAGGACAGACAGCTTCAATGCATTCACTACTACACACCCATAAAGTTTCACAAACTAATTACTGATATTTAGCAACTTACAAATTCAAAAAATAAGTAAAACTCTTATACGCCAGAAATGAGTCAAAAGAATTGACAATACAAGCAAAGACAAATATAATGTATTTCAAAAATATCAGTTACAAATCCAAAAAATAAGTTTTATATCTCAAAAATAGGTAAAAACAATTGCTAATACGAAAAAGTCTAATATTATATATTTCAAAAAAATAAATCAAAGGATTCCAAATCCCAAAAAGTAAAAAATTACAAATCCCATTAAAAATTTAAAAATTCTAAAACCCATAAAAAAGTCCAAAGAAATAAAATAAAAATAAAGCTAAAAAAAAGTGTAATTTCTGATACTACATAGTCCAACCTTTTACCTTGCGAATGTCTTTGCCCGAGTTACTCTCAGAGTCTTCCATCTTATTATTAGGAGCCATGTAAGATCCAAGAGTAAAGTCCTTGCTCTGGTGGGTCAGGCAGTGAATGTCTGGGTGGGAATGGCTGAAGCTTCCCTTTATACCCACCTATTTGCATAACAGAGTGTGAAGTTTTCCCTCTTTAGAGGTTCCCACAGTCTGTAGCCAATGGTCGATCAGGCCCAGACAATAGAAGTGTGTTAGGAGGCACAGCATCTGGAGCTGGCCATAAAATTAGAGGAAGAGAAGTGTGGGAGAGTCTGGTAACACTAGGACTTGCTGCAATTGATCTCCTAGCTTCTTCCTCTGGCAGCTGTTAGCAAAACATTGAGTTTTTTTGAGCTCATTAAAAGTTCATATTATCCTCCTGGCACATGACAGGTCATAAAGATACTGCATGTGTGATCACAATTCATGTAGCCAGACGTCAAGTACCATTGTACTACAAGTTATAAGGCACATGTCCCTCCTAGCCAGGAGACAATCCTTGTATCAGCACTTTATGTTCATTCTTTTCAATATATAATCAGCATAATCTTAGGCCTCATGCACACGACCGTATGTGTTTTGTGGTCTGCAAAACATGGAAGCTGCTCCGCGTTCCGTTCCGCAATTTGCGGAACGGAACGCGGCCCATTGTAGAAATGCCTATTCTTGTCCGCAAAACGGACAAGAATAGGACATGTTCTATTATTTTTTTGCTGGGCCACGGCACGGAGCAACGAATGCGGACAGCATCTTTTGCAGCCCCATTGAAGTGAATGGGTCCGCGCCCGAGCTGCAAAATATGCGGCTCGGACGCGGACCAAAACAACGGTTGTGTGCATGAGGCCTTAATGTAGATAATTAAAACAATTATTATAGATTTTTTGCCATTTTACTTATATTGCAATAATTAATAAAACCGTTGATATCAGCTCTTACCATTTCAAAGAAGCCAGATAAAAAGACAACATTTTAATAAATTGCACATGGTAGGTGGGAGGCACTGTTTTTAGGTATTGCATTGTGGCTAAGGAACTTCAAGTTAATGCAGTACTAACATACTAAAGTCAATTTAGAGGGATGCCAGATGACGGGGTCCATTCACACGTCCGTCATTTGGGTCCGCATCCATTCCGCAATTTGCGGACCCCTTTACTTTTAATGGGGCTGGAACAGATGGAGATCCGCATTTTCGGGATCCGCATCTGTTTTTTTGGGATCTGCATCCGTTTTTTCGGGATCCGTTTTTTCAGGATCTGCAATTCCGTTCCTGAAAAAAATAGAACATGTCCTATTCTTGTCTGCAATTGCGGACAAGAAAAGGCATTTTCTATTATAGTGCTGGCGATGTGCGGATCCGCAAAACACTTACGGATGTGTGAATGGATCCTTACTGTGTACGTTTTTGGATATAGTATAATTATATTTTGAATCATGGAAGAGTTAGTATTTAGAATCATGGAAGAGTTAGGCCCCTTTCACACGGGCGAGTTTTCCGCGCGGGTGCAATGCGTGAGGTGGACGCATTGCACCCGCACTGAATCCGGACCCATTCATTTCTATGGGGTTGTGCACATGAGCGGTGATTTTCACGCATCACTTCTGCGTTGCATGGAAATCGCAGCATGCTCCAGTTTCTGCGTTTTTCACGCAACGCAGGCCCCATAGAAGTGAATGGGGCTGCGGAAAAATCGCAAGCATCCGCAAGCAAGTGCGGATGCAGTGCGATTTTCCCGCATGGTTGCTAAGAGACGGGACCCGATCTTCATTATTTTCCCTTATAACATGGTTTAAGGGAAAATAATAGCATTCTCAATAAAGAATGCTTTGTAGAATGTGGATTAAGGGGTTAAAAATAAAAAACGTAACTCACCTTATCCACTTGATCGCGTAGTTGGCGATCTCTCTTCAAGCATTAGCTTTAGTCTAAAGGACCTGTGATGACGTCACATCACATGGTCCAATCACATGGTCCATCACATAGGGCCTTAACAGGTTTAGTACCGAGGGAAAGGTTCCAGACGGGGTCGCCCTTCTAAGAACGAGTGCCCTGTGGTTAGGCTGCTATTCTTTATTAGCGGTAGGGCCAACTATCCGCCATAGGGTTACCATAGGGCTAGCTTAGACCTCGTACTGCTCCCTTTCCTAACTTCCTCTCCAAGTCCACATGGGAGGAGCAATGCTGGTTCTACTGGCCATATCCGAGACTAGGACAACGGTGCGGTAGGACACTGGTTTAATTTGGTGCCGCCGCGCACTCTTTCACTATATCATTGCCATATAAATTGTGGTCTACGAATATTTATGTTTTGTATTTGTTATATCTATTCTATTTTGGGGCCTATCATTTTAACACTTACACTATTAAAGGTTATATTTTATTTCTTTTTTAGCATAGATTCATTTAGAACTCTTGCTGATTTGTCTTGTTTTAGGGAATGAATTTCCCACAGAAAACTTACAAAAAGGCCTTTGATGTTTCCCTGGTCTTTGATGGGGAAGAGACCTAAACCTCACCCTGATCCTCCTCCCCCATCACCTATCAGTCCTTGACACAAGAGTGCCACATCTCACAAACCTTTGTAAAACATGCTCTTATCTAGGGGTATCACTGGTAGGCAGGATTTTCCCAGACAGGCTTTTTTTTTTTTACAGCATTTTTCATGTGAGTTCTCAGAATATAGTATTTCCATAATCTAGCTTTAAATTAGCCGAATATGTGATTTGCTGCAGGGAATCAGTATCTTTGAATACTTGTTATATTAATAAGTTTATTCACTAAAACCATTTGGTGATATTGTAACTAAGTGTACCTGTACTTTAAAAAATTTTTTTTTTTAAATGTCCTAAAAGTACAGGTACCCTTTAAATACGTAAAGCTGATACCTAATGACTAATTTATGGTGTAGCATTGGGAATAGAAAGTAATGGATGACTCCAGGTATACTTACAGTATCATCTATATCTGAACTGATTAGAATGTAGAGTTGGAATTAATGTTGTCATTGGTAAAATAATATTATTTGGTAGCCATTGAAAGGATAGGGGTGCATGGTGACTTAGGGGTCTGAAGGTACCTCTGCCATGTAAGAAACACCAGTATTATAAACAGGGTGGATTTGATTTAAATCACTAGTCAGTAAGGCTTGATTTAAATCATAGTTTCCTACATAAAGACTAATTCTTGCTGGTATCACTTATAATATGCAAGTAGATGAAGATTATTAGAATAACAACTTTTCATACTAGTTTTTTTATACCCAGTTTAATAGGTAATCATTCATATTTTGAAAACTTTTCTGTTGTACTTAGGAAGGAGAAAAAATATTTAGGGAGATTTATCAAAACTGGTGTAAAGTAGAACTGGCTTAGTTGTCCATAGCAACCAATCAGATTCCACCTTTCATTTTACAAAGGAGCTCTGAAAACTAATAGGTAGAATCTGGTTGGTTGCTATGGGCAACTAAGCCAGTTCGACTTTACACCAGTTTTGATAAATCTCCCCCATTGTTTCTATTCTATTCACTGAACTTCTTTAGACTTAGCACTGAAGGGGTTGATTCCATATTCATAGGTTTGTAGAAGTTAGGATTAAGGTCTTTTCCTCACTCTGTTCATGTTATAACATTTTTGCTGTGAAGAAGAGGCTGTGATCTCTGCTGAGTCAAATTCAGCTTTGAGAACTGCAAAAGTAAACCAAGCATCTGTGATAATATCTTGTAGGCAGAGAAACTGCCCAATAATCTTACGAAAAACTCTGGAAGAGACTGACATTGTGAATGGATTAATGGAATTTATTTACCCAAAAAATTAAACATATACAGCCTTATTCTACATAATTAAAAAACGAATCTTTATTTCATGATGGAATAACCTTTAGATGGTAATATATTTTTCTTAAAAAGCGGTTTATATAAAAAAAATCCGATTTAAATAAAAAAAAATCCGATTTAAATAAAAAAAATCAGATTTAAATAAAAAATAATCAGATTTGTTTTTATAAAAAAAAAATAAAATCTTAGATTTTTATCCATCCTGATTATAAATGAAATGACACGTGCTAAGGGTACTTTCACACTAGCGGCAAGGAACGCCGGCAGGCTGTTTCGGCGGGTGAACAGCCTGCCGGATCCGTGCTGCCGCTAGTGCACGCGTGCCCCTGGACTACTGCTCCAGCTTCATTGACTATAATGGGGGCGGGCAGGATTTCCGGTGGCAGCATGGCAAACCTGCCGACAGGCATCCGGAATAAAACTATGACATGTCGTACTTTTATTCCAGGCGCATCTCGGCATGTTTGCTGTGCTGCCACAGTCCCCACCCCGTCCCCATAATACTTAATAGGGCCGGAGTGGTAGTCCGGGGGCACGCATACACTAGCAGCATCACCGATCCGACAGGCTGTTCACCCGCCGGAACAGCCTGCCGGACTTCCTTGCCGCTATCGTGAAACTAGCCTAAGTGGAGGACAGTTTTTACATTGGGGACCATGAACTTCACCTTACTTTTTTGGTCTCTACTCAGTGGAGAAAGCTATTTTATCGACTGGACCAACATTTACAAAAATGAAACCTATCAATTCTCTATGAACCTGTGATCTTACATCTCAATATTGTAACTTACTAGATTTCATTGACATTATGGTGACCCCCCAAGTTCACTTTAAAGGGGTCTTAGACTACAAAAACTGAGGCAGAAACTTTTACAAAAATGTCCCTGACGACATTCTGGACTCACTAGACCATTTCTCTATAGTGTAAGACTCCTTTCAGTAAGGCCGTTGGATGTTTTACAGTAAGCAAATTGTGGATCCGCAAAACACTGATACCGGCCATGTGCGTTGTGCATTTTGCAGAACAGAAGGGCTGGCCCCTAATAGAACAGTCCTATTCTTGTTCATAGTGCGGACAATAACAGGACATGTTCTTTGCAGAATGGCCATGCGGACACGCAAATAAAAAAGGAACAGATACGGAAAAAAATACGTTCGTGTGCATGAGCCCTAACAGTGTTCATTAAAATGTTTTCTGCAGTTGTAATACCACATAATTACCTATAGGGGTCAGTAAAGCTTTTTAATCTAGATCAAGCTATAGGATACAAGTAGATCAAACTGCCACTATGATACCAGACTATAGGAATGTTGTTCATTTGACAAAGTTAGAATCAGTTTAATTACATGACCACTACTTTATAAAATGACTCTCGTTTTATTTAACCTTTTAAGGACACAGGACGTACCAGTACGTCCTGTCCCTAAAAATAGCGCTCGCTCCTGCTTCATGCGGGTGTCTGCATGGTTCTTGTAGCAGACACCCGCGGCTAATGTCCGCGACCCATAGCAATGCCGATCGTGGACATTTAACCCCTCAGATGCCGTGGTCAATCCTGACCACGGCATCTGAGTGCGCACAGACCGAAAGTTTTACTTTCGGTTTGCGCTCCGGCTCCCCTGTGTGGCGATCGGAGGAGCCAGAGCGCGCCTGTAGTAGCCTGGGTTTCTATGAATGAAACCCAGGCTGCTCTGTAGTATTTCCTATGGAGCCTTGCCTGTAATAGGCTTCATAGGAAATATACGATTTTTTCATACATTCCAATGCTATTGCATTGAAATGTATGATAATCGCAATCAAATGATTGTAAGTTATAGTTCCCTATGGGAACTATATAAAAGTGTAAAAAAAAAAAGTTTTAAAAATAAATAAAAAAAACATAAAAGTTTAAATCACCCCCCTTTTGCTAAAATAAAAATAAAAAAAATAAAAAAATTAAAAAAATACACATTTGTCGCAATGTGCGAAAACGCCCATACTATAAAAATATAAAAAAATATTCCCCATACGTCAAACAGCAAAACGGAAAAAAGCGTCCAAATGGTGGATTCGCCATTTTTGGTCGCTTCATTTCCACAAATAAATACATAAAAGTTGATCAAAAAGTCATACACACCCAGAATGGTATCAATAAAAAGATAAGATTATGATGCAAAAAATGAGCCCCAATACAGCTCTGTACATATAATTACAAAAAAGTTATAGGGGTCAAAACATGGTGACAAAAAAGTAAAACTGATTTTTCCCGCTTTTGAATTTTTTCCCACTATCAAAACGCAAGAAAACCTATACATATAGGGTATCGCCGGATTCGTACTGACCTGTAGAGTAAAAGTAACTGGTCAGTTTTATCGCACATCGAACGTCAGAATTGAAAAACCCGCAAAACTGTGGTGGAATTGCTTTTTTTTTGCAATTTCACCCCATTTAGAATTTTTTTCCCACTTCCCACTACATTGTATGCAATATTAAATGGTGTTGTTGGAAAGTACAACTTGTCCCACAAAAAACAAGCCCTCATATGGCTATGTGAACCGAAAAATAAAAAAGTTATGGCTCTGGGAAGGCAGGGAGCGCAAAACAAAAACTCAAAAAATAAAAAAACCTCCGATCATTAAGGGGACTATGGGGACATAATCATTGCTTTTTAATATCTTCTATGAAATCTTACTGTCATGTCTGATGACCTTTTCTAAATCTAGAAATAATTCCAGCTCCTGGTTTGGTAGGTTTCAGTGGCAATCAAATAAGAAGAAAAGCCAAAGTGATGGGTAATATACTAATATGTATAAAATAATGAAAATGTTATAAGTTGATTTACAAATTTAGACAACTATATAACTACTATATCCAAAGGGAAACATTTCCATTAGGCTACTTTCAGACTTGCCTTTTTTTGCGGATTCATCATGGACGGATCCGTTCAGATAATACGGCCGTCTGCATCCGTTCAAAACCGATCCGTTTGTATTATCTGTAACATAGCCAAGATGGATCCGTCTTGAACACTATTGAAAGTCAATAGAAGACGGATCCGTTTTCTATTGTGCCAGATTGTGTTAGTGAAAACAATTGTCTCAGTTTCATCAGATGGACACCAAAACGCTGCAAGAAACTTAGTAACAGACACAGCAATACCCTAAAAAAAGTTATGTCTCTGCACGACTTAAGCAAGGACATACTATCCCCTGTAAGACAGCTGGGGGTAGCATTCTTCTTGAATGTAAGGAAGTGTGCCTCTTCACACCTCTATGTCCTCCTTCACTTCCAAGTTCTGCTCATTGAGAATGTCGACCATTGCCATCACACTCATTGTTATGAGAAACTCCACAGGGAATCCAGGCACAGGATCCCATGAGAAAAACCAACAACTGCCGAGGTCCTGAAAAAGAAAAGCAAAAGAAGGAACAAAAATCAAGGGTTAATTTTTTCTCATCAGATATTGATATGACTGAAGCCCCTACAGATACATCTGATTCAGGCAGTTGTTCATACAACCCAAACCTGCACTCCGATAGATCAAATAAAACAGGAAAGCAATGTAAAAACTAACAAGGTAGGGCAGGTCCCGGTCAAATCCACGGAAGTATACCACACGAGCAAGCAAAAGCACCAATTACATGGAAATGACAAGGAAAAGAATGACCCGGACATTACTGTGTTAAATCTGAGAGTATTAAATAAAGGTTTAAATTATGCTCCATCTGCTCAGTTCACTTTATATTCTGCAATGTTGGACATTAATCAGTTTATGTGCTTATTGACAGTGAAAAAACATTTTTTCCATGAATCTGATTGGGAACAGGAAGGTGGTGTAAATGGGTGAAATCATGCCCAGGATAATAGAACTAATGAATTTGCTGGTTTCAAATTTCAGGAGCAATTGTCACTGTTGTCGTTAGAATCTCTTTCTAATTCGGATTCTTGTTCTCCCTGCATCGACTATGAGGAAACTAAATCTATTCCAAACCCTTATTTTTATCCAGGTCCACAGTTATGGATGAGCTTCAGATGCTGATTGAGAAACAGTTACAAATATTGTATAATAAGCAAAAGAATCTAAAGACAAATTGAAAAATTCCTAAATACACAGCCTTAAAACAACTAGGTGACAATTCCAATATCACTATTAGATCCTCCGACAAGGCGGGGGGGGGGAGGGGGGATTGGGTCCATAGTGATACTGGACAGCGGGCTTTATGAAAAACAATATGCTACCTGATCCATCAGTCTGTAGAAGGTTACATTCCAATCCTACTGATCCTACCAGATCCTAGTGCCACTTTTAGAACTGATATAAGAGGGGAAAGCACTAGGCATTTTTCTTCAGAAAAATGGGGAGAATACTTTATTAACCCCCACCGATCATTTCCATTTTCCATGCATTACCAAAAGCACACAAAAACATTTTCCCCTCACCTTTCGGTCCCATCATAGCTGGGATCAGCAACTTAATGGAACGATTATGCCAGTGGCTGGACTCCCAACTACATCCCGGGGTTTTTAGAGCACCAGGTTTTCTAAAGGACTCACAAGATGTCCTGAGAATTATGGATAATGTAATGTGGGAGGGGAGTTATACATGGGCAACTTGCGGAAGATATATCGATGACGTCCTCCTCATTTGGAAGGGGGGGGGGGGGGCCATCGAGTATCCCACACTTTGTTTCTTATTTGAATAGCAATGATATAAATCTCTGTTTTACATTCAGCACACATCCACACGACAAGAGGATTTTTTGGACATACATTTATATGGAGATATAGAGAATACCAAAATACTAACCAGCCTGTGTAGAAAACCCATTACAGGTAATTCCCTTTTACATGCCCAAAGCTGTCACCCGAAACATGTTACCCAAAATTTGCCAAAAGGAGAGTTTATCAGAGCTAAAAGGTCATGTAGTGAAACAAGTAACTATGAGCAGGAATGCGATAGAATCAGAATGAGATTAAGGAATTCGGGTACATACCACTAACCATCAAGACAGCAAAAGAAATAATAGAAAAACTAGACAACAATATCTGTATAATACACAAAAGAAAAAGAGGGAGCAGTTTAAAGGGATCACCTTTAGCACAAGATACAAAAGTACAACAAGATTATACAATTCATTCTAAAATATCTACCTATTCTGAAGAGGGATAATGATCTCAGAAGTATTCTAAGTCATGGTTGTAGGTACGTGGCTAATTGTTCAAAAACCATAGGTAATATGATAGCACCAAGTATGTTCCCAAAAATAATAAAACAGAGAAGAATATGTGGCTCTGTACTAAAGGATCATATGCATGCAGGAGTTTCAGATGTTTTTGATTTCACAAATTTTAGACATTTCTGGTTGTTATGGGTCTTGTCCACTGATTTCTTATCCTGACTAAACTGTTTGCAGCTATTGTAACTTCCATCCATTCATGATGTGCTTTGCTACTTTGATCATCCCCTTCGGGGGAGGTGACCCTATGGGCAAACATGGTATAAAGGTGTATTCAGACTGAGTATGTATGCCATGTGAGCAAGAATGTTTTGTTGCATTAGAAACTCTTAGCATTTTATGTATTTTTTTGTATTATTTATAGTTTTAAAGTGCAGGGGTCATTGTACAAGGAAAGAATAGATACACTATATTGTGAATGGTGGATCCTGTCTTATCACAGAGGTGATATCATTACAGGCAGGATTAGAATGACAGATAAGCAGATAACTGCTGTAAAGTGACCTGTACAGACCAATAAATGGCGTCTATTATTAGGCCTAGTGGCCAGCGCAAAAACTACAGGATTTTAGGGTTTTTGTTTAAATATAGATATTGACATGACAAATGAGAAACATCAAATTATTTAAAAATATGTTAAACATAAAAACGCAATTTAACCAATAGGCCATTTTTTGATGACACATCCCCTTTAATGGTAAACTGGTATATCAATGTTAAAATGTTAGGGGCTGAGACTGGGTCAAAGCCATCTTAGGCACATAAAATAGGGTAGATATTAATGGAATGGTTTTCCTGACCTTACAGCTAGCTTCTTTCAGGTAGGGGTAAAAACAGGGTTTCCCTGGGATGGAATAAATCAGGAGTTCCGCCATGGCATAAGGCTGGGAGTCATGTGCATAGGCCACTGGCATCTACAGTGATTATATAGTGCTTTAGGGCAGCTGCCTGACATCAGCTCAGAGAACATTATGGAGCTTGGTGTGAAAGTGTGCCTGGCACACGCATGTGAGAAATACCATACATGTGCAAAGAGGAAGCCTCCCTTGAAAGTTGACACTCACATTACAGCGGTAGGCAGTTATATTTCAGTACCAGTGGAACAATATTCCTTTCGGCCCACTGTGCAATAAGTTCTTAGTTCCTGGTATATTGTAGTGATAGATACAATGGACGTTCTGAACTCTCCTTCCAGGCATGTGTGGTAATTCATACAGAATATGTCTACACAATTTTTATCCTTATGGTTACCCAAACTATAAGGCTACCTGCATACATTGCGTATGACTTGCGTTTTCCCCCCCGTGGATTCTTGTGCAGAAAAGACGCAACGTAATACGGTACCAGCAAAGTGTATGAGATTTGATAATTCTCATGTACACTGCTTTTTCAGAAATTGACCCGTTGTGCGTATTTTGAAATCTGCAGCATGTTAGTTGTTTGTGCGTTTTTTTGTGTGCGGATTTCACCCCTTGCAATGCAAATAGTGATATCTGTAGCGAATCCACACTGGAAAAAATGCTATAAAACATGTGGATTTGGTGCAGGAACACAGAGGAATCCACACAAAGATAGGTGATGTTTGTAAACCTGCACCCATGTGAAGGTACCTTCAACCAGTGTTTTCTATCCAGGATGATACTAGTAAAAGCAGGAGATCTCACATTGACAGGGAAGATGATAAACCGATCTCAAAGAACTGAGATTGGACAAACAGCGTTGAAAGATTGGGTAGTGGTAAACATGGGGCTTCCATGGGTCAAGAAAAATCAGGGGTTCACCCATAATAAAAGGTTGGGAATCACAACCAATAAGCCATTGGAGTTTACTTTGTGTATTTAATGCTTAAGCACAGCTGCCTGACGTCAGATCAGGGCTGGGTGTGAAAGTGTGCCTGGCATAAGTCTGTGAAAAGTACCATACATGTGCTAAAAGGAAACCTCCCTTGTGGTTATGCTTACACCCCCCTCCATGACACATATGGGCTGTTATATTTCCCTACAAGGAGAACATTGCTTCTCTCTGCTCCTTGTATTATAAATTAGCTTTAGTTCCTGGTACATTGTAGTGAGAGATACAGTGGAAGCTCTGGACTTCCTCCTCTCCCAGGCAGTAGTGACAATTCACACCTGCCTATCAGGCACACTTCCAGTCTCATGGACAAGCGCCTGCAGAGCAATTAGGCCTAATGTCCTCTGTTGTCAAAGCCAGGTTGTGATCAAAAGGAACCAAGGCGTGAAAGTGTGCTTCTCCGATGGGGTCTCCTCACACTCAGCTCATCAAAGGACAAGCAGGGGGAATTGAAATGCCTAGACCTAAAATGGGACAAGTGGACAGGAATTTACAAACTGTAAGCATCACAGTGTGGTATTGCTTATGATTTATAGAGTACGACTCTACAGAGGGAGAGGGAGCCCTTCTTTTCTCTGGTAGTGGCAGCATGGCAATTATGTAGCCTCAGTTTTGTAGGCCATGGTTCCCAGATTAAGAGACTTCAGCCTGTTTGACTATATAATGACATATCCTAAACTCAAAACCAATTAATAAGCAATAACCAAACAGAGACTCGAATATAGATTAGTATATCAATGTGGAATAGCACTCGCCAGATCCTGCGGTCTTCCGGAATGCAGCAGCCAGCCTGGAGCCCTAGATCCACAGAGGCTCCTGAGTATATAGTCCAGAAAGAGATATCGGAGGCAGCATGTCCGGATGAAATCCCTTTATTATGGGAACTGCTCACAGGAAAAAACGTGAATACAAAAGAGTGCTACGTTTCGGCTCTCACACAGCCTTTGTCAAGCATGTTTTCCCTCTCTTTTATAGGTCCAGAAACACCGTTGGATCATTCTCCAATCAAATTATACCATTTGCCTCCTGACAAAATTTCAGTTACCTGAGGATTGAACCATTCCATACATTGAAGCAGGTAAGTAAAACACACAGAAATATAATCCTCCAATACCAATGAGAGGCGTCATGTCATCATGGGTCCCCTCATTGTATTTACAACTTAGGTCGCTCCATTAGATGACTGCCTCCAACACCCAGTAAGAAATACTGGTTATAAATAAATACTGCAACTAGATATGGGCACTAATACTGTTAATCCATCTGCCTGAGGCAGTGGTGTCCAACGTGTGGCCCTTCAGGGCCACAAGTTAGATACCACTAGTCTAAGGAAAGGCTACTTTGACCTATAGATATCTTGTGCATCTGTACAGAGGCATGACTTGAAGCTCCTGGGTCCCAATGCAAAATATACAACAGGGACCCCACCTACAATTTCACCTTATGTGGCAGAGATGACTTTTGACCCCTTAGGTATCAGGGCCCAATGTGAATACTACCACGTCACCCTATATAAGATCCCCTGCATCTTTTGAAGAACTCATCTAATATGCTGACATTGATAACCGAGACAATGCAAAAAAAGTTTTCCTGGAAAAAAAAAGTGGGAAATATTCTTGACATTGGAACATGGGAACTTTTATGTGGTCAAAAACAGATTACATTATGGAGGGCTCCTGTCTGTAGTGTGGGAGAATTCCAGAGATCCTAAAGTTTCATCCATACTAGATTCTTAAAGGGAATCTGTTACATGGAAATTCACTGTTAAACCTGAGCTAGCTCAGCTGAATTTAATCATACCCTTCACCTAGAGATTCATTGTTTCATGCTGGTGAAAAAGTACTTTTATTCCATATGCAAACAAGTAGTTTGCCACTTTTGCCAAGCCACTCTTCTCTCTTTTTTGACACTGCCGAGTTCCTGCATAGTCATTTTACCTGGCCTGTCCATCAAGAAATATTAGGGACACAGGGAGCGGATTCAGAAAGAGCAAGGCTGCACAGACTGGTTTGGGCCCACCCTCTGCCCTCTTAACTTCTCATTTGCATATGGATTAAAAGTATTTTTTCTCCAGAATGAGAAAAGTAAGTGAAAAGTATCTTTAGATTCAGCCGAGCTAGCCTTACAAGTGGGGCTGCTATCAGGAATTTCAGGACCCCATACAGGCAAATTTTGTGGGGCTCCCTGTGGCCCCGCCCAGGGTCCACCGCTCGACCCACTCTAACCCCCAATTTCAGAGGTGAAGTATAGGTTTCAGCATACTCACTCTGGTCTGTGGATACACTGACCCATATGCAGCAAGGTCACCAGCTTCACCCAGCGAATTCAGTTTAAAATACTAACAAATACATATAAGACCATCCACAATCTGCCCCCTCCTTACATCTCTGACCTGCTTTCTTGATACATCCCCACACGTAATCTCCGATCCTCACTGGACCATCCCCTCTGTTCTCCTCTCCTCTGTTCTTCACACAATCAACTACAAGATTTCTCACTGCCTCTCCCCTACTCTGGAGCTCATTACCCCAACACATCAGACTCTCCCCCAACATCCAAACCATCAAGAGTAACCTGAAAACCCACCTCTTCAGGAAAACCTACAACCTGCAATGGCATGATGCCACCACACAGCCAGATGAGCAGCCTATACCCTCATCGACTGTGTTCTCCCCTTCCTTTGAAGATTATAAGCTCTTGCCAGCAGGATCCTCTCCCCTCTGTACCAGTCTGTGCATAGTTTTTTTCTTATATTTTTGTGTAACTTCATCTAGATCAGGGCTCGACAAATCCCAGGTCGCAATGGCGATCAGGAATTTGGTCCTGGTGCTTGGGTATTTGTCAGCCTGTTTTCAAAGGTGCCCGGGCGATGAGTGTGGAGCGCCGGAGGGGGGCCCATTCTGTCCGGAGGCTTCCATTGTGGAAGCGCTCATCTCCATATTCATCTGTATCGCCATCCTCAGGACAGCGGTACAGATGAATGGTGCGGAGGAGCAGGGGAGAGGCATCTCCCTTGCCAGTTCCTCTGATAGGCTGCAGGCACTAGGCCTGTAGCCTATCAGAGTCCGGTGCAGGCGGCGCAATGACGTAATCGCGCAGCCTGAGCCGTACAGCATAAGGTAAGTATATGAGTTTATTGTTTTTATTATTTATAGTATACTGTGCCAAGAAGGGGGGTGGGGGCCCTATATGCTGGCACACTATGGGGGGCACTATGGAGAAGAGGGGAAGCACTATGGGGGCCCTATATACTGGCACAATATGGGGGGCACTATGGAGAAGAGGGGAAGCACTATGGGAGCCCTATATACTGGCACATTATGAGGGGCACTATGGAGAAGAGGGGAAGGAGCACTATGGAGGCATCTACTGGGGACCCTATGAACTGGCATGCATTATTGGGGGGGCTCTATGGAGAAGTGGGGGGGGGGCACTATGGAGGCATCTACTGGGGGCTTTATGACGCAGCTCCGCCTGGCTCCTAACTTTTTTAGCTGGCTCCTAGATTCCAATGAAATTTGTCAAGCCTGGTCTAGATGTACAGCGCTATGAAATAATGGTGCTCTCAAATAAATAATAATATTCCCCCTGAATAGTGGCAGCTGGTCCCCTCAGAGCAGATACAGAAGTGTCACCATGATTAGGTGAAGTTCTGACAAGTTGGCATATGAAGTATGAAGGGACTGTTAGCCCGGTGTGCAGGCGCTATTGTGATCAGGCTGTGCCTATACAGTGTGATCTTGGTACAGTTGGTATAGTCCAGATATGGCCTGGCCAACATGACGGCGGTCATGTCCATGCCGCGTGTTGTTGTCACCCATTCTCCATGACAACTGTGCACATTGCACAGACTCCGCCATCCTGCTCCATGCATCTGGACATTTGTAGCGCCTTCTACCTGTGGACGAGTGCTGATAGTGATCCGACCCCCTAAAAAAGCCTGATTGCTGGGCCCCTGATGGCGGTACCACCAGTACTGCCCTGATGGCGGCCCTGCCTACAAGGCATTGTGCCTGGTTTAACAGTGAATTTCCTGGTGACAGACTCCCTTTAAAGAAGCTTCCAAATAATCTCCAGGCTGTCTTTTGAAATGACCCTACCCAGCACATGGTTCAAAAAACTGTATAGATGGTTTTAAAGATAATATACTGGAAGAGGTTCAGCTGGCCATAGGTGTAACAATTTTATTTCAGGCTCTGCACCCCTTATATTTACATCCTTTATATGAGTGATAGCATGTTCATATTGATGAGCCATTTGTCTATAGTTTATCGGTCCTGCTGATTTCTCCCTCTACATTCTCCATTTCTCTCTGGATTAGTACTGAAGACTGGCAGATATCTTTTTCTGCAAAATACATGAGGTGCAAGCATTACTGACATTTTTAGGGTGGCCACAATGGACTCCACAAGAACATGGAAATCCAACGTTGCCACTGTTGTTAATCTTGGATAATATCTGTGTTTCTAGTCAACAACCTCTTGCTCTGTGCCTGTGACTACATATGTTAAGACATATGAAGTGTAAAAGTGTGCCAGGCACAGGCCTGTGAGGAGTACCATGCATGTGCTAAATGGAGCCTTCATTGTAGTTGCCCTCACTGTCACATTTCACCAATGGGCAGCTATAGCAGTGTTTCTCTCCACCATCACTATGATGAATATGTTTTTAGTTCCTGATACATGGTAGTGATATTACAATGGAAGTTCTGGTTTCCCTCTTCTCCCAGGCAGCTGTAACAATTCACACCTGCCTGCCAGGCACACTTCCAGTCTCATGGACAAGCGCCTGCAGAGCAATTAGGCCTAATGTCCTCTGTTGTCAAAGCCAGGATGTGATCAAAAGGAAACAAGGTGTGAAAGTGTGCTTCTCCGATGGGGTCTCCTCACACTCAGCTCATCAAAGGACAAGGGAGGGCTGAGCTACCCAGACCTAAAGTGGAGAGGAAACTTGGAACTGTAAGCTTGCAAGTTCAAAAACTAGATCTCTGCAATCAGTGTTTGATCTATTGTAAACCTTTACCTTGGGCAGTTAGGTTTACAAAAAACTAAATTAATTACATTGTACCTTCTCATCTCAAAGGCAAGTCAGACATCTTGGCCATAAAACATCAACTGCCATTGCATCCTATAGAAATGTATAGAATTGTCTATTAGGTTGGTGTCAAAGCTTAGACAAATCCAGCCATGATGCAAATTTTGCCTTGACCAATAGAAGGCAAAAAAAAAAAAATGATGGTGTAGCCATGGAAATATGCAGCTTGCAAAGTGGTGCTACGCTGTCAGCGCACATAATAGTATACGATACTTATATAGAATAGGATGTCATAAAAGCTCCTGTAGGTGGAATGTGTAGGTGTACCAATACGTGTGTCCCTCTGTCTATTATGGGCAGTGGGAGTGGAACCACTGCATCAACCAACAGGGCTAATCCTAAGTGCGTTATCCTGGCAGTCACCTGGTATTATCCCCTATACAGGGATCTGGACTTCACTGCGGGGTCCTGGTGTGGATGACAGCAGGCCCACAGGGGTTAGAAACACCGGTGCAGAGCACCAAGGGATCAGACACAACCATAGTCAGGGACAAGCCAAGGTCAGCGTGGGCCGAGTATGTGCAAATCCTTGAAACAGGCAGACGGTACATGGGCAAACAGAACAGCACATTTTCATAGGAACTAGCAAGCTAGGTTAACCTATTTCCCAGGCTCCTTCTCCAGGGGAAGGTATTAAGTTACCTAGGTTTACCGGCCACTGGCTGGACAAGAGTGTGTGTGCTGACCCTTTAAGAGCTGGGGAGCATGCGCACTCTATGGGCCGGCAATTATCCGTCAGACAAGTGCAGGCCGTAGCCAGCAACAGAAAATGGGGCACAGAAGTCTGGCTGTTGGACCCGTTACTGGAGAGCAGAGAAGGGCTAGCAGGTTTGGACCACCGCAAGACAGAGGCAACAGCAGCAGGAAAGTAATTAAAGTGGATAATAATGCACATGGCCAGATGTCCTAATGAGACCTAAACTTCAATAAATGGAGTATACAAACCACTGCTAGAACGACCCAAGTGCATGTTTATTTTATATTTAATATTATTGCTGCATTATTGTTGCAGTTATTGCCCTTGCTTTTCAAACAAGTCTGTGATCATGTGTATAATTGTCATTATATGTTATATATATTGCTTTCAATCTATCAGTTCAAAGATCTATCTATCATCTCTTTCTCTCTATCCTTCCATCCAGATCCATGAGTTACAAATGAGAATCTCACTACAGGTCTTAATCTTTTTATGCATGAGAATAGTGCTTTCTGTGGATGGTGTAAGGAAATTGGACCCTTCGCTAGGTACCCCTGGTACCGGACTCCTTTGGTCAGCTTGGGTTAAGTCTTACTGGTACCAGGAGAGATATTTCTCAGCAGCAAATAAATGACACACACACAGGTATCACTGAGAAATACTCTCACTTTATTGAGGGTGGGGTAACATATATATAGCAAGGGGGAGGGGGGGAATCGACAACCAATAAGATGAAGACGCACGTACTATATGAAAAGTTACTGTTACAAAGAAATTGACCTTTGCTACATTTCTTAGAAGTGAGGAACAGGAGGAAAATAACGGGATGCAGCCAGAACATCCACACCTCAAGGCCTCAGACGTATAGCTTACAGTGTTAACCCTTCAGATGGGAATGCAAAAACAAACAGAATGGACACAGAATGTATCTGTTTTAAAGGATCCATTTTTTGTGGATTGAAAATGGGACATGGGCGTATACATGAAGCTGTAGCCACACACTAGAATATTTAAATAGCATGCCTTAAAAATTACTTATAGTGATTTTTTAATTTGCATTCTTAACTTTTTTAGTAAATGTTAACAGATGTGAATGAATACATTATTGTTAGTCCACTAAAGAATATATCAGAGCTATTAAAATAAATAATCTTAAAATATACACTTAGCCTTACATTGTTTTTTTTTTAATCATTTTATACTTTGTATATAAATTTCTATATTTTTACTATTTCAAGATGATTTTTTCTTTTTTATATCGTGTTTTTTTTAACACTGTTTTACATGCTTACAATTTCAGTTTTATTATTTATTAGTAGGAGATGAGGCTGTTCCTCCTTGTGTTTATGGTATCAATGTCAGTGTGTAGTGCAAGGCAGCAGATGCACTAAAACCTTTTTATGGTGTGTTCCTTTCCCACACTTTCATGCCTGTCTACACAATACCAGCTCCAGATGCTATCTTTCTCTGTCACAGTTTACTGTGACACACGTCCATTGTCCCCGCTGCTGTGTGATTGGAGGCTTAGTGTGGGAACCTCTTGTAAGTCTGCTCTCCACACGTTGTTATGCAGGGAGAGGAGTATATAGAGGGGCGGCTGCTCACTAGTAGTCAGACAGCTCCTGCCTCACACAGCACAAGTCTACAGACCCCCAGACACTGCACCATGGCTCCATGCAGTATGAGGACCCTGGATCATCAGGCTGGCGGCCAACTCAGAAAGGTAAGAGCCCCCCTGTAGTGACAGCGTCACCCCCATATCTCTGACCTCTTATTACACATCTACCACTATTACACTGCTGGACGTCTCCTCCTACTCTTATAATACACAGGCTGCTGTAATACTACTGTATAGGACTGGAGAGTGGACGTGACCACTGCTACTAATACAATGTAATATTAATCAGTAATAATAGGCATATTCTCTTACCATAGAGCATTGCCAATAAGTCTTCACACCATGCAGTACTTCCAGTAAGTCTCCATACAGGACTGGTCTCTATAAGGAGATCCAGCACCCTGCCTGTCCGTAATAATAGTCGTCACTGCCAGTCATTGTCTGTAGTACAGTCGCCTCACACACTGACAGGAAAGTTGTGCTCTTTACTGAGATGTATTCACCGCCCCGTGTCTTATTTTGCAGCTGAGGAAACCAGTGATCGAGAAGATGAGGAGAGACCGGATTAACAGCAGCATTGAGCAGCTGCGCATCTTACTGGAGAAGGAGTTCCAGAGACATCAGCTCCCCTCCAAACCTGAGAAAGCCGATATCCTGGAGATGACGGTCACCTTCCTGCAGCGCCACATGGCGGAGAGAAGTAAGTGTCCAGTCCCAGCCCCTCACACCCCTCATATGTTTCTTACTGAGAGCAGATTACAGCAGGTGATGGACGCTGTCACTGACATGTATGTCTCTTCTGTTCTAGATGTCACAGCCTCCAGCCAGGCCCAGAGAGAAGGCTTCTCCACCTGCGTCCAGGACTCCATCACCTTCCTACCAGTTCAGAATCAACAGGACAACAAGAATATCAGATACTTTAATGGACACAATGTATCCTGTGAGTTGTCCACTATGATGACCTCTAATGAACCAGGTCTGTTTACTGGCAACAGGAGTAAATCCATTTGGAGACCCTGGTGAAAGCTAACCGTGACATTGTCTGCATGATGCACTGGTCTAAGACGAATATTTTCTGCCTTTATGGTTTATTGCTCACCTGACAATCCTTTGTAAATGAACCTATGTGTGATGATGATGAGATGTCCACTCCACTCGATAGGTGGTGACTTTTAGAAACCAAGCCTTTCTCATAGAAAGTTGTGTTTTTCCTTAGCTTAGGGAAGTTATATTGAAGTTCCTACATCAGGAACGAAACGTTAACTGGTTTTGAGTTGCATAGTTTGCATGTATTTTCTCATGCTTATTTATATGGAGTCATATAGTGCTCCCCTAAATTATCCTATCAGTTTAATGTCCTACAGTATTGTGTACTCAGGTCATGCTGCATCCAAGATAGGTTGAGGGTTATATCTTCCAGTCCATTGTGTTGGACTCTAATAATAAATGTTCCTTTTCTTCTGTGAAGACGTTTTAGCAGTGAAGATGCTATCGTAGGGTTAACATTATAATGTGTATTACTTAGGTTGACCATGTCTTGGTCCTACTCTTGCTATTTTGAGAATTATTGTATTCAAAGAAGGTTTTTCTTTAATGTTTTAATGAAAATGACTGTAATTTCTATGAAATTTGTGTGCTCACTTGCTGATTATTTGAATTAATGTAATTCAGTGGGTGGGTGATATTGCACTGGATTGTGTGCAGTGATTGGATGTATTATTATATCTTATCTGCTGCTCAGTGTTTGAAGAAATAAATTCATATTACTTCAGAAAAGTTCTCTCTTTCATTAATAAGTTAATAAATGAAGGGGTGCAGAGGTGGCAGTGGTACCTGTGCCCTCTTGTCTGAGAGGGCCCAATAACTCCAAAGCCAGATCAGTATTATAAATGGGAGGTAGATGGCATCCAAGTTAAGATTATAATATGCCCTGTGATCAGATCTGCGAAAACATTGTTGTAACACTAAAATTACATTATATTCCACTAAAGCAGTTTTTGGGGAATTTAAAGGGGTACCCTTACCTAATAAAGTGTGTTATATCACTAGCATCTGCGATCACTTAATGTTCGGCAGGGTTCCATGTTCTGGAACCCCCACCAATCCTGAGAATGAGACTGCATCACTGTCTTTCCTTGAACAGCGGGGCCCAGAGTACCCTGTGTGCAGGGAAGTGCAGCCAGCCTCATTCACTTGAATGGAGCTATGCTGCATCTCCCCTACAAAGCAGATGTCGGGGTGCCGCTGTGCAGGAAAAGGCTGTGATAGGGTTGCAATGCCCAATCAGGGCTGCCCCTTCATTCTCAGGATTACACAGGGTTAGTGAAGTTGGAACCCCAACGATCATAAAGTGATGGTATATCCCCTTTAATATTAATAGCCTATAATTGGGAAGAAAGGGGTGTAAATGAGCTCTACCCCCCAAATCCTATCCTATAATTAGCATGGGCCAACACTATTTGATCAGTGGGGTTATAATTTGCAGTGGTCTCAACTACAGTACCAGGCACAGACACAATCATATGTACGGTACTGTGCATGGATAGATAATGGAGTATTGCAGTCACTGGAGCAGCTGCAAATCTGGCACTCAGCTGATTGGTGGGGTGCCAGGAGTCAGACCACCCACCGATCAAATATATCCATAGGATAAGCCACCACTCACCACTATTACAGTCTTTTAAAAGTTTCCAGATAAGATGGGTGACAAGATGCTGCCGTTACAGCTCATGCTGGCAGAATCCTGCAAGAACGGTTAGAACTGAATCATTGCCCTAGATATACAAATCAATACCTCTGGGCTCCTGAGTACCAACCTGCAGCAACATGCGAGCAATATGCCATTCAGATGAATTACTGTGTATGACGTGCATGGCCTGAGTCTGCCCGAACAGCTCTCTGTTGTGGCTCTTTGAGGGGAACCTGAGTAGAGGAAGCTCTCCCTCTATAATGTCCTTGTGTCCTAACAGAGCATACGTACAGGGGCTGTTGAAATGAGACAATCCCTTTAAGAACCAGCTAAATAGAGCTGGATGATTTATGTCCGGAACCAGGAATCAGTCATATTATACACGTGTCATAAGATCCAAGGGCAGTGAATATCAGTTATACCAGCCAGGACTGCAGGTTTTTAATATAGCTATATGTAGGGGCGTAGCTAAAGGCTTATGGGCCCCAGTGCAAGACTTCAGCTTGGGCCCCCCTTCCCTCAGTACTTTGGGGCCAGGGGAAGGGAAGCACATAGCTTGCTGAATGAGGCAAAAATTGAAACCACACCCCCTCATGCCAAATTCTTGACATAACCCCTTCCCTCCAGCCAGAGGTGTAACTTGAACATTCTAGACCCCACTGCAAAATCTATAACAGATCATCCCAGCATACACTGTCTACAATACCAGGATCTTCTTATGCTGCACAAGGGTCTTTGGGCCCCCTCAGGCTCCTGGGCCCGGTAGCGACTGCTACCACTGTGCCCCCTATAGCCAGTGGCGTACCTAGAAATAACTGGGCCCCACAGCAAATTTTTGAATAGCCCCACCCTCCCCCAGTAACTTTTTTGCAACCCCTTCCTTTTGTGCCGCCCCCATTCCTGTGGCTAGTAAATATCGCTCTCTCAGACCAGGCCCGACACCTGTTCCATCCGTTTTCCACACTGTCTATACTGCCACTGGATATAATTTAATTGTGTAATACTGTTGAGGGGGCCCTAACAAAATCTTTTAGTCCTCCTCCTCCTGGATGGGCCCCTTCTGGGTCAGGGCCCCAAAGCAGCCGCTTTCCCTGCTTCCCCTATAGTTACGCCCCTGCCTATAGCTACTCCCCTGGCTATATCTATAAAAATACTGCACAACAGGAACTTCAGGGTCTAAAATAAAGTAGCCTGTGATGTAGCTGGGAGCATCATGGAAATAGGCTGACCTGAAGAAAATACCCGGACCCCAGGGGCGTAACTACCATAGTGGCAGACCATGTGACTGCTATGGAGCCCAGGGCAAAAAGGAGCCCTGTTTGGATCATCCCCTCTTCTACTGGGGGTGAAAACTTGTTCAGGACTCTACCCTCTAAACAGGCATCCTCAAACTGCGGCCCTCCAGCTGTTGCAAAACTACAACTCCCAGCATGCCCGAACACCCTACAGGTATCAGCCTACAGCAGGACATTGTGGGAGTTGTAGTTTTACAACAGCTGGAGGGCCACAGTTTGAGGATGCCTGCTCTAAAGCAGTGGTCGCGAACCTATGGCATGGGTGCCAGAGGTGGCACTCAGAGCCCTCCCTGTGGACACCCAAACCCTGGGAAAAATTCTATGGTGTACCAATATGCCTTAGACCTTTCCTGCCATTCATCAGCGCAGGGCGCACTATGAACAGCTCAGGCAGCGCACTGAATGTAGGCAGGATATTATAGCTAAATGATAAAGTACATGGAAGATATACTATAGTGGACTGTAGTATTCAGGGTAAATGCTGTGTTGTCACTTTGAGATAAATAAGTGGGTTTTGGGTTGCTGTTTGGGCACTCTATCTCTAAAAGGTTCACCATCACTGATCTATAGTCTTTGATAGAGCCATGTACATTAAAGGGGTTTTCCAGGATCAGACTAATGATAGCCTATCCTCAGATTAGATCATCAATATCAGATTTATGGGTTTCCAACTCTTCAGCTATTTGAAGAGTTGTCTCAGAAGAGAAAATTAAGGATGGTTGTTTCATAAGTCTTTCCAGCCAGGCTTCAGAGGGTATCAAGGGTTAGCGCTGTAGTTTCCGATTACAATGGAAACCAAGATCCAATGTGAGAGGTCATTGGCAGACAATGGACCTCACTTACTTTGGGGCCCATCAGGTTCTGTTGTGCGGGACTGGGAGCCTGTCGTTCAAATCCTAACATGTAATATAATAGAATGCGCGATGGAGCCTCTGATGTGGATGTGATCATGGCCTAAAGCCTTTATTAGACTACCCTCCCGGCAATCTCTTGCTAGCTAGCGGAAGAGGCCGCTGCTATTACATACTGCGATTTCCTCCGTAGCATGGGGAGGAGCGATCATCATGCCATTGCTTGTCCCCTTGCTGTCTAGCATTGCCCGGCAGTATTGCACTGCAAAATGATCGCTAATGAGCGTACATTTGAACGCTTGTTGTTAGCTATTATTGACTGAAATAATACAGCCTTAATACACAACTAATTTACATATATATGGAGTTAGGAACTGATTGAGTGCAGATATCTTCCTTGAGATTCTTGGTCTGTCAGTATGGAGCTAGGATAAGGAGCAACCATGCATTCCTCTCTCACTTGTCACATCTTCACCTCTGGGAGACAAAAAAAACATCCTTCCCTGGCTTTGATGTGCAGAAGTTCATGGCACACTTTCTCACCTCCATGCGAGCAGGATTCCCTGGCTGATCTATTATTACTGCCTGGGGATTGTTGGTGGCTTTGCTTTGTAAATGGAAAAGGACTGTGCATGAGAATACAACAAGGGTCTCATTACCTGCAGATAGTAAGTATATATATATATATATATATATATATATATATACAGTATAGTGCATTCGGAAAGTGACCCTTTCACTTTTTCCCATTTTATTATATTGTTATATTATTTATTTCCCCCCATCATTCTGCACTCAATAACCCATATGGAGAGAGTGAAAACAGAATGTTCAAAATCTTTGATAATTAATTGAAAATGAAAAACTAAAATCTAGCATTGACATAAGTTTTCAGACCCTTTACTCAGGATGTTGAAGCCCCATTTGGCAGTGATTACAGCCTCCAGTCTTCTTGGGTATGATGCCACAAGCTTTCCACACCTGGATTCTCTGAAGATCCTCTCAAGCTGTGCCCTTCTCCCCTGGTTACTCACTTTGGTTGGACGGCCAGCTCTAGGAAGCGCCCTGGTTTTTCCACATGTTTTCCATTTAAGGCCCTATTCACACGTCCGCAATGTCGTCCGCATGTATTCCGCAATTCTGCGGAATACATGCGGACCCATTGACTGTGAATGGGGCACGGAACGATGCGAGGAGCACACACTGTGCTCTCCGCATCAGTTTTTGCGGAGCGAGCCGCCGATCTTACGGCCGCAGCTCCGCAACAAAGTAGAGCATGTCCTATTCTTGCCCCCAATTGCGGACAAGAATAGACATTTCTATGGGGCTGCCGGCTGGGTGTGTTTATAGATCCGCAATTTGCGGATCCATAAACACTACGGACGTGTGAATAAGGCCTAAGAATTATGGAGGCCTCTGTGCTCTTGGGAACTTTCAGTGCAGCAGAATTTTTTTGTACTCTTCTCCAGATCTGTGCTTCCACAGAACCCTGTTTTTTAGCTCTACAGTTCTTTTTTTCTCATGGCTTAGTTTTTGCTCTGATATGTATTGTTAACTCCAAGGCGTGTATAAAATTTCACCGCGTCACTCCAATTTTCAGCAAAAAATTCTTATTTTATTCGCACCAAAGTGTAGCAACGTTTCAACCTTGCGGTCTTTGTCAAGCTTGACAAAGACCGCAAGGTTGAAACGTTGCTACACTTTGGTGTGAATAAAATAAGAATTTTTTGCTGAAAATTGGAGTTCCGCAGTGAAATTTTATACACGCCTTGGACAAGAAAGGGATTCGGAGGTTGGGATCCTACACTGTTGGCACTGCCACTGTTTGAAAACTCCAGCATCTTGAAAGTAAGTGGTGCTGTCTACCCCGTGTTTTTACTATGTATTGTCAACTGTCAGAATGTCACATTGAGGTCCCGTGCCTGCGGCTGCCCCACTACTTTGGGCGGGTGCTCCACTCACTCTTTGTCTATTGCAGGTCCAGCGCTCTGGCAGTCGTCCAGGCCCCGGTATCTTGTATGCCTGTTGGGGGTATTCTTCATTGAACCTCTGACACTCACCTCATTCTGCATGGTTAAATCCTCCTTTGGTTCTGTGTTCAGTGTTTCTAATATGTTAATCACCTTCTGCTGTATATATACTCTGCAGTTTGCCTATTCTTTGCCTGAGCAATCGGTCGATCTAGTTTGCTAGACCCTTCATAAGGTGTACTGTTCCATTTGTCTGCCCATGTACCAAACTCAGCTTGTTTCCTCACTTTGACCCTCCACTGCCTGACCTAACCTGTGCCTGATTAGCATATTAACACTTTGCTGCCTGTCCTGACCTTAAAACTGTTTCATGGATTTGCACAAACTCTGCCTGCCCTGCCCTCGGCCTGTTGCTGACTACGAGTTTCGCCTGATTTCACAGTGCCCCGCGTTGGTGTCCCTGACCCCTGTGGGTCAGCTGTCAACCACAATGGGACTACTCCAGGAGGTAGAAGCCTGGTGGCTCCTCTGCAGCTAAGGTCAGATCCCTGTATAGGGATTAAAGGGCGAATATCAGGGGACTGCCAGGATAACTCCCTTAGGTCCAGACCAAAATCAAACTAATTGGTTGACACAGTGATTCCACACTCACAGACCGTTACAAAGAGTATAATTGAATTTTATTCTGTCATGTCCAGTGGTCGGGTCATGTTGGAAGGGGTAGTGTTCAATGTATAATAGGATTGTATTATGTCATTGTCAGTGGTCAGGTCATGTTGGATGGTGTAGTTCTCTATGTATATAGTATAATAGAATTGTATTATGCCCTGTCCAGTGGTCAGGTCATGTTGGGACCCTTAGGTCCAGACCAAATTCAAACTAGTTGGTTGACACAGTGATTCCACACTCACAGACCGTTACAAAGAGTATAATTGAATTTTATTCTGGGAGGGGTAGTGTTCTATGTATAGAGTATAATAGAATTGTGTTATGCCCTGTCCAGTAGTCAGGTCATGTTGGGAGGTGTAAGGCTCTATGTATAGAGTACAATAGAATTATATTATATCATGTCCAGTGGTCAGGTCATGTTGGGAGGTGTAGTGCTGTATGTAGGGAGTATAGGTGTAGTGTATTATGTGATGCCCAGTGGTCTTGTCATGTCAGGAGGTGTAGTGCTCTATGTATACAGTATAATAGTTTTGTATAATGGTCATGTCCAGCAGTTGGGTCATATGATGGGTTAAGACTAATGTTACTTTTAGTCACCATAAACCTGGGAATCAGAGTATTTGGTCACATTTACACACGGCAGATGTCAAGCAAAACATTGAATTCATTTAGAGATCATCTTCCAAGTTAGACTTGTTCTCACACTTATCGTCCTGCTGGTCAGTGAATGCCTCTATTATATTACCACCCCAGATGTTAGAGATGTGTCCTGAGCAGTTAAATGTGACACACTCCTATTGTCTGTGTCATTTATCCGATGCCTGCTGTGTGTGGGAAAGCCTGCGGACTACAGGGGGAGGGGAGGCTTCTGCCCATCTACAGATTTACTACTGCCTGGGAAGAGGCACTTCAGAGAATTAGGTGCATAATGAATAATTATTATGTTTTATATATATATATATATATATACATATATATATATATATATATATATATATATATATATATAAGTTCTGTAGTTTCTTCCCATGCATATAAGATATATTCATTGAACTACTGGTGGACTGAGCAGGAAATTGGTAAGTACCTGAGGGCCTGGGGCAATTGGGTTCATTAGATACTCCTGGGTGGGTCTCAATTAAAAAAATGCCTCAGGCCCCCATACCTACCATGTGCCATTTATACTACCTATGAATTTTAGAAACTGTTAGACAACCCCTTTAAAGTTACTTTATCTTCACATGGCTTACCTGTACCCTGAAATGCAGGAATCCATGTATACATATGGTCTTAAGCTGCGCATCGAGGCCCTATGGGTAAGACTGCGTGTACATGTATATAAGATTATACATCATTAAGCTGACTGTACACATTAGACGTATATCGGCTGGACTGGGTTCGTCAACCATCTAATTTGTATGGTGGTTCCCATCTCTGCTCCAATGGTAGATACTGGGAGAGATAAGGAACAGGCTGTTGGATTTCAACTTCCTGATCTTTTTATTCTCAGGGAGATAAGAGGTGGCTTGCAGCGTCTTTCTACAATGTACGCTTTCAAAACACATGTACACTTAGCCTTGTGGGTATGTATATTTGTAGCTATTGGCTGAACAGTGGTTTGGCAAACAGCTATCTCATGTGTATAACCATACTTATAAGTCTGTAGTTACAGTTACATCTTCCTTGCAGCCACTTATCTCCCTCCTATTGAAAATACATAGGGAAGACAGAGAAGATAGCTGTCTGCTGAACTCTGATCCTATCTGTGGGACCAGCCACTGTCTAGAGAGATCTGATGCTTCATTGACCAGTCAGGGAGCTAATGGTTTTGTCTCCTTCCTTTGATATGTAGGTAACATTTGTCACATAGTCTGCTTGGGATAATAGACGCACACTTTCACAACTGGGTGTCGCTGCCTCCCATTGTCGGCACCCTTATTACATGTCATAAAAGCCAGTTTCACAGATACTGACGGCTAGAGATCTCACATTCAGGGAAAAGAGCTGCAGAGGGAGGAGGCTGGAAGGAAATTATCATCAGTAATTTCATGTTTAGTTCATGTCGGTCTACGAAAGAGATATCACAACATAAATGGAGTTCTAGGGCATACATTTATAAAAAGCTGCACCGAAAAAAGGTGGTGCAGCTGCACGTAGGAACTAATGAGATCCATCTGTTCTCTTTTAAAGGGGTATTCCCATCTCAGCCATTCATCTGGTGACCAGGGTTATGGAGAAAGCCAAGCAAGCTGTACTATGCCATTTCCGTACCTTCTATAGAAGTGAATACGGTCATGGAAGCAGCACTGTCCGCTCTACTATTCTCATAACCCCAGCCATTTGTGGGACATATGATGGCTACTACAGTATCAACCATGAGCGACTGGGATGGAAGTAACCCTATAATAAAGGACAGAGGGATCTGAATGGTTCCTATGTGCAACTGCTGCACTTTATATTTATGAAAAGCATAAGGTCCTTAAAGGGGAAATTGCTTTCAAATAAGAGACATCTTAGCTGGTTAGTACTGTCAGGGTCTGTGTCATTAACAGTCCCAGATGTTCCCCTACAGTGCGACAGTCTGATAATGGGACGCAAATCTATTGTGCCCAGTTGCGTACATACAGGGGTCGCAGTTGCAACTGTGGACCCCTGGCCCCTGCAGTAGTGCTCAGTGGCGGCTCTTCCATTAGGCCACTTATGCCGCCGCCTAAGGCCTCGCGCTGGTGGGGGCCTCGCTGAGCCAGTCACTTCGGCGTGCAATCCCGCGAGACCCGTGATCTCCTGCAGTTGGTCTTGCGGGAACACCCGCCGCAGGACGGTATTGCGCACCGAAGACACTGAACTGTACAGGATCAGCGACATAAGTACGGGGGGGGCGGGCAAACTACATAATGGAGGGCAGTCTGGGGGCACAATTATCTTGTGTGGAAGCAAAATTACTTAGTGTGGGGGGAAAATTACTAAGTGGTGGGGGGGCAAACTACATAATGGAAGGCAGTGTGGGGGCAAAATGACTTAGTGTGGGGGTAAATTGCTTAGTGGGGGGCAAATTACTTAATGGAGGGCAGTGTGGGGGCCTGGGGGCAAACAACATAGTGTGGGGCAATGTGGGGGGTAAATTACTTAATGTGAGGCAGTGTGGGTGGCAAATTACATAATGTGGGCCAGTGTGGGAGCAAATTACAAGGCATATTGCTTAATGTGGGGGGCATATTACTTAATGTGGGACAGTGTGGGGGGCATATTACTTAATGTGGGGCAGTGTGGAGGGCATATTACTTAATGTGGGGCAGTGTAGGGGGCAGTATTACTAATGAGGGCATTCTAGAAGGGAATTACTATTGGTGGGACTATGAGGAGCACTATTACTATGGGGGCACTATTATTTCTTCAGGATAGTATTTGGGGGTATTGGGGAGCACAGCGAGCAGCAGGATAACACTGTGGGGACTCCAGGTTGGGGGATGATGATAGAAAAGTGAGGACACTAAGATGTCTGTGACACACTCTGCAGGGACGAGGCGGCTGAAAGAAGTTGTACAGACCAAATGGAGAAGATGATGACAGAGAAGATCTACATAGAGGAGACGTCACCTGGATGCCCTGGATGTGAGAGGTACGTGCTGCTGTATAGCAAGTACATCAAAATGTGGGGGGAGGGGGGGACTTAGAGAATTGGGGCTGTATATATCGTGTATTTATGCATGTATACCATGTATATGGTGTATTTATGTGTATTTGTGTTGGATTTATATGGAACAGGCTGTTAGATTTCAGACCCCCCGTCGGCGATCTGTCTGATACACCAGGCTCTGTATCAGCCACTAGGGCGGCGGCAGAGAGGGGGCGGAGACGGGGGAGGGTGCCCCATGGATCAGTTTTGCACCGGGACCCCATGGATTGTGAGTACGCCACTGATTGTGCCCCTGTAATGTGCCAGATTGGTTGCAGAGTGTGAGAACCGTGCTCAGTCCAGTGCTCCACACATATCTATCTATCTATCTATCTATCTATCTATCTATCTATCTATCTCTATCCAGGGGTAGATATAGGCAGTAGAAGGTCCCTGTGTAAGAATAGTATGTGAGACCCTTACTGTTTAACAGCTAATTTATGAAGAGTTGGGGGCTTATTATAGCACTCCTTCTTCTGTGCTATTCTCCCTCTCTATTATCTATATCTATCTTTTTTAAACATTTATTTTACACATTTATATAGCGCTGCTATATTCCACAGGGCTTTACAGACATTAGCATCAAGCTGTCCCCAGTAGGGAGCACAATCTAAATTATCCCTATATCTATCAATCTATTTGTCTATCTTCCTATTATATATGTCTATCTTACATACTAGCCATTGAATGGAACAAGGAAAACATACATTTGTCCCGCTGAATAAATCAAAGTGGTTGGCAGTCTGCAGAATGTATAGGAGCAGCTGGCAGGACGTGAGTAAGTGTGACATGAAGTGTGCTTCACAATAACTTGTGAATTGTCTGTCTAACGGCACACTTACAGCAACTATTAAGATGTCTTCTATAGTCAGCCGCAGCAAATGATGGGAAAGTGTGTGGAGAGAAACAAGGTGCCATTTGTAACCCAAGGAGTAATGACTGCAGTCAGCTCTGCTGACTGTGATGGGTAAGTGTGGCGCCACACTTTGTATTGTACTGCAGATAGTCATGACCAGGGAACTGGGATGATCTGCACACTCTAGCACAAAGTTCTGCATAGCCGTAGATTAGACAAAAAAAATAAAAATAAATCGAAAACTGACATTCACTGTACCCTAAGGCTACATGCACACGATAGTGAAAAACAGACATGTGATGTACATTTTTTTAACGGCCATCACACGTCTGTTTTAGGACCAATGGTAGTCTATGGGCAGTTTTTTTGACTGTCAGTGAAAAACGAACGTCAAAAAATACAACATGTTCTATCTTGTCCGTTTTTCACTGACAGACTGCCCCATACAATTGAATGGGTCAATTTTTAACATCCATTTCTCAGAAAGGCATCAGTGAAATAAACGTCTGTTAAAAATGTTCGTTTTTCACTGGCGTTTTTTTCACTGTCTTTAGCACGTAGCCTTAAGGTGCGGCTGCTCATTTTTTATGCAGTTTTGGAAGTCAAAATCAGTAGTGGATCATAGAAGGAGAGAAAGTTTAAAGGACAGATATGACTTTTTTTTTTTTATTTACTCCTAGTTTTGACTTCCAAAACTGCATCAAGAAACCTGACCTTATGGTTGTAACCTTACTTATACAGCAATGTTCACACATTTTAATAGCCTTCAGTTGGCGCTAAATGTTGGGAGGATCTCTGACCTCTGATGGAAGGTGGCCAAATATATCACTATATGGGCAAATAATGGAATGTATATCAAAAGACAACTGGGAACTCTCTAATATCTATGAATAGGTAAGGTTTATTCTGTAATTGGAACTATCACACCAATTAATAAAATCAATCCTATAAACAAGAATATTCACACATATAATTAAAACAGAATGGATGCATAAAATAGCCAGTAGTCAGTGTATGCCAGTAATCAGTGCCTGCTCACTGATATGTGTTGGCACCATAAAAATCCACCTTATGGGGTCTCGCACTAATAAATAAATGTGTGTAATAGTCCTCAATGATACTGTCTCCTTTACAGTATAGCTGAATAGGTGATTATTTGGTATCCTCTTTTAAATATTGCCTCTAAAACTCCTTGAGTTTGTATACTGTGTCGAGCGGCGTCCCACTCCTGTGACACAGCTAACGGCGTCCCGCTCCAGTTCACTTTAGTATTCAGCCGGCATCGTAGGTTGCGCTGTATTATAAAAAAGCCGCAGTCTTACCAGGGAAGAAGTCTTCTTAACTGTACCGAGTCTGTGATTGTTCCAAATTGTCCCCCTCTGAACACACCACGACGATCGCTCCACGTGGTTCACAGCACGCAGTCCGCTTCCACACAGAGACGCCTTGTATCGCGCGGCAGACGGTATTCTTACAAGATTATCGCTCGACTGAAATAAAATATTGACTTATATTCTCCTGGGATGATGGCAAAGCGCTAAAAAGGTATTCACAGAGTTCTTGGGGGGATCCGAAACGCGTTTTGAGTTAATGTATGACCCCCCCACTGAAGAAGGGGGTCATACATTACCCCGAAACGCGTTTGGTGTTATAGTTCCAGTTACAGAATAAACCTTACCTATTCATAGATATTAGAGAGTGCCCAGTTGTCTTTTGATATATATTTTTAAGTGGATTGGGTGAGTCTGCCAACTGAGAGCACCTCGTTTTGTACTCACTGTGCGGGCTGCGACACTTGTCTACTTTATAAATAATGGAATGTATCTGTGATAGACACCTATTATAAAAAATATTATGCATTTATATTTAACAGTATACTGTACTACATTATATCATTCTGTGAATACAGAAAAAAGGTATGCTGGCGCAGCATATTCCAAGATTACACTTTTGGCCTACACTGGGTCAATAAGGCCTATGTATACATTCAGTGCATATGCCAAATGTAAGACCAAAGCAATAGGCTCTTAGCAAGACAGGGTGGTATTTACACTGTTGTGATCCTCTAGTTGTGCATTGTTGTCATTACAGTAGTGATGTTCCCGTATATTGCATGTGATTCCTGCAGCCAATCATTGGCCTCAGCTGTCTCATGAAATCATTGCTGCAGCGAAGAACATGACATCCTAAATGCCGTGCCCGGGAGGACCAGAGAGGTAGTACTAGAGCTGAGTTGGTTCGGAAAATTAAGCATAACTTTTTTTTTTACCATTTGACCAGCCTCCCTTCTATGGAAAGATACAGGTAAATATATCAGATTGCTAATGCATTGTGCTCTTCCACTACTTTTTCTCTCAGTCATATGGACTTGAGCCCCTTTGATGTAGAAGATGTGACACATAAATGTGACACCTATTCAGTTCCCAGACCTGAGGTCTAGACATCCTCTTCTGTAGCAGATATATAGGTCTGTGGAGTGACTGCCGGAATAGTCTATGAACAGCTGAAAATAACTTGGTGATATTCTGTAAAACTGGACATTTACTATAGATCTATGTCAGCCGAACCTGCAGGTATCTGCGGATTTGGACAAAATATCTAATATGTATTGAATCTTCCTATTAAGTCTACCCTGATCCTCAGATTAGAGGAGATAATGATCAGGCATGTTGGATTTTAAATAGATAAATAGATAGCTATAGATAAATAGATAGATAGATTATTGATAGATAGCAATATTAGCATGGCATAGATAGATTCAGCACGGCAGAACATTCCTCGGATGTGGATTTTTGCACATGGCTCTTACTGGATACTGAATAAATCAAACGCAAAAACAATGTAGCATCTCAGATATGTAGCATCTCAGATGATTACGGTAGACTAGTAGTTTAGAAGATGTGCGGTAATACCGCGTCCGATCTCCATTAGTATCGGAGATAAAAGAAGATATGTGGTCAACACGATACAGAATGGAACCTCGATTTATTTCGATTTTATTTAACTGTCAGTAGGTAGTAAATGAATGTTAAAACAAAAATGCAATGGCACTCGGCAACCAGCACTCTGCCCTGCCTCCATGCTGGATGTTGAATGAGGCATTAGTGTACATTTTGGCCAAAGCGTAATAAGCCACTCACCACGTCAAGGTCGCCTCTATGAGTGGTCCCTAACACTAGTTCCTACATGGTATTAATGTACACTAATGCCTCATTTAACATCCAGCATGGAGGCAGGGCTCCTGGTTGCAGAGTGCCATTGAATTTTTGATTTTGCGTTTGTATGTGTATTTTGCCATAGCAATGTGCACCTGCATATAGGGTTGTGCTGACTGAACACCCCCCCCCCCCTACACCTGAATAAATCAAGATATTTTTAAAATTTTGTTTACATTTTTTATAATTTGTATATACTGTGATTTCCATAATTCAATGACTGTGTCTTTTTTATGTTGCAGTCTCGATGTTGAGTAGTGTATATAGATAGATAGATAGATAGATAGATAGATAGATAGATAGATACAGTAGATATGACTTACCGTAGACTGATAGCTCAGAAGTTAGACAGAGATTATATTTCCAAGCTTTCAAAGTACAGAGAAACCTTCATCAGACAAATTTACAAAGGCTTGTAGGAAGCCTCTGTACTGTAAAAGTTTGCATATATAATTCTTCTGGTTAGACAATAAAGGTATCACTTCTATAATACTTTTTGTCCTTTATAGCGCAAAAATATTTAACATCAACTGGGGCTAACATGTAAGTGACAGGTCGGGATGTAATCCCATCCATGCCCTGAGCAATATGTCATCACAGCAGATAGCATCTTGGTGCAGGTCTTTCCCACACTCCCGGATCACAGCTTGCCCCCAGCAGCCTCTATTATCTCCTGGATTGGAGGCTCCAGATGGACACACGTCTATTGTCCCCGCTGCTGTGTGATTGGAGGCTGAGTGTGGGAACCTCTTGTAAGTCTGCTCTCCACACGTTGTTATGCAGGGAGAGGAGTATATAGAGGGGCGGCTGCTCACTAGTAGTCAGACAGCTCCTGCCTCACACAGCACAAGTCTACAGACCCCCAGACACTGCACCATGGCTCCATGCAGTATGAGGACCCTGGATCATCAGGCTGGCGGCCAACTCAGAAAGGTAAGAGCCCCCCTGTAGTGACAGCGTCACCCCCATATCTCTGACCTCTTATTACACATCTACCACTATTACACTGCAGGACGTCTTCTCCTACTCTTATAACACACAGGCTGCTGTAATACTACTGTATAGGACTGGAGAGCGGATGTGACCACTGGATACCGGAGCACTGGATTAAAGATATATTTTAAATTTTTCTATAGCTGAGGAAACCAGTGATCGAGAAGATGAGGAGAGACCGGATTAACAGCAGCATTGAGCAGCTGCGCATCTTACTGGAGAAGGAGTTCCAGAGACATCAGCTCCCCTCCAAACCTGAGAAAGCCGATATCCTGGAGATGACGGTCGCCTTCCTGGAGCGCCACATGGCGGAGAGAAGTAAGTGTCCTGTCCCAGCCCCTCACACCCCTCATATGTTTCTTACTGAGAGCAGATTACAGCAGGTGATGGACGCTGTCACTGACATGTATGTCTCTCCTGTTCTAGATGTCACAGCCTCCAGCCAGGCCCAGAGAGAAGGCTTCTCCGCCTGCGTCCAGGACTCCATCACCTTCCTGTCCCAGCACAAACAGACCGAGCTCCAGATCCAGCTGCTGCAGAACCTCCCTGGGTCTCACACCATGACATACGGGGCTGTATCTCCTCCAGTATCCCCAGTCTACCAGACCCCCAGCAAACACAGCCCCCTGGACAAGAGCAAAGCCTTGTGGAGACCTTGGTAACATGGACCATAATTTGGGACTGTTGAGCACTTCCACTGGAATATATTGCACTGTGCAGAATGACAAACGAGCTATAGGTCACTATAGTATTTGATGGTAGATATATATAATCTACTGTCTTATTTATAACTATGTTATATTATCATGAGAGTCCTAGGCATGATCTGAGGATGTTCTAATAAGTCTTCCATGAAGAGCCTGTGCTGAGGAACCGGCTGAAAGTATGGGAATCCCAAAGGGGAACAGCCTATCCCTATATACTTCGGGGGTCATTTACAATCAGAAATATGCCTATATTAGTCGTATTTCTGGTGCAGATTGTGGCGCAAAGGTTATTTGCTCCGCAATGTGCGAATTTTCCCCTAAGCAGTAATGCAGCACCCACAGAAGTCTATGAGGCCCGGCGTACACATGCCTCTGGTTTTATATGTAGCACCTATGTCTCCTTATATTTTTACAGCAGAAGTAACCTCATAATGATACCCAGTGGCAATAGCCTGGTTACTAAAGCATACTACATAGACTATCCTAGTAAATGACAGGATATATGTAGAACTGTATAAATATGCTCATCGAGGATGGGAAATAAGACATTGTGTTTGGATATTAATATATCTATCTATATATATTTGTGGTCGGATCGGCTATCAGAAAGGTGTACCTAACCTATCTAACCCTATCTACAACAAGCAGTAGAATTGTGCCATAACTGCTGCGGTAGGGCAGCCTAAAGGGGGCCACCCTAATATGAAGTGACTGTAAGATGGTGTGGGTGGGTGGGTGAAATCAGCTGAATCGGCGTCAGCCTGGGCCCACAGGTGCCTATAAAAAGCCTTGTAACCAGCCTCCCCTCCCACAAATACAGCAAAGGTCTTTGCTTAATACATATATGTATTCCAGTATCTGGAGTTAAGTGAATATGAGTATTGTTATGTCATGCTCTGTAATGGGGCGATGGCTGTGGTATTAGCACAATCGTGCTGGATTATTACTGAATATCATTGTACATTCTAGAGTATGACCAAATGTATGAATATATTATTCATGAGAAAAATAATAAAATAACTTGTGTTGAGCAGTTCTGTTTCCTCATTCATTATTCCTAGAAGAAATTATATCAGAACAGTATAAATCTATCTATCTATCTATCTATCTATCTATCTATCTATCTATCTATCTATATTTGTATATCATTTTCTGTTAAAAAACAAGCTAAAGGTGCCCATATGCCTTATAGCTGCCAACTGACAGCTCTCTCTCTCTCTCTCTCTCTCTCTCTCTCTCTCTGTCTCTTCCTCTCTCCTCCTCTTTCTCTCCCTCTCACATCCTCTCTCTCTCCTGTCTCTCCCTCTCTCTCTCTCCCTTTCTCTCTCTCCCTCTCTCTGTCTCTCCTCCCCTCTCTCTCTCTCCTCCTCCTCTCTTTCTCCCTCTCTCTTTCTCTCTTTCTCCCTCTCTCTTTCTCTCTCGCCGTCTCTCTTTCCTCCTTTTCTCTCTCTCTCTCTCTCTCTCTCTCTCTATCTCTCTCCCCCTCTCTATCTCTCTCTCTCCATCTCTCTCTATCTCTCTCTCTCCATCTCTCTCCTGTCTCTCTCCCTCTCTCTCCCTCTCTCTGTCTCTCCTCCCCCCCTCTCTCTCCTCCTCTATTTCTCCCTCTCTCTTTCTCCTCCTCCTCTCTCTCTATCTCTCTCTCTCTCTCTCTCTCTCCCACTCTCCTCCTATTTCTCCTCCTCTCTCCGTTTCTCTCTCTCTCTCTCTATCTTTCTCTCTCTTTTCTCCCACATACATGTGTGTATTTGGTGTCAGTGAGGAGAGAGCAGAATGCTGCTGCCAGACACCTCTGATGATGAGTTTCTTCTCAGGAGAACAAATGTATCGGGCATTGAAATTCAAGGAGCTGATCCTTCTCTCCCTGACATAATTTGTCGTCAGAGACTCCAGAGCGCCCCATACACATTAGATTGTCAGCGGACTCCAACGAAAACAGCGGGTTGATCCAAGAATACATTAATTTGTATGGGTCCCTGAATTCAACTCATTATAGAGTTGACTGTAAAAAAAAAACTACCTTTTTGGGAAAAATAAACTATTAAACCATATTCACAAAATGCTTTTAGTAACAGCCCTCTGAATGCTGGTTGCTAGAAATCTATATCCCTTTACTAGGATGTCTAGAGTAGACCTCAGGTCTGGGAACAGAATAGGTGTCAATTTCACAGTTATGTGTCACATCTTCTACATCAAAGGGTTCAAGTTGGGATCCCTAAGAGAAGAGGACAGTGTGTTCCCAAACTGATTTATTATCAAGCTTTTCGTAGACTGACGGTAGAATATTGGGGGAGTGTATAGATTGCAGTATGTCAGTTTTCTCGTGCACAATTCATAATTCTTTGCTCATACATCATTTTGTCCAAACATGCGACTTTTTGCACTTTTATGACTGTCAGAAGGATGCGTCAAATTTATTAAAAGGCCTGCACCTCTTACTAAATTTGGTGCATCTCACTCCTGTGCCTTTTTTATTATTAAGAATGATGTATGAAATGCCAATCTTAATAAATCCCCACTGTTATCACTCTCTCACACCATGATCAGGCCCCAGACATCCTGCCATTAATCTTAAAATTAGGTATCATAGCTAGACTTAATTACAAATCTTGAACAACCCCTACAGTGTCTTAAATTAAAAAATAAAATGCTCTCCCTTCTGGAACATGCACACATAGGGCTCAAAGGGGGCTTGAGCCCCTGCCCCCTTCTTCTCCTGCCCCTTTAATGTCCTTTTTTTTTTATGTTGTCCCAAGTAGGGCTGCAACGATTAATCAATGCTAGTGGAGGGAGGCGGGGCTGGAGGCAACTCGCGGCTGGACCAGTGTAGTAACTGTACTCTACACCGGCCCCGCCGCTCACAGGACATTTCGAATCTGTAATCTGTATCCTGCAGTAAATTTAATTTGAAATCAGCGCTCATCTACCTTACACTTAGCTTCGTAACAGGCAGTGCGGGTGGCGCTCACTCACCTGCTCCTCCCACTAGGCGGTGCAGGCGCGTGACGTCAGTGAGTGAGCGCTGCCCGCACTCCCTGTTACCGAAGCTAAGTGTAAGGTTGATGAGCGCTGATTTACAGTTAAATTTACTGCAGGATACGGATTACAGTTTAGAAATGTACACTCCTGTGAGCGACGGGGAGGGGAATCTGTGAATGACACTGTTATAGGGAAGGGGATCTGTGGATGACACTGTTATGGGGTGCGGGGATCTGTCGATGACACTTTTATGGAGTCAGGGGATCTGTGGATTACACTGTTATAGGGAGGGGGATCTGTGAATGACACTGTTAAGGGGTGGGGGCAGGGATCTGTGGAGGACACTGTTATGGGGTGGGGGAGGGATCTGTAGAGGACACTGTTATGGGGTGGGGGGATCTGTGGATGACACTGTTATGGGGTGGGGGTCTGTGGATGACACTGTTATGGGGTGGGGGCGGGGATCTGTGGAGGACACTGTTATGGGGTGGGGGAGGGATCTGTGGAGGACACTGTTATGGGGTGGGGAGATCTGTGGAGGACACTGTTATGGGGGATCTGTAGATGACACTGTCATCTACAGATCCCCCTCCATAACAGTGTCATCCACAGATCCCCATAACAGTGTCATCCACAGATCCCCCATAACAGTATCATCCACAGATCCCCCATAACAGTGTCATCCACAGATCCCCCATAACAGTGCCATCCACAGATCCCCCATAACAGTGTCAGTCACAGGCCACCATTAGTTCAAAACCCACAAAAAGCACACCCTTTGGTTATTTTCCTCCTCAAAAACTTAGGTACGTCTTATGGGCAGGTGCATCTTATAGGGCGAAAAATACGGTAAGTCCCTGACCCCTGACTTTCAGTCCCACCCTCCTCTGACAATCAGGCGCTGCTGCTGCATACCCCCCCCCCCCCCCGCCACCTGACTCGCTACGTCGTGCGTAATGCGAAATTATGACAAGTACCCTTTACTTAAGCCCCTGCCCTTCAAAATGTCTGTGCACGTCCCTGCCTCTCTTTACTCCAGTCCTGTTTTCTGAAGTGCTCCTTTAGTACCCCTCCTTCTGTTGGCGTAATTTGGGGCATCTAGGGTTTCTACCCTTTTTTCCAACATGCTCAACAAGGAGATGTGGCATAGTGGCAAGGGGCAGAGATTTGTGGGAAAGGGGACTCCACAATTATGGCAAAAAATTCTGTCTTGTTAAGGACCAGTTTACACTGAGTTTTTTGGTGCTGATTTTGGTGTGTTTCCACCTCAATATTAGCTCCAAAAAAAACACCTCAAAACAGCCTCCCATTCTTTTCAGTGGGAAGAAGCACTTGTTTTTTTTTTTCAAATCTGTGTTAAATATTCCATTGAAATGAATGGGAAGTATAAAAAAAAGTTTCATGTAAGTCCAGGCGTATATATTTGTGCATTTTCCACAGATTTTTTGGTGTGGACCTATGCCAAAAACCTGGAGCTCAAAATATAGCTTTGTATTGAAGTGAACACCCATTGGTTAAAAAAAGGCACGTCAAAAAACTCATCAAAAACGCACAAAAAAACATGAGAAAATGCTCTAAAAAACATGCATGGATATTTTCAGTGATTTTTCAAAATCTGTGGTGTGAACATCCCCTAAGCCAACCAATAGTTGGTATAGACACAGAAATGTGTCTATCCCTGCCGCAGATTTATCATCCGGCCTGAGCCCTAGTGATAAATGATGCAGGTCTAGACCTCCTGTCTAAGCTCACACCATCTATAAGATTGGTAAACCAGGGTCAGTATGTCTTACCACTAACGTTTCCTTCATGGCATTTTTCTCATATAAGACTATTTACCAAAAAAGCCAGAAGCAAAAAAAAATGTTCGTGCGTCCTGGGTTTCATATTTCCTACAGACCTTCAGTTAACATCTGAAACTGCCTTTTTTATGAATAATCATTTTTATTGAATTTTGACAACAACAAAAGAAGCCTTTTGATGATTACTACATGACAAAGTAGGAATATATTCGCTAACAGAAGCAAATTATATGAATAAAACGGTGGAACAAAGGCATTTTCCTAGGACACCACTCATCTGTAGATGAATATAGAACAAATATAGAAAGGAAGAACATAAACAATCATTTAAAGAAGAACAATTCTCTCAGTTTAATCGACCATGTCTAAGGTTTGTAATTTGTTAAACCTACGCTTTATGGGCTATATAGTGATGTCTTTTGCCAGGGGGCCCATACAGCGTCTCTCTATCTGGGACCAATAATGGAGGGTGGGAGGCATTTCTCGTATCTGCATGTATTATTCACTGTGCCTATGACTTCCTGCAGATCAGGGGGGTTCACTGATTTTCAGTGGCGAGTAACAACTAACTTGTCGCTTAGTAATACATGGCCTATCAGGTCCTTGTTGCAATGGTGGATGCCCAAAAATAGTAACGCTAGTTCTGGGGATGGAGGAATCCTATTTAGGGCGATTTGGGAAATCAAAAGAAAAACTTGTTGCCAGTAGTTGTGGAGTTTGGGGCAGGACCATAAGATGTGATATAAGGAGCCTGTTCCTCCACACTCTCTCCAGCAGCAAGCTGATACACCTGGGTACATTTTGCTCAACCTTTCTTGAGTGAAATACCATTTTTACTAGAGTTGAGCGGACACCTGGATGTTGAAGTCAATGGGGACCCGAACTTTTAAGGAATTAAAATGGCTGTAAAAATGTCATGGAAAGGGCTAGAGGGCTGCAAATGCCAGCAAAACGTTGTTAAGAGCATGGCAAGTGCTGTGCAAAATGTGGATAGGGAAATGACTTTAAATAACATAAAATAGGTAAAAATAAAAAATAATAATCTCGATCTAGGAGGACAAGGTCCATATGGAGTAGGAGGTTGAGGAGGCGGTGGATGTGGCGGTGTACTTGGAAGTGGCGGTGGAAGAGGAGGAGGTAGCCTACACTGCTTTTTGGTTTTAAATTATATTTTAAAAATTAGGGTACACCCCAAGACATTGGGAAAGTTAACCTGTGATAACCACCTCCAGTCATGCTAAACACACGTTCAGACAATACACTGGCTGCAGGGCAGGCCAGCACCTCCAAGGGGTAAAGGGCAAGTTCAGGCCATGTGCCCAATTTGGAAACCCAGAAGTTGCATGTTCCCAAGTAGTTAATGTATTTTTTATAGAGTGATTAATAAAGATAAAATTTTACCTATTACTAGTCAGAGAGTTTGCAAAGGTTACGCTAGGTCCAAGTGACCACCTAACCCCTCTTCCAGAAGTTGCAGGGGCTGACCCCTGTCAGTCAGTTCATGTAGGCGAGCTGATAGAGGATGAGGAAGCAGTGTAGGAGGAGGAAGCAACAGGAGGCAAACTGAAGCGCCCTGCAATCCTCGGTGGTGGAAGGACATGCGCCAAACTGCTATCCGCCTCAGGCCCAGCCGCCACTACATTTACCCAGTGTGCTGTTATGGAGATATAACGGCCCTGACCGTGCTTACTGGTCCACGTATCTGTAGTCAGGTGCACCTTGCCACAGATGGCGTTGCGCAGTGCACACCTGATTTTGTCCCCTACTTGGTTGTGAAGGGAAGGGATGGCTCGCCTTAAAAAGTAGTGGCGGCTGGGCACGACGTACTGTGGGACAGCCACCGCCATAAGGCCTTTAAAACTATCCGTCTCCACCAGACGGAATGACAGCATTTCAAAGGCAAGTCATTTAGAAATGCTGGCATTCAGGGGTAGGGATCGCGGGTGGGTAGGGGGGTACTTACTCTTCCTCTCCAGCGTTTGGGATATGGAGAGCTGAACGCTTCCGTGGGACATTGTGGAGATGCTTGGTGACCCAGGTGTTGGTGTTGCTGGCAGATCCTCTGTGGGATGCCAGGTGGCACTGTCACTCCAGAGGTGGATGAAGAGGCCGAGACTGCAGCAGAAGAGGAAGCAGGAGGAGCCAGAGACCTTTTTTGGTTTTTGAGGTGTCTACTCCACTGCAGCTCATGCTTTGCACTTAAATGCTTGGTCATGCAGGTTGTGCTCAGGTTGAGAACGTTTATGCCTTGCTTCAGGCTCTGATTGCACAGCGTGCAAACCACTCGTGTCTTGTCGTCAGCACATTGTCTGAGGAACTGCCACGCCTTGGAGCTGGCTTTGGTGTGCCCAGGCCCTTGCTGTGGTGGGCAGTAGGAGGCGTACTGTCTAGAGGACGGCCACTCCGCTTTTGCACCCTGCTCCCTCTTCTGCTGTTCTCTTCCTCCGAACAACATCGGTCATTTGCATGACCTTGATTCCATGTGGGGTCGTGGACCTCATCGTTCTCCACATCATCTTCCACCCAGTCTTCACCCCTGACTTCTGTCGGTCTGCACACTTTCGAAAGCCCCAGCAGTTGGCACCTGTGTTTTGTCATCATCAGAGATGTGCTGCGATGGTCCACCCATGTACTCATCTTGAAAAATAAGTGGTTGGGCATCGGTGCACTCAATCTTTTCCACTTCTGGGGCAGGGCTAGGTGGATGGCCCTGGGAAACCCTGCTAACAGAGTCATCAAAAAGCAGAAGAGACTGCTGCATGACTTGGGGCTCAGACCGCTTGGCTGATTTGCAAGGTGGTGAGGTGAAAGACTGATGGACATCGGCTGCAGGTGCCAACTGTGGTCTTTCAGCAGGAGACTGGGAGGGAGACAATATGAAGGAACTGGATCCACTGCCAGCAACCCAATCTACTAATGCCTGTACTTGTTCAGGCCTCACCATTCGTAGAGCAGCATTAGGCCCGACCAAATACTGCTGCAGGTTCTGTCGCCTACTCGCACCTGTGGGAGGGGTTTTACTTATCCGTGTAGCTGGCACAGATCGACCACGTACTCTCCCTGCAACAGGAGCTCCACCAGCAGCACCACGACCTGGGCCACGTCCCTTATTTGACGCTCTCCTCATATTTTTTGAATTCAGGATCTTGCCCTAAATGGGTGCTTAATTAATAGTAGAAAAGAACTACAGTGTGTAAAGGGTGTATCTCACACGGCCTGAACCAGACTAGGCCTCAATTAAAGATTTATTTGCACAAAATGGCTGTATTTCAAATGGCTGAATCAAACCCCTGTATGTATAGGGGGTATCTCACACGGTCTGAACCACTGTAGGCCTGAAGTAAATATATCTTTGCACAAAAAGTTTTTTTTTCAAATGGCTGTATTTCAAATGCCTAATTCAAACCCCTGTATGTATAGGGGGATTACACAAGCCCTGAATCAGTGTAGGCCTGAAGTAAATATATCTTTGCACAAAATGGCTGTATTTAAAATGGCTGTATTTAAAATGGCTGAATCAAACCCCTGCATGTATAGGGGGGATCACACTCGCCCTGAATCAGTGTAGGTCTGAAGTAAATATATCTTTGCACAAAAAGGCGGTATTTCAAATGGCTGTATTTCAAATGCTTGATTCAAACCCCTGTATGTAGAGGGAGTATCTCACATGGTCTGAACCACTGTAGGCCTAAAGTAAATAAATCTTTGCACAAAAATGCTGTATTTCAAAAGGCTATATTTCAAATGGCTGAATCAAACCCCTGTATATATAGAGGGTATCTCACACTGTCTGAACCACTGTAGGCCTGAAGTAAATATATCTTTGCACAAAAAGATTTTTTTTTCAAATGGCTGTATTTCAAATGCCTAATTCAGACCCCTGTATGTATAGGGGGGATCACACACGCCCTGAATCAGTGTAGGCCTGAAGTAAATATATCTTTGCACAAAAAGGCTGTATTTAAAATGGCTGTATTTCAAATGCCTAATTCAAACCCCTGTATGTATAGGGGGATCACACACGCCCTGAATCAGTGTAGGCCTGAAGTAAATATATCTTTGCACAAAAGGCGGTATTTCAAATGGCTGTATTTCAAATGCTTGATTCAAACCCCTGTATGTAGAGGGAGTATATCACACGGTCTGAACCACTGTAGGCCTGAAGTAAATATATCTTTGCACAAAAAGGCTGTATTTCAAATGGCTGCATTTCAAATGCCTAATTCAAACCAATGTATGTATAGGGGGGATAACACACGCCCTGAATCAGTGTAGGCCTGAAGTAAATATATCTTTGCACTAAATGGCTGTATTTAAAATGGCTGTATTTTAAATGGCTGAATTAAACCCCTGTATGTATAGGGGGGATCACACACACCCTGAATCAGTGTAGGCCTGAAGTAAATATATCTTTGCACTAAATGGCTGTATTTAAAATGGCTGTATTTTAAATGGCTGAATCAAACCCCTGTATGTATAGGGGGATCTCAGACGCCCTGAATCAGTGTAGGCCTGAAGTAAATATATCTTTGCACAAAAAGGCGGTATTTCAAATGCTTGATTCAAACCCCTGTATGTAGAGGGAGTATCTCACATGGTCTGAACCACTGTAGGCCTGAAGTAAATATATCTTTGCACAAAAAGGCTGTATTTCAAATGGCTGTATTTCAAATGCCTAATTCAAACCCCTGTATGTATAGGGGGATCACAAACGCCCTGAATCAGTGTAGGCCTGAAGTAAATATATCTTTGCACAAAAAGTCTGTATTTCAAATAGCTGTATTTCAAATGCCTTATTCAAACCCCTGTATGTATAGGGGGCATCTCACAGGGCCTGAACCTCTGTAGGCCTGAATTCAATATTGGTGCACCAAATGGAGGTATTTAAAATCTTTGAATGTAACCCAAATGTATTAAGGGTGTATCTCACAATGACATCTGAATCAAAGGCTGCCAACTAAATTTTTTGTTCCCAAACGACTGTTTGTTTAACAACTGAATTTGACAGCAGTATATAAGCCTGTAATTTCACACGTGCTGATGCTGCAAGGTCTGAAAATAGTGTTTTTTGTCAAAAAAGTGTGTTTTTTAAACCCCAGAAAGATGGATGTATTTCTAGCTTAAATTGCAAATCACAGAAAAAACTATATATAAACCATCCTGCACGATATGGTATTAAATGTGCGGATGTATATGGCTACATTTACAAAATAACAGAAAATAATGCACTATAAAAATAGATGCAAGACATATGGACTAAGCCCTCACTCTTGATAAAAACTGAGACACTTGGTCAATACATTTTGATCAAAATACATCTAAGCCCACCTACCGGCGACAAGGTGGTCTCAGTTCAGGCGGGTTCCTATGCTAACCTATTCATGCTGTAGCGCATTTTCGGGAGCACAGTCCCCGCACATATAGTGTGCTGCCCCTTGTTACCTCCATGTGCATCAGCAACCGGTGGGAGGAGAGACACGCTCACCTATATGTACCACCTTAATCAAGGTCACCTATTAGATAGGTGGGGCAAAAGTGCACTTGAATATCACTCCCAGTATAGGAGCGTATTCACACATGAAGGTGTCACTCCTTCAAGACAAATCAAACAAATCACAGAAAAAACTATATATAAACCATCCTGCACGATATGGTATTAAATGTGCGGATGTATATGGCTACATTTACAAAATAACAGAAAATAATGCACTATAAAAATAGATGCAAGACATATGGACTAAGCCCTCACTCTTGATAAAAACTGAGACACTTGGTCAATACATTTTGATCAAAATACATCTAAGCCCACCTACCGGCGACACATCAAGCTGTGTGCAATGCGGGGTCGGACAGATTTCCAAAGGTACCTATTCAGAATGGCCTGTGCCTTTTTAAAAAAGGATTCAGGGACTGGTATAGGAAGGGCCCTGAAGATGTAAATAAGTTTGGGTAACGTCATCATCTGAAAAGAGGCCATCCTCCCGATCCAAGATATATCTTTCATGAGAAAACTGTTGAGATCCTGAGTAAGTGTGGATAGAAGGCGTTCGTAGTTTTGTTTATACAACCGGGAACTAGAGCTAGTGAGGTTAATTCCCAAGTATTTTATCTCTGTGGTCTGCCAGTCTAGGGGATACATAGTCTGTAGTTGTCTGATAACTGGATGAGGGATATTAATCAGGAGAGCTTGTGACTTTGATTCATTGACCTTGTAATAGGACAACGAACCAAAGTGAGAGATAATCTTCAAGGCGGCCCCTAAGGATCTCGGAGGGTCTGACAAGGTTAGAATAATGTCGTCCGCGTAAAGCGAAATAGTGTGTGTGGTTGAGCCTACCTTAAGTCCAATCACGTCATCTGAATTACGGATATGCTGGGCTAAAGGCTCCAAAGCCAGAATGAACAGGAGGGGGGACAATGGGTAGCCCTGACGAGGGGAACAGACTAGAATGGGGAACAGACTACCATTGGGTAACGATGGATGTCTGTTCACTTTATAGCAACATCACTCACGATCTAGGACTCACAGAAATTGAGAAAATCCTTTCATCAGACTCTATGATGCCTACGGTCCAAAAAACCTTTATCTTGAAGTCAATCGATTTTATTCTTAAACACAATTATTTCAGCTTTTACGATAAAATATACCAGCAGAAAAGGGGAACAGCCATGGGGACGAAATTTGCACCGGCATATGCAAATTTGTTTATGGGGGGGTTCGAACAGGAACATGGACTTTTAACACATCCCAATATTCGATTCTATCGACGGTATATAGACGATGTAATTTTTATATGGGAAGGGGATTATAAGAACTTAGAAGCATTCATGACAACAGTTAACAAAAACAATTGGAAATTGGAATTCACGTTTGAACATCATCAGACTGAAGCAATATTCTTAGATCTTCATATAGAGACTATTAACAATATAATCACCACTAAAACCCATTTTAAAAAAGTTGACACCAATAGTTATTTGGATTTTAACAGTTGCCATCACTCAAAATGGAAGACGAATATCCCATTTAGTCAAATGAGGAGAATACGTAGGAATTGTACTAGTGACGATGTAATGAAAGAACAACTAGGGATTCTAAAAAGCGATTCAAAGAAAAGGGGTATCCAAACAAATTAATAACTGAATCTGAAAAGAGAGTTTTGAAAGAGAACCAATTAGAATGTCTCAGAGAGAAAAATAAGAAGTCAGAACCAATACAACAAAACCTTAATTTAATCACAAATTTTAATATTCACCACAATAGAATTAGACAAATAGTGAACAAGCACTGGAACATTCTTTTAAAAGATCCCATACTTGAAAAAACATTCCAAAAAACCCTAAATTGGTTTTCCGTAGAGCTAAAACTCTAAAAAATCTGCTAGCGCCATCATGTCCCAAAATTACATCTGGGACCAATCCCATTCTTCCTAAAAAAAGCAATACCAAACCGGGTGCATCTAAATGCAATTCTAAAAAATGCAAGTGCTGTATAATGATGCAATGCGGAACATCAGCACGTCTCCCTCCACCCAGAAACCCTGTTCCCTTGAAACACATGATGAACTGTGGCACCTCTAATGTGGTGTATTTGTTAGAATGCCCGTGCAGCTCACTCTATGTAGGTCGGACAACTCAGACCCTGAGAGAACGTATGAACGAGCATCGTTCAAATATAAATAGGAAAATTCTGACCCATAGTGTGTCCAAACATTTCTTTATGCATCATGATGGAGACCCAAAAGGCTTGAAAGTTACCCCTTTAGAATGGGTGCCTGATTCTTACCAAACATTATCACGCAAAGAAATGTTTTGGATTTTTAAGCTGAATACGCTTACACCTTTTGGCCTAAACGAAGCATTAGAGTATGCAAATTACTAAATGCTGATCAGTAACCATCTGGTTATGTAGTACCATATTTGTCATTTCAGGGTTGCCTGAACGCAGTACAGCTGACTTACTTTCAAATAAGTTTCGATCCTACACGTATACTGGTCTTATACTGACATTGTATATCTCTCATATATGTTCTTTAGATTACCAGTATAGAGGTTAACCCAAGATCCATACAAAATTCCCCCCATAGGAAGCCTTATATTCCATCTAGCTTTGTTTGTAAAGCCCGTAGATACCTATCCTAGAATACTGTCGTCTAGGTGCCCGACAACCATCTAACTATTAATTTTATCAACCTTTTGATGTATATGTCTATGTATTTATCCATTTTTTAGATATCTCCTATATATATATCCTTTTTTTTATATATTTCTTATATTTATTCACCATCATTTTACAATAGTTCTACATGTACCCATATAATTGTTATTTATTAACAAAAATATATTGTTTTATTATTTTAACTCTATATATATTCTTTTCCTATTTTTATATATATATATATATATTTTTTTATGTATTTACTTTGAATGTAATGGTTATATGTATATATATATATATTTTTTTTCCCCCTCACCCACCAACCTTCCTAGCGGCCGTTGCGTTCCACGCTGGGACGCATGCGAAACCGGAAGTGATCTCACTTCCCTCCGCGTGCGTTCCACAGTGGGACGCGATACCCGGTCGCGTCTGCAACATATACTTTCAGACGCTAACGCGCCAATGAGTACTAGGAGTCACAACCCCGATTTTACTGTGGGGGGTGAAAAAATCCTTAACAGGCGGCCGATGCGTTCCACACTGGGACGCATGGGAAACCGGAAGTGACGTCACTTCCTCCGCGTGCGTTCCACGAAGGGACTCCGGCCGCATGTGAATACTAATTAGTATTAGTACTGCAGGACAATTAGGGAGTACCTTATTCTATTTCTATGTTTTATTCTATGTTGATTACGTTTCATTGGGAGAGGAAGTGATGTCACCAAGACACTCCCCCATATGTTTGGACCCGTTTGGGCGGGAATTCTTGTTTGTAACCTGTATGTATAAAAGGATGTATGGTATATGTAGGAAATATCTTCTGCTCCTGAGGAAGGGGTCTATTTTACCCCGAAACGCGTTGAGCCTTATTAAAGAATTTGAACAGAAGCCCTACTTGTCGTGCTGACTTCAACTTCTAAGATTCTTTATGCGATCCTGGCCGGGGGGGTACTGTCTCAGGCGTCTTGAGCTTAACCTGTTAGACAGCCCCCCAGTGAAGTGAGTAGACTCGAAGTCACAACTGTTTTTAATATCAATTCGTAATATAAATTTTTATCCGTTCTATTATATATTTGTGTGTTTCTATAAGTATAGGAACATTTATAGTCTACACTTTATTATAAGAGGAGGTTGGCGCTTGTTAATAAATCCTTACAGGGATACCTGGACACTCTAACCAGGACTACATATATTTGTTTCTATTACATTTTTTTCCCTGTGACCATTGATATCAAAAGCGTCTAGTTGTTACTAACGCTACAGCTGCCCCTCCATGCTATACTAATACAAGTTTACTTATTCATCCATTCCTTGATCCCTTCCTGTTGGCGCCTCTTGGTGGGTGTGAAATTGGAACAGTCCATTGAACCCCACTACTTAACCCGTATTTTTTCTTTTCTTTTCTAAATTGCGTAGCCCTGACGAGACCGGTTTGAAATCTGAAAACTGGAAGACAGTACACCATTCACAAAAACATTTGCGGTTGGATTGGAATATAGGCTGTGAATAGCATTTTAAATAGGACCCTGGAAACCCATCTCTCCTAAGACCGAGAAAGCATATTGCCAATGCAGTCAGTCAAACGCCTTCTCTGCATCTAAGGCCACTGCCATCATGGGTAATTCATGCATTTCGGCATAATGATATAAATCCGATACCCTGCGGTTGTTATCAGATGCAAGGCGGCCTTTAGTAAAGCCAGTTTGATCCTTTTTTATTAGTAAAGGGAGTACAGGGGACAGCCTAGATGCAATCAGTTTCGCGAATATTTTAATATCCGAGTTTAAAAGGGATATGGGTCTAAAATTCTGCAGTGAATGGGTAGGTTTGCCCGGTTTAGGAAGCGTTATGATCAATGCTTGTAGCATGTCTTTAGGGAAGGGAGTTCCTCTCATACATTGATTGAATATGGTCAAGAGCTTAGAAGCTAGTTGTGTCTGGAATTGCTTATAAACCTCATTCGATAAGTCATCAGGGCCTGGGGACTTTGGAGGAGCTAATATCAGTTTATTAATCTCTAGCTCTGTGAGGGGAGAATTTAAGACTTCTAGTTGGGCTTGAGAAAGGGAGGGTAATGCTGCCTTTGCTAAGAAGTCAGATAGCAATGCCGAATAGTTATCTGGCTGAGAAATAGACTCTTTAAGGTTGTATAGGTTCATATAGTATAGCCTAAACTGTTCACGTCAATGTCTCTGGGGTCTATTAGTTTTGCCTGTGTCTGTAAATGAAGTATATATGGGATCTTTGATTTAGTTTGTTGTGTTTTAAGTTGTTTAGCTAATAAGCGTTCCGCTTTATTTCCTTGAGCATAGTATCTGGATTTTAACCTAAGTAGGTCTTTCTCATAGCCCTGCATCAACAGTAATCTGAATTTGTTTCTTTCCATTCTCAGCTCCTCCATTACCGGGGCCATGGGAGTCCATTTATTTATTGTTTCTAACTTGGAGATTTTTTTCAAGCAGTGCCTTAATGTCCCGCTCCTTCCTCTTCGTCTCTTTGTGATTTATTTTAATGAGCAGCCCTCGAATGAAGGCCTTATGGGCTTGCCAGATGATAAAAGGGTCTGAAACTGATCCTTTATTGATAAGGAAGTATTCCTGCATGGCCTGTGAGATTTCCTCCAGGTAGGCAGGGACGTTATACAAAAAGGAATTATTCCTCCACACCGGGGCAGTGTGAAACTGATAAAGATCTTCTAGTGTAATTGTTACGGGAGCATGATCAGACATACTAATAAGGCCAATATCCGATGATGTGGCATGGAAAAGGGTGGTTTGATCTACTAGAAAAAGGTCTATACGTGAATATGACTTATGATGAGGGGAGAAAAAGGTGTAGTCCTTTTCCTGACCATGCTGAGCATGCTGTGGTTTGCTTTCCATCCTGGGATGTGGAGCAAGACGGGTCCGTCAAGACCCACAATGCAAGTCAATGGGGAAGTTTTCTCGGACACAATAGAAAACGAAAACGGATATGTTTTGTCTTTTATGCATTTTTTATAACTGAATTACGTGTGAATCTTATAATTATGGTATAGCCCTTAGTATTTACACAGGCTCTTATCATTGGCGGTGATGTGTCAATGACTGGTCAGGAGGATCTCCACTTAAAGTACAGCATGTAATCCCATCCATGCCCTGAGCAATATGTCATTACAGCAGATAGCATCTTGGTGCAGGTCTTTCCCACACTCCCGGCTCACAGCTTGCCCCCAGCAGCCTCTATTATCTCCTGGATTGGAGGCTCCAGATGGACACACGTCTATTGTGCCCGCTGCTGTGTGATTGGAGGCTGAGTGTGGGAACCTGTGCTCGCTCTGATCCTCACACATTATTATGCAGGAGAGGGGTATATAGAGGGGCTGTCTGCCTCCCTGGCTGCACATCACTGACATCCCATCTACAGAGAGGACACTGCCGCACACTGACCGATGGCTCCTTACAGCGTCAGCCTCATCCAGAGCCCTGCTAATGATCCCCTCACCCAGCAGCCCAGAAAAGTAAGTGCGGATCTACCACATCTCCTCCTCTCATAGCATCAAATGTTTCTTCACCGCCATAAAGGTGCATCCACTGCCGCATGGAACTAACCAACCCTTATGTCTTGTTCTGCAGCTGAGGAAACCAGTGATCGAGAAGATGAGGAGAGACCGGATTAACAGCAGCATTGAGCAGCTGCGCATCTTACTGGAGAAGGAGTTCCAGAAACATCAGCTCCCCTCCAAACCTGAGAAAGCCGATATCCTGGAGATGACGGTCACCTTCCTTCAGCGCCACATGGCGGAGAGAAGTAAGTGTCCTGTCCCAGCCCCTCACACCCCTCATATGTTTCTTACTGAGAGCAGAATACAGCAGGTGATGGACGCTGTCACTGACATGTATGTCTCTCCTGTTCTAGATGTCACAGCCTCCAGCCAGGCCCAGAGAGAAGGCTTCTCCACCTGCGTCCAGGACTCCATCACCTTCCTGTCCCGGCACAAACAGACCGAGCTCCAGATCCAGCTGCTGCAGAACCTCCCTGGGTCTCACACTCTGACACGTGGGGCTGTATCTCCTCCTGTATCCCCCGTCTACCAGACCCACAGCAAACACAGTCCCTTGGACAGCAGCAAAGCCTTGTGGAGACCCTGGTAGTGACTGGTTCCTCAGGTGTGGACTGAGCTCGGAGCTATGTGCCCCGTATACCTGAGAGCTGGAGATGGGATGGATTCTGCCTGTCACTAATGTCTCATCATGAGATGGAGAAGAAGTTCATTCTGGACATGGTGTAATTACTACGTGATTTACTAGTCCTTCATATTGTCTGCTGTCTGCTGCAGCTCTCCTGTATGGACTTGGTTCTATATTGTTATAGGAGTCGTTGTCTTCTATGAAGAAGCCGTCCGAGTCCTATATGGACACATTCTATGAATATTCCTAGTGATACAATGTATCATATTATATGTAGTGTGTACTGGCTGTATACAGAGGGAAGTAGTGTATGTATATATCAGACCTCCAGTGCAAAGCATTGCAGAATAATGGAGGTGAGACCTCCAGCCTGATATATACAGTAGATACTATGTATCATACAGTACTGTACATCAGATTATATGTAGTGTGTACTGGCTGTATACAGAGGGAAGTAGTGTATGTATATATCAGATCTCCAGTGCAAAGCATTGTAGAATAATGGAGGTGAGACCTCCAGCCTGATATATACAGTAGATACTATGTATCATACAGTACTGTACATCAGATTATATGTAGTGTGTACTGGCTGTATACAGAGGGAAGTAGTGTATGTATATATCAGATCTCCAGTGCAAAGCATTGTAGAATAATGGAGGAGAGACCTCCGGCCTGATATATACAGTAGATACTATGTATCATACAGTACTGTACATCAGATTATATGTAGTGTGTACTGGCTGTATACAGAGGGAAGTAGTGTATGTATATATCAGACCTCCAGTGCAAAGCATTGTAGAATAATGGAGGTGAGACCTCTGGCCTGATATATACAGTAGATACTATGTATCATACAGTACTGTACATCAGATTATATGTAGTGTGCACTGGCTGTATACAGAGGGAAGTAGTGTATGTATATATCAGACCTCCAGTGCAAAGCATTGTAGAATAATGGAGGTGAGACCTCTGGCCTGATATATACAGTAGATACTATGTATCATACAGTACTGTACATCAGATTATATGTAGTGTGTACTGGCTGTATACAGAGGGAAGTAGTGTATGTATATATCAGATCTCCAGGGCAAAGCATTGGAGAATAATGGAGGTGAGACCTCCGGCCTGATATATGCGGTAGATACTATGTATCATACAGTGCTGTACATCAGATTATATATAGTGTGTACTGGCTCTATATATAGAGTAATAGTAAAACGTCACGTGCATTGCTTGTATTTGGCCTTGGTTGAGTCACAGTCATTAAGTGACTGTGCAGCCGCCATGTCCTATAGTATTGGCCTCCAATGTGTGAATCTCCAGCTATTGAAAAACTATAACTTCCAGCTTCCAGGGCATGCTGGGAGTTGTCGTTTTGCAACAGTTGGATTTGCACACATTGGAGACAATTGTTCAGTATAGTATACTGGTCCTTCTCTCCTATGGGGATAATTGCTAGGTTATAACGGATCTGTTTTGCAATATTTGCAGGAATTACTCCAATTTTCAATACTTTGTGTATATTGAATTGATATGTAACAGGTGCCATTCAATTTAGTATGGTTGGTATGCAATATTTGCAGCTACTGCTTATCATTTATTGATATTTCCTATTATGCAATATGTGTAAGAAGTGTCAGGAGTTAATCTATAACTTGTACTGTGGTATGCAATATTTGCAGATACTTCATATTTCATAAATCTGTGTTTGTATATGATTGCAGATTATAAACAATAAATATATATTTTCTAAACATGATGCTTTATGTCAAAATTTCTTTAAATCATCAGTTGAGGCCCAGTCCTATAGGGACTGCCCAATGACGTGCGGTGTTGAGTAGTTGGGGTCTCATAGACAAAGCGTTGATTACCATTTATTTTCTCAAGTCAAATCCTCCGTATGTCATTACTAATCCACACATCTGTATTGTGGCTCACAGCTCATCTCTGGTTGTGAAAAGTCACAATATAAAATGTGTTTTGCTCTGTATAAAATATTTCCAAAATTATTTGAGTAAAAATGTAAGATCTCCGTGGTCGTCTGCTGTGTCTGCTCTGGAGCGGGTGCCATCTTTAGCAACCCATGTATGGCACACATCGGGGAGGAGTTAAAGAGGACCTCTCACCTCTCCTGACATGTCTGTTTTAGTATTTACCTCCTTTCCCCATGTAATACCACTTCTGGGGCATTTATTCTTGTTGTCTCTGTGTTGTGCCATTTGTTTATTATTCCTTCTAGAAGTTATAAATGGATTGCTAGCAGTTTGCAAAGATAGGTGTTCCCAGTCAAGGAGTGTGGCCGATACTATCCAGTCAGTGCTGCCAGTGGCAGATTGGGCAGGGATAAACCCCTACTGGTAACACCCATCTGGAGCTTCATTGCAAACTGCGAGTAATTCATTCATAATTTCTAACAGGAATAAAGGAGTGGCCCAATTGATGCTCCAGAATTATTATTACAAGTGGAATGCAGGGTTTGCTAAAACAGACATGTCAGGAGAGGTGACAATTCTTTTTTAAGAAACACTATGGGCATAATAGCGATATATTTGTTTCTTGGCTTTTTTGTGTTATTCTCCTTCACTTCCCAATCCCTGCACTAAATAAAACATAGAGGGTGGAATTTAAGCCAGCGCTGGTCTTAATCTGAAGTGTGTTGAAGTAAGATGCACATAGATTTACGCCATAATTAATTCCAATTTTTTGCAATAACATATGGTAAATCTATTGGGCCATGGAGGCCACGCCCTCTCTAACTTTATCTTATGAATTTTAAAAAATGACAAAACAGTAAAAAGTCTCACATTTTGTCCAAACTGTAGCTTTCACGTGAATTTGCAGCTTCTGTGCTCCAGAATACTCTTGTACAGTCATTGATAATTTCACCCCCAAGTTTTGCTGGAGTGTTATCTTAAAGAGGAATTGCACTCCCCCATTGTAATAACAAATCTGGAACATTTATTCCTATGACTCCATATTTATGTACTTATATAGCGCTACTATATTCCACAGCGCATTACAGACATTACCATCATTCTGTCCCCAATGGGTCTCACAATCTAAGTTCTCTATCAGTATGTCTTTGGAGGAAACCGGAGAACCTGCAGGAAACCCACACAAACACAGGGAGAACATACAAACTCCATGATCTTTGGTCAGGTTCGAACCTAGGACCCCAGCTCTGCAAATCATCAGTGCTTACCACTGAGCCACCGTGCTGCCCATTTTTTCATTCCTTTACTATTCCTCCTGTTAGAAATTATGAATGAATAGCTAGCAGTTTGCAATGAAGGTCCAGATGGGTGTTACCAGTTGGGTGTGTGTCCCTCCACAGTTTGTCACATTGCAAACTTCTGGCAATTCATAACTTCTAGAAGGAATAATAAAGGAATGGCACAACATGGAGTCATAACAATAGATGCTCCAGAATCATTACCAGGGGGATGCAAATAGTAATGTCAGGAGATGTGACAGGTCCTCTTAAAAGTGACATTACACAATATTTAAAAAGAGGGGTGGAATAGTGCGTACACACATAGGGCCCATTTACTAATCCTGTTTAATATGTACACAGTGTAAAGATGCAGCTGATAAGCAGCACCCAGTATTGTATAACAGCTGCTTATCCCCTCAGATATGTCATGTCAAGTGTTCATTCCTATGGGACAGTTCAGGCTGACAGATTATTTTATTAAGATCATTAAGATGCATGAACGTGTTCATTACCTATAGATAATATCTCATTGCACTTAATTAGATTATTTTCTATAATATGAATGGTTTTCCTATAAATCAGATATGTATATGATGATATCTCCAGCCTCCACACTGCCCAGTATATCTCCCTATTTGATGCTGAGGATAATGAAGTGTCACTGGGGTGTCAGGAGTCTCTTATCACTCCTCCACATCCTCCATCCCCAGAGAGCAGAGGAGGGTTATCAAATCCAGCACATGAGGATGTCAGATATCACAGCAGACAGAAGGGAAAGGTTATTTAATTAAAAAAACATAAAATATTCATAAACAAGTAACCGACTAAGCAATCATGGCATTTACCTTCCTTCATTACTGATCTGGCAGAGTTTTTTTAGTCACCACATTAGAAAAGCCATTTATTTTAATTTTTCTTTCAATATACCCAAATGAGGATTTTTGTTTTGTGGAATAACTTGTATTTTTCTGTCTCACCATTGTGGGATACGTAACAACTTATTGATTCATTTTTATAAACTATTTCTTGAGGAGAATGGCCAAAAAATATCATTTGACCATTGCTTCTTTGCATTTTTAAATTTAAGTTTCTCACAGAGTGGCATACAGATTACCTTTATTCTGTGGGATGTACAATTAGGGTGATTCCAACTATATTGTATCTAACTGTCTATGTTTTACTACTTTTGCACATTGATAGTGTAATGCCCCAGAGTTGAATTACCACCTTTTCCACCTCTCCACTATCTCCTATGGTTCATTTAATGTCATCATGTATATTTATTCCAAGTTCAAACACTGTGCATTTCCTATTTTGCAACTATTATGTGTAAATGTAATCTACCTGTTTCACCAGTAGATGGCGGCACTAATGGCAGAGCTACCTTGCCTAGGATGAAACCCTTCTTTCCATTCTAGCTTGCTTCCTCAAAGCAGGAGTTCAGTTAGTGAGAAGTCAGTATAGAGTACCCCCTGCTAGGGTAAGGCTGTGTGCAAGTCAAGAGAGCACCTTCAGCTCTCCTGGACAGTGAGGCCCAAGCCTGAAACCTCTGCAACCAGGAGTAAAAGTTCCCTGGATAAAGATAAAGACAGACTATACTACAAAAAGTAAAGTTCAGCAGAAAGGAAAAGATTCCATTTAATCCTGTTAGCACAGCAGAGCTACAGCGCAACAGATGTAGCAGGGCCGAGTGTGTTTACCTGCCAGAACTAATGCCAAAGCGACCAAGACCAAGTCTGTGAATAGTTTGAAAGAAAGTTTGTTCAAGTAAAGTTCCTGTTCAACTATATGCAAGGTCTGGGCTTCATTTATTTCATCATCCCATTCATGAACTATCCTTTGCTCTGCTTAACACGACAACGCCTGGGGTTCCAGCGTATCCAGGTAGGATCACTGTGACACGTGCAACACCATTAAGGGACATTTAGGCCACCCTACACCACTGTGGCAATCCTACACTGTGCTCTTGTTGCTTCATTGCAACTGGCGTCACAACAAAACTATTGACTTTTTCCCTCTTAAAGTGACCCTAACTGGCGACGTTGCCTCCCGTGCACTGCAATAGCACATTTCATGGGAAAAAAATATAGGGGGTCATTTATTAAGCAGAAATACGCCTAAATTAGTCTTCTCTCCTGAATGTAGATACCCACTGGCAAAGAGATAGGTTTTAAAGTAGGACCTGCCTGACTGAGGCCACCCTGGCACTGGTAGGCGGGCACAGATGTATTTTGATCAAAATACATAGGCTAAGAATCTCAGATTATATCATATCAGAGTGAGGGCTTAGTCTATATAGAATTTCTGTATCTATTCTGTTAGTGCATTATTTTCAGTGATTTTTGCATCACAACTTTTATATGCTCTTCTACAAAGCTTTGGAAGCTCAGTATAAAAAATCACAGAAAAAGATACAAAACATCCTGCACGATATAATAACTGAATATGCAGATGTGCATGGAAACATTTATAAGGAAAAGATCATGGAAAATAATGCACTAACACAATAGATGCAAACATTATATATGGACTAAGCCCTCATTCTGATATAATAAATCTTAGACTGTAAGCCAATATATTTTGATCAAAACACATCTATGCCCACCAACCAGCGCCAAGGTGGTCTGAGTAAGGCAGGACCTACTCTAAAACTACCTATGTCATTGGGCATCTATATTCAGGAAAGCAGACCCTGCAAATATAGTGTGCTGCTCCTAGTTAATTCTTTGTGCATCTTCACCGCCATGGTGATCGGTAGCTCAAAGTTGTAATCGCAATGCGATTAATCAAATACATAAGAATCGCATTGCGATTCCAACTTTTTAGTACTCAACTTTTAAAATCGTACACCACTTTAAGTTCCAAAGTTGCAATCGCGTTCGAATAGAACTTAAAGCTGTCTCTTAGTCAGTTTTAGTATTGGTGTGCTGTAATAGAAGTTACATTCGTACGCGAATATAACTTAGAGCAATACAGTCAACTTTACACTGTTAGTTTTATTATCACGATAATACAACTATTCAAGAATCGTGTACGTGCGTCTGTACGTGTGTGCGTTACCTCGGACACTATTCTATTTTGCCAGCCACAGCTGAAACCACTGATTTATGGTATTGCTATTTTGGCAATTGAATTTAACCCCAGAAAATAATCTATCCTTTGCCAGACAGCAGACAGTATTATACTTGTCTAGCCAAAGCTGGAACACCAGATTTAGGGGATTGGTATTTGGGCAATTGTATTTAACCCCTTAATAAAATAAAGAAGTTTCTTTCCTGAGTTTCTAGGGGTGACAATTAGCACAGCCAAGCCCCTGATGTAGGATATAGCAAAAAAAAAAAAAACTAGTATTGACGTTAACTCTAACAAAGGCCACAGCAGTATACAGAATTTTTGAGTATTATAAAAGAATGTGCGATTTTATGCAGCAGCTGAGGTGTGTATTATGAAGTTCTGCAGAAGCTGGGGTGTGTATTGTGTGGTTATGCAGCAGCTGAATGTGTATTATGAGGTTCTGCAGCAGCTGAGGTGTGAATTATGAGGTTCTGCAGCAGCTGAGGTATGTATTGTGTGGTTATGCAGCACCTGGGGTGTGTATTATGAGGTGCTGCAGCAGCTGATGTGTTTGTTATGATGTTCTGCAGCAGCTGAGATGTGTGTTAGGAGATTCTGCAGCAACGGAGATGTGTATTATGAGGTGCTGCAGCAGCTGATGTGTGTATTATGATGTTCTGCAGCAGCTGAGATATGTGTTAGGAGATTCTGCAGCAACGGAGATGTGTAATGTTTTCCTGCAGAAGAACTCTATAATACATACTATAGCTAAGGGGGCATCATGTGTCAGTCAGGGTTTGGTACAGAAGAAGAACTACAAGTACTTGCAAAACTGCTCTATGGCAAGCCTCTACTGCAGGAATAGATAAGAAGGGTCTATGTAGTGCTGCTCTCGTCTGTATAGTTGCCAGGTTCAGATGTCAGAAAGTGATGATTATAAGAATATTATTTATAGACCTGTTACTAAAAATGTATCATTTATTATTACTATTAGAGTTGATAATTTTGCAGATATTATTCTTTATTATTTCCCCAGGGATTCTCATATATATCATCCTAATAAGCATTAGGGCAATTCACTACTCCTCTCCCAGATAATAATGGATCTATAGTGAAAGTAGCAGTGGTCAGTGCAATATGTCATTACAGCAGATAGCATCTTGGTGCAGGTCTTTCCCACACTCCCGGCTCACAGCTTGCCCCCAGCAGCCTCTATTATCTCCTGGATTGGAGGCTCCAGATGGACACACGTCTATTGTCCCCGCTGCTGTGTGATTGGAGGCTGAGTGTGGGAACCTGTGCTCGCTCTGATCCTCACACATTATTATGCAGGAGAGGGGTATATAGAGGGGCTGTCTGCCTCCCTGGCTGCACATCACTGACATCCCATCTACAGAGAGGACACTGCCGCACACTGACCGATGGCTCCTTACAGCGTCAGCCTCATCCAGAGCCCTGCTAATGATCCCCTCACCCTCCAGCCCAGAAAAGTAAGTGTGGATCTACCACATCTCCTCCTCTCATAGCATAAAATGTTTCTTCACCGCCATAAAGGTGCATCTACTGCCGCATGGAACTAACCAACCCTTATGTCTTGTTCTGCAGCTGAGGAAACCGGTGATCGAGAAGATGAGGAGAGACCGGATTAACAGCAGCATTGAGCAGCTGCGCATCTTACTGGAGAAGGAGTTCCAGAGACATCAGCTCCCCTCCAAACCTGAGAAAGCCGATATCCTGGAGATGACGGTCACCTTCCTGCAGCGTCACATGGCGGAGAGAAGTAAGTGTCCTGTTCCAGCCCCTCACACCCCTCATATGTTTCTTACTGAGAGCAGATTGCAGCAGGTGATGGACGCTGTCACTGACATGTATGTCTCTCCTGTTCTAGATGTCACAGCCTCCAGCCAGGCCCAGAGAGAAGGCTTCTCCACCTGCGTCCAGGACTCCATCACCTTCCTGTCCCAGCACAAACAGACCGAGCTCCAGATCCAGCTGCTGCAGAACCTCCCTGGGTCTCACACTATGACACGTGGGGCTGTATCTCTTCCTGTATCCCCCATCTACCAGACCCCCAGCAAACACAGCCCCCTGGACAACAGCAAAGCCTTATGGAGACCCTGGTAGTGACTGGATCCTCTGGTGTGGACTGAGCTCGGAGCTATGTGCCCCGTATACCTGAGAGCTGGAGATGGGATGGATTCTGCCTGTCACTAATGTCTCATCATGAGATGGAGAAGAAGTTCATTCTGGACATGGTGTAATTACTACGTGATTTACTAGTCCTTTATATTGTCTGCTGTCTGCTGCAGCTCTCCTGTATGGACTTGGTTCTATATTGTTATAGGAGTCATTGTCTTCTATGAAGAAGCCGTCCTAGTCCTATATGGACACCTAATATTCCTAGTGATACAATGTATCAGATTATATGTAGTGTGTACTGGCTGTATACAGAGGGAAGTAGTGTATGTATATATCAGACCTCCAGTGCAAAGCATTGTAGAATAATGGAGGTGAGACCTCCAGACTGATATATACAGTAGATACTATGTATCATACAGTACTGTACATCAGATTATATGTAGTGTGTACTGGCTGTATACAGAGGGAAGTAGTGTATGTATATATCAGACCTCCAGTGCAAAGCATTGCAGAATAATGGAGGTGAGACCTCCGGCCTTATATATACAGTAGATACTATGTATCATACAGTACTGTACATCAGATTATATGTAGTGTGTACTGGCTGTATACAGAGGGAAGTAGTGTATGTATATATCAGACCTCCAGTGCAAAGCATTGCAGAATAATGGAGGTGAGACCTCCGGCCTTATATATACAGTAGATACTATGTATCATACAGTACTGTACATCAGATTATATGTAGTGTGTACTGGCTGTATACAGAGGGAAGTAGTGTATGTATATATCAGACCTCCAGTGCAAAGCATTGTAGAATAATGGAGGTGACACCTCTGGCCTGATATATACAGTAGATACTATGTATCATACAGTACTGTACATCAGATTATATGTAGTGTGCACTGGCTGTATACAGAGGGAAGTAGTGTATGTATATATCAGACCTCCAGTGCATAGCATTGTAGAATAATGGAGGTGACACCTCCGGCCTGATATATACAGTAGATACTATGTATCATACAGTACTGTAAATTGTACAGACTTCTATATAGTAATGTGTATATTCTCACTGAGGATGAAACGTTGTCATATTCATTATATAGATATACTATGTGTAGCGCCTCATAAATGCACTATTAGTAATAACTGTTCTGTACTGTATATTGTATGGTTATCTGATAAATTATCAGAATATTTTAAATTCTATGAATATTACAGGATGGGATGTTCTATGGAGCTTTATGTTCCATGATTTATTATATTATATGGTATGTGATATTTGCAGCAAATGTTAGAAAGTTGAGTATAACATACACGGTAATCTGCTATATTTGCAGGTATTATATGAGTTGTAGCACTTGTCTGTATTATACAGTGTTTGCAATTGACTGTATATTCTTGGGAATGGACAATGTGAAATATATTGATATAAAATAAAAATAAAAAAGTTAATGCACATAATTTGTCAGTGGCATTGTTATAGTGTATTATCCCTAGTCCATTCCCCAACAAAGTCTTTTTTAACTGAAGTCCCCCTTTGCATTCATCCTCCCTGCTGCCCCCTAGGCATATTAGAACAGCTGCCTGTAAGTGTTGCCATGATGACCGACTTGTAGAAATGGGGCTATAGGTAAGATATATGGGTATGCTAACAAATGAGTCAGACCTTTCTACCAACTGGAAGGTCCTTCCTTGACAAGTCCTGTGAAGTTGGCAGTGAACCTTCTTGCCACACAATGGCTGTACCTCTATATACAGTGTCAAGTTCTTCTTTAGGACCCCACACAGTTCTTTGATGTTCGGGATAATGGGATCTCATGGGAATGTTAGACACCTCTTATCACACTTCCACATCCTCTGTCCCACACATGTGGCTATCAGTAGTAGTCCAGGTCTGGAGTCCATACTTCTAGGGTCAGAGCAGAGCTTGGACAAGGTATTTTAGTGCCATAGGTAGGTAATTGAATGGTGCCCCTACGCATGTAACAACCGCAATAAAAGGGATTGTTTATTTAAATATTTAAAGGGGTTGGCCAATGAAAAACAAAGTCCATAGGACAGGTGATAAATGTATGATTGCTGGGGGTCTGAACAGTGGGACCCCCACTTATCTGGAGAATGGGGTCCTGTGTATCCTGTTTTAATGAAGCCTTGGTCACATATGCGCACTACCCATGCATTTAATCTATGGGAATGACAGATATAGTAAAGCACTGTACTCAGCGAGCTGTGTCAGTCCCATAGAGACTGGATGGGGCAATATGCACAGATGTGACCAATTCTCCATTGAAACAGGGATCAATTGATCCCTATTCTCATGATGAGTGTGGGTCCCAGGTGCGGCCCTCATTAGTCAAACATTTATTGGAAAAGGCAATATTTTTTTTTGTAATTAACAAATTATATTCATTTTATAAGAAATGTTTAAAGTGTCCCAAAAGTGTGTTACTTTTCAGAACTGATGAAAGGGTTCATCGGCCAGTGTCACTAACTCAGCACAACCCCATTATAACTACATAGTGACTAAATACTATCACCATACTGTTACTGAATAAAACAGGCATTTTCAAATTGGTGAAATGTGACTAGGGGTTTCTGTCTTCTTTGGGATCGACAGCTTTAGAGATAGGGACCTAGGGGCTCATTTATTAACCCCTTCAGGACCCTGCCATTTTTCACCTTAAGGACCAGGCCATTTTTAACAAATCTTACATGTGTCACTTTATGTGGTGATAACTTTAAAACACTTTTACTTAGCCAGGCCATTCTGAGTTTGTTTTCTCGTCACATATTGTACTTCATGACAGTAGTATATTTGAGTCTAAATATTTAATTTACAGTATTGTGTACTCAGGTCATGCTGCATCCAAGATAGGTTGAGGGTTATATCTTCCAGTCCATTGTGATGAATAATATGTTCCTTTTCTTCTGTGAAGACGTTTTAGCAGTGAAGATACTATCGTAGGGTTAACACTTATAATGTGTATTACTTAGGTTGACCATGTCTTGGTCCTACTCTTGCTATTTTGAGAGGTATTGTACTAAAAGAAGGGTTTTCTTTAATGTTTTAAGGAAAATGACTGTAATTTCTATGAAATTTGTGTGCTCATCTGCTGATTACTTGAAGTAATGAAATTCAGTGGGTGTGTGATATTGGATTGTGTGCAGTGATTGGATGTATTATTATATCTTATCTGCTGCTCAGTGTTTGAAGAAATAAATTCATATTACTTCAGAAAAGTTCTCTCTTTCATTAATAAGTTAATAAATGAAGTGGTGCAGAGGTGGCAGTGGTGAGGGGGCCCAATAACTCCTCAGCCAGATCGGCATTATAAATGGGAGGTACAGGGCATCCAAGTTAAGATTATAATATGCCCTGTGATCAGATCTGCGAAAACAGTGTTGTAACACTAAAATTACATTATATTCCCCTAAAGCAGTTTTTTTGGGAATTTAAAGGGGTACCCTCACCTAATAAAGTGTGTTATATCACTAGCATCTGCGATCACTTAATGTTCGGTAGGGTTCCATGTTCTGGAACCCCCACCAATCCTGAGAATGAGACTGCGTCACTGTCTTTCCTTGAACAGCGGGGCTCAGAGTACCCTGTGTGCAGGGAAGTGCAGCCAACCTCATTCACTTGAATGGAGCTATGCTGCATCTCCCCTACAAAGCAGATGTCGGGGTGCCGCTGTGCAGGAAAAGGCTGTGATAGGGTTGCAATGCCCAATCAGGGCTGCCCCTTCATTCTTAGGATTACACAGGGTTAGTGAAGTTGGAACCCCAACGATCATAAAGTGATGGTATATCCCCTTTAATATTAATAGCCTATAATTGGGAAGAAAGGGGTGTAAATGAGCTCTACCCCCCAAATCCTAGCCTATAATTAGCATTGGCCAACAATATTTGATCAGTGGGTTTCTAATTTGCAGTGGTCTCAACTGCAGTACCAGGCACAGCCACAATCATATGTACGGTACTGTGCATGGATAGATAATGGAGTATTGCAGTCACTGGAGCAGCTACAAATCTGGCACTCAGCTGATTGGTGGGGTGTCAGGAGTCAGACCACCCACCGATCAAATATATCCATAGGATAAGCCACCACTCACCACTATTACAGTCTTTTAAAAGTTTCCAGATAAGATGGGTGACAAGATGCTGCCGTTACAGCTCATGCTGGCAGAATCCTGCAAAAACGGTTAGAACTGAATCATTGCCCTAGATATACAAATCAATACCTCTGGGCTCCTGAGTACCAACCTGCAGCAACATGCGAGCAATATGCCATTCAGATGAATTACTGTGTATGACGTGCATGGCTTGAGTCTGCCCGAACAGCTCTCTGTTGTGGCTCTTTGAGGGGAACATGAGTAGAGGAAGCTCTCCCTCTATAATGTCCTTGTGTCCTAACAGAGCATAAGGACAGGTATGGGCATAACTACCATAGCGGCAGACCATGCGACTGCTATGGATCCCAGGGTAAGAGGGGGCCCAGTCTTAGTTGGGATTATCTCCTCCTCTACTGGGGGTGAAACTTGGTCAGGACTCTACCCTCCAAAGTAACAACTTTTAGGAAATGAGGGAGTGGAATAAATGGCCCAAGGGTCATTGAAAAGGGTTTAGGCAGAAACCCTTTTGTGCTGTGTGGGGGGTCTGGTTTGGTCCTTGCAATAGGGCCCATACTTCTCTATGAACGCCACTGCGGACTGGGGCTGTTTAAATGAGGCAAGCCCTTTAAGCACCAGCTAAACAGAGCTGGATGATTTATGTCTAGAACCAGGAATCAGTTGTATTATACTCCTGTCATTAGGTCCAAGGGCAGTGAATATCAGTTATACCAGCCAGGACTCCAGGTTTTTAATATAGCTATATGTACAAAAATACTGCACAACAGGAACTTCAGGGTCTATAATAAAGTAGCCTGTGATGTAGCTTGGAGAATCTGGGAAATAGGGTGGCCTAAAGAAAATACCAGGGCCCCAGGAGCGTAACTACCATAGTGGCAGACCAGGAGGTAGAAGCCTGGTGGCTCCTCTGCAGCTAAGTTCAGATCCCTGTATAGGGATTAAAGGGCGAATATCAGGGGACTGCAAAGATAACTCCCTTAGGTCCAGTATACAACACATACATGGACTATTGTTATTGGTGGTATTCGCAAGTGGGGTCCCGGTGACCATGAAGAGCAATGAAAGATTATCCACTCTTTCCCGCACAGGACCTGCGGTCAGCTGACAGATAGGTCACACCCCTCTGTCTGACGTCGGCAGTCACGTGACATGGTGCGCGTGATCGCCGCTCTGCCCCGCGCTGACGACGTCATCGCGTTGGGTGGTGCGGCCGAGCGGACGTGAGACAGAGGGATAATACTAACATAAGGAAAACAGGTGTGTCTATCCAATAGTAATGATCTTAATGATGAGGAGGGGGTATTTAAACCTGTGTGCGTAGGGACGCCGACACGCCCCCTGAGGAAGTGAGGCGAAACGCGCGTCGGAGTACCACTCTCCGGTCTGCTCCTGGGTCTTTTTGGAGGTAACGAGGGTTATTTCTGGTTATGAGTGCAGTTCTGGGTGATAAGATTGAGATAGCCCAGGGAGACCAGTTTGGGATGGTGATTTTCTGTTGGGGAAGATTATGATTGTACTTCCTTGACATTCCCCATGTCTCTTCCCTCCCCTCCTTGAACAATAATATATACCTTGATTCATACTCTGTGTACAAGGTCGACTTCATGTATATAGATTATACCCTGTGAGTTGGATCTGGAGTAGTGGGTTTTTAATCAGTCACATTAATCATGCAGTGTAATTGTAATCTTATGAGTATCATGTATTTTGTATCAATGATTTAATAAAGATGATATTTGTTAATACACTATTTGCCATTATTTCGGTTGTGTTGTATACTGTACCCCCACCAGGCAATGTGGGGTTTTTTGTTTGTATCCCTTAGGTCCAGACCAAATCAAAACTAGTTGGTTGACACAGTGATTCCACACTCACAGACCCTTACAAAGAGTATAATTGAATTTTTTTCCATCATGTCCAGTGGTCAGGTCATGTGGGGAAGTGTAGTCTTTTGTGTATACAGTATAATAGAATTGTATCATCTTCAGTGGTCGGGTCATGTTGGGAGGTATAGTGTTCTATGTATGGAGTATAATTGAATTGTATTATGTCATGCCCAGTGGTCAGATCATGTTGGGAGGTGTAGTGCTGTGTGTATAGAGTATAATTGGATTGTATTATGTCATGCCCAGTGGTCAGATCATGTTGGGAGGTGTAGTGCTGTGTGTATAGAGTATAATTGGATTGTATTATACCATGTCCAGTGGTCAGGTCATGTTGGGAGGTGTAGTGCTGTGTGTATAGAGTACTATAGGAATAATAGTTTTGTATAATGGTCATGTCCAGCAGTTGGGTCATATGATGGGAAGACTAATGTTACTTTTAGTCACCATAAACCTGGTAATCAGAGTATTCGGTCACATTTACACACGGCAGATGTCAAGCAAAACATTGAATTCATTTAGAGATCATCTTCCAAGTTAGACTTGTTCTCACACTTATCTTCCTGCTGGTCAGTGAATGCCTCTATTATATTACCACCCCAGATGTTAGAGATGTGTCCTGAGCAGTTAAATGTGACACACTCCTATTGTCTGTGTCATTTATCCGATGCCTGCTGTGTGTGGGAAAGCCTGCGGACTACAGGGGGAGGGGAGGCTTCTGCCCATCTACAGATTTACTACTGCCTGGGGAGAGGCACTTCAGAGAATTAGGTGCATAATGAATAATTATTATGTTATATATATATATATATATATATATATATATATATGTATATATATATATATATATCTCCAAGTTCTGTAGTTTCTTCCCATGCATATACAATATATTCATGGAACTACTGGTGGACTGAGCAGGAAACTGGTAAGTACTTGGCAATTGGGTTCATCAGATGCTCCTGGGTGGGTCTCAATTCAAAAAATGCCTCAGTCCCCCATACCTACCATGTGCCATTTATACTACTGATATCTTCTTATGTGGCAAGGTCTGGGTGTGACAGTGGCCTCTGCACCTGTTATACCTGCACCCCTGTTGCTCATTACCTACTCATCCACTCGGTGCGTATGATAAGGGCTAGCGATGGATCATTAATTGTATCCAATTGGACCAGACATATTTTCTGTGAACTGGTACTATCCGATATTCACCTGTTAATCAGATGAGTATCATCTCTGCACCTGTGTCTTCTTTTAGGGGTCAAAGACACAGGGGTCTGGTAAGATCACTAGAATAGGGCTTAAAGAATGCTTCTTAAGTGACCAGAAATGCTTAGAAGGACTAAAAATGTGCCCCTCTAGGCCAGTAAATAATCGACCTTATGAACATTCTAATGTTTTGCACCATTGGGATAACTATTGAAGAATATTAGTTTACTTTTCCTACCCCAAAGGGATTTGAGTTCTCTTCTTGAAATCAGTGATGGTCCAGGATTGGCAACTTTACCAATCTGATCTTCTCACATGGATCTATGACACATTGGAAGATCATTTTGACTTTTCTTTAAAGGGGGTGTACCACAGTTTTTTAAACTCTCAAACAGAATGGCACCTGAATGCTGAGGGCAGTGATTGAGAGGTCATGTAAATAATAGATGTCAACACCTTATATTCTAACCAGCAGCGCTGGAATGGAGGGGCCTTTAGTGCAGGAATCCATCTGCTCTTTTCACTGGGATCGTCAACCATCTAATTTGTATGGTGGTTCCCATCTCTGCTCCAATGGTAGATACTGGGAGAGATAAGGAACAGGCTGTTGGATTTTAACTTCCTGATCTTTTTATTCACGGGGAGATAAGAGGTGGCTTGCAGCGTCTTTCTACAATGTAGCCTTTCAAAACACATGTACACTTAGCCTTGTGGGTATGTATATTTGTAGCTAGTGGCTGAACATTGGTTTGGCAAACCACTATCTCATGTGTATAACCATACTTATATGTCTGTAGTTACAGCTACATCTTCCTTGCAGCCACTTATCTCCCTCCTATTGAAAATACATAGGGAAGACAGAGAAGATAGCTGTCTGCTGAACACCGATTCTATCTGTGGGACCAGCCACTGTCTAGAGAGATCTGATGCTTCATTGACCAGTCAGGGAGCTAATGGTTTTGTCTCCTTCCTTTGATATGTAGGTAACATTTGTCACATAGTCTGCTTGGGATAATAGACGCACACTTTCACAACTGGGTGTCGCTGCCTCCCATTGTCGGCACCCTTATTACATGTCATAAAAGCCAGTTTCACAGATACTGACGGCTAGAGATCTCACATTCAGGGAAAAGAGCTGCAGAGGGAGGAGGCTGGAAGGAAATTATCATCAGTAATTTTATGTTTAGTTCATGTCGGTCTACGAAAGAGATATCACAACATAAATGGAGTTCTAGGGCATACATTTATAAAAAGCTGCACCGAAAAAAGGTGGCGCATCTGCACGTAGGAACCAATGAGATCCTTCTTTTCTCTATTAAAGGGGTATTCCCATCTCAGCCATTCATCTGGTGACCAGGGTTATGTAGAAAGCCAAGCAAGCTGTACTATGCCATTTCCATACCTTCTATAGAAGTGAATACGGTTATGGAAGCAGCACTGTCCGCTCTACTATTCTCATAACCCCGGCCATCTGTGGGACATATGATGGCTACTACAGTATCAACCATGAGCGACTGGGATGGAAGTAACCCTATAATAAAGGACAGAGGGATCTGAATGGTTCCTATGTGCAACTGCTGCACTTTATATTTATGAAAAGCATAAGGTCCTTAAAGGGAAAATTGCTTTCAAATAAAAGACGTCTTAGCTGGTTAGTACTGTCAGGGTCTGTGTCATTAACAGTCCCAGATGTTCCCCTACAGTGCGACAGTCTGATAATGAATGATGGTGCCCCTTATTATTGTAGCGGAAACAATGATATGTCCACGTATCTATCTATCTATCTATCTATCTATCTATCTATCTATCTATCTATAATCTATCTATAACTATCCTTTTTAAACATTTATTTTACACATTTATATAGCGCTGCTATATTCCACAGGGCTTTACAGACATTAGCATCAAGCTGTCCCCAGTAGGGAGCACAATCTAAATTATCCCTATATCTATCAATCTATTTGTCTATCTTCCTATTATATATGTCTATCTTACATACTAGCCATTGAATGGAACAAGGAAAACATACATTTTTTGTCCTGCTGAATAAATCAAAGTGGTTGGCAGTCTGCAGAATGTATAGGAGCAGCTGGCAGGACGTGAGTAAGTGTGACATGAAGTGTGCTTCACAATAACTTGTGAATTGTCTAACGGCACACTTACAGCAACTATTAAGATGTCTTCTATAGTCAGCCGCAGCAAATGATGGGAAAGTGTGTGGAGAGAAACAAGGTGCCATTTGTAACCCAAGGAGTAATGACTGCAGTCGGCTCTGCTGACTGTGATGGGTAAGTGTGTGGCCGCACATTGTATTGTACTGCAGATAGTCATGACCAGGGTGCTGGGATGATCTGCACACTCTAGCACAAAGTTCTGCATGACCGTAGATTAGACAAAAAAAAAATCCAAACGGACATTTCACTGTACCCTTAACGTGCGGCCACTCATTTTTTTAATGCACTTTTGGAAGTCAAAATCAGGAGTGGATCATAGAAGGAGAGAAAGTTTAAAGGGCAAATACAACTTTTTTTTTTATTCACTCCTGGTTTTGACTTCCAAAACTGCATCAAGAAACCTGACCTTATGGTTGTACCCTTACTTATACAGCAATGTTCACATATGTTAATAGCCTTCAGTTGGCGCTAAATGTTGGAAGGATCTCTGACCTCTTATGGAAGGTGGCCAAATATCTCACTATATGGGCAAATAATGGAATGTATCAGTGATAGACACCTATAATAAAAAATACTATGAATATATTTAACAGTATACTGTACTACATTATATCATTCTGTGAATACAGAAAAAAGGTATGCTGGCGCAGCATATTCCATGAGTACACTTTTGGCCTACACTGGGTCAATAAGGCCTATGTATACATTCAGTGCATATGCCAAATGTAAGACCAAAGCAATAGGCTCTTAGCAAGACAGGGTGGTATTTACACTGTTGTGATCCTCTAGTTGTGCATTGTTGTCATTACAGTAGTGATGTTCCCGTATATTGCACATGATTCCTGCAGCCAATCACTTGAAATCATTGCTGCAGCGAAGAACATGACATCCTAAATGCTGTGGCCGGGAGGACCACTGCTGTGGCTGAGAGGTAGGGGTACTAGAGCTGAGTTGGTTCGGAACATTAAGCATAACTTTTTTTTCACCATTTGACCAGCCTCCCTTCTATGGAAAGATACAGGTAAATATATCAGATTGCTAATGCATTGTGCTCTTCCACTACTTTTTCTCTCAGTCATATGGACTTGAGCCCCTTTGATGTAGAAGATGTGACACATAAATGTGACACCTATTCAGTTCCCAGACCTGAGGTCTAGACATCCTCTTCTGTAGCAGATATATAGGTCTGTGGAGTGACTGCCGGAATAGTCTATGAACAGCTGAAAACAGCTTGGTGATATTCCGTAAAACTGGACATTTACTGTAGATCTATGTCAGCCGAACCTGCAGGTATCTGTGGATTTGGACAAAATATCTAATATGTATTGAATCTTCCTATTGAGTCTAACCTGATCCTCAGATTAGAGGAGATAATGATCAGGCATGTTGGATTTGAAATAGATAAATAGATAGCTATAGATAAATAGATAGATAGATTATGGATAGATAGCAATATTAGCATGGCATAGATAGATTCAGCACGGCAGAACATTCCTCAGATGTGGATTTTTGCACATTCTGGATGCAGAATAAATCAAGATATTTTTAAAATTTTGTTTCCATTTTTTATCATTTGCATATACTGTGATTTCCATAATTCAATGACTGTGTAGTTTTGATGTTGCAGTTTTAATGTTTAATAGATAGATACAGTAGATATGACTTACCGTAGACTGATAGCTCAGAAGTTAGACAGAGATTATATTTCCAAGCTTTCAAAGTACAGAGAAACCTTCATCAGACAAATTTACAAAGGCTTGAAGGAAGCCTCTGTGCTGTAAAAGTTTGCATATATAATTCTTCTGGTTCGCCAATAAAGGTATCACTTCTATAATACTTTTTGTCTTGGTTTGGAGGCTCCAGATGGACACACGTCTATTGTCCCCGCTGCTGTGTGATTGGAGGCTGAGTGTGGGAACCTCTTGTAAGTCTGCTCTCCACACGTTGTTATGCAGGGAGAGGAGTATATAGAGGGGCGGCTGCTCACTAGTAGTCAGACAGCTCCTCCCTCACACAGCACAAGTCTACAGACCCCCAGACACTGCACCATGGCTCCATGCAGTATGAGGACCCTGGATCATCAGGCTGGCGGCCAACTCAGAAAGGTAAGAGCCCCCCTGTAGTGACAGCGTCACCCCCATATCTCTGACTTCTTATTACACATCTACCACTATTACACTGCAGGACGTCTTCTCCGAGTCTTATAATACACAGGCTGCTGTAATACTACTGTATAGGACTGGAGAGCGGATGTGACCACTGGATACCGGAGCACTGGATTAAAGATATATATTTTTTTCCATAACTAAGGAAGCCGGTGATCGAGAAGATGAGGAGAGACCGGATTAACAGCAGCATTGAGCAGCTGCGCATCTTACTGGAGAAGGAGTTCCAGAGACATCAGCTCCCCTCCAAACCTGAGAAAGCCGATATCCTGAAGATGACGGTCACCTTCCTGCAGCGCCACATGGCGGAGAGAAGTAAGTGTCCTGTCCCAGCCCCTCACACCCCTCATATGTTTCTTACTGAGAGCAGAATACAGCAGGTGATGGACGCTGTCACTGACATGTATGTCTCTCCTGTTCTAGATGTCACAGCCTCCAGCCAGGCCCAGAGAGAAGGCTTCTCCGCCTGCGTCCAGGACTCCATCACCTTCCTATCCCAGCACAAACAGACCGAGCTCCAGATCCAGCTGCTGCAGAACCTCCCTGGGTCTTACACTATGACATACTGGGCTGTATCTCCTCCAGTATCCCCAGTCTACCAGACCCCCAGCAAACACAGCCCCCTGGACAGCAGCAAAGCCTTGTGGAGACCTTGGTAACATGGACCATAATTTGGGACTGTTGAGCACTTCCACTGGAATATATTGCACTGTACAGAATGACAAACAAGCTATAGGTCACTATAGTATTTGATGGTAGATATCTATAATCTACTGTCTTATTTATAACTATGTTATATTATCATGAGAGTCCTAGGCATGATCTGAGGATGTTCTAATAAGTCTTCCATGAAGAGCCTGTGCTGAGGAACCAGCTGAAAGTATGGGAATCCCAAAGGGGAACAGCCTATCTCTATATACTTCGGGGGTCATTTACGATCAGAAATATGCCTATGTTAGTCGTATTTCTGGTGCAGATTGTGGCGCAAAGGTTATTTGCTCCGCAATGTGCGAATTTTCCCCTAAGCACCAATGCAGCACCCACAGAAGTCTATGAGGCCCGGCGTACACATGCCTCTGGTTTTATATGTAGTACCTATGTCTCCTTATATTTTTACAGCAGAAGTAACCTCATAATGATACCCAGTGGCAATAGCCTGGTTACTAAAGCATACTACATAGACTATCCTAGTAAATGACAGGATATATGTAGAACTGTATAAATATGCTCATCGAGGATGGGAAATAAGACATTGTGTTTGGATATATATGTGTATTCCAGTATCTGGAGTTAAGTGAATATGAGTATTGTTATGTCATGCTCTGTAATGGGGCATAATACGTGCTGGATTATTACTGAATATCATTGTACATTCTAGAGTATGACCAAATGTATGAATATATTATTCATGAGAAAAATAATAAAATAACTTGTGTTGAGCAGTTCTGTTTTCTCATTCATTATTCCTAGAAGAAATTATATCAGAACAGGATAAATCTATCTATCTTCGTATATCATTTTTTGTTAGAAAACAAGCTAAGGGTGTCCATATGCCAATTGATCTCTCTCTCTCTCTCTCTCTCTCCATCCCTTTACTTTTCAGATGTATCTTCGGCAGTCGCTCCACAGAGCTATATATCTGCTACAGAACAGGATGTCTAGAGTAGACCTCAGGTCTGGGAACAGAATAGGTGTCAATATCACATTTATGTGTCACATCTTCTACATCAAAGGGTTCAAGTTGGGATCCCTAAGAGAAGAGGACAGTGTGTTCCCAAACTGATTTATTATCAAGCTTTTCGTAGACTGACGGTAGAATATTGGGGGAGTGTATAGATTGCAGTATGTCAGTTTTCTGGTGCACAATTCATAATTCTTTGCTCATATATCATTTTGTCCAAACGTGTCACTTTTTGCACTTTAATGTCTGTCAGACGGATGCGTCAAATTTATTAAAAGGCCTGCACCTCTTACTAAATTTGGTGCATCTCACTCCTGTCCCTTTTTTATTATTAAGAATGATGTATGAAATGCCAATCTTAATAAATCCCCACTGTTATCACTCTCTCACACCATGATCAGGCCCCAGACATCCTGCCATTAATCTTAATATTAGGTATCATGGCTAGACTTAATTAAAAATCTTGGACAACTCCTACAGTGTCTTAGGGTCCTTTCACACTTGCGTTCTGAGGATCCGACAGGCATTTCCGTCCCGCCGGATCCGTCAGAACGCAAGTCGCCTGAAGCATTAGAAGACTGATCAGGATCCTGATCAGTCTTCGAATTGCTTTCAGGTTACTATGGCAGCCAGGACGCTATTAAAGTCCTGGTTGCCATAGTAGTAGTGGGGAGTGGGGGAGCAGTATACTTACAGTCCGTGCGGCTCCCGGGGCGCTCCAGAATGACGTCAGAGCGCCCCATGCGCATGGATCACGTGATCCATGCGATCACGTTATCCATGCGTGTAGGGCGCCCTGACGTCACTCTGGAGCGCCCCGGGAGCTGCACGGATGGTAAGTATACTGCTCCCCCGCTCCCCACTACACTTTACCATGGCAACCAGGACTTTAGCGTCCTGGCTGCCATGGTAACAATTGAGAAAAAGCTAAACTTCGGATCCGGCGATGCGTCGAAACGACGTTTATCTTAAGGCCGGATCCGGATTAATGCCTTTCAATGGGCATTAATTCCGGATCCGGCCTTGCGGCAAGTGGTCCGGATTTTTGGACGGAACAAAAAGCGCAGCATGCTGCGGTATTTGCTGCGTCCAAAAAACGTTCCGGTCCTGAACTGAAGACATCCTGATGCATCCTGAACGGATTTCTCTCTATTCAGAATGCATGGGGATGATCCTGATCAGGATTTTTCCGGCATAGAGACCCGACGACAGATCTCTATGCCGGAAAACAAAAACGCCAGTGTGAAAGGGCCCTTAGATTAAAAAATCATATACTCTCCCTTTACTCCAGTGCTGTTTTCTGAAGCGCTCCTCCAGTACCCCTCCTGCTGTTGGAGTAATTTGGGGCATCTAGGGTTTCTACCCTTTTTTGCAACATGCTCAGCAAGGAGATGTGGCATAGTGGGAAGGGGCAGAGATTTGTGGGAACGGGGGCTCCACAAATCTGACATAAAATTCTGTCTTGTTAAGAGACAGTTTACACTTTTTTTTGGTGCTGATTTTGATGTGTTTCCACCTCAATATTAGCTCCAAAAACACCTCAAAACAGCCTTCCATTCTTTTGAGTGGGAAGTAGCACTTGCTTTTTTTTTTTTAAATCCATGTGAAATCTTCCATTGAAATGAATGAAAAGTATAAAAAAAAGTTTCATGTAAGTCCAGGCATATATATATATATATGTGCATTTTTCATACATTTTTTTAAGTGGACCTACGCCAAAACCTGGAGTTGAAAATGCAGCTTTGTATTGAAGTGAACACCCACTGGTTAAAAAAACATGTAAAAAAAAAATCATCAAAAAAATTTAAAAATGCCCTAAAAAATGCGCATAGATATTTTCTGCGCGTTTTCAGAATCTGTGGTGTGAACATCCCCTAAGCCAACCAATAGTTGGTATAGACAGAGAAATGCGTCTATCTCTGCCGCAGATTTATCCTCTGAGCCCCTGTGATAAATGATGCAGGTCTAAACCTCCTGTCTAAGCTGACACCATCTATAAGATTTGCTAAACCAGGGTCAGTGTGTCTTACCACTAACGTTTCCTTCATGGCATTTCTCTAATATAAGACTATTTAACAAAAATGCCAGAAGCAAAAAAAAATGTTCGTGGGTCCTGGGTTTCATATTTCCCACAGACCTTTTTTACAGAAAAAAACACAAGAGTGCAGAAAAACGCCAGCAAAACCTACATGTGAAAGCAGAAACCTTATTCTAGTGGAGAGTGCCATTAAAACTGGAGAAACATCTCTACACAAAAGTGTTATTTGTAAAGATCTGCCAAATGGTTCAAGCAACTTGCAACATTTGATACATTTGGAACAAATTATCTCAATGCAAACTCAATGCAATTCCCCTCATGATAAATCTCCCCCCAGTGTATATAGAATATAATACAGTCAGATGTGAAGCTTTTACATGGGATGTATAGAGAGCAGCCTCCCAGAAAGGATCCAAGATCACACACAGTGACCCCCTCCCTCTCTTGAGGATGAGGAGGTGTCACTTGTCAGCCGTCTCTTATCACACCTCCATATCCTCTGTCTCTGGAGACCTCAGCGAGGTCTTAAAAGAATACCACACTGTATTATAACATGGCTGCATTCAACAAGAGAAATATGGCTACCATCATACATTATAGAAACATATAATGTCATTCCAGGTCCTGCTGAATGAAGATAGAAGAGGTAGCTGTTACGACCAGAGGAAGTGGATCCTCTGTGTCAGCTGATAGAGGACTAGGAATTTGCCCAATATTGCTGACTGCTGACTCACAGAGTCAGGACACTGGTGTTTGCACCAGTCACCCAGAATGCAGCTAACTGCAGCAATGTGAACAGAGTCCAACAAATGCGGAATAAAGGAACAGAAGGTCTTTACTGGCAGACAGTTATACAAAAGTCACTTGAGATAAAGGCAAAACAAAGTTCAGAGTAATGCAGTGTGTAGATTAAAGCTGTCTCGTTGTCAGGCAGTGCAGGGTCAGGAATCCAGGCAGACTTACAGGAGACGATGGACAGAAGCATAGACAGAAGATGCAGTGTTCGATAATCCAGGTGATTCAACAAACAGATGGCAGGCAGATACGTAGTCAAACCGAGCAGGGGTCCATAGTCCAGGCAATCCAGCAAGTAGATGGTAGGCAGAGTCAGGGTCCAGCAAAGCAGGGGTCAGAATCCAGAAAATCCAACAGACACAGATGGACGCTTCAGCGGGAGTCAAGAGGTACAACAACCACGCTTGGGCACCTCCTCCAGAGTGAAGCTGCCCTAAATACTCAAAGCCCCACCTATGGGTGGGGAGGATAATCAGGACCAGCTGCTTATCCCCTATAAGACAGGGAGAGGTGCACGCGCATGCTCTATAGCGCCTCAGATGACACCTGGTAGTGAGGATGGATGTGGCGATATGCTGGAGGACGCCTGCGTCTCTTGTAAGGTAAGCCAGCCCTGGAATCCATGGTGCTGAGCTGTGCAGACAGGGATCTGACAGTACCCCCTCTTACACCCCCTCCTCCGCACGGTCGACCTGGAGTGAAATTTCTTCAACAACAGGGGGCGTGGATATTGGCTGCGGCCTCCCATGACCTCTCTTCAGGACCATAGCCCTTCCAGTCCACCAAATAGAAGGTCTTACCTCGGATAACCTTCCTATCTAGAATGTCCTTGACCTCAAATTCGTCATTTGTAGTGACAGGAGGAGGGTTCAGTGAGGTACCTTTGCAAAACCTGTTAAAGACAGCTGGTTTAAGTAACGACACATGAAAAGAATTGGGAATCCGCAAGGTAGCTGGTAATTTGAGTTTGTAAGCAACAGGATTAATTTTTCTTATCACAGGAAAAGGTCCCAGGAATCGCGGAGCCAGTTTGTAGGAGGGCAGTCTGAGACGGATATTCTTAGAAGAAAGCCATACCTTGTCTCCAATGGCAAACTGAGGAGAAGGTCTACGCCTCTTATCTGCGGACCTTTTCATCCGGTCAGCCGTTCTCTGAAGAAATTCCTTTGTGTCAGACCAGACACGAGAAAGCAGCTCCACACAAGAATCTGCTGCAGGAACCCCTGACGAAGGTTGTACAGGGAGAGGAATACTCGGATGTCGGCCGTAGATTACAAAAATGGAGAGTTACCTGTGGCTTGACTGACTTGGTTATTATGGGCAAACTCCGCCCAGGGAAGATGCTTCACCCAGTCGTCCTGATGGGCATTAGAGAAATGTCGCAGGAAGTTGACCAATATTTGATTCATGCGTTCCACCTGACCATTAGACTGTGGATGGTAAGCAGAAGAAAAATCCAGAGATACATTCAGAGACTTACATAAAGATCTCCAGAACCGGGAGGTGAATTGTACTCCTCTATCTGAGACGATGTGGAGAGGAAATCCATGAAGACGGAAAATATGTAAGATGAATAGCTCAGCCAGCCGAGGAGCAGATGGTAGACCTGGAAGCGGGATAAAGTGTGACATCTTGGAAAAACGGTCAACGACAACCCAAATGACTGTACAACCCTCGGAGACAGGTAAATCGGTTATAAAGTCCATACCAATATGCTGCCAGGGGACCTCCGGTACTGGCAGTGGCAATAATAAACCTGCAGGTTTCATCCTGGGAGATTTATTCTGGGCGCACGAGGTACAGGATGCCACGAAGTCCCCAATATCCGCTGTCATGGAAGGCCACCAGTAATGTCTGGAAATGAGATTCAAGGTCCCCGTTGACCTGGATGGCCAGCAATCTTGGACGCATGTCCCCACCGTAGGATTTCCCTACGTTTGGATTCTGGAACAAAGATCTTACCTGGGGAACCTTGGACAGGTTGACTGGAGCCACTGGGACTACTTTAGTCGGTTCAATAATGAACTGGGGTTCCTCCTCAGTATCAGTGGTTTCAAAAGACCTAGAGAGCGCGTCCGCTTTGGTATTTTTATCAGCAGGCCGGAAGTGAAGTTGAAAATTAAATCGGGCAAAGAAGAGAGACCAACGAGCCTGACGAGGATTGAGCCGCTGAGCTGTCTGCAGGTACGTCAGGTTTTTGTGATCGGTGTAAATTATGACTGGTAGACAGGAACCCTCCAGGAGGTATCTCCATTCCTCTAGAGCCATCTTGATTGCTAGGAGTTCCCTGTCTCCAATAGAATAGTTCTTTTCTGCAACAGAAAATAACTTAGAAAAGAAACCACAAGGATACATACGACCCGAGTCATTCTTCTGTGACAGGACCGCCCGGCTCCTACAGAGGATGCGTCCACCTCCAAGAAGAACTGTTTGTGAAGTTCCGGGCATCTAAGGACTGGAGCTGAAGAAAAAGCCTGCTTGAGGGAGGAGAATGCCGTCTCTGCTTCAGAGGACCACTGTTTGGGATTGGCACCCCTCCTGGTGAGACTGGAAATAGGAGCTGTCAAGGTAGAAAAATTACGAATGAACTGACGATAATAATTAGCAAAGCCCAAGATCCTCTGTATTGCCTTCAGGCCGGAAGGACAGGGCCAGTTGTGCACTGCAGCCACCTTTCCAGGATCCATTTCGAGACCCTGATCAGAGATGATATATCCCAGGAAGGGCAGGGATGATTTTTCAAAGACACACTTCTCCAGTTTAGCGTATAGACGATTTTCCCGTAAGCGTTGCAAGACCAGCTGCACATGCCTGCGATGAGTTTTGATGTCTCTGGAAAAATAAGAATATCATCCAAATAGACTACAACACAAGAATAGAGCAGATCACGAAAAATGTCATTTACAAACTCCTGAAAGACAGCAGGGGCATTACAGAGACCAAATGGCATAACGAGGTATTCATAGTGGCCATCCCTGGTGTTAAAGGCTGTCTTCCATTCGTCACCCTTACGAATACGTATTAAATTGTAAGCCCCCGCAAGTCCAATTTAGAGAAGATCCGAGCCCCACGGAGTCTATCAAATAGCTCGGAAATTAATGGTAACGGATACTTATTCTTGATGGTGATCTTATTTAGACCACGATAGTCTATACAGGGGCGAAGGGACCCATCCTTCTTTTCACGAAAAGAATCCTGCCCCTGCAGGTGATGAAGACCTCCTGATGAAACCCCTTTCAAGATTCTCCTTGATATAATCTGCTGTAGCTAGCATTTCAGCAGGAGACAGTGGGTACACACGACCTCGAGGAGGAGATGTACCAGGTAGCAGATCGATAGGACAGTCATAGGGGCGATGGGGTGGTAGTACCTCAGCCTCCTTTTTATCAAATACGTCAGCAAAGGAATGATAGACAACTGGCAAAGCCTCCAGGCCTTTAGGAGGAGGAGTAGAAACCCTTCGTTGGCAAGAACGTAGGCACCTGTCTTGGCACTGCGGTCCCCATCGAAGAACCTCTCCAGAAGTCCACTCGATTATGGGATTGTGCATTCTAAGCCAGGGTATCCCCAGCAAGAGAGAATGGGACAGTTCAGGGAGCACATACAGAGAAATCCTTTCTACATGTAACACCCCTACCTGCAGTTCCAACGGCTCAGTGACAAACCGGACTGGATCCGTCAGCACTTGCCCGCTGACAGCCGTCACCAGTAGGGGATTCTTTAGCAGGCGTACAGGGATGTGATATTGATTCACTATATGCTGGTGTATAAAGTTCCCCGCCGATCCGGAATCCAAGGAAGCAGGTATGGAGACTTTGACGCCCCCAAGAAACAGAGTTACAGGAATCTGGAGAGTGGAATAATTTTCGCCTAGGGCCGCCTCCCCAGAGACCCTAAGCGCTGGAGTTTCCCGACTTTTGAGGACAATTGCGGACACGGTGGCCCGGGCCACCACAGTAGAGGCAGAGTCCAGAAGACATGCGGAGACGACGTTCCTCATCCGAAAGCCGAGTGGAGTTCACCTGCATGGGTTCAGGATCCGAAAAGAGGGGCGTAATGAAGGCTGAGACAAATTAGACTTAAACTGGAGTTTCGGAAGTCTTTTTCCTGGCTGATCTCCCGAGCTCGCTCCGAAAACCGTATGTCGATTCTTATTGCCAGAGAGATCAGTGATTCAAGGGAGGTAGGCACATCACGACCTGCGAGTTCATCCTTAATATGTCCAGATAAACCCTCCCAAAAAGCCGCCACCAGAGCCTCCTCATTCCAGGAAACCTCTGACGCTAAGGTGCGGAACTGAATCGCATATTGGCCCACCGACCGGCCTCCTTGACGGACGTGCAGCAGCGAGGAAGCCGCAGAAGAAGCTCGACCTGGCTCCTCAAACACCCTCTTAAAAGAGTCCATAAATAATGCCACATTACGGGTGATAGGTCCAGATCTCTCCCATATTGGATTCGCCCAGGCCAGAGCCTCACCCTCAAGATGAGAGATAATGAACGCCACTTTAGCCCGGTCAGATTGAAAGTGATGAGGAAGCAGTTCAAAGTGAATTGTACACTGGTTAAGAAACCCACGACAGGTTTTTGGGTTGCCGCTGTAATGGGGCGGAGCAGATAATCGCGGTCCGGAAAAGCTTGGCTGCGCTGCAGCCGCAACAGGGACAGCCGGGGCAGTAGGGCCCTGTGCAGACGGTGCTGGAGAAAGGGAGTCCAGGCGAGCTGCTACATGCTGCAAGTAATTTATCACTTGTTTCTGGGTGGTACGCTGTTGTTCGAGTTCCTGTAGAAGTTCAGACATTCCTGGGTTAGAGCCAGCGGAATCCATGGCCCAAGCGTACTGTTACGACCAGAGGAAGTGGATCCTCTGTGTCAGCTGATAGAGGACTAGGAATTTGCCCAATATTGCTGACTGCTGACTCACAGAGTCAGGACAGTGGTGTTTGCACCAGTCACCCAGAATGCAGCTAACTGCAGCAATGTGAACAGAGTCCAACAAATGCGGAATAAAGGAACAGAAGGTCTTTACTGGCAGACAGTTATACAAAAGTCACTTGAGATAAAGGCAAAACAAAGTTCAGAGTAATGCAGTGTGTAGATTAAAGCTGTCTCGTTGTCAGGCAGTGCAGGGTCAGGAATCCAGGCAGACTTACAGGAGACGATGGACAGAAGCATAGACAGAAGATGCAGTGTTCGATAATCCAGGTGATTCAACAAACAGATGGCAGGCAGATACGTAGTCAAACCGAGCAGGGGTCCATAGTCCAGGCAATCCAGCAAGTAGATGGTAGGCAGAGTCAGGGTCCAGCAAAGCAGGGGTCAGAATCCAGAAAATCCAACAGACACAGATGGACGCTTCAGCGGGAGTCAAGAGGTACAACAACCACACTTGGGCACCTCCTCCAGAGTGGCGCTGCCCTAAATACTCAAAGCCCCACCTATGGGTGGGGAGGATAATCAGGACCAGCTGCTTATCCCCTATAAGACAGGGAGAGGTGCACGCGCATGCTCTATAGCGCCTCAGATGACACCTGGTAGTGAGGATGGATGTGGCGATATGCTGGAGGACGCCTGCGTCTCTTGTAAGGTAAGCCAGCCCTGGAATCCATGGTGCTGAGCTGTGCAGACAGGGATCTGACAGTAGCATTTTTTGTACAGATGAACGAGGCCCCTTCAGGTATCTTGAAATTGCACCCAAGGTTGAGCCAGACTTGTGCAAGTCCATACTTCTCTTCCTGATATCTCGGCTGATTTCTTTAGACTTTCCCATGATGCTACACAAAGAAGCGGTGTGTTTCAGCTGTGCACTTAAATACACCCACAGGTGTGTTTTTTTCTTTTTTAAATTTAAATTCTTTTTATTGAATCAATATAAAAAATAGAAAAGTTATTACAAAAAACCAATATAACAAACAAATATATTACAGACCAATTCATTTTAAACCCCTCACACCCAACCTATCCCTCCCATCCCACCCTTTGCGATGTGTCTCTGAGGCAGGGACAACAAGGGGGGATATACCTAAAGAAATATAATCCAATTAGACTTTTACTGAATCCTAAAACCTCAATTTTTGCCAAATTCTTTTCCATTTTTCCAGAGTATTTAGTTGTCTATAAAGAATGTTTTCATGTCTTTTCACTTTATTCACAAGATTCACCCATGCTCTTAGATTTGGGTAGTTTCTAGAAAACCAGACCCTTGTAACCATAAATCGGGCCAGAAACATTATTCTAATAAGGAGGGTCTTTATGTCTGTGGAACAGTTGACATTAGAGAGATCATTTAGTACCCAGCAGTGTGGAGACTGAGGAATCACAACATTCAAATTCTGAAGTAAAAATTTACTAATTGAGCACCAATAATTCCCTATCTCTCGACAGTACCAAATCATATGTATAAAATTTGCATCAGGAAAGTCAGATCTTGGACAGTTAGCAGTTTCCCTTAACCCACATTTATTTAACCAAATTGGGGTGATGTATATTTTATGTGTAATATTAAACTAAACCACCACATGATTGAAATTGTGAGATACATATTTTAAGATAACTAGTGTTTTTTCCCAGTCTACTGTGGAATAGTCAAAGCAGTCGGTCTCCCAGGCCTTTTGGCCAGGGGAGGTCGTCCGCTCAAACAGTGTCCTAACTAATAATTTATAAAATAGTGAAATCTTCATTTCACGACGTGATACTTCCATCATATCTTCAATTAATGTGCATCAATCAATTTCTAACCGTGATTTTTCTTTAACATTAGCCAGTGCTGACCGCAACTGAAAATATCTAAACCAACTTAAGCCCTTTTCACATCAGCGTTTTTGCTTTCCGTCCTAGAGTTCCGTCCTCGGGGCTCTAGGACGGAAAGATACTGATCAGGATTATCCCAATGCATTCTGAATGGAGAGAAATACGTTCAGGATGCATCAGGATGTCTTCCGTTCAGTATGTGAATGTTTTTTGGACGTTGACAAAACCGCAGCATGCTGCGGATTTGTCTCCGTCCAAAAATCTGGAAGACATGCCATAACGCTGGATCCGGAATTAATGCCCATTAAAGTGCATTAATCCGGATCCGGAATTAAGCTAAACGTCATTTCGGCGCATCGCCAGATCTGACGTTTAGCTCTGCGCATGCGCAGCAGCAGTTCCGATCGGGGCCCCAGTGTAAGCTGGTGCTTTGATCGGTTACCATGGCAGCCAGGACGCTACTGAAGTCCTGGCTGCCATGGTAAGTACTCCGCAGCAGTGTACTTACCTAGCTGCGGTCTCCGGGTGCTCCTTCATGAAGTCACAGGTCCGGGCGGCGCATTGATCTATGCGCCGTGGGGACCTGTGACGTCATAAAGGAGCGCCCGGCGGCCGCAGCGCAGGTAAGTACACTGCTGCAGAGTACCATGGCAGCCAGGACTTCAGTAGCGTCCTGGCTGCCATGGTAACCTGAAAGCATATTGAAGACTGATCAGGATCCTGATCAGTCTTCAAATGCTTTCAGGCAACTTGCGTTCTGACGGATCCGGCAGGACGGAAGTGCCCGCCGGATCCTCAGAACGCAAGTGTGAAAGAGGCCTAAAGCCTCCTAAAATCCCTCTTTGAACTAAAGAGACTAAGCACATAATCTCTCCCTTCTCCACCACTTATGCAACATACAAAACATTATTATTTCTCCAAAAGAGGTCTGCGGATAACTCAAAAAGTTCCTTCAAATTAAAATTGTGCCAAAGAGGGGTACAAGAATGTGATCCCTTTATCCCTAGCCAACATCTAACAACAGTCCAAGATTTGGAGAATAATAATCTAATGGTGTTATATGCTTGTTCCCCAATACTCAATTGTCCTGATTCCAACAAAGTAAATATATTATCATATGGGGAACAATTTACCAAAATTTTACATAGCAAGTTTTTTCCCATTCATTCCAAAGCCATAGCTGCACTGCAATAAAGTATCCCTTAGAGAATGAGAGGTTTAACCCTCCCAGCTCTAATGGCTTATATATATATTCCAGTTTTAGCCTTACCCGCTTCCTTCCCCAGAGTAGGTCATTGATAATTCTCTAAATTAGTTTAAAGAACTTATCTTCAATCTACATAGGTGAGTTTCTTATCACATACAGAAGCTGAGGTAAAATTATCATCTTCACTAGGGAGATTCCATCAGCTCCTGATATAGGAAACTGGATCCAGATTACGACCTTAGATCTTATTTTATTTATCACTGGTATCAGGTTAAGCTATATATAATCTTCCACTTTAGAAGAGATTGTTAATCCTAGGTATTCAAGTGAATCAGTAACATTAATCCGACTAAGTGATGGAGCATCACTACATAATTTAACTCTGTCTAATAATAAGAGGTTTGTTTTTGACCAATTTACATCAAATCTGGAAACCTCACCAAAAGCATTAACCATTCTAATAATTCCTGGTAATGTTCTATTAGTGTGGTCTATAAAAAATAATACATCATCTGCGTACAGAGAAATACGATCTTCTGGTCCCGCCACACCAAACCCTTGTTTCATAGGATTTTGTCTCATACTACTGGCTAAGGGCTCTATATATATGTCAAAAAGAAATGGAGAAAGTGGGCAACCCTGCCGAGTACCTCTCGACAGCTCAAGGGCACAGGTGTGTCTCTAATTAACTCAGATGTTGCCAACAAACCTAAGAGAAGCTTCCAAACACATGACATCATCATATGGGCAGTCCAGAATTGTTTAAAGGCATAGTAATATTAGTGTGTGTAAACTTTTGACATTGTAGAAAGTAATAGAAATGCCTTAAGACATTCTCTCTCTCATTATTCTGGCATTTGGCAAATAATAATAATTATGATAATGCTAATTGACCAAAAACAGAAAAGGTTTATTCTGATTTCATGGCAGATATTGAGAAAAACATGCATATGTGTCTTTTTATATAGTGTATGTAAACTTCTGGTTTCAACTGTATAACTGTTCCAACTCCCCTTGTGCTGCACAAGTTATGACATATAAAGATGTTTTCCAGTTTTATGTTAATAAAGACTGACCTACATATCATGAAAAGCCTGGCAATTTTCTAGTAAATGTGCCCCTTTCGGATTCATTTCCTATTTTTAAGATCTCTGCTTGCTGTCAGTGAAAGGGAGTAGGTATCCAGAGGCTAAACATTACAAAATCCAATATATCTTATAGCTGAGAGTTTGCTACAATTTCATCCAGTTTAAGTCCTCTGTTAGGCTACCTGCATGAGGATCCTCGTGCAAAAAAACCCCAGCGCGTAATAGAGTACCAGCAAAGTGTATGAGATTTCCCAAAACTCATATAGACTTTGCTTTTTCCTTTGGTGCGGAAATCTGCATTATATCAGTTCTTCGTGCAGTTGTTTTATATGGTATGCTCACACATAGGATTTTGTCTAGGGCAAAATCCACTGCGTTGCTCAAGTCAGAACCGGCTGTAGTTTCTGCCATGGTATGGAGCAGCTCTTGGTTTAGCTCCATTGAAGAGAAGGCTCCCGCTGCAGATTTGTGAGGGGTATGTGCGGTAACCGCATCAAAAATGGACCTATACATTCTTGGACCTGTCTGAAAAAATTAATGGCAAAAATTGAAGATTTTCCTAGCTATTGTGATGGAAAATATAGATTTTATTGAAGACAGGAGGCTCCGATTGTGCATTAACTTTCTTTACTACTCCAATAGCAGCAAGAACTATTACAACAAGCGTAAGAAAGTTTTTTGAAAACAGGTGATAAATATGTAAATGAGGAGTACAGGTAGCCAATCCGTGAGCTTCCCAGTGTATAAGAGGTGAGGAGAGCATAGACCCCTGCTTCTTTCTTGATGCCGACCAGTGAAGAAGTAGCTTGAAGTAACCGGATCTTGACAGCAAAGGAATACAATGTAAGTCTAGATCAGGGATGGGCAAACTTGGCCCTCCAGCTGTTGCAAAACTACAACTCCTAGCATGCAAAGACTGCTTACAGCTATCAGCCCACAGCAGGGCATAGTGGGAATTGTAGTTTTACAAGAGCTGGAGGGCCAAGTTTGCCCATCCCTGGTCTAGATGATATGAGTCTGGAATAACAGAAACTTTTGAGGATGGATGGAAAGATGAAGTGTTGAAGATATTCTAGTATGCTATGGAGAAAGAAAAGTATACATATATATACAGTCAGGGTTGGGTTAATAGTGGGGGACAATGTTCGCCTCCTGTCTTCAATAAAATCTATATTTTCAGTCACAATAGCTATGAAAATCTTCAATTTTATGGCAACAAGAGGCTTCCATTGTGCAAGTTTAAAGCTAAATATATATATATATATATATATATATATATATATATAAATATATATATATATATATATATATATATATAAAATATATATATATATATATATATATATATGATAATAATGATGATTTATAAGATGGACATAGAGATATGAGAGTCAGGTTTGAAATAAAACGTTTTAAAAGTGGATTCTGAAGACCAGTCCGCGGCCTTCAGGATATCAGAGAGAGAACCTCCTTTTCGGAAGGCTTTAGTGGAAACTGCTCCTCGGATTAAATGGGAACCAAAGATTAATGTATTAATCCAGGCCATTTGCATGGTAAGTTTAACCCATCTGGCTAATGTAGGGGAAGATACTGGAAGATGTGGTTTACGGAATGAGATAAGAAGTTGGGAAGATTGAGGGGTGCGTAGAGATTGGGTCATGGATTTGTATGCCTCTAAACAGCGGACAACGCATAGTTTATTGTGGAACGGGAAAGCTGGGTAGAAGACCATGTGTAGGTTTGTTTTGGTTCGTCTAGTAATTCGGAGGGTTACTCCGTTAGAGATAAAGGATCTGTGGGTGATGTCTAAGGCTCTGATGTCTGAAACTCTTTTGATGGCGATGTGACATAAAAGAGTCGTGAATTTAAAGGAAAGTAATTTTAGGGGTAGATGTTCATTGTCTTCCCAAGCAGAAAAAAGGTTTAGAAGGATGGTAACATCCCAAGTGGAATGGTATCTAGGTTTAGGGGGTTTCCTAAAACAAATGCCTTTCATAAGTCTGCAGATCATTGGGTGTTTACCAATAGAGATGGAGTTACCGGGGCATGTTCCGCTGATATCACAGAACGGTAAAGGTTTTTGGTTCTATAAGCTTTCCCAATATCAAAGGATGCAGATAGGAAGTTTAATATGTGGGTAATAGGTGCATGAACAGGATCTAAATTCCGTTGAGAGCACCAATGAAGCCACATTTTCTATAAGCCTTTCTGGTACCTGGGGCCCATGCGTCAGAGAGGATGTCAAGAGTAGATTGTGAAAGGCCGTGATCGATTCTTGATTGCCTGAAATCAACAAAGCTACTAATAACTGTCCCGATAGAATCAGAGGGTGAAGATGTTTCCCAAAGGCTCTCGGAGGAGATCTTGGGAAAATGGGAGAATTCTTGGGATATCTATCGACAGACTGAGTAGTGTGGGGAACGATGCTTGAGATGGCCAGTGATGATTACTTATGTGGATCCCTGGGCAATTGTCTAAAGTAGAACTTTGGGGGTTAAGGCGAAGGGGAGAATGGCGTTAAGACGTTTTTGTGGCCAGATTTGGCGAAGAGCATCCAGAGCTAGAGCGTCTGGATCTGGACGCCAGCTGAATAATAAGGGTAGTTGGGTGTTCAGTCATGATACGAATAGATCAATGAGGAGGGGACCCCATAATTTGTTGATCTGTTAGAAGATGAGAGGGTTCAATTGCCAATTGCTGAAATCCGAAAGGTATCGGGAGTTCCATTCGGCAACTTAGTTTATCAAACCCGGGAGGTATTCTGCTTTTAGGGTAATATCCTTGTCCAAGCAGAAATGGCAAAAATCCTTGGCAATATCGCTTAAAGTCTTGGAGGTGGTGCCCCCTAAACTGCTGCGATATTGTCCATACGCAGTAGGATGCAGCAGTGTGATTTGTCTTTCGCAAAACTTTTCAGGAGGAAAGAAACAGCTAGTAGCTCCAGACAATTTTCTCTGACTATTCTCTGAATTTTTTCTGACTATTTCCCTCCTGTGGAATACGGACCACAACGAGCACCCCAGCCTGATAGGCTGGCGTCTGATTCTAGGACCAGATCTGGTAAGGAGTTGAATATCATTTTTCCGTTCCAGATCTGAATGTGTTGGAGACACCAAAGAAGTTCTTCTTTGGCTTCTGGAACTTTGGGGAACTTTGTTTTAATATTGTAGGCCCTCCCGTAGACATTGTGCTTTGAGGTGTTGGAGGGCTCTGTAGTTAGTGTAATGGGGCGGGAAGGATGGCTTGCATGGAGGCTGATAACAGTCCCACAATCTGTGCAATAGTGCGTAGGGATACTAGATGTTTGTTCAATACTGATCGGGTTTCTTTTCGAATCAGGGAGAGTTTCCTGGTAGGGAGACTCAGTAGAGCGGAAACGGTATTGATATTAAAGCCTAGAAATTCTATTTCCTTAGATGGGGAAAGGAATAATTTCTTGTCATTGATTAGAAAACCAAGACTGGTTGGAAGGGAAATAGTCCATTGTGAATGAAGATGGATTAGTGAGAGTGATTGTGTCATAATTAGGATATCGTCTAGATCAGGGGTGCACAACCTGCGGCCCGGGGGCCACATGCGGCCCTCGATACCATTCTGTGCGGCCCCCAAACATCTGGTAAAAGACATGAAGGTCTATGTCTTATGGCTTCTTACATGTATCTTTCATGTATTCTCCTATTAGATGGGAGTCCTAGAAGTGTAACTAGACATGTATAGTAAATACTGTATGTTCAATATGCCAAAAATATAGTATTTCAGTTGGTAATACCCCTTTAAGTTTTATTTTCGGCCCTTGGAATTGGTTCAGGCTGACAATGTGGCCCCCAACCAGAAAAGGTTGTGCACCCCTGGTCTAGATAGATGATTAGACGTACCCCTCGGGATCTTAGAGATGAGACCACCGGTTTCATTAGTTTGGTGAAGCCCCAAGGGGCCGATGATAGGCTGAATGGAAAGCAAGTAAATTGCCATTTCTGGTTGTTCCAGAAAAATTGTAGGTAAGGTTGATGGTAAGGGTGTATGGGTACAGTGAGATAGGCATCTTTTAGGTCTATCTTTATTAGCCAGTCTTAAGGGAGTAACAGGTCGCTAAGAAGGTGGTTTCCCTCTATTTTGAAGTGATGGTAAGAAACAAAATCGTTGAGGGTTCTTAAGTTTATGACAGGTCTGTGACCCCCATCTTTCTTTTTTACTAGAAAGATGTTGGTGATGAAACCCGGAGATAGGGGAGGTACTTGGATAATGGCTCTCTTGTAGAAAAGATCTTTTATCTCTGACTCTATGAGGTTTTGATCTAGAGTATAAAGTGTATTGGTTGAGGGATGTGGTTCTGTGAAGGAGGGGATAGGAAATCTATCTGATAGCCTGAGATGGTATTCAGGACCCATGAATCTGAAGTTAGCGAAGTCCAAGTTTCGAAAAAATGTTTCAGTCTTCCTCCTAGAGGAATGTGGGGATAGTTTAGGGTAGAAAAGCTTACCTGGTGATGGTCTCGATCTAGGGAAACCTCGATGGCCTGGGGCTCTCTATGGGCGTCCTCTAGTAGGGAAGAATGGTGTAGGTATGGTGGATGGCGTAAAGGTGGTAGGTCTGTCTGTGTGGCAAGGAGCCTGCCGAGTTTGTCTGAAATGTGAGGTTCGGCTGGGAAAGCGGCCCCTACCTTTCCCAGCCCTGCCCAAAAATTTGGGTTGGCCTACTTTTTTCAAGGATGTTTTGGCCTTATCGAGAGAGGTAAACAAACTTTCCTATCTCCTTGATGAGGGTGTCTCCGAAGAGGAGACCCTCAGCAGACGTATCAGGGTTTGAGTTGCCCAGGTGAGTAAGGAGTGGTCCAATTTCATTAAGACATTACGTCTTTTTTCCCCGCTGAGGGCGGAATTAATGTTTCCAAAGAAACAGATGGCTCTTTGGGCCCAGCCACGCAGTACTAACGTATCTACAGGTTGGCCCATAATAACAGCTTGTTCGGACAAATCCAATATTTTTGTGAGAGGTCCTAGAAGTTTATCTTGACATGATTTGAATGATCTGCCCAGGCCTCTTCTGGAATTGGTCCCGTTTTATTTAGGTATTTCATGATAATATGGTCTTATTCTGGAGTTTGGGATATTTTCTGAGGCAGAGTAGGTCTCGGACACACCGCTTTCAGTTTGTTTTTGGAGGATCTATCTAGGGATTTGCTGAACCATACAGACAAGAATTTTGAAATCTGAGGTTGGGGAACCCATTCTCCAGATCTGGGGTGTTTTATTTGGTCAGGGTTAAAAAAGGGAATACCTTGACTGTCTAGGATCAGGGATTCCAGGAGTTAGTTAGCCGAAAGTGAATTCTCAGGATTCTCAGGAGTCGTCTCCGGAGTAAAATGGCAGTTCATCTTCCGAATCAGAATCAGTTATTTGATGAGGAGGTGGAAGATATATCTTTATAAGAGATATTCTTAGCCCTCTTACTGGCTGTCATAACCCGGATATTGGTAGTCTCCTCCCGGGTGGAGGGTCTTTTGTGGGAATTTTCGTCACAATTATCATTACCGCCTAAATTATGCAGACATTCATTAAAATCTTGACCCTTCCCCATAGTGTGGGATTTTGGGATATTGGGGATCTTAGGGTCATCAGTAAACCTCCTTTTCTTGGCAGATTTGCCAGATTTTTTGAAACCCTTGGCTAGCTCCGTAATAGAATCTTCCTCTGAAAGGAAGTTGTCAGACGGAGTAGAGGGGTAAACCTGAGGTGTCCTTTGGTTTACAACTAAGGAAAATGATCTAGAAATGGAGTCTTGAAGAGACACCATGGCTGATTGTATCGCAACAGATACCGATTTAGATATGGATTGATCCACTATTTATTGGATAGAATAGTAATACCTCATAGCCAATAGGCATGGGTTGACTAGATGGGGGATTAGGTTGTTCCTCTGAGGGGTTCATGTTGCTAAATATGTGTGAATGGATAGAAGAGAAAAAATGGGAGAATTAAATGAAGAAGGAATGTAGTATAATAGAAGATATTCTTATACATATACACACACACAAATACAAGCGATATACATTATCAGCACATATCATGAATATATACAGACATGTATAGAGGCAACCATATGTGTATAAATGAAGATATATATATATATAATGGTTGTTTTATTTGCGGTGGTGTAGAGTAAAGGAGCAGGTACTCTGTGAGCTGATTAGTTGCGCTCTGAGGTAATTTGAAAAGCGCACGCAATCACCTAACAGTTTGAGCGGAGCAGAGCGCCCGAAGTCTCGCAATGCATGAGACTACAGCGTTAAGAGAGAGATGGTGCACATGAAGTTGTGGAGCGGACTGAAGAGGGAAGAAGGTAAGCCAGGGGAAACAAGGCAGGCAATAGACCAGAGGAAAAGAGAGCAGAAAAGAGCAAAGGTCTCGGCGCTGATTGGAAAAAAAGTCACCCTTTCAGAAAAACGGGCAGCACACCCAGGGCAATTAATATAATTAATAGGAGTAAATCTATCAATTAATAAACACCATTAAATTAGTATGAAAGAGACTATTTTTTTTATACGTATCCCTTCTAGTTGGGAGCAGCAAGAAAGAGGCGGGGTTTACGCTCTCCTCACCTGTTATACACTGGGAAGCTTACGGATTGGCTACCTATACTCCTTATTTACATATTCATCACCTGTTTTGAAAAAACTTTCTTTTACTTGTTGTAATAGTTCTTGCTGCTATGGGAGTAGTAAAGAAAGTTAATGCACAATCGGAGCCTCCTGTTGCAATAAAATTCTCAGCGACTTGAACAGCAGCACAGCCTCCTTTAGAAAACAATGGGAGGCGGGTTCAGTGCAGATTTGGACCTGTATTCGGTATAGAATCTGTGCTAAAACCCACGCCCAAAAAACTCAGTCTGACGTACCCTTTCAATGCAAGGGTGAGATCTGTGGCAAAACTGCATCAAATCTGCAAGTAACACATTTTGGTACAGATTTGGTGTGGAAACGCACAGAAATCCACCCGGACATTTGTGCAACATTTCTATTCGACAGCTCGCATGCGTGTGCCGGTATCCTTAGTTAGAATCAGCAGCAGCACAAATGTATCTCCCTCATGATAGTTTGCTACATTGTATGAGTGCAGGTCAAATGCATCAGCCTATAGACCAGACAGAGGGTCTGCTGATTTAATACCTCCTCTTCTTTCTACCTCTTATTTCTTACACTACTTTCACACTGGCGTTTCTATTTTCTGGTATTGAGATCCGTCATAGGGTCTCAATACCGGAAAAAAACGCTCCTGTTATGTCCCCATTCATTGTCAATGGGGACAAAACGTAACTGAACAGAACAAAATTCTCCAAAATGCATTCTGTTCTCATACCGGAGAGCAAACCGCAGCATGCTGTGATTTGCTTTCCGTCCTGGGATGTGGAGCAAGATGGATCCGTCATGACCCGCAATACAAGTCAATGGGGATGGATCCATTTCTCTTACACAATCTGACACAATAGAAAATGGATCCGTCCCCCATTGACTTTCAGTGGAGTTCATGACTGATCCGTCTTGGGTATGTTAAAGATAATACTACCGGATCCATTCATAATGGATGCAGATGGTTGTATTATCAGTAACGGAAACGTTTTTGCTGATCCCTGCAAGATCCAGCAAAAAAACTCTAGTATGAAAGTAGCTACGACCACACGGTCAGGTTTCTGCATGCAGTTTTAGAAGCCAAGACCAGGAGTGAATGTAAAAAAGAGAAGTTGGATCTTCCCTTTATACTTTCTCTTCTTTTATGATCCAATCCTGATTTTGGTTTCCAAAACTGCATAAGGAAGCTGACTGTGTGGCCAGACCCTAATACACTGCCAGCTCTTTAGGGCAGGACACTAAATTTAATGTTTCTACTTCATTTAACATCTAAAAGTGTGATCTTTATGTTTTGTCTTTTATGCATTTGTTATAACTGAATTACGTGTGAATCTTATAATGCGGTATTATGGTATAGCCCTTAGTATTCACACAGGCTCTTATTATTGGCGGTGATGTGTCAATGACTGGTCAGGAGGATCTCCACTTAAAGTACAGCATGTAATCCCATCCATGCCCTGAGCAATAAGTCATCACAGCAGATAGCATCTTGGTGCAGGTCTTTCCCACACTCCCGGCTCACAGCTTGCCCCCAGCAGCCTCTATTATATCCTGGATTGGAGGCTCCAGATGGACACACGTCTATTGTCCCCACTGCTGTGTGATTGGAGGCTGAGTGTGGGAACCTGTGCTCGCTCTGATCCTCACACATTATTATGCAGGAGAGGGGTATATAGAGGGGCTGTCTGCCTCCCTGGCTGCACATCACTGACATCCCATCTACAGAGAGGACACTGCCGCACACTGACCGATGGCTCCTTACAGCGTCAGCCTCATCCAGAGACCTTATAATGATCCCCTCACTCAGCAGCCCAGAAAAGTAAGTGTGGATCTACCACATCTCCTCCTCTCATAGCATCAAATGTTTCTTCACCGCCATAAAGGTGCATCCACTGCCGCATGGAACTAACCAACCCTTATGTCTTGTTCTGCAGCTGAGGAAACCAGTGATCGAGAAGATGAGGAGAGACCGGATTAACAGCAGCATTGAGCAGCTGCACATCTTACTGGAGAAGGAGTTTCAGAGACATCAGCTCCCCTCCAAACCTGAGAAAGCCGATATCCTGGAGATGACGGTCGCCTTCCTGCAGCGCCACATGGCGGAGAGAAGTAAGTGTCCTGTCCCAGCCCCTCACACCCTTCATATGTTTCTTACTGAGAGCAGATTACAGCAGGTGATGGACGCTGTCACTGACATGTATGTCTCTCCTGTTCTAGATGTCACAGCCTCCAGCCAGGTCCAGAGAGAAGGCTTCTCCACCTGCGTCCAGGACTCCATCACCTTCCTGTCCCAGCACAAACAGACCGAGCTCCAGATCCAGCTGCTGCAGAACCTCCCTGGGGCTCACACTATGACACGTGGGGCTGTATCTCTTCCTGTATCCCCCGTCTACCAGACCCCCAGCAAACACAGCCCCCTGGAGAGCAGCAAATCCTTGTGGAGACCCTGGTAGTGACTGGATCCTCTGGTGTGGACTGAGCTCGGAGCTGGAGATGGAATGGATTCTGCCTCTCACTAATGTCTCATCATGAGATGGAGAAGAAGTTCATTCTGGACATGGTGTAATTACTACGTGATTTACTAGTCCTTCATATTGTCTGCTGTCTGCTGCAGCTCTCCTGTATGGACTTGGTTCTATATTGTTATAGGAGTCGTTGTCTTCTATGAAGAAGCCGTCCTAGTCCTATATGGACACAGTCTATGAATATTCCTTTGGATACAATATATCAGATTATATGTAGTGTGTACTGGCTGTATACAGAGGGAAGTAGTGTATGTATATATCAGACCTCCAGTGCAAAGCATTGTAGAATAATGGAGGTGAGACCTCCGGCCTGATATATACAGTAGATACTATGTATCATACAGTACTGTACATCAGATTATATGTAGTGTGTACTGGCTGTGTACAGAGGGAAGTAGTGTATGTATATATCAGACCTCCAGTGCAAAGCATCGGAGAATAATGGAGGTGAGACCTCCGGCCTGATATATACAGTAGATACTATGTATCATACAGTACTGTACATCCGATTATATGTAGTGTGTACTGGTTGTATAAAGAAGGAAGTAGTGTATGTATATATCAGACCTCCAGTGCAAAGCATTGTAGAATAATGGAGGTGAGACCTCCGGCCTGATATATACAGTAGATACTATGTATCATACAGTACTGTAAATCAGATTATATGTAGTGTGCACTGGCTGTATACAGAGAGAAGTGGTGTATGTATATATCAGACCTCCAGTGCAAGGCATTGTAGAATAATGGAGGTGAGACCTCCGGCCTGATATATGCGGTAGATACTATGTATCATACAGTACTGTACATCAGATTATATGTAGTGTGTACTGGCTGTATACAGAGGGAAGTAGTGTATGTATATATCAGACCTCCAGTGCAAAGCATTGCAGAATAATGGAGGTGAGACCTCCGGCCTGATATATACAGTAGATACTATGTATCATACAGTACTATACATCAGATTATATGTAGTGTGTACTGGCTGTATACAGAGGGAAGTAGTGTATGTATATATCAGACCTCCAGTGCAAAGCATTGGAGAATAATGGATGTGACACCTCCGGCCTGATATATAAAATATAGATACTATGTATCATACAGTACTGTACATCAGATTATATGTAGTGTGTACTGGCTGTATACAGAGGGAAGTAGTGTATGTATATATCAGACCTCCAGTGCAAAGCATCGGAGAATAATGGAGGTGAGACCTCCGGCCTGATATATGCGGTAGATACTATGTATCATACAGTGCTGTACATCAGATTTTGTATATTGTGTACTGGCTTTATATATAGAGTAATAGTAAAATGTCACGTGTATTGCTTGTATTTGGCCTTGGTTGTGTCACAGTCATTAAGTGACTGTGCAGCCGCCATGTCCTATAGTATTGGCCTCCAATCTGTGACTCTCCAGCTATTGAAAAACTATAACTTCCAGCTTCCAGGGCATGCTTGGAGTTTGCACACATTGGAGACAATTGTTCAGTATAGTATACTGGTCCTTCTCTCCTATGGGGACAATTGCTAGGTTATAACGGATCTGTTTTGCAATATTTGCAGGAATTAATCCAATGTTCAATACTTTGTGTATATTGAATTGATATGTAACAGGTGCCATTCAATTTAGTATGGTTGGTATGCAATATTTGCAGCTACTGCTTATCATTTATTGATATTTCCTATTATGCAATATGTGTAAGAAGTGCCAGGAGTTAATCTATAACTTGTACTGTGGTATGCAATATTTGCAGATACTTCAGATTTCATAAATCTGTGCTTGTATATGATTGCAGATTATAAACAATAAATATATATTTTCTGAACATGATGCTTTATGTCAAAATTTCTTAAAATCATCAGTTGAGGCCCAGTCCTATAGGGACTGCCCAATGACGTGCGGTGTTGAGTAGTTGGGGTCTCTTAGACAAAGCGTTGATTACCATTTATTTTTTCAAGTCAAATCCTCCGTATGTCATTACTAATCCACACATCTGTATTGTGGCTCACAGCTCATCTCTGGTTGTGAAAAGTCACAATATAAAATGTGTTTTGCTCTGTATAAAATATTTCCAAAATTATTTGAGTAAAAATGTAAGATCTCCTTGGTCGTCTGCTGTGTCTGCTCTGGAGCGGGTGCCATCTTTAGCAACCCATGTATGGCACACATCGGGAAGGGGTTAAAGAGGACCTCTCACCTCTCCTGACATGTCTGTTTTAGTATTTACTCCCTTTCCCCCATGTAATACCACTTCTGGGGCATTTATTCTTGTTGTCTCTGTGTTGTGCCATTTGTTTATTATTCCTTCTAGAAGTTATAAATGGATCGCTAGCAGTTTGCAAAGATAGGTGTTCCCAGTCAGGGAGTGTGGCCGATACTATCCAGTCAGTGCTGCCAGTGGCAGATTGAGCAGGGATAAACCCCTACTGGTAACACCCATCTGGAGCTTCATTGCAAACTGCGAGTAATTCATTCATAACTTCTAACAGGAATAAAGGAATGGCCCAATTGATGCTCCAGATTTATTATTACAAGTGGAATGCAGGGTTTGCTTTCACGTGAATTTGCAGCTTCTGTGCTCCAGAATACTCTTGTACAGTCATTGATATCTTCACCCCCAAGTTTTGCTGGAGTGCTATCCTAAAGAATTGCACCCCTGTTGTAATAACAAATCTGGAACATTTATTCCTATGACTCCATAATTATGTACTTATATAGCGCTACTATATTCCACAGCGCATTACAGATATTACCATCATTCTGTCCCCAATGGGGCTCACAATCTAAGTTCCCTGTCAGTATGTCTTTGGAACGTTGGAGGAAACCGGAGAACCAGGAGGAAACCCGCACAAACACGAGGAGAACATACAAACTCCATGTAGATGCAGATTCGGACCTAGGACCCCAGCGCTACAAATCATCAGTGCTAACCACTGAGCCATCGTGCTTCCCATTTTTTCATTCCTTTACTAATCCAGTTAGAAATTATGAATGAATAGCTAGCAGTTTGCAATGAAGGTCCAGATGGGTATTACCTGTTGGGTGTGTGTCCCTGCACATTCCGTCACATTGCAAACTTCTGGCAATTCATAACTTCTAGAAGGAATAATAAAGGAATGGCACAACATGGAGTCATAAGTTACAATAGATGCTCCAGAATCATTACCAGGGGGATGCAAGTAGTTATTAAAACAGACATGTCAGGATAGATGACAGGTCCTCTTAAAAGTGACATTACACAATATTTAAAAATAGGGGTGGAATAGTGGGTACACACATAGGGCCCATTTACTAATCCTGTTTAATATGTACACAGTGTAAAGATGCAGCTGATAAGCAGCACCCAGTATTGTATAACAGCTGCTTATCCCCTCAGATATGTCATGTCAAGTGTTCATTCCTATGGGACAGTTCAGGCTGACAGATTATTTTATTAAGATCATTAAGATGCATGAACGTGTTCATTACCTATAGATAATATCTCATTGCACTTAATTAGATTATTTTCTATAATATAAATGGTTTTCCTATAAATCAGATATGTATATGATGATATTTCCAGCCTCCACACTGCCCAGTATATCTCCCTATTTGATGCTGAGGATAATGAAGTGTCACTGGGGTGTCAGGAGTCTCTTATCACTCCTCCACATCCTCCATCCCCAGAGAGCAGAGGAGGGTTATCAAATCCAGCACATGAGGATGTCAGATATCACAGCAGACAGAAGGGAAAGGTTATTTAATTAACAAAACATAAAATATTCATAAACAAGTAACCGACTAAGCAATCATGGCATTTACCTTCCTTCATTACTGATCTGGCAGAGTTTTTTGTTTTTTAAGGCACCACATTAGAAGAACCATTCGTTTTTATTTTTCTTTCAATATACCCAAATGAGGATTTTTGATTTGTGTAATAACTTGTATTTTTCTGTCTCACCATTTTGGGATACGTAACAACTTACTGATTAATTTTTATAAACTTTTTCTTGAGGAGAATGGCCAAAAATTATCATTTGACTATTGTTTCTTTGCATTTTTAAATTTAAGTTTCTCACAGAGTGGCATACAGATTACCTTTATTCTGTGGGATGTACAATTAGGGTGATTCCAAATATTCTGTATATACCTGTCTATGTTTTACTACTTTTGCACATTGATAGCTCATTTCAAGGGAAGCACATGTAGGGGGTCATTTATTAAACAGAAATACGGCGTATTTCTGGTGCAAATTGTGGCGCAAAAGTCCTTTGTGCCTCAAACTGCGACTTCTCCCCCAGATCTAAAAAAGTGGACATGGCATGGGCGGGGAAGGGGACGAATCGGCCGTCATGTACTATTTTCTATGCCTGTTTTATATTTAGAAGTGGCGGAGTATGCGCTGAAGTTATTTAGAGGCCGGCGCCTCTTCGTAACTTCAGCGGATCCACCGCCAGGTATAGGGGATATTAAGACTAGCGTCTAAAACGCCATTCTTACTTAATATGCCCTATAGTTTTTATGTCACCTCATTCAAAGGGGTATAACTTTTTTTATTGCTTTTTAAAAACAACAACCAATATATTGCTTTTTTATTGTAAACGTTTCTACTTTTCTTTATAATAAACTTTATTAAATGTAATTATTTATTTTAGTTCTGAAAAAGATAAATAGACATCCTGCATGATGTGATAAATAAATATAAGAATGTACATGGCTACATTTATAAAAGGAAAATCATAAAAAATACTTTATATAGACTAAGCCCTCATTCTGATATGATAAAATCTGAGATTCTTAGCCAATATATTTTGATCAAAGCACATCTGTGCCCACCTACTAGCGCCAAGGTGGTCTCAGTCAGGCATGAACCTACTCCAAAACCAATTTTTATGCCAGTGGGCATCTACATTCAGGAGAGCAGTCCCTGTACATACAGTATAGTATGCTGCTCCTAGTTACCTCTGTGTGCACCAAGCATCCAATGAGAGGAAGAGCATGCACAGCTATATGTACCACCTAGTCAATTTCGCCTGTGGAATAGACGGGGCAAAAGTGCACAAAAAACTGCTGCCCCACAGGTGGGATAATAGCAGTGCATTCAGACAGGTGCCACTCCTTTAAGTATATCCCATAAACAGAAAAAATATAAAAATATTAAAAAAAAACATCATGCACGATGTGATCAATAAATATGAGAATGTGCATGACTACATTTAAAAAAGAAAAATCACTGAAAATAATGCACTAACACAATAGATGCAAAAATGCGCTCCTATTATCCCACCTTGGGAGTAGCAGTTTTTTGGGCACTTTTGCCCTGCCTATCCCACAGGTGACTTTGATTAGGCAGTATCAGAGGTGTAGCTAGGGCAGGCATCAGCAACCTTCGGCTCCCAGCTGTTGTGAAACTACAATTCCCAGCATGCTCCATTCATTTCTATGTAAGTTCTTAGAAGAGCAGAGTCACTATGCATGCTGGGAGTTGTAGTTTCACAACAGCTGGGAGCCAAAGGTTGCCTTCCCCTGAGCTAGGCTTTCCAGCACCAAGGGCAAGGATTCAGCATGGCGCAACACCCCAAACCCCCCCACCCTAACTTTTCACTCAAATTTAAATAAAGAGGGAAAAGTGCATTACAAAAGTGCACAAAAACTCTATCTGCATATAAAGCTATTGTAATGTTCTGCCGTGCCAACTATTTTCTCCAGTCTCAGGATAAACTCAGGAAACTTCTAGCAGCTTTAAAAATGTAGCCAAAGTGACCCACGGCTGTATTTCGCGTTATGAATTCACATTATGCGATTTTTACATTGCCGATTTTTCGTAATCAAAAGAATAATCTCGAATACAAATATATGACGAATATTCAACCACCTATTCGCGAAATATGGCAAATTCGAACATTGCCCCTGCCGCTAGTGATAAAGCAAAAAGAATAATTGCATGAGGAAGGGATGGTGACTGACCCTGAAATACCAGGGAGGGGGCGCTTTGCTGGCCCTGTAAGACCGAGCCATCCCAATATATAATAGGGTAATCCAGGGCTTTGCTTTCTCCTTAGTGCTACCACATGGTACTAATGACCACATTGTGTCTGTTTCACAATAGTTATGCCCGCATTGTGCCTCCTTTACAGCAGAAATGCCCACATTGTGCCCCATCACAGTAGTTATGTTCTCCTTATAGCCACTTCACAGTAGTTACGGCCTCCTTGTGGTCCCATCACAGTAGTTATGCCCACCTTTGTGCCCCCTCACAGTACTATTGCCCACATTGTGTCTACTTCACAGTAGTTATGGCCTCCTTGTGGTCCCATCACAGTAGTTATCTCCACCTTTGTGCCTCCTCACAGTACTACTGCCCACTTTTGTATCCCCTCACTGTAGTTTTGTCCTCCTTGTGCCCTCCTTTGGCCCCTAGTGCCCTTTCCAGCTCAATAAAAGAACCATGAACACTCACCAGTTTCTGTGATAATCGGCACATCCAGCGTTATGCAGGAGGCTGATTCCCGGGCTTTTACCACTCCTCCTATACAGCCAGCAGCACAAGTGGCGTAGCTACAGGGGTCGCAGCGGTCGCAATTGCCCACAGGCCCCCCACCGCCTACTCCATCAAAATACAGGCCACTACGGAGTACTACATCTAATAGGGCGCAGCGCAGGCTGTGGGCAGCTCAAGTGCCAGAGGGGGCGGAAGCAGAGAGTGAGTGAGGTCTGAAGAGGCGTGGTTTTGGCGCATATCCGGCTCCCAGACTCTCAGAAGCAGGAGGTAGTGCGGTGGCGCGCGGCACAGCGGCGAGGCGAGTGGGTGTTAGGCCGGTCGGGGCAGGCGCAGGCAGCGCAGCGCCCAGCCCCCAGCGTGATGGGATGGGGAATGGGATCATGGAGTGGGAGTCAGTCTGGGACTAGACTCTGTGGAAAGTGGACTGTGGCTGACTGGCTGGGCAGTGGTGGGCACTGGGCACTACTCACAGGCCGCAGGCAGGCACTGTGTGGGCCTGCACCAGGCAGGGGCACTGGCCCTGGCCCCTGGGGCAGGCCAGGCAGTGACTGCTTTGACTGTGAGCCAGGAGGAGCACTGCAACCAAGTGTGGGTGCCACTGTGCCAGCCCCAGGCCCCCAGCGTGATAGGAGTGGGACTGTCTGTTGCTGACTGGCTGGGCACTTAATGACACTGTGTGTGTGCCAGGGGGCAGGCAGTGACTGTGAGCCTTGTGTACAATAATGCTGGACTGACCCATACACCAGCTATATACGATATTACCGGTCCGTCCGTATATAGCCGGTGTATGGGTCAGTCAAGCATTATTGCACACCATGTGGTGTCTGAAGAATTTTTTCACTGCACATCTATCAAATTTCGCCCTGATTTTAATTTGTAAATATATTAGCAATTAAAATCAGGGCGAAATAAATTTGATAAATGTGCAGTAAAAAAATTCTTCAGACACCACATGGTGTGTAATAATGCTGGATTGACCCATACACCGGCTATATACGGTGTGTATACTTCTTGCGTAACCGTAGAAGTTGTGCAAGAAATCACAACTGAGTTACAAGTGGGGGAGTGCTGCTTTCTTGCATTAAAGACTATGAAAAATGGTTCCTTTAGGCCAGGGATGTCGAAACTCTGGTCCTCCAGCTGTTGCAAAACCACAACTCCTAGCATGCACTAATAGCTGTAGTCTATCCAGGCATGCTGGGAGTTGTAGTTTTGCAACAGCTGGAGGGCCAGAGTTTCGACATACCTGGCCTAAGGGAACCATTTTCCATAGCCTTCAATGCAAGAACGCCCCCACTTGTAACTCAGTTTTGATTTTTGCGTAACTTATGTGATCAAACTGCTGAAAACAAATATTAAGTAATTTTTTATTCTGAGTTTTGTCAACTGGAGCAAACTGGGTGGCCCAAACTGAACTCTTGCACCAGGGCCCATGAGCCTATAGCTACGCCCCTGAGCAGCGCGATGTGTGGCTGCTGGGGAGTGCTGGATAACAGTGAAGCAGGGAGAGCAGGGGTCAAGTCCTGGGAAAAAAATTGTGGGAACTCACCTAAGTGCCTCCATGTAACGTCACGGCGCGCGGCGTACGCAAAGGGCAGGGGAGGTCAGGAGGAGGAGCAAGCAAGTACCGTATTTTTCGTCCTATAAGATGCACCTAGGTTTTAGAGGGGGACAATAAGAAAAAAATATTTTTTATTACACCTCAGGTCAGACCACCAATCAGACCCCCAATGTTAATCAGACCTCAGCTAACAGCCCCAATAAGATGCCCAGTGTTAATAAGACCCCAATAAGACCTCAGATCACACCTCAGCTCAGACCCCAATATGAATGACCCCCAATCAGACCTCAGATAAGAGCCCCATGCCTTATAGCAGCCCCCAGTAGCCATATATCAGCCCCCAGTACCCTCATAGCAGCCCCCAGTAGCCTCATAGCAGCCCCCAGTGCCTCTCCACCAGCCCCCAGTGCCTCTCCACCAGCCCCCAGTGCCTCTCCTCCAGCCCTCAGTGCCTTTCCACCAGCCCCCAGTGCCTCTCCACCAGCCCCTAGTGCCTCTCCATCAGCCCCCAGTGTCTCTCCATCAGCCCCCAGGGCCTCTCCACCAGCCCCCAGTGACCCCTTAATCAGCCCCCAGTGACTCTCCACCAGCCCGAGTGCCTCTCCACCAGCCCCGAGTGCCTCTCCACCAGCCCCAGTGCCTCTCCACCAGCCCCCAGTGCTTCTCCACCAGCTCCAGTGCCTCTCCACCAGTCCCCAGTGCCCCCTCAATCAGCCCCCAGTGACCACTCAATCAGCCCCCAGTGCCCCCTCAATCAGCCCCCAGTGTCCCCTCAATCAGCCCCCAATGCCCACTCAATCAGCCCCCAGTGCCTCTCTATTAGCCCCCAGTGCCTCTCTATTAGCCCCCAGTGCCTCTCTATTAGCCCCCAGTGCCTCTCCATTTGCCCCCAGTGCCCCTCCATCAGACCCCAGTGCCCCCTCCATCAGCCCCCAGTGCCTTTCAACAGCCCCCAGTGCCTTTCAACAGCCCCCAGTGCCCCCTCCATTAGCTCCCAGTGCCTCTCTATCAGCCCCCAGTCATTGCCTCTCACCAGCCCATAAAATATAAAACAAAAAAAACACTTACCCTCTCCTGCTCCTGGACGCCGCCGCTCCTCTCTTCCTGCTGTTGGCTATGATTTGAAGGCTGCGCACAGAGTGAGGTCACAGAGCGCCTCATGCCTGTGCGCAGCCCTGACAGCCGACAGCCGAGAACCAGGAAGCGGTGAGTACGAAGTCTTCACCGCTTCCTGCTCCTTTTGCCCTGAAAGGGAACGGCGTTCCTGCTGTGAAAAAAGTGCAGGAACGCCGTTCCCACCCGTTCCCCCTCGACTCGAGCCCTGAGGGAGAGGATGGTTCCCTCCTTCACCATGTAAATGAACTGCCCTGTGGATGCGGGCCTCGAGCCTCTGCTCCCGTGGCATGTGCCCCAGCTGCCCCTCCCCCCTCACTAAACCCCTGAGAGGTACATATTGCTGTGTGTGCTCTTTCTCTCATTGGATGCTTGACTGCACACATAGGTAACTAGTAGCAGCACACTGTATGTGCAGAGTCTGCTCTCCTGAATGTAGATGACCACTGGCATAGAGATAGGTTTAAGAGTAGGACCTGCCTGACTGAGACCACCTTGGCACTGGTAGGCGGGCACAGATGTATTTTGATCAAAATACATAGGCTAAGAATCTCAGATTATATCATATCAGAGTGAGGGCTTAGTCTATATATAATTTCTGTATCTATTCTGTTATTGCATTATTTTCAGTGATTTTTGCATCACAACTTCTATATGCTCTTCTTCAAAGCTTTGGAAGCTCAGTATAAAAAAATCACAGAAAAAGATACAAAACATCCTGCACGATATGATAACTGAATATGCAGATGTGCATGGAAACACAATAGATGCAAACATTAAATATGGACTAAGCCCTCACTCTGATATAATAAAATCTGAGACTGTAAGCCAATATATTTTTATCAAAACACATCTATGCCAACCAACCAGCGCCAAGGTGGTCTGAGTCAGGCAGGACCTACTCTAAAACCACCAATGCCGTTGGGCATCTATATTCAGGAGGGCAGACCCTGCACATATAGTGTGCTGCTCCTAGTTACCTGTTTGTGCATCAAGCATACAATGAGAGGAAGAGCCTATATAGAATTGCTGCATCTTTTGTGTTAGTGCATTATTTTCTGTGATTTTTACATCATAACTTCTATACGCTCTTCTACAAAGCTTTGGAACGCTCAGTATACCAAAGTATTATTGCCTAAAAATAGAGCTATCCCTTTAGCACAACCTAAGGCCTCATGCGCATGACTGTATCAGTTTTTACAGACTGCAAATTGCGGATCCGCAAAACAGATACCGGCCGTGTAAGTCCTGCATTTTGTGGATCGGAACATCTGGCCCTATAATAGAAATGCCTATTCTGTGTCCGTTTTGCAGACAAGAATAGGACATGTTCTATTTTTTTTTTTTTTGCGGGGCCATGGAACGGACGTGCAGATGCGGACAGCACATGGCGTGCTGTCTCCATCTTTTACGGCCACATTGAAATAATGGGCCTGGACTGGGATGCGGACTGAAAATAGGGTTATGTGCATGAGGCCTAATAGTCATATAGCCATGGCAGGTTTGGGAAACTTTCGGAGTCTCACACTTGTAATGACAACCATTGGCACCAGACAGTCGCATCAAATGATCCCAATGAGGCCAATGAAGCTCAGCAGCGCTACATGATGCCAGCACCCTGCAAATTCATTGTCCCTTTTTAAACACCCATAAAGAAATAGGACGTTTCTGAAGTTTAAACACATTGAGCTGTCCTAAACATCAGGGTAAATTAAATTTATCGACGTTAACTCTAACAAAGGCCACAGCAGTATATAGAATTTTTGAGTATTATAAAAGAATGTGCGATTTTATGCAGCAGCTGAGGTGTGTATTATGAAGTTCAGCAACATATGAAGTTGTATTATGATGTTCTGCAGCAGCTAAGGTGTGTATTTTGAGGTTCTGCAGAAGCTGAGGTGTGTATTATGAGGTTCTGCAGCAGTGGAGGTGTGTATTGTGTGGTTATGCAGCTGCTGAGATGTGTATTATAAGGTTCTGCAGCAGCTGAGGTGTGTATTATAAGGTTCTGCAGCAGCTGAGGTGTGTATTGTGTGGTTATGCAGCTGCTGAGATGTGTATTATAAGGTTCTGCAGCAGCTGACGTGTGTATTATGAGGTTATGCAGCAGCTGAGGTGTGCATTATGTTCTGCAGCAGATGAGGTGTGTACTATGATGTCCTGCAGCAGCTGAGATGTGTATTACAAGTTTCTGCAGCATCTAGGGTGTGTATTATGAGATTCTGCAGCAGCTGAGGTGTGTATTGTGTGGTTATGCAGCAGCTGGGGTGTGTATTATGAGGTTCTGCAGCAACTAAGGTGTGTATTATGAGGCTCTGCAGCAACGGAGGTGTGTAATGTTTTCCTGCAGCAGAACTCTACAGTATAATACATACTATAGCTGATGGGACATCATGTATTAGTCAGGGTTTGGTACAGAAGAAGAACTACAAGTACATGCAAAATTGCTCTATGGCAAGTGCAGCGGCCTATTGCCAGCGCCTGGGCATCCCTTGCCCCTTAAAAGGTATTTACGATTATATGTCCCTCTGTTAGAGCAAGTAGTACGCTAAGAGGACTTGGAAAACCCTTTGTAGATGGTAGTGTTGGTACCCAGGGGTAGAATTGCCAGAGTGGTGTAGAGTGGCCCACAATGTCTCTGTAGGTGTTCTATGCACGTATCACGGTGCTCCTACCTGGATATCCTTGGATCCCAGACGAGGGGTAGTCCGAAGCAAGTGCAAAAAGGGGTTGTTGAACTTGGGTGATGCATAAGTAGAATAAATGGAGTCCAGACTTGGTAGTAACGTTGAAAGCAGCTTTACTTGGCATAAACGGTAATCCAAACAGTTTCTAAACTTTATCTTGGTCATCAGCAGGTATTGGCTTCACTCTGGCAGTCAAACACTGCAACAATCTCAGCTCTGCTATGCTGGACTGGCTTAAATAGGAACTTTTCCTCTTCTGTTGGAATTTAGCTGTCTGTAGTCTGTCTCTCACTTCAATCCTAGGAACTTCTTCCTGGCATCAAGCTCTCTTAGCTTGGGAGGCAATGCAAGCCCAGGAGGGGACAAGCAACCATAAAGGACTTTTGCGGGCAGGTCCTGCAGGTCCAACACACAACCTCTCCCTTAGGAAGGGGTAGGCTAGACTGACTAACGCTGACTCTCTAGAGAGGGCTGGAATGGAAAGAAGGCTTCATCCCACAGAAACTATCTCTGATCAGATTGCCGCTACTTGTAGCAAACCAGGCACATTACACTAAACATTGATTCGCAAGAAAATACATATGCACATAATGCAGGACATCGCAATACATATTCAAGATGACACAGGATTCACTAACAAAGATAGTGAGGGGTCCAGAAGGGGTAGTGATGCCCCTTTGGGGTGTTACACAAGCCTCTACTGCAGAAAGAGATAAGCGGTGTCTATGTAGTGCTGCTCTTCCATATATAGTTGCCAGGTTCTGATGTCAGAAAATGATAATTATAAGAATATTATTTATAGATCTGTTACTAGAAATTTATCATTTATTATTACTATTAGAGTTGATAATTTTGCAGATATTATTCTTTATTATTTCCCCAGGGATTCTCATATATATCATCCTAATAAGCATTAGGACAATTTACTGCTCCTCTCCCAGATAATAATGGATCTATAGTGAAAGTAGCAGTGGTCAGTGCAATATGTCATTACAGCAGATAGCATCTTGGTGCAGGTCTTTCCCACACTCCCGGCTCACAGCTTGCCCCCAGCAGCCTCTATTATCTCCTGGATTGGAGGCTCCAGATGGACACACGTCTATTGTCCCCGCTGCTGTGTGATTGGAGGCTGAGTGTGGGAACCTGTGCTCGCTCTGATCCTCACACATTATTATGCAGGAGAGGGGTATATAGAGGGGCTGTCTGCCTCCCTGGCTGCACATCACTGACATCCCATCTACAGAGAGGACACTGCCGCACACTGACCGATGGCTCCTTACAGCGTCAGCCTCATCCAGAGCCCTGCTAATGATCCCCTCACCCTCCAGCCCAGAAAAGTAAGTGCGGATCTACCACATCTCCTCCTCTCATAGCATCAAATGTTTCTTCACCGCCATAAAGGTGCATCCACTGCCGCATGGAACTAACCAACCCTTATGTCTTGTTCTGCAGCTGAGGAAACCAGTGATCGAGAAGATGAGGAGAGACCGGATTAACAGCAGCATTGAGCAGCTGCACATCTTACTGGAGAAGGAGTTCCAGAGACATCAGCTCCCCTCCAAACCCGAGAAAGCCGATATCCTGGAGATGACGGTCGCCTTCCTGCAGCGCCACATAGCGGAGAGAAGTAAGTGTCCTGTCCCAGCCCCTCACACCCCTCATATGTTTCTTACTGAGAGCAGATTGCAGCAGGTGATGGACGCTGTCACTGACATGTATGTCTCTCCTGTTCTAGATGTCACAGCCTCCAGCCAGGCCCAGAGAGAAGGCTTCTCCACCTGCGTCCAGGACTCCATCACCTTCCTGTCCCAGCACAAACAGACCGAGCTCCAGATCCAGCTGCTGCAGAACCTCCCTGGGTCTCACACTATGACAGACAGGGCTGTATCTCCTCCTATATCCCCCGTCTACCAGACCCACAGCAAACACAGTCCCCTGGAGAGCAGCAAAGCCTTATGGAGACCCTGGTAGTGACTGGATCCTCTGGTGTGGACTGAGCTCGGAGCTATGTGCCCCGTATACCTGAGAGCTGGAGATGGGATGGATTCTGCCTGTCACTAATGTCTCATCATGAGATGGAGAAGAAGTTCATTCTGGACATGGTGTAATTACTACGTGATTTACTAGTCCTTCATATTGTCTGCTGTCTGCTGCAGCTCTCCTGTATGGACTTGGTTCTATATTGTTATAGGAGTCGTTGTCTTCTATGAAGAAGCCGTCCTAGTCCTATATGGACACATTCTATGAATATGCCTAGTGATACAATGTATCAGATTATATGTAGTATGTACTGGCTGTATACAGAGAGAAGTAGTGTATGTATATATCAGACCTCCAGTGCAAAGCATTGTAGAATAATGGAGGTGAGACCTCCAGCCTGATATATACAGTAGATACTATGTATCATACAGTACTGTACATCAGATTATATGTAGTGTGTACTGGCTGTATACAGAGGGAAGTAGTGTATGTATATATCAGACCTCCAGTGCAAAGCATTGAAGAATAATGGAGGTGAGACCTCCGGCCTGATATATACAGTAGATACTATGTATCATACAGTACTGTACATCAGATTATATGTAGTGTGTACTGGCTGTATACAGAGAGAAGTGGTGTATGTATATATCAGACCTCCAGTGCAAAGCATTGTAGAATAATGGAGGTGAGACCTCCGGCCTGATATATACGGTAGATACTATGTATCATACAGTACTGTACATCAGATTATATGTAGCGTGTACTGGCTGTATACAGAGAGAAGTGGTGTATGTATATATCAGACCTCCAGTGCAAAGCATTGTAGAATAATGGAGGTGAGACCTCCGGCCTGATATATACGGTAGATACTATGTATCATACAGTACTGTAAATTGTACAGACTTCTATATAGTATGTGTATATTCACACTGAGGATGAAACGTTGTCATATTCATTTTTTAGATATACTATGTGTAGCGCCTCATAAATGCACTATTAGTGATAACTGTTCTGTACTGTATATTGTGTTATGTTTATCTGTTAAATTATCAGAATATTTTAAATTCTATGAATATTACAGGATGGGATGTTCTATGTAGCTTTATGTTCCATGATTTATTATATTATATGGTATGTAATATTTGCAGCAAATGTTAGAAAGTTGTGTATAACATACACGGTAATCTGCTATATTTGCAGGTATTATATGAGTTGTAGCACTTGTCTGTATTATACAGCGTTTGCAATTGACTGTATATTCTTGGGAATGGACAATGTGAAATATAGCGATATAAAATAAAAAAAATAAGTTAATGCACATAATTTGTCAGTGGCATTGTTATAGTGTATTATCCCTAGTCCATTCCCCAACAAAGTCTTTTTTAACTGAAGTCCCCCTTTGCATTCATCCTCCCTGCTGCCCCCTAGGCATATTAGAACAGCTGCCTGTAAGTGTTGCCATGATGACCGACCTGTAGAAATGGGGCTATAGGTAAGATATATGGGTATGCTAACAAATGAGTCAGACCTTTCTACCAACTGGAAGGTCCTTCCTTGACAAGTCCTGTGAAGTTGGCAGTGAACCTTCTTGCCACACAATGGCCGTACCTCTATATACAGTGTCAAGTTCTTCTTTAGGACCCCACACAGTTCTTTGATGTTCGGGATAATGGGATCTCATGGGAATGTTAGACACCTCTTATCACACTTCCACATCCTCTGTCCCTTGAGACCAGAGCTAGGATCCCTGTCCCACACATGTGGCTATCAGTAGTAGTCCAGGTCTGTAGTCCATACTTCTAAGGTCAAAGCAGAGCTTGGACAAGGTATTTTAGTGCCATAGGTAGGTAATTGAATGGTGCCCCTACGTATGTAACAACCACAATAAAAGTGATTGTTTATTAGGGGTTGGCCAATGAAAAACAAAGTCTCATAGGACAGGTGATAAATGTATGATTGCTGGGGGTCTGAACAGTGGGACCCCCACTTATCTGGAGAATGGGGTCCTGTGTATCCTGTTTTAATGGAGCCTTGGTCACATATGCTCACTACTTCCGCACTTAATCTATGGGAATGACAGATATAGTGAAGCATATAGCGAGCTGTGTCAGTCCCATAGAGACTGGATGGGGCAATATGCGCAGATGTGACCAATTCTCCATTGAAACAGGGATCAATTGATCCCTATTCTCATGATGAGTGTGGGTCCCAGGGAGCGGCCCTCATCAGTCAAACATTTATTAGGATAGGCAATTTTTTTTTGTATTTAACAAATTATATTAATTTTATAAGAGATTTTTAAAGTGCCCCAAAAGTGTGATCCTTTTCAGAACTGATGGAAATGCTCATCGGCCAGTGTCACTTACTCAGCACAACCCCATTATAACTACATAGTGACTGAATACTATCACCATACTGTTACTGAATAAAACAGGCATTTTCAAATTGGTGAAATGTGACTAGGGGTTTCTGTCTTCTTTTGGATCGACAGCTTTAGAGATAGGGACCTAGGGGCTCATTTATCAACCCCTTCAGGACCCTGCCATTTTTTACCTTAAAGGGGTTCTCCGGGCTTTTTTTATTGATGACCTATCCACAGGATAGGTCATCAATATCAGATCAGCGGGGGTCCAACACCTGGCACCCCCACCGATCAGTTGTTTGAGAAGACGGCGCACGCGCCGTCTCCCTTCTCTCTTCCTGCTCACCGCTGTATGTCTATGGGACAGCAGCGGGCAGGAAGAGAGTCAGGAGACAGACATGCACACTGCACGCGCCGTCTCCTCAAACAGCTAATCGGCGAGGATGCCGGGTGTCGGACCCTCGCCAAACTGATATTGATGACCTATCCTGAGGATAGGTCATCAATAAAAAAAGCCCAGAGAACCTCTTTAAGGACCAGGCCATTTTTAGCAAATCTGACATGTCACTTTATGTGGTGATAACTTTAAAACGCTTTTACCAATCCAGGCCATTCTGAGAATGTTTTTTCGTCACATATTGTACTTCATGACAGTGGTAAATTTGAGTCAAAATATTTACTTTTATTTATAAAAAAAAATACCAAATAAAAATTGGAAAAAATTAGCAAATTTACAAATTTTAATTTCTCTACTTTTAAATTAGATTGTAATACCTCCAAAGATAGTTATTACTTAGCATGTCCTATATGTCTACTTCATGTTTGGATCATTTTGAAAATTACATTTAATTTTTTTGGGACGTTAGAAGGCTTAGAAGTTTAGAAACAAATCTTTCAAAACTCACTTTTCAAGGACCAGTTCAGTTATGAAGTCACTTTGTGGTGCTTACATATTAGAAACCACCCATAAATCATTTTAGAAACGACACACCTCAAGCTATTTAAAACTGATTTTACAAACTTTGTTAACCCTTTAGGTGTCCCACGAGAATTAAAGGAAAATGGGAATGAAATTTAAAAAGTTCACATTTTTTTAACAACACATCAAGGGTTAACAGTAGGGTTGAGCGAACTTGTATTTTAAGTTCGGCGTCCAAAGTTCGGGTTCGGGTTATCAAAGAATCCCGTTATGGATTCCGCTACCACAGACTATAACGGAATTTGGAATCCATAAGGGGATTCTTCAATGAACCCGAACGCTGAACTTAAAAAAACAAGTTTGCGCAACCAACTTTCACTGCTCTACTTCTTTCTTCTCCTCCACACAGAGCACAGGAGCTCCGCCCCTCATGTCACATGATCATTATACTAGGCCCTTTACCACCTCTTATCCAATCCAGTACTGAGCAACTGATCACATGATGGTGACGTCACCCCAGGTCCTTAGTGTTGTCCAAGGTTCGGGTTCATCAAAGAATCCCCTTATTGATTCAAAATTCCATTATGGTCCGTGGTAGCGGAATCCATAACGGGATTCTTCGATAACCCCAACCCGAACTTAAAATACAAGTTCGCTGAACCCTAGTTAACAGCCAAACAAAACTCAAAATCTATTACCCTGAATCTAGAGTTTACAGAAACATCACATATGTGCTCAAAAACTGATGCCCAGTAGGCTTCAGAGTAGAAGAAGCACTGTCAGAAACCAGAGGGTATGGAACCACTGTGACGCATGTCCTACCTCCTCTAAGGGCGTTGTCTAAGTGAACCCCTCTATCTTCCCAGTACCCCTGATGGTGGGGATAGACTTTCCCGAGGGGAACACCAGGTTGCTACCTCTTGAGGAGGATAGGTACACAAGGCAGCTGGTCCAGGTGGACCAGGAGATACCTGAGAAAGGTACCAGAGGTACAGGCGTTGTCAGCAGGCTCAGTCGTTACCAGGAGCAACAGTGCAGGAACGAAGGATGGGGCAGAGGCAAAGTCAGACAGGCACTAGGCCAGGGCAGGTGGCACAGGTACAGATTAGGCAATCCGGGTTCGCAACAGGAGAGTCAAGGCAAGCAGGCAGGGATCAAACGGGTAGTAGAATCCAGGAACACAAGGTAATATCAGGAACCCTAGAAGGACACAAGGACCCTGACACTGAGGCATCTGGGAAGGGGGCTGAGCCACTTATATATGTGCAGAAGGGCTAGGATTGGTTGGCGTGGTCATATGAACCAACCCATAAAACACAGGAAGAGACGCGCGCCAGCCCTTAAGGAAATGCTGCAGGAAACAAGTAGCAAGCATGCTGAAAGGAAACACTGGCAGCACATCACTACTGAACATGGCGCCCGGGACGCAGGGGAACAGCGGCGCACAGCAGCCGCTATTACAAGCACCATATGGCTTTAGGAGAGCGGATTTAGCTGGAATGGTAATTGGGAGCTATGTCGCATATGAAGACACCCTGAGGTGGCCCTACAGGGGAAACCCCCAAAAAGTTACCCCCTTTTGGAAACTACATCCCTCAAGGAATATTTCAAGGTGTGTGGTGAGCACTTAGACTTCAAAGGTGTTTCCTAGAATTAGGAAACCCTTGGCAGTGAAAATGAAAAATTGCATTTTTTTCACAAAAAATTTGCTTTACACCCACATATTTCACTTTCCCAAAGGGTAACAGGACAAAATGCACCCCAGATTTTGTTCCCCATTTCCCCACGAATACGGAAACACCTCATATGTGCTAAAAAAATTATGTATGGGAGCACAGCGGGGCTCTAGAGTCAAACAGCAAAATATGGATTTTGCTGACCTGAATTGGCAGACATTGATTTTAGGTGCCATGTCAGATTTAAAAAATTCCTGAGGTCCCCAGAAATTAAAAACCCCAAGAAGTGACCCCATTTTGGAAAGAGCACCCCCCGTGTTTCACAGAAATGAATATGTAGTGGTTGGTGAAAAGTGGATCTGTAAGCTATGCGGACTAAATCAGAGATATAAGGTGGTTAAACTACAGGCCCCCCCCCCCCCATGCCTGTGCTCTCAGGACCCCTGCACGAGCCTCCGAATTCCTGCACAGCTGCCACTCCATCTCCCTGTCGCTCTGATCAAAACATCCGGTGATGGTGGGTGCAGCTAATATCAGGCAGCAACTGGGACGAGCCTTCCTAGTTTCGTGGGCGGATGCAACGGCGGCTGTGTAGGGATCCGGAGCCACGGGGCTGCCAGGTAGCAGGTAAGTATAATGTATACGAGGGGTCTGAGCACTGGGGGGGGTCATTATAGGGGTTGAATAACCCCTTTAACTATAATAAGTAGCACAGTTTTAGGAACCATGGTCAAGAAGGGATTTTTCCTCTGAGGCAAAAATTTCATTTAAAGGTCCAGACTTGTAATACAGAGCTCCATATTCCCAAGGTCTGGAAAAGGTATTCTGGTGCCCTAGGTGGTATAGACAAATGGTGCCCCCACTATAGGTTTAATTAAAAACTACCTTACTTGCTAATAAAAATACAAATGTGAAATTTTTTTAAAAAACACAGCCACAGTTAGAATACATAATGATTTAATCCAGTCACTCACCACTGATGTTTCTCTGCTTGAAATGTTCAGTTGGCTTTTCCTCTCTCTAATTGCTCCAGACATGTCAAGTTCTCATTAAGGCCTCATGCACACGAACGTGTGCACCCCGTGCCCGTATTGCGGACCGCATTTGCGGATCCGCAATACACGGGCACCATTCCGTGGCCATTCCGCATCACGGATGTGGACCCATTCATTTCAATGGGTCCGCAAATCCGGAGATGCGTAACGGTGCGGAATGGAATGGAATGACGGAACGGAACACTACGGAAGCACTACGGAGTGCTTCCGCGGGGTTCCGTTCCATACTTCCGTCCCGCAAAAAGATAGAACATGTCCTATCTTTTTGCGGAACGGGCAGATCGCGGGCCCATTCAAGTGAATGGGTCCGCGATCCGCTGCGGCTGCCCCACGGCCAGTGCCCGAGCATTGCGGGCCGCAATTTGCGGTCCACAATACGGGCACGGGGTGCACACGTTTGTGTGCATGAGGCCTAAGACTGCAAACTTTGCTGAAGAGACATATTTGGATATCTGGACAGTGGTGTAGCTTTAGGGGTTTAAGAAGTAGCAGAATTGTAGAGTAGAGGTGATCCCATAGAAGTCAACGGGATCTCCAGGACAGTAGCAGGAAATCCAACATGGATGAGGGGCCTGTTACAGATTTTGCATTGAAGAAAAATAAACTGCTCCTCACAATATACACCGCCTACGACTGAACCTTATAATACAGACCTCATCTGCTGTGCAAACCCCATAATACATGCCCAGGGCCAGTGCAAGGATTTTTGCCGCCCTAGGCAAGATAAAAATTTACGCCCCCCCCCCCCCCCATCAGATGATCTGCCCTTACAGTACTGCAGTGGCGGCACGAAGCACACGGCGTCATAGCAATCAATGACGCTGTGCCCACTGTATGCTATATGTGTATAACAAACATATTTCACATGAAAACTTACAGTTACTTGGCCTGGCCCTTGGGGATCTGGGACACCACTTCACACTTTGGCCGGGGGATCAGTGTAGAGGTATACTGTATATTGTGGGGATCGGCGGAGCTGATGATGTGTTTTATCCTAATGAGAAAGATTTCAGAATAAGGATTTGGAGAAGGACCAGAGGGATAGCAGAGCAGGGAGAGGCTGGTGCTGCTACTGGGGGGGTCATAACATGGGGGAGTAATAAAGCCCACCATAATACCCCCCCCCCCAGTAGTAATAATTCTCCTTATAATAGACAGTGCAAAAAATGTGCCAGTAGCCCCCCATTATGTGCCAGTAGCCCCCCTTATGTGCCAGCAGTCCCCCCTTATGTGCCAATAGTCCCCTTATGTGCCAGTAGCTCCCTTATGTGCCAGTAGCCCCCTTATGTGCCAGCAAGCCCTCCTTATGTGCCAGGAGCCCCCTTATGTGCCCTAGCACTAGGCCGGCAGCCTATCAGATGAACAGAGGAGGACGGGACACGACTCCGGCCCGCCCTCCTCCTGCACTCTGGCGCCTGGGGGCGGGGCGACCGCACCAGGTGTCACCCCAGGGACTGGTGTCACCCGGTACGGTCCACCGTCCGCACCCTTCTGAGGCAGTGGAGCATGATAGCGGGGCGGTGCGCCGGCCGCCCCGTTCTATTACCACAAGTTTTTTTTTGTTTTGTTTTTATCGCAGGCGCCGGCCCTGTACATGCCTCATCTGCGGCACAACCCTATAATACACACCTCAGATGCTGCAGAACATCATAATAGTGGATAGTACTTAGTTCACATCTGTGTTGGAGGCAGGGGATGATTGGCCATAGGCCCTACAGGTAATTTTTCGGGTGGGCCAATGCTCAGGGGGCCGCCCAAGCCCACCTCACGTCTGCTGTCCAGGTACATAACGATCTGATGCACTAAGCATTTATTAATGCTAGGTGCATCAGATGACCAGCAGCCATAGGTGCCTTCCTAAACTTGACTGTATCACAGTCCTCAGGACAGTGATACAGTCGAATACTTTGGAGAAGATGGCATTATTTTTGCGCTGCACTGTGGTATTTTCTTCTGCTGAGGCAGTATTTTGTTCTGCACTGTATTATTTGGTTCTGCTGGGCAGTATTTAGTGCTGCAATACAGTATTGCAGGCCCTACGTACTTCTGTTGTCCCTGCCTACCTTCTCAATCAATCCCAGGCAATGCAGAATGCAAAATGCAACACTCCAGATTTTTGATGAATTGAAATGTTTTTATTAAGCGGATGAAATTTTAATGAAATAAACTGTAATAAAAAAAGTTACCCTTGGCCTTACTCACTTTGTCTGACTTGTATATGGCATTGCAGTAATTATATACTGTTTTAATATTTCAAATTACATATACTGCAGACCCTATGGAGTTGGAAAATTGAAAATGGATCCTAATGACCAAGCCATCTTGGTTATAGTAAAATTAAGTCCCTCTTTTACTTAATAGATAAGGTGTCACAGTGCAAATACAAGCAGCAGGCATAGCTTTTCAGAGTGTTTCACATAGTAAGCTTTTCCCAAAGCCTGTGATTAAAGGATGGTTACAATGATGGTCCTTCCTGAGTCTCTTTTTGTAGATACTAGCAAACTTCTCTTAATTTTTCTATGCAGTGCCCAACTACGGGGTGCAGTCCTTGATCGATAAGCAGTACATCTCTGTAGTGTGCCTGGTGTCAGAAACAGTATTATCCAAACCACCTGCAGTAAACTCTAAAGTTGTGCATGTACGTTACCTTTACTGTCTTTTTCCAAGCACTGTCCCTTAAATGGTCCTCAACCTTCTACAACAATTTAATGCTTCTTTCCATCAGAGGATGGTTCTTAGTAAAGTTGCATTTCTGTCAGTTTTCACTTACAGGGAAGGTGGCTCCCTTGAGAAGAATTATTTTCTCCTGCTTTGGCTTGTCTCGATTACACACCAATAGCAGCATGCACATCTTTTCTCTTAGCTTGCTTGCCAGGAACTACCATATAGCCCACAGCTAACTATTATTAAAGACTACCAGTTAACTATTTCCTACCCATGCACAACCTTTTGGGATATAGGGGTGAACCTTGGATGCTGGATACGAGTCATCTTTGGTCTCTGGCGACAGGATGTGGAGGATTGATAAGAGACATCTGACAATCTATTGACAACTCATTATCCTCAACATTAAAAAGTAAGATATACTGGACAGTGTGTGAAGGCATACTGCATGTATAAAATCTTTTGGTACGATGAATACTGGAATATGATTGGTTGCTATGGCTAGCCCTATGGGAATGATGACCACTGGAGGCCCAGCAAGGATTGAAATAGTGGGACCAGATAGGCAACTTGGGATGAACGGGACACTTTAAATAAGTAATGTTTCTAATTACACTGATTCTGCCAAATTTTACAACATCTTGGAGAACCCCTTTAAGCTTAAGGTCTTTTTTGATTCAATCCATCACAGTTTTCAAGAATGGTGCTTTCTTTCATTAGATGGAAACTTTATTAATATCCTAAAGCTACAAGGACTATACAATTTAAAATGTGATCAATATTAGACTATTTTCACACTAGCAGTAAAGAGATCTGGAAGCGAACAGCCTGCTGGAGCTTTCTGGTTTCGGCATTGCCAGACATTACCTGAATGCCCGCCAGCCCCATTAACTATAATGGGAACGGCAGAAATCCAGCCACAACCTGCCAAATATGCAGCGGTATTTATCCATCTGATTTTCAACATATTTGCTGGGTTACGGGCGGATCTATATAGTTAATGGCACAGGCATTCGGGTAGTATCCGGCAATGCCAGATCCAGAGAGCTATGGCAGGCTGCCTGCTGGAACAGCCTGCCATATCTTTTTACCGCTAGTGTAAAACTAGCCTTTGGCCTCTGAATGTTAGCAAGAATGCTTTCATCCATTGATTGCAAAAGGGATCTTAAAATGGTGAGGAATTGAGACACAAATTATAATATAAAGTGGCAGATCTCTTTATTATACAGTAAGGGCTGTATTACACCAACAGAATATCTGACCAATTTTGTGTTCGCACAAAGGATCCAATTACCCATTAAATAAGTGTTTAGCACGTTCGTTGGGTAATCGGCAGTACATTTACACCGCCCGATTATTATTAACGAGCATTACTGTGAACACTCGTTAGCAATGATCTATGTGATTCTCAAACCATGAAAAGGGCCCTTAAAGGGGTTGTCTCATCTCAGACAATGGTGGCATATCACTAGGATATGCCCCATTGTCTGATAGGTGCACCGTGCACGTCCTACCTCTGGGACCCACACCTATATCAAGAACGGAACCCCAAAAGGGGTGGAGTGCGCACTGCGCATGCGCAGCCGTCCTCCATTGATTTTCTATGGGACCGCCGAAAATAGATGAGCACTGGCTCGGCTATTTCTGTTGGGCCCATAGAAGTGAATAGGAGCGCCAGCCGGTCATGCGTGGTGCGCTTCCATTCATCTCTATGGGGAGAGAGTGCTTGGTGGTGGCCAGACCGGAGCCCTCCAGCCACCACTTTGCGGGGTTCAGTTCCCGGTGCGGGTCCCACTGTTGGCAATATGCCCTTATTGTCTGAGATAAGACGACCCCTTAAACTCTTTACAACTTTATTGGATTTAAAGGAAGCTTGGAATGTCTCTTCATGCTTGCAGACTATTATTCATCCCTGTATAGTCTGATCATGATCCCATCTGTTCCCTACCTCATTTGGAAGGTTAGTTAAAATGTAGGATACAGATATAAGGGAGCATTACTACAAAACCAGCCTTCAAACAGGGTTTCTTTATAGCTTCTGATCATAGAGACACATAGGTCTACATAGGAGTTTTAAATGCAAAATAAATATTAAAGCAAGGATTCTTGCAAAGTTGTTTCATTTTTATTTCAAATGCAATGAACCAATAAAAATGGTTGTCAGAGTGTATATACCCTTTAAATAAAAGCAGTGGTGTCATATGACTTCCTTCCTTCAGATCTAGCAGCTTCATCATCATCCTGATCAGAGATGTGAAACTGTTATTTAATGGTGATTCCTTAAAATAGAAAAACAAGCAATAGGTCATTCTCAATGAACAGTTTTATCAATGAACACCCACCAAGATGTTTCATCAGGGAACAGATCTGACATCTTCAGAAGTAGTCTCTGAATTATCAGTCAGGTAGAGTAAACGGCAAATAATGTATAACCTGAAGCTGCAATCATGCTGTCATAAACATAAAATATCATGATTGGAGAATCAGAGTACAGACAGGGCTTGTTTATAGATAAAAATATGATGTTTGGCAGACGGACCCAAATAATTTTGTACAAAATGTATTTGCCAAGAATCTCAAATTTACAAAATAAGCGTAGCATTAGCACAAGAATATTTTCTATTACTATGGCATTATTGTACTTTATTTGGTTTGCAGGGTGCTGTTGCAATGTGTTTTTTTCTTTGTGTTTCTAGCCGTGGCAGCGTGCACCTGCGCATTGGGATGTGCTGACTGACCCCCTTTTTCTTTGCAGGATTTGTTTATAGTCTGTAGCCATGGAGATGCATAGGCCTGCATGGGAGCTTTAGACACAAAATAATACATTTTAAAGCAAGGTTATTTTGTAAATAAAAAAAAAATGATTGCAAAAGTATACAGCATATACCCTTTAAATGGAACCTCTTCTGTCATATGACTTCATGTACAACCCCCATCATCATTGGTGTAAAACTGCTTTATAGTGATAAAAAAAAATGTTTAAAACAGAAAATAAGCTATGGATCATTGTTGATGACTATTTTATTGAGAATCCACAAGACGTTTCATCACGAAACAGATCTGACATTTACAGAAATAATCTCTGAATTATCAGTCAGTTACAGTAATCTACAAATATTGTATAACTAATATCCATGTGTCGCTTTTCTATAACACAATATACATCATACAATATATACAGTATATCACATTGTGAAGATTGTTGTAAATGTTACATACAATAATAACCTTATAGTATTGTCTGCAAATATTGCACACTACGCTATATACATAGCTGAGCTCAGTCTTACTAATTAGTAAACATAGTAAGTATGGAAAATATCAATGTAATATACATCAGCAGTGCATTTCATATATAAAATATGATACAACCGAGGCCCATATCTGACCATACTAATTATTCTATATCATTATATCATTTGATATACAAAGTATGTAAACATTACAATATACTAAATCTCTTCATAAAGCCAGTACACAGGGAATAAATACATTACTGTATAGAAGTCTGTAGAATGACAGTACTGTATGATACATAGTATCTACCGCATATATCAGGCCGGAGGTCTTACCTCCATTATTCTACAATGCTTTGCACTGGAGGTCTGATATATACATACACTACTTCCCTCTATATACAGCCAGTACACACTACATATAATCTGATGTACAGTACTGTATGATACATAGTATCTACCGCATATATCAGGCCGGAGGTCTTACCTCCATTATTCTCCGATGCTTTGCACTGGAGGTCTGATATATACATACACTACTTCCCTCTGTATACAGCCAGTACACACTACATATAATCTGATGTACAGTACTGTATGATACATAGTATCTACTGTATATATCAGGCCGGAGGTCTCACCTCCATTATTCTACAATACTTTGCACTGGAGGTCTGATATATACATACACTACTTCCCTCTGTATACAGCCAGTACACACTACATATAATATGATACATTGTATCACTAGGAATATTCATAGAATGTGTCCATATAGGACTAGGACGGCTTCTTCATAGAAGACAACGACTCCTATAACAATATAGAACCAAGTCCATACAGGAGAGCTGCAGCAGACAGCAGACAATATAAAGGACTAGTAAATCACGTAGTAATTACACCATGTCCAGAATGAACTTCTTCTCCATCTCATGATGAGACATTAGTGAGAGGCAGAATCCATTCCATCTCCAGCTCCGAGCTCAGTCCACACCTGAGGATCCAGTCACTACCAGGGTCTCCACAAGGCTTTGCTGCTGTCCAGGGGGCTGTGTTTGCTGGGGGTCTGGTAGACGGGGGATACAGGAAGAGATACAGCCCCACGTGTCATAGTGTGAGACCCAGGGAGGTTCTGCAGCAGCTGGATCTGGAGCTCGGTCTGTTTGTGCTGGGATAGGAAGGTGATGGAGTCCTGGACGCAGGCGGAGAAGCCTTCTCTCTGGGCCTGGCTGGAGGCTGTGACATCTAGAACAGGAGAGACATACATGTCAGTGACAGCGTCCATCACCTGCTGCAATCTGCTCTCAGTAAGAAACATATGAGGGGTGTGAGGGGCTGGGAGAGGACACTTACTTCTCTCCGCCATGTGGCGCTGCAGGAAGGTGACCGTCATCTCCAGGATATCGGCTTTCTCAGGTTTGGAGGGGAGCTGATGTCTCTGGAACTCCTTCTCCAGTAAGATGTGCAGCTGCTCAATGCTGCTGTTAATCCGGTCTCTCCTCATCTTCTCGATCACTGGTTTCCTCAGCTGCAGAACAAGACATAAGGGTTGGTTAGTTCCATGCGGCAGTAGATGCACCTTTATGGCGGTGAAGAAACATTTTATGCTATGAGAGGAGGAGATGTGGTAGATCCACACTTACTTTTCTGGGCTGCTGAGTGAGGGGATCATTAGCAGGGCTCTGGATGAGGCTGACGCTGTAAGGAGCCATCGGTCAGTGTGCGGCAGTGTCCTCTCTGTAGATGGGATGTCAGTGATGTGCAGCCAGGGAGGCAGACAGCCCCTCTATATACCCCTCTCCTGCATAATAATGTGTGAGGATCAGAGCGAGCACAGGTTCCCACACTCAGCCTCCAATCACACAGCAGCGGGGACAATAGACGTGTGTCCATCTGGAGCCTCCAATCCAGGAGATAATAGAGGCTGCTGGGGGCAAGCTGTGAGCCGGGAGTGTGGGAAAGACCTGCACCAAGATGCTATCTGCTGTAATGACATATTGCACTGACCACTGCTACTTTCACTATAGATCCATTATTATCTGGGAGAGGAGCAGTGAATTGTCCTAATGCTTATTAGGATAAAATATATATATGAGAATCCCTGGGGAAATAATAAAGAATAATATCTGGAAATACAACTAAAATCATCCCTTTTAATAGTAATAATCAAGTAGTTATAACCACTAATGATAATTTTTTAATTGACTTGTCTGTAAATAATTTTGTCATAATTATCATTTTCTGGTGTCCTGATATCCTGAGGATGGGTCATCAGTATTTACCTGTTCAGGCCACAGCCAGTTTTCAGCTTAAAGGTTCGAGAATAATTTAGCAAATCTGACGTGTCAATTTATGTGGTCATAACTAATAACTTTGGAATGTTATTGTTTGTGCGGTTTTTCTAGTTAAGTCATTTTTTTTCCAGTAATAGAGCACGGGTTAACAGCAAAACAAACCTTAATATTTATTACCCTGATTCTGCAGTTTACAGAAACACACCACATATGGTCATTAACATGCTGCGCTGATGGGAACATACAGAACTCAGAAGGAAAGAAGTTCCATATGGTTTTTGTAGATCAGATTTACCTTGAATGGTTTTTGGGTGTCATGTCACATTTGAAGAGACCCTGATTTATCACTACAGTAGAAACTCGCAAAAGCGACTCCAATTTGGAAACTGCACCCCTCAAGGAATTTATGGACCAGTGTAGCGAGCACTTTGATACCACAGCATTTCATAGAATTTAGAGACACTTGGTTGTGAAAATATGACATTTTTTTCTAGTAAAATGCTGCTTTAGCCCCAGTTTTTTTCACTTTCACAAGGGGTAATAGGAGAAAACGCACCCCGAAATTGGTTACTCATTTTCTCCTGAACATGGCAATAACCCATATATGGTCATAAACTGCTGTATGGGCATACTACAGGGCTCAGAAGGGAAGGAACTCTATTTGACTTTTGAGAGCAGTTTTATCAGGGAAATCTCAGGTTCTTGGGTGCTATGTCACATTTGCCTAGCCTCTGGTACCAGTACACTGTAAATCCCCATTATTTACCCCATTTTGGAAACTTAATCTTTCAAGGAATTTAAGTAGGGGTATAGTAATTGTCTCGACCCCACAGATACTTCATTGAATTTTTTAGGTTTAGGACATGACATTAAAAATTACATTGAATTTCAATTATATGTAGTTTTAGACTTAAATTTTTCATTTTCACAAGTGGTATTAGGAGAAAGCACCCCCATTTTTGTCTGTAAGGCTTCTGGGTGCCCCAAGATGCCCCTATTCCACTGCTACCCTGAATATTTTGCCTGCTGCGCTCCCCCATGCCCCTAAATACTATGCTGCAGAAATAATAGTGCTATACAGATATTTCCCCCAAAGTGATAGCAAACCCCAAAGCCCCTAAGTGCCCTCATTATTAACAGTGCCCCCTCACAGTGCCCGTAATGGTGAGAATGCTCCCCTAGAGTGCCCCTATTAGTAGTAGTGCCCTCCATATTGTGCCTAATAATAATGTCCCCATAGTACCCACTGTAGAAATAATGCCCCCAAAGTAGAGGTTATTTTCCCCAAAGTGCCCCCAGTAGTTATAATGCTCTACAGTGCCTGCAATAGTTATCCTGGTTGTCCTACCCAGCTATAATTTTAATAACTGAATCAGGAGAACCAGACAGAACTGGCCGAATCCCACACCTGCCTATATTGATTAAGTGGCATTATGTGGCAAAAGGGATAATTATCGGTAAAAAATGAATACCAATTAGCTAAAATATTTTTTAGTGTATGAATATTTTATTATTTTTATAATAAATTACATTTCCCTTCTGTCCGCTGTAATATCTGATATCCTCATGTGCTAGATATGAGAACCTTAACTCTTGTCTCTGGGGACAGAGGATGTGGAGGAGTGATAAGAGATGGCTGACATCTCAGGGACACCTCATTATCCTCAACATCCAAAAGGGAAGATATACTGAACAGTGTGGAGGCTGAAGATAGGAGATACCACCTGTTTTCAAGAAAAGTCATATATTTTTGGGCAAGCCCTGGTTTTGTGACTTTTTGCCTGTTTATGCTGCACTCACCAATTTCCTTAAGTAGGCAGGGTGTGGATGGAAAGGGGCATTGGCTAAGTCGCCACAGGCGTTTATTACACCTGAAATCTCCAAAAGGTTGAAAGAAAACCAGGGCACCCAGCAATACGGGTTCACACTTTATTACATGATATGTATTCTCCACACAATATGAACAAGCCTTAAAAAGAAGAAGTTCAAACCTATATTGGTGAGTACCATGGCTTCCTTCCTACCATTTGGAGATTATACATGGACTGTGCTATTTGTGTGCTATGCTGAGCATCACCTATAAAGCTGGCAGTGGGAATGCACTGGAGTTGGAGTGAATTGCACTGGGATATCTGAAATCTACGCTAGCCCCTAGCTTGCATAGATTTTAGTTTCTGGCATACAGACCTCCCTCAATGTGGCAACATTATTAAGAGGCGTACCTTTCTTAATACATTTGGGGAATCCTAGTCTATTTTTTGTTAACACTGGCATATAAAACACCAGTTTTAAAGGGGTTGTTTTATTTCAATAACTTATCCCCTATTTACAGGATAGGGAATGTGTCCGATCAGCTGGAGTGTGACCGCTGGGAATCCTGTTGATCACAAGAAGAGTGAACCATGTACTCTGGTTTGAATGGATTGCCGGACACACATGCTCTGTTGCTGTATTCAACTATATGGGGCTGTTGTACTCGGCTATCTTTAGCAGTCCCACAGAGTTGCATGGAGCGGCAGACACAGGCCCCTGGTCTAGTGATCAGCAGGGCCCCCGGTGGTCACACCCCAGTCAATCACAGACAAATAAGTTGTTGTAAATAGACAACTCCCCATATACTGTATATACTTCCCTACGAAAGTAAAGACCCCCCACTAAATATAAATTCCTGATGTGTCATTTCATAGGAGCTTTTCACATGGGCAGATATTCATTGCACTATATGTGGAAGAACAATCATTTGTGCCATCATTTGTTCATTTTTGATGGTAGCACATTACTTTTTAGTCAGGGCGATGAGTCAATGACTATTTCATTTAAAGGGGTTCTCCGGGAATTAGGAAAATGCAAATACTTAAATATTACTATAGTATAAATATATTCCCTAATACATTTCATTAGCTATAATGTTTCGATTTGTCTAGGGAGCATTCATTAGGAGAAATAAAATGGCCACCGTCCTATTAGCACACACAGAACCTGTCCTAATCACACATTAGGACAAGTTACTTTACAACACTGAAGTAAACAGCCCCCTCATCCTCCTCTCTGCTCTGCTTGTCAGGGATTATGATTCTGAATACAGATGATAATTTCCGCTGAATCTCTGTAGGAATGGAGTTCATGAGGTAACATGAAGTACAGAGAGGACGGACAGAAAAGACGGAGGTAATGTGGGGCTGTGGTAATGCCGACTGCATACAGATGCTGCTGCTTATTATCTACACCCCCACTATCCTCTCTGCACTTCATGTCTCCTAATGAACTCCATTCCCACAGAGATTCATCCGAAGATCATATTAAACTGTATTCAGGATCATAATCCCTGACAAGTAAGATAGAAAGATGGCACAGCTCTTTAACTTGTCCTCCTGTGTAATTAGGACAGGTTTTGTGTGGACTAGTAGATTGGCGGCCATTTTATTTTTGCTAATGATTGTTCCCCTGGCAAAATGAGCCTTTATAACTAATAAAAGGTATTTGGTAATATATTTATAATTAAGTAATATTTAATATTTTCATTTTCTTCATTCCCGTAGAACCCCTTTAATGTTGGTAAGAAACTGGATAACGGGGAAATAGTCTGCAATAAAGAAGTGAGTGGTACTTACCTAACAGATACGGTCCTGCTGTTATGGTTCTCCTGACTGGTCTCTGCTTACCTGGCTGTAGTGGTGACATGATGTAGACAACACTTGACTAATGCAGCCGATCACCAGCCTCTTTGGTGCACCCCAGAGACCAGTGGTTGGCTGCAGTGGAAACATGTAACAGGTAAGCAGAGCCCAGTCGTGAGAACCATAACAGCAGCGCTGTATCCATTAGATAAGCAGCGCTATCTTCTTTATTACAGACATTTCCCCAGACTATTATGCATGTAGGTTAACAAGTGTGGCAACTTTCCAAATAGTCTTCCACAACCATTTTGTTACTGTTTTTTCTATACAACTCCTATTCAGACTTATGCATCTCCATGGTCAAATGCTTTAGTTTAAGCTAAATCTGTACTATGTCTGATCCTGCACTTATGTGTTACTACTTTTCATCAGCTGACTCTTCTTAGTAACCAGGGGGCAGAGAGAAAAGAGCAAGCTTGTAGGAGCAGACGACACCTAGGGTTGCTCTAATGATGAGGCAAAGGTATGCATAAAAGCTGTATACACCAAACCATAGTAGATTATAACGAAATTACAACAATCCTTATGTTTGATGCATTGGAAGAACTAAGGCCTCATGCACACGACCGTATTTTGTTTCCTTGTCCGTTACGGTTTTCTTGCTAATAGGATGCGGACCCATTAATTTCAATGGGTCCGCAGAAAATGCAGAGAGCACACCATGTGCTGTCCGCATAAGTATGTCCGTTCCGTAGCCCCGCCAAAAAAATTGAGCCTGTCCTATTTTTGTTTTATAGTTTGCGGACAAGGATAGTATCTTCTGCTATATACTGCATAGGCAATGCAACAAAGATTAAAGGGAGTGTATGCACTATGATATTCAAATATGAAGCCCAGAAGATCTGATCATGCTGCTCACCCCCATAGTGAGAGACTGGAAAGAATAAGAAAAAGATCTTATCACTTTAGTCAGTAGTTTATTAATGATAATCATCAATCTTTCACCAATGACATAAATTTGATATTTCTAGGAATATTAATCTGCAAATGTTGCATATGATACATATTATAATACATAGTATAATTAATTCTTCACTAATGGCTGCAAATATTGCATACCCAACATTATAAGTTAACCCTTCTGTTACATATAATGAGACACATATGTAATTTCTGCAAATTTTGCTAAACAATATTACCATATTCTGTCAATTATCCTCATAAGAGACACAGACCAGTATTATTAATTCTATACTACAGGACATGGCAGCCAATATCCAGCAATACAAGCAATGCACGTGACATTTTACTATTACTCTATATATAGAGCGAGTACACACTACATATAATCTGATGTACAGTACTGTATGATACATAGTATCTACTGTATATATCAGGCCAGAGGTCTCACCTCCATTATTCTCCCATGCTTTGCACTGGAGGTCTGATATATACATACACTACTTCCCTCTATATACAGCCAGTACACACTACATATAATCTGATGTACAGTACTGTATGATACATAGTATCTACTGTATATATCAGGCCGGAGGTGTCACCTCCATTATTCTACAATGCTTTGCACTGTGACTGGAGGTCTGATATATACATACACTACTTCCCTCTGTATACAGCCAGTACACACTACATATAATCTGATGTACAGTACTGTATGATACATAGTATCTACTGTATATATCAGGCCGGAGGTCTCACCTCTATTATTCTACAATGCTTTGCACTGGAGGTCTGATATATACATACACTACTTCCCTCTGTATACAGCCAGTACACACTACATATAATCTGATGTACAGTACTGTATGATACATAGTATCTACCGCATATATCAGGCCGGAGGTGTTAAGTCTATTATTCTGCAATGCTTTGCACTGGAGGTCTGATATATACATACACTACTTCCCTCTGTATACAGCCAGTACACACTACATATAATCTGATGTACAGTACTGTATGATACATAGTATCTACTGTATATATCAGGCCGGAGGTCTCACCTCCATTATTCTGCAATGCTTTGCACTGGAGGTCTGATATATACATACACTACTTCCCTCTGTATACAGCCAGTACACACTACATATAATATGATACATTGTATCACTAGGAATATTCATAGAATGTGTCCATATAGGACTAGGACGGCTTCTTCATAGAAGACAACGACTCCTATAACAATATAGAACCAAGTCCATACAGGAGAGCTGCAGCAGACAGCAGACAATATGAAGGACTAGTAAATCACATAGTAATTACACCATGTCCAGAATGAACTTCTTCTCCATCTCATGATGAGACATTAGTGACAGGCAGAATCCATCCCATCTCCAGCTCTCAGGTATACGGGGCACATAGCTCCGAGCTCAGTCCACACCAGAGGATCCAGTCACTACCAGGGTCTCCACAAGGCTTTGCTGCTGTCCAGGGGGCTGTGTTTGCTGGGGGTCTGGTAGACGAGGGATATAGGAGGAGATACAGCCCCACGTGTCATAGTGTGAGCCCCAGGGAGGTTCTGTAGCAGTTGGATCTGGAGCTCGGTCTGTTTGTGCTGGGACAGGAAGGTGATGGAGTCCTGGACGCAGGCGGAGAAGCCTTCTCTCTGGGCCTGGCTGGAGGCTGTGACATCTAGAACAGGAGAGACATACATGTCAGTGACAGCGTCCATCACCTGCTGTATTCTGCTCTCAGTAAGAAACATATGAGGGGTGTGAGGGGCTGGGACAGGACACTTACTTCTCTCCGCCATGTGGCGCTGCAGGAAGGTGACCGTCATCTCCAGGATATCGGCTTTCTCAGGTTTGGAGGGGAGCTGATGTCTCTGGAACTCCTTCTCCAGTAAGATGCGCAGCTGCTCAATGCTGCTGTTAATCCGGTCTCTCCTCATCTTCTCGATCACCGGTTTCCTCAGCTGCAGAACAAGACATAAGGGTTGGTTAGTTCCATGCGGCAGTGGATGCACCTTTATGGCGGTGAAGAAACATTTGATGCTATGAGAGGAGGAGATGTGGTAGATCCGCACTTACTTTTCTGGGCTGCTGGGTGAGGGGATCATTAGCAGGGCTCTGGATGAGGCTGACGCTGTAAGGAGCCATCGGTCAGTGTGCGGCAGTGTCCTCTCTGTAGATGGGATGTCAGTGATGTGCAGCCAGGGAGGCAGACAGCCCCTCTATATACCCCTCTCCTGCATAATAATGTGTGAGGATCAGAGCGAGCACAGGTTCCCACACTCAGCCTCCAATCACACAGCAGCGGGGACAATAGACGTGTGTCCATCTGGAGCCTCCAATCCAGGAGATAATAGAGGCTGCTGGGGGCAAGCTGTGAGCCGGGAGTGTGGGAAAGACCTGCACCAAGATGCTATCTGCTGTAATGACATATTGCACTGATGTATATTTTGGATATTTTTGTTTTTATTTAATTTAAGTCAAATATTGCATACGAATCAATTTTATTGACCAAATAGGTAAAATGGTTATCCAGTACCTACAACAGCCTCCCCATGTGCCGGGCCCCTCTGTGGGAATATATTTATCCCGCTTCCCACTCCCATCCGGTGTCGGGGGGAGCAGCCAATGGCAGGCAGGGACGAGCCTCCCTAGCATCGCGGGTGACGCTAGGGAGGCTCGTCCCCATCCCTGCCTGCCGTTGGCTGCTCCCCCAACACCGGATGTTTTCATCCGTGTACAGGAAGAAGCAGTGGCGGCAGTGCAGGGATCAGGAGTGGCGCAAGGAGTGGGGTAAGTATATTCCCATGAAGGGGCCCGACACATGGGGGGGGGGGGGCTGTTGTAGATACTGGATAACTCCTTTAATCTTGCTTTTTGCTCTACATGTACTTTTGTATTTTCAAACAGCTTTCAAAAAGTCCTGACTACAGTGATCTCAAAATGCCCATACTATTAAAATATAACTGTATTTATCCCATACGGTGAACAGAAATTTTTATTTTTTAAATGGACGTTTTTTTCATCACTTCACCTACTAACGTGGTATCGCTCTAATTGTACCGATCTGGAGAATGAAAGTAACAGGTTAGTTTTACTGCATAGAGAATGCCAAAAAAAAAAATCATAAAACTGTGGCGGAATTGCATTTCATTCCCAATTCCACCCCATTTGGAATTTTATTTCAGGTTCCCACATTGTATGCAATATAAAACGGGGCATTAGAAAGTATAACTTGTCCCACAAAAAACAAATACGCATATGGCTATGTGAAAACTAAAAAGTTATGGCTCTGGGATTGCAGTGAGTAAAAAAAACGGACATGAAGAAGCTAATCAATCAGCCACTGCAACAGCACCGATGCTTTGGTGACCCATGGCTGGCTTTATTTACTGTGCTGCAGCGATACTTCTGTGTCAATCAATCATTGGCCACTGTGAATTCACTCCTTTAACCGCAGCTTCCGACTATTCGATTATGATTGTAGCCAATTTTCACTGGCTTACTGGATGATATTGAAGGGGTATTCCCATCTTAACATTTATGACATCTCTATAGGATACGCTACAAATGTCCAGTAGGTGCCGTTCCCACCTCTGGTACCTTCTGCTGTATGACTTTCTCCATTTACCTCTATGACAGGGGAGTAGCTAAAGGCTCATGGTCCCTGGTGCAAGAGTTCAGCTTGGGCCCCCCTTCTCTCAGTACTTTGTGGCCAGGGGCAGGGAAGCACCTAACCTTCCTGCTGCCTGAGGCAAAAATGGAAACAGCAGGACCATGTTATAAGGGAAAATAATAAAGATCGGGTCCCGTCTCTTAGCAACCTTGCGGGAAAATTGCACTGCATCCGCACTTGATTGCGGATGCTTGCGATTTTCCCGCAGCCCATTCACTTCTATGGGGCCTGCGTTGCGTGAAAAACGCACAATAATGAGCATGCTGCGATTTTCATGCAACGCAGAAGTGATGCTTGAAAATCACCGCTCATGTGCATAGCCCCATAGAAATGAATGGTTCAGGATTCAGTGCGGGTGCAATGCATCCACCTCACGCATTGCACCCGCGCGGAAATCACGCCCGTGTGAAAGGGGCCTTACAGAGTAGAATTTCAGTTTACAGATAATACTAACCTTTGTAAAGAAATCAAGGCAGAGGAGGATAATATTATATTACAAAGCAAGATTAGTAAGCAGGAGGCTTGGGCGTGGAGATAGCAAATGCACTTTAGTGTGGATAAACGTAAAGCTGTGCATTAGGACCGATCAGAAAATTGTACACTTGTGTACTTAGGCCTCATGCACACGACCGTTGTTTGATTCCGTGTCCGTTGCGCCGTTTTTCGTGCACCGTTTGTCCTCCGCATCCGTGGTCCGTGATTCCAGTCCGTTAAAAAAATATAACCTGTCCTATTCTTGTCCGCAAAAAACGGTTTGCGGACCCATTCAAGTCAATGGGACCGTGAAAAAATGCGGATGGCCATCCGTGTGTCATCTGTGTTCCGTGTCCACATTTTTTTGCGGATCCCTCGGCAGGCATTAGGCAAATTGTCAGCCTGTCTTTTGATAATATCTTTTGGGTCATGTCTGCTAAAAAAAACGGAACACACACGGAAACACAACGGAAGCAAAAACGGACACAGATCATGGAACAACGGAACCCCGTTTTGCGGACCGCAAAAAAATACTGTCGTGTGCATGAGGCCTTAATTGTAAAAACATTGGTTTAAACTGCCACTCAAAAATACTATTAGTGGATATCAAGCATTACTTTAGTAACCAGTGCCAGGCAGCTTCTGTCTAGGCAAATAAAATAATGGGATGCATCAGAAGAGGCACAGATTATGATCTATCTAGACTGGTAACCAGGACAAGAGGGCATGCGTCACATCTAGACAAAAGAAGCTTTTACTAACAGCATAGATTAGTATTTTGGGCCATATATTGTAACCAGCTGATCATCTAAAGTGTATGGGGGCCACCTGACTTCCCCAGAGGCAAATGTTGGGGGAATACCGATTATACTGTTGGATTTCAACTTCTCCATTTGTTCTCCAGAAGGTAAACCAAGTCCATCTGGCAGCGGATTCCTCCCCTCTCCCAGTTTAAGGCTACATGCACACGACCGTTGTTTGTTTCCGCGTCCGTTCCGTTTTTTTTCACGGATAGGATGCTTCCCCATTCATTTCAATGGGTCAGTCAAAAAATGCGGATGGTCAACCGTTTTTGTTCCGCATCCGTGATCCGTGTTTTCATTCAGTCAAAAAAATAGTGCATGTCCTATTTTTTTCACGTTTGCGGACAAGGATAGGCATTTTTACTAAGGATCTGCCATAAAAATCGGATCCGTAAAAAAAAACGGTCCGTCATCCGTTTTTTTTGACGGACGCAAAATTTCAAGGAGGAGCGGACGCGGAGGCAGGCAACGGTCGTGTGCATGTAGCCTAAGACACATGCATACACAGCCAACCCAAGCCTGCATGCTAGGCCAATAAAGATATCTAATGTGTATGGCCAGCCTATGGAATTCCCTACCACAATATGTTGTGATAGTTGATTTGTTTCTCAGGTTCAGGAAGGGGATGACTGCCTTCCTTGAAAGCAATATTATCACAAGTTATGATGTTCATATTTGGAGTCAGAAAGGAATATTTCCCCTTTAATGGGAATAATAGGTGACCGCCTCATAGGAGTTTTTATCTTAGGGCTCATGCACATGACAGTATTTTCCTTCCGTTTCCATTCCGTTTTTTTTGCGGACCGTATGCGGAACCATTAACTTCAATGGGGCTGGAGAAAATACTGAAGGTACTCCATGTGCATTCCGTTTACGTATGTCCGTTCCGCAAAAAAGTAGTGCATGTCCTATTATTGTCCGCAAATCACGGTCTGAGGCCCCATTCAAGTCAATGGGTCCGTAAAAAATACAGAAGGCACACGGAACACATCCGTATGTCATCCGTATTTCGCGGATCCATACTGTAGGAATGCTCATGTGTGGTGATTAATAAGTTACTGTTTCAGTATACGATCTGCAAAAAATGGATCAAATACAGAAACAATACGGATATGTTTTGTGCAATAACGGAATGGAACTTAAATTAGAGTAAAAAAACTCAGATACTGAACAACAGATCCATGAAAAACGGACTGCAAAACACACATGGTCGTGTGCATGAGCCCTTACTCTGACTCAAGTAGTAGGATAAACAATAGGATTATACATATTGGGCTAATCTGTCTGCCATGTTTAATGGAATCTGAAGGGGAGTCTCCTAAAAAGCAGATGTGGACATACAGTACTGGACAATGTGTGTGGAAGCTGGAGATATATTAAACAGTGTGTTTGGAGGCTGGATATACTAGACAATGTAGAGGCTGGAAAAGTTGTATTCGTTCTTGTATGTGTATATATGTAAAGAAAAAAGAATATTATTCTCAGTATATCAAGTCAGTAATATTTCAATATACATATAATATTCATGACTGTTATAGTGTAATAATAATATTCATTGACACATTGACACACAAGGAGTTGAAGAAATGACCAATTATTTGGAGGTATGCATAAAGAGGAGAATGCCTTACTGTAGAAATATATGGGGTAATTTATTAAGACTCGCATTTTAGACGCCAGTCTTAATACCCCTGCGCTGGCGCTTGATGCGCCTAAGTTATGTAGAGGTGCCGGCCTGGTCTTCTTCTCCCTGGCTGTGCCGCAGTAGAATCACAGCGGATTGCGACACAGCTAGGGAGAACGTGAGCTGTATTTTCTCCATGGCTGTGACACGCTTTGCTGCGATTGGACCACGGCACAGCCAGGGAGAAGGAGACGACCACTGAGAATCCCTGGCATCTCCTCCTCCCTGTACGGATACCCAGCATTGACATACTGGGTACGAAAACTGCAGGGGGGCACAAAGGGTCATGCGAGGGGTATTTGAAAAAAAGAACAAGGATGGCACCATGCGCAAGTAAAGATACTTAAAGGGGTTATCCAATACCATAAACTGCCCCTCCCCCCCATGTGCCGGGCCCCCAACATTGAATAAATCTGGGTAAGTATATTCCCTGTGAGGGGCCCGACATATGGGGGGGGGCAGTTTATGATATTGGATAACCCCTTTAACTAAACAAAAAGAAATCCATGAAAGGTCCTCTGTAAGCACAGGGACTGCTGTATGTGTAGTAAATGAATCAGATTTGTAACAAATTAGTGTATGCTGAATAATGTCCCTGCAGTTCTATCTTACAACCAGTTCCCTGCTGTTAGCTCACTGTCGGACTGGCCCACCAGAGTACCAGAGGGTCCTCTGGTGGGCCCAGGCTCTGTCACCATAGAGGACCTCAAATATCCAGTAGGCAAAACCTGTTTGGAGCTGACTTTTGAGCCAATCAAAACCAAGACATTACTTATGATATGGGGGATTAGGCCCCCCAAAAAATTCCTTTAGTACGCCCAAGCAACTCCACTCTGACACTGTGTTAGCCTATATTGACCTGTTAGGCTGGTTTCACACAAGCGAGTTCAACGCATTGATTTATGATTCTATACTACCTCTAGAGTTCTGGAATGTATAATATAAGGCCTCATGCACACAGCCGTTGTTTTGGTCCGCATCCGAGCCGCAATATTTAGCGGCTCGGAGGTGGACCCATTCACGTCAATGGGGCCGAAAAAGATGCGGACAGCACTCCGTATGCTGTCCGAATCCGTTGCTTCTTTTCGTGGCCCCGGAAAAAAAATAGAGCATGTCCTATTCTTGTCCATTTTGTGGACAAGAATAGGCATTTCTACAATGGGCAGCGTTCCGTTCTGCAAATTGCGGAACGGAACGCAGAGCAGCTTCCGTGTTTTGCGGATCTGCGGTTTGCGGACCGCAAAACACATACGGTCATGTGCATGAGGCCTAACACTGACATAATGCTTCTGAATTTAATGGAGACCATTGGGGCACCATAAGAGGTATAATATAGTGTGGGCTCTGTATGCATGTGGGACCTGCATTCCCTGAATATAATGGAGGCCAGGAGAGGGAACAGCAGAGGTAGTATTTATGGTTAGATTCCTGTCCTAAAGAGATCGTATTGCCCCTGGCGGACAGGCACACATAATTTTGTACAAAATTTTCAAATGTAGCATTAGCATTAGTACATTTTCTATAGTATGGCACTATTGTATTTACTTTTTTATTTGTGTTTGGAGAGCACTGTTGCATTGTTGGCTTTTTGCCACGACGACGTGCACATGTGCTGACTAACGCCCAATTTACTTATTTATTCATTTGCAGAGAAAAAAATCTGATTCTGCTAGTAGAGCATCTGAGCTCTGCACAGAAAAAGGACTCCATATTTGTAATAAAGACCAATTTAAAATAAAGATTTTTAGCTCAAAATGAGTACAATGCAATCATAAAAAAATTGCCCCAAGGGTGTACATAGCCTTTAAGTCCCCACCGTCAGCATGTGGGATAGGCACTTTGTAGCCTTGACCAGTAAATAGCATTTGTGGAGACGTATTGATAACACCTAATATTTTATTACGAGGTAATTCTCAAAACATTAAATACACGTGACATTTCTCTGATACAGTCACTTACAAACATTGCATAACATACATACTTTAAGTATAAAAATGTAAGAAATCTTGCAGATTACTATCCATCACATAGTAACAAAAGGACAAATACTGCAAATATTACATACTATATAAGTAAATGATAGATGCTCATCCTGCATATTATATGTCAGGTTTACACTATAATTATGCAAAAGCATAGATATTCCGTTAAAGTATGAAACATTCAATATACTGTACAATATTCCAGACATTTACCACTAATAAGTGTAATCTCTAGGGGGCGTTGTACACAGTACATCTAAACTTTATTCTCAGTGAGAATATACACATTACTAAGTCTGTAGAACTTACAATACTGTATGATACATAGTATCTACTGTATATATCAGGCCGGAGGTCTTACCTCCATTGTTCTCCGATGCTTTGCACTGGAGGTCTGATATATACATACACTACTTCTCTCTGTATACAGCCAGTACACACTACATATAATCTGATGTAAAGTACTGTATGATACATAGTATCTACTGTATATATCAGGATGGAGGTCTCACCTCTATTATTCTACAATGCTTTGCACTGGAGGTCTGACATATACATACACTACTTCCCTCTGTATACAGCCAGTACACACTACATATAATCTGATGTACAGTACTGTATGATACATAGTATCTACTGTATATATCAGGCCGGAGGTCTCACCTCCATTATTCTACAATGCTTTGCACTGGAGATCTGATATATACATACACTACTTCCCTCTGTATACAGCCAGTACACACTACATATAATCTGATGTACAGTACTGTATGATACATAGTATCTACTGTATATATCAGGCCGGAGGTCTCACCTCCATTATTCTGCAATGCTTTGCACTGGAGGTCTGATATATACATACACTACTTCCCTCTGTATACAGCCAGTACACACTACATATAATATGATACATTGTATCACTAGGAATATTCATAGAATGTGTCCATATAGGACGGCTTCTTCATAGAAGACAACGACTCCTATAACAATATAGAACCAAGTCCATACAGGAGAGCTGCAACAGACAGCAGACAATATGAAGGACTAGTAAATCACGTAGTAATTACACCATGTCCAGAATGAACTTCTTCTCCATCTCATGATGAGACATTAGTGACAGGCAGAATCCATCCCATCTCCAGCTCTCAGATATACGGGGCACATAGCTCCGAGCTCAGTCCACACCTGAGGATCCAGTCACTACCAGGGTCTCCATAAGGCTTTGCTCTTGTCCAGGGGGCTGTGTTTGCTGGGGGTCTGGTAGACGGGGGATACAGGAGGAGATACAGCCCCACGTGTCAGAGTGTGAGACCCAGGGAGGTTCTGCAGCAGCTGGATCTGGAGCTCGGTCTGTTTGTGCTGGGACAGGAAGGTGATGGAGTCCTGGAAGCAGGCGGAGAAGCCTTCTCTCTGGGCCTGGCTGGAGGCTGTGACATCTAGAACAGGAGAGACATACATGTCAGTGACTGCGTCCATCACCTGCTGTAATCTGCTCTCAGTAAGAAACATATGAGGGGTGTGAGGGGCTGGGACAGGACACCTACTTCTCTCCGCCATGTGACGCTGCAGGAAGGTGACCGTCATCTCCAGGATATCGGCTTTCTCAGGTTTGGAGGGGAGCTGATGTTTCTGAAACTCCTTCTCCAGTAAGATGTGCAGCTGCTCAATGCTGCTGTTAATCCGGTCTCTCCTCATCTTCTCGATCACCGGTTTCCTCAGCTGCAGAATAAGACACGGGGCGGTGAATACATCTCAGTAAAGAACACAACTTTCCTGTCCGTGTGTGAGGCGACTGTACTACAGACAATGACTGGCAGTGGCGACTATTATGACGGACAGGCAGGGTGCTGGATCTCCTTATAGAGACCAGTCCTGTATGGAGACTTACTGGAAGTACTGCCTGGTGTGAAGACGTATTGGCAATGCTCTATGGTAAGAGAATATGCCTATTACTGATTAATATTACATTGTATTAGTAGCAGTGGTCACGTCCGCTCTCCAGTCCTATACAGGAGTATTACAGCAGCCTGTGTATTATAAGACTAGGAGGAGACGTCCAGCAGTGTAATAGTGGTAGATGTGTAATAACAGGTATGGGGGTGACGCTGTCACTACAGGGGGGCTTTTACCTTTCTGAGTTGGCCGCCAGCCTGATGATCCAGGGTCCTCATACTGCATGGAGCCATGGTGCAGTGTCTGGGGGTCTGTAGACTTGTGCTGTGTGAGGCAGGAGCTGTCTGACTACTAGTGAGCAGCCGCCCCTCTATATACTCCTCTCCCTGCATAACAACGTGTGGAGAGCAGACTTACAAGAGGTTCCCACACTCAGCCTCCAATCACACAGCAGCGGGGACAATAGACGTGTGTCCATCTGGAGCCTCCAATCCAGGAGATAATAGAGGCTGCTGGGGGCAAGCTGTGATCCGGGAGTGTGGGAAAGACCTGCACCAAGATGCTATCTGCTGTGATGACATATTGCTCAGGGCATGGATGGGATCATTTAGGTGAAATAGTTATTGACTTACGGATCAATAAGTAGATATGATAGCCTTCTAAGGAAAAATGACAAGTTTTTAACACACTTTGTGTGTCAGTTCATTATCATTTTCAAGATCTCTGCTTATTGACAGTAATTTATTTTTTCTATTTTTACATTTCAAGACTAGAAAGCCCAACAGACCCAATACTTTTCACAGCTCAGGGTACACTATTCTACGTAAGCTAAACACATAGGTGTGGGCCACAAGATATCAGTGCAGGTTAAGGGCCCATGCACACGGCCGTTCTGTGCATGCCGTTCCGTGCATCGGGAACCACAAATTGCACGGGCAACATCTGTGCGGTTTACAAGTGTTATTTTTTTGTGTTGCGGAGTCACGGAGAGAAACCCCACGGAAGCACACCGTAATGGTACCGTGCCTTTGTTCCGCACCATCCAGATACGATGCACAAACGGCCAGAGCCCATATATTGCAGACCCGCTGTTTGCGGGTCGCAATATGGACACGGCCGCGCAACTGCCGTGTACATGAGCGCAAAGTTTTTTGTCCCCATTCGATTCACATTTTTTGCGGGTCGGACACAGACCCATTCACTCCAGTGGGGCCGCAAAAGATGCGGACAGCACACAGTGTTGTTCTACAGCACCCTAAAAAACATAGAACATTTTCTATTCTTGTCCACATTACGGATAAGGGTAGGACTGTTGTATTAAGGGCCAGATGTTCTGTCCTTCAAAATGCAGAAGGCAAAGACCGCTACAGCCGTGTGCATGAGCCCTAAAAGCATCAGTCCAAGCTGTTGAGCTAACAGAAGATTATCTAGACTGGACACATTGTAGCAAACTCTCAGCTGTGAGATATATTAGGTATGTACAGGTTTCACCTTCTGGATATAAATATGATTGTTCCTGAATAGGGAAGAGCTAACTTGTGTTTCAATAACTTATGGTCCGTAGTAGCGGAATCCAGAACAGAATTCTTAGATAACCCGAACCCGAGCCTTGTATGCCGAACTTGAAACCACAAGTTCGCTCATTCCGATTCCTGACCCCAAGCAGTGATCTTGTGATGCATGTAAGTGAAAGTCCCACATTGTGACTCCCAATGTCTGACAGTAAGTACAGCAGATATAGTCATCCCTAATGTCCATGTTTGTACAGTATAGATCTATAGGGATGCTCCTAGGCTCTTTACTTCATAATTCACGGCACATCTGAGTCTGTTCTTTGATCTCATGGATGCACTGTGCCGTCTCTCACATTCTACATGCATTTGTCTCAGTGCAGTCTAGGAAGTGAGCCTGACATGTGCCTGTGAATAACATCCCCCGACATCAATGCCAGGAAGTGTGCCTTTAATTGGCGGCACATGGAGGAACCTGGCAGTGACCATGCAAAAAAAAAAAAATCTCAGTCGCAATAAATGCACCTAATAACAAATCTGATAATCCGACATAACGCTGCAGTATAATGTGGAATGTCAAATTCTTCAACGCCAAGAAATAGCAGCAGATTTTGTGTTCTTTTAAATATATGTCTGCTAATCCAGAATATGTTGTTTTCTTGGATTAAAGGATTCTTAGGCCTCTTTCACACGAGCGAGTTTTCCACGCGGGTGCAATGCGTGACGTGAACGCATAGCATCCGCACTGAATCCTGACCCATTCATTTCAATGGGTCTGTGTACATGAGCGTTTTTTTTCACGCATCACTTGTGCGTTGCGTGAAAATCGCAGCATGTTCTATATTTTGCGTTTTTCACGCATCCCTAGCCGCATAGAAGTGAATGGGGCTGCGTGAAAAACGCATTGCATCTGCAAGCAAGTGCGGGTGCGTTGCGTTTTTCACTGATGGTTGCTAGGAAATGTTGTTTGTAAACCTTCAGTTTTTTATCACGCGCGTGAAAAACGCATCAAAACGCATTGCTCCCGCGCGGAAAAAACTGAACATCTGAACGCAATTGCAGACAAAACTGAATGGCTTTGCCTGTAAAATCGCACAGTTTTCACTGAACGCATCCGCAACGCATCCGGACCTAATACGGACACGCTGGTGTGAAAGGGGCCTTATTGTTTTAACTGTTAAGTATAGGAATCTGCAATAAGAAAAATGCTTTGCAATGGGCGGTAACTGAGGCGGGGTGCAGAAATTCTTCTTAGTTTTAGGGCTCAGTTTTACGGTCGTGTGCACGAGCCCTTAGGCCTCTTTCACACGGGCGTCACGTTTGACACCCGGATTAGAGGCGGGTGCGTTGTGGGAAAATGCGCAATTTTTCTGCGCGAGTGCAAAGCGCTTTAATGCATTTTGCACGCGGGTGGGAAAAATCGGCATGTTTGGTACCCAGACCCGAACCCAGACTTCATCACTGAAGTTCAGGTTTGGGTTGAGTATTCTGTAGATTTTATTATTTTCCCTTATAACATGGTTATAAGGGAAAATAATAGCATTCTCAATACAGAATGCTTAATAAAATGTGGATTAAGGGGTTAAAAATAAAAAAATCTACTCACCTTAGCCACTTGATCGCGTAGTTGCGATCTCTTCTGTCTTCTTCAAGCATTAGCTGCCGGCTAAAGGACCTGTGATGACGTCACCGAGCAAATCACATGGTCCAATCACATGGTCCATCACCATGGTGATGGACCATGTGATTGGACCATGTGATGTGACGTCACCACAGGTCCTTTAGATGGCAGCTAATGCTTGAAGAAGACAGAAGAGATTGCAACTACGCGATCAAGTGGCTAAGGTGAGTAGATTTTTTTATTTTTAACCCCTTAATCCACATTTTACTAAGCATTCTGTAGTGAGAATGCTATTATTTTCCCTTATAACCATGTTATAACGGAAAATAATAAAGATCGGGTCCCGTCTCTTAGCAACCATGCGGGAAAATCGCACTGCATCTGCACTTGCTTGCGTATGCTTGCAATTTTCCCGCAGCCCATTCACTTCTATGGGGCCTGCATTGCGTGAAAAACACACAATATAGAGCATGCTGCGATTTTCACGCAACGCAGAAGTGATGCGTGAAAATCACCACTCATGTGCACAGCCCCATAGAAATGAATGGGTCAGGATTCAGTGCGGGTGCAATGTGTTCACCTCACGGATTGCACCCGTGCGGAAATCACGCCCGTGTAAAAGGGGCCTAAGGATGCCTTCACACGTGGCAGATTTTGTAGCAGAAAATTCCGCAACTGAAAATCGGTCCAGGGGCTGACTGGCAACTTTTGGCCCAGGGGGCAAGTAACACCCAGAGGCCCACTGAGCCCCCCTCTACTTCCTGATTCGCTGTCACAAGAGGCAGGGCGGGGAGCTGCGGGAGGAGAGCACAGCCTCCTTTGACAGCATTGACAGCTATCTCCGCCCCCACACCAACGCTCTCCTGATCTGTCACAGGAGGCTGAGCATTGCGGAGAGGATAGATGTTGGCCACTCACATCGCTTATAGCCCCCCCCCTTATGTGCCAGTAGCCGTCCCCCTTATGTGCCAGTAGCCGTCCCCCTTAAGTGCCAGTAGCCGTCCCCCTTAAGTGCCAGTAGCCGTCCCCCTTATGTGCCAGTAGCCGTCCCCCTTATGTGTCAGTAGCCGTCCCCCTTATGTGCCAGTAGCCGTCCCCCTTATGTGCCAGTAGCACCCCCTTATGTGCCAGTAGCACCCCTTATGTGCCAATAGCCCTCTTATGTGCCAGTAGCACCCCTTATGTGCCAGTAGCACCCCTTATGTGCCAGTAGCACCCCTTATGTGCCAGTACCACCCCTTATGTGCCAGTAGCACCCCTTATGTGCCAGTAGCCCTCCTTATGTGCCAGTCGCCCTCCTTATGTGCCAGTAGAAACCCCCACCCTCACCTTATCATGTGCCAGTAGAATCCCCCCTCACCTTATCATGTGCCAGTAGAATCCCCCTCAGTTATCATGTGCCAGTAGAATCCCCCTCACTTTATCATGTGCCAGTAGAATCCCCCCTCACCTTATCATGTGCCAGTAGAATCCCCCCTCAGTTATCATGTGCCAGTAGAATCCCCACCTCACCTTATCATGTGCCAGTAGAATTCCCCCTCACCTTATCATGTGCCAGTAGAATCCCCCCTCACTTTATCATGTGCCAGTAGAATCCCCCTCACCTTATCATGTGCCAGTAGAATCCCCCCTCACCTTATCATGTGCCAGTAGAATCCCCCCTCAGTTATCATGTGCCAGTAGAATCCCCCCTCACTTTATCATGTGCCAGTAGAATCCCCCTCACCTTATCATGTGCCAGTAGAATCCCCCTCAGTTATCATGTGCCAGTAGAACCCCCCTCACCTTATCATGTGCCAGTAGAATCCCCCCTCACCTTATCATGTGCCAGTAGAATCCCCCTCACCTTATCATGTGCCAGTAGAATCCCCCTCAGTTATCATGTGCCAGTAGAATCCCCCCTCACTTTATCATGTGCCAGTAGAATCCTCCCCCTCACTTTATCATGTGCCAGTAGATTCCCCCTTATCTTATGTGCCAGTAGATCCCCCTTTATCTTATGTGCCAGTAGATTCCCCCCTTTATCTTATGTGCCAGTAGATTCCCCCCTTATCTTATGTGCCAGTAGATTCCCCCCTTTATCTTATGTGCCAGTAGATTCCCCCTTATCTTATGTGCCAGTAGATTCCTCCCCCTTTATCTTATGTGCCAGTAGATTCCCCCTTATCTTATGTGCCAGTAGATTCCTCCCCCTTATCTTATGTGCCAGTAGATCCCCCTTTATCTTATGTGACAAACATAAACATACAAATAACAGTTATACTTACCTCCAGTGATGCGATGCAGGCCTCTTCTGGCCTGTGTCCCTTGCTGTACCGCTCCGGTGACGCAATGACATCATCGCGCCGCCTGCACCAGCCTCTGATAGGCTGCCGGCCTAGTGCTGGCAGCCTATCAGAGGAACAGGGAGCGGACACGCCTCTCCCTGCTCTGCCGCCGTCCAGCCATCTGTATCGCCGGCGATACAGATGACTATGGCGATGAACGCTTCCACAGTGGAAGCGTTCATCTCCCTGTGCCCTGCCGCCGGCCGCCCCCACTTGTCACCAGGGCCGCGGCAGGGCACATGCACTACAGAGGGGCCCGTTTACAGAGGCAACAGAGGGGCCCGGGGGGCAATTGCCCAGTCCGCCCCTGAATCGGTCCAATTCACCTTAATGGAGCTTGCAGAAATCCATGTGCTTGCTGCCCCTTTCAAAGGAATGGAACAGATTTTGAATCGTTGAATTTTCTGCCACAAAATCTGCCGAGTGTGGAGGCCCCCTAACCTTTCTGCACCACCCATGAGTTTTAGGGGCAGTGGTATAGATTTAGGGCAGAGGATAACTTGAAGCTTTAGAGCGCCTTTATAATACAGCTCTCTTTATACATAGGACACCCTTTATAGTGACATCACTGTTTAGGGACATGGCCTGGATGTCATCTAATAAGGCCTAATTCACACGTCCGTCGTGTTTTGCGGATCCACGGATCCGCGGATCCGCAAAACACGAACATCGGCGATGTGCGTTACGCAATTTGCGGACCGCACATCGCCGGCACTCTCATAGAAAATGCCTTTTCTTGTCCGCAATTGCGGACAAGAATAGGACATGTTCTATTTTTTTCGGGAACGCAATTGCGGACCCGGAAGTGCGGATCCGCAATTGCGGACCCGGCCGGGACATCGTCTGTCCCCATTGAAACTAATGGGTCGTGTGAATAAGGCCTAGGTCTTTTCCTGTATAGAAAGGTAGCTTCTGTATAAATTAAAAAGCACCCATCAGCAGGATCAACCTCATTAAACATGCAGTACTGACTGATGTGAGTATGTGCCCCTGTACACGTAGTACCTCTGCAATAAATTTACCATGAACATCGGATGGTGAGTGCCGCGGACTGTTTTTCTTCATGTTGGATGACTGACTGAGTTGATCCTGCAGAAAAAAATGAAACCTGTCTTGTGAAAATACTGTTCAGCTGAAAATGAATTTCCAAAGGATCTCCTATCAGTCTTCAGTGAAAAACAGACGCAACATGGATGCAATCTGTAGTGCATGTGTCAGTAGTGCATGTCTCCGTGATTTTTTTTCCTGACCCATGGTCAGTTAAAATGTTACTGATATGTGCACAGAACGTTAAAATAGATGGGTACGTGTGCTGTCCGTGGAAAATGTGGACAGCACATGTCAGTGAAAAACATGTGGATAAGGCCTCATGCACACGGCCGTTGTTTTAGTCCGCGTCCGAGCCGCATATTTTGCGGATCGGGCGCGGACCCATTCACTGCAATGGGGCCGCAAAAGATGCGGACAGCACTTCGTGTGCTGTCCGCATCCATTGCTCCGTTCCGTGGCCCCGCAAAAAAAATAGAGCATGTCCTATTTTTGTTCGTTTTGCGGACAAGAATAGGCATTTCTACAATGGGCCGCGTTCCGTTCCCCAAATTGCGGAACGGAACACGGAGCAGGATCCGCAGTTTGCGGACCGCAAAACACATACGGTCATGTGCATGAGGCCTTAGGCTACATGCACACAAACGTTGTTTGTTTCCGTGTCCGTTCCGTTTTTTTTTTCGTGTGCTGTCCGCATCATTATGTCCGTTCCGTGGCCCCGCCAAAAAAATAGAACATGTCCTATTCTTGTCCGTTTTAGGCATTGTTACAATGGATCCGCAAAAAAAAACTGATGGCATACATTGGTGTGCATGTAGCCTTACATGTGGTTTTTCAACATAAATTTTCATGCAGAAAAATCGCTGCATAATGCAGTACCAGCAAAGTGAATGAGAGTTCACATTTCTCACATATACTTTGCACATTTTTTCCCATGCAGAAAGTGACCTGCAGTGTGTCAATTGTTTGCACGAGTCCTTATGTTAGATATAGAGGACCCCAGTGGTCATATTCCTGCCATGGGACAGCCCCTTTAAGTACCATACTTCTTCATTAGGCTGGGATTTTCTGCCCTTTTGCGTTTTTTGCACCAGTGGGGTTTTAGTGTCGATTTTTGCTGTAAAAACATCCAGCATAAGATATCTGTTCAAAGTCTGTGGGAAAAATCAAACAAAGGAAGCAAAATAATTTTTTTATACTGGTGTTTTTGCTAATTAGGTAGATTGTTTTTTGTTTTTTATGTTGCCCTCAGTGAGAGTCACTATAAAGTTGATGACAGGTTCCCTTTAAAGCTCCAGTACACATCTTGTGCTAAATTATATCACTTGTCATAGACCCAGAAGACCCTTTAAGAATCTCCAGGTTAGAATCTAGGTTGCCGGACCCTTGTCTTCTCCTATACAGAACTGTTGGGGCCCAGTCAGTCCGTGCTGATAGACATACCCTGAGCAGATCCTCTACAGGCAGTTTCTGTAATTGAAATGCAAATGCTTTCATTTGGATTCCTAATGACAGTTTGCTGTCCATTTATTAACATTCAAAACGAGTTATTCTCCATTTTGTGTATTGTCTCCACAGGACAGTATTCATATACCACCCCAAAGAGGGGATCATTACAGGAGGATTAGACCTCAGAGCCGCTTTTGATATGGAAATCAGCTTTTGACAACCATGAAACTTTAGTGGCCCTGCATTAATATTTTTCGCGGTCCCCAATGTACGGCCAACATCCGTGCAGCGGCCAGATGGATCGAGACCCATTCAACTTGATTGGGTTTTGTAATCCGTCCGCACCGCAAAAAAATAGTTCTACTTTTTTGCAGTGCGGAGGCATGGATAGAAGCACCACGGAGGCACTCCATAGTGCTTCCATGCAGTTCCGATCCGTGCTTCCGTTCCACATCTCCGTGATTGCAGAGTGCACAAGGGCCATTGCCCGTGTATTGCGGACCCGCCGTTTGCGGGCCGCAATACAGCCATGGGCACACAACAGCCGTGTGCAAGAGGCCTAAACCAGATTCTTCAATTCACACAATATAATGATATTTAAGGGAAGAGTTGCAGAAAATGAGGCATGGCTGTGCATTACATTTATAGGATCTACAAAAAAAAATTAAAAAAATCTTTTGAAACATGGCGCTAGCGCTTTGTTTGTGGGCAAAAAATGGTGCAGACTGTCATTTAATCAAATAATATGAACAGCCCCCAATAGAACCTTTCTTTGTTGCCCCATACTTAAATAAAAAATCTCTTTTAGTTGCCCATGGCAACCAATCACAGCACAGCTTTCATTTTTCAAGAGCAGACTACGAAATGAAAGCTGTGCTGTGATTGGTTGATAGGGGAAACTAAATCAGTTTCACTTTTACACAGTCTCACAAATCCCTCCTGTCATGTATGACAGTTCTGGTGAGCACATAGGGTTCATGCATAGTGCTCGAGACCCCATTCCATGAGCCAAATTGGGAGCAGCTGTATTGTATGGTTGCTCATTTTTTTGAATGGGTTAGGTATAATACTATTTTTTTGTCTGCTCCCCATCCCATCTAGTTCCCCACTTCCGCTTTTGCTACCCCTAGGTGCTCGCTGACATAACGTTCATAATGACAACACATCAGGTGACATCAAAATGGATAAAAAAACCTCAGAAGTGGCCATATGTTTTAAAATTTGGAGCCACAATTTAAATATTTTACATCCTGGTGCTAAATTTATATCACATCTGGCCACCAAATATTGCCTGTTTTCATTATAGATATATATATCTAGCCATTTACAGAAACTAACTAGTTAAAATAAGTGATAAAAACTACGGACAATACAGGACGTTGCTGGGGGTTCGAGGGGAAAACTGTGGCCACGGTTCCTTATCAGTCTCCTGAGAGAGTTTCTGTTTCTGTCACCACAATGTAAATGTTCCCCTCAATGAATTTGTAGAAATTTCCCACAGATCGGGGTCTCGGTGAACAATAGACGTGTGTCTGACTGAACTGTGCGGCTCAACAAAGCAACAGCTGGAGACAGGGTCACCCATCTCATGAAAGGCCTCAATGTGGGAAAGGACTGCCGAAAACACGCAGTAAATGTGACCCTTCTCACAAGCTAAGCACAATTTAATAGTAAGTGACACATTCCATTTCTGGGAACTGTCCCTGAGCCCTTTACAGGGGGACAAAGCGTGGAGCACTACCTCATCGTATTCTCTGCCGCACGATTTATCAATGGCCATTTGTCAGCGGATACAGAGCTTCATCATAAAGAAAAAAAATCAGCAATGCTTTGTTTCTTTGCTTGCTGTCAGTGAATGGAATCCTGTTGAGGGCTCATACAACATCAGTTTGCAACAATGTATTCACTTTCCCAGAAGCACATTTAACTAAAAAATAGGGACATAATCAAGTTTTTATTTTTAAAAAAATGTTCCGGAAAGGCAATTTTTTATTTATTTTACTTCTATTTAATTTTTACATTCTTTATATATTCTGATTAAAAATGTTTAACACAGAAACCATTGCTCATTTGCAATTTATTGATATTGACAGATTTGGGAGGTTTTTAGGGTCAAGTCGGATTCTGAAAATCCAACTAAAACATTTAATGTATTTTTTTTTCCGTGCAGCTTTTGAAAACTTTTTTTTTTTTTTTTTTACAATTTTAATTGAGCAAATAAATAGAGTACAAAGAGCATGCGGCAATGGAGGTAAATCAACAGGCCTCAACTACACACAAGTATAGTTAGAAACAAAGTACAGGTCTATCAATCACAGATTACATACCGTAGTACATCACAGGAGGTAAGCCGTAAAAGAAAATCTCTTAAGAAGGAATTTTTTTATTTTTTTTTAACCAATGGATGTTGAGTATAAAACTGCTTTTTCAGCTTGTGGTTTTTGGCCCAGATTAGCACCATAAAAAACATGCAAAAAACACATGGACACCCCTAGAGCTGTTTTTTGATGCTTCCCATTCATTTCAATAGGAGATTTAGTGCGGATTCCACCCCAAGATAGGACTGGCGTCTTCTTTTTTCCACGTGGAAAAAAGCAAGTGCTGCTTCCCATTGAAATGAATGGGAGGCTGTTTTGAGGTGTTTTTGGAGCTGATTTTGCCAGGGGGAGCGCCAACAGCCCACTCTGCCTTGGCCACAGTGTAGATACAAAGCTATCGCGACAAAACAACAAATCAGATTCCACCTTTCATTTTTCAGACCACCTTTTAAAAGTGAAAGCAGGAATCTGATTGGTCGCTACAGGCAACAAAGTCAGTTTTCCTTTCCTTTACACAAGTTTTGATAAGTCTTTGCCCTGGTAAAGCCTAGCTAAAACAATTGTATTATAGCCAAATATTAAAATGTATCACCTTTGCACCGGATAGATGACAAGTGTCTGACCACTGGGACCACCTGATCACAATAATGGGGGTCCTGCCGCCCTTCCTATGGCAGTCAACAGCGTACACTGTAATTCCCTTCAGATTCTAAGCTGCTACCTAAAATAGCTGAGTATAGTACTCCAGGAGCGGGCATACCAGATGTGTAAGTGTAGTTGCACAGGGGCCCAGAAGGTAGGGGGCCAGTGCAACCTTAACAGCAGCTTTTACTATATATTAAATTACTGGTGAATTGTTAGAAAGGAGGTGCTCTCTGATGAGCCATTAAGGGGGAAGGAACCTATGTAATGTTCTTGTATAGGGGCCCTCAGCTGTCTGTGTCCGCCCCTGCAGTACTACTATATTTGGCAGTTGTATAGGCTTTGAATAGGCAGTAGTGCATATGCTCGAACACTGATCCATTCAGATGGGGGACATGATACCCCTGTTCTTGTGATTGATGGAGGCCCCAGTGGGTTGACTCCACCATCATCTATTCTGTGGGTAGGTTATACTTCTGATTATTGGAAAACCCCTTTGACATGCCCATTACGACCAAAACACCAGGACCCTCATCACCCACAGTTTTGCCAATCCGAGTTTAGATTACCATTGAGCCTTAGGTGATCTTAACTCTTTCAGTAGATCTTCAGATCCCGGAGGAGGGCAAGTAGTTTTTGGGCCGTCTTCATAATATGGACATTAAAATGTCGGTCTGATTTTTTCTATTTTTCATCATTTTGCAATAACAAATAATCACAACCAACCATTTCCCCAGTGGTGTGATGGAGTAGACAATGGTGAGTTGGGTATTTTTGGGATGGTGCGGGTGCATGTTTATTCAACATAAACTTTCTGAACTATAATATAATGAAATCATTTAGTATCTGGCTGACTTCATCACATTCCTGCATGAAAAGAGTCCCCGGCCGGACTGGGTGGTCCTGTATGTAATTCTCACAGGACTGGAATTCATCATTTAATCTCATTCATTTGCAGTCAGTGACTGGGAAACTTAATGGCCATTTAACACTCAACACTCTGAGAACAGTTAATTTATTGAAGCGGCCATTGTTCCTTCCATCTAGAATTCTCCCCCACTTCTAGATATTTCCTCTGTTAGGGTACTTTCACACTTGCGTTGTGAGGATCCGGCAGGCAGTTCCGAACTGCCTGCTGGATCCGGCAATCTGTATGCAAACAGACAGCATTTGTAGATGGATCCAGATGCGGATCCGTCTCACAAATGCATTGCAATAACGGATCCATCTCTCCACTAGTCATCCGGAAAAACGGTTCCATTATTTTCTTTTTACATTTCTAAAGATCTGCGCATGTGCAGACCAGAAGAACGGATCCGTCTATGCGGTATTTTTAATGCAGGATCCGGCACTAATACATTTCAATATAAATTAATGCCGAATCCGGCATTCTGGCAAGTGTTCTGGAATTTTGGACGCAGATAATACTGCAGCATGTTGTGGTATTTTCTCCGTCCAAAAAACGTGCAGTGAATGAACTGAAGACATCCTGATGCATCCTGAACAGATTTCTCTCCATTCAGAATGCATTAGGATAAAACTGATCAGTTCTTTTCCGGTATTGAGCCCCTAGGACGGAACTGAATAACGGAAAAGAATAACGCTAGTGTGAAAGTAGCCTTAAAGATTAATTCAGAATGGTAATTTTAGGCTAGAATATAAGACTTTAGAACCTCTTGCAATGGTAAAAAGGGCACCTCAAAGGTAAAGACAAGTTGGGTTGACATTTGACTGTGGCTGTAGTAATGTCACACGATTGTAGGATTTGTAGCAACGGGTTGGCAAATTGCACAATGTGGCTTAACAGTCACATTCCTATAGAAATGAATGGTCAAAGTAAGGGTTTATGCACACGAACGTTTATTCTTTCCGTGTCTGTTCTTGTTTTTTTTAATGGGTCCGCAAAAAAAGCGGAAGTTACTCCGTGTACATTCTGTTTCCGTATGTCCGTATTTCTGTTCCGCAAAAAAATAGAACATGTCCTATTATTGTCCGCATTACGGACAAGGATAGTACTGTTCTATCAGGGGCCAGGTGCTCTGTTCCACAAAATACGGAATGGACATGGACATAATTCGTATTTTTTGCGGATCCGTGTTTTGCGGACCTACAGTCGTGTGCATCAGGCCTTATGTAGACAGTCATGGAAGTGTTGGAAGGCAAAATTGCACTGTCCTGGTCACTTGTTGTCCCTTGTTTCTCTGAAACTTGATGCCATTTTGTCTCGCTTGACTGGACCTATAAGTAGAATGCACTAGCTGGGAGCTGCGATGCCAGGCAGGTGTCAGCCCACAGGGGCAACCGCTGCTCAGACATGCTTCTCGTCAGTGGTGTGTGAGGTTCAGTTTGCTCAATTTTCCCACACTGTTTTCTGTTGAAAGCATTCAGCCTGAGCACAATAGAAGTGTGCCGCACTCCATTCATCATTGGGGGATCTGAGCTCACTGGGTGTTAAGCTGTGATTCTGCTCTGTAGACCATCTGGAGGTTGGGTCCCTTATACGTGGTTCTGATGATCTCACAGCAGAAGAATTTACATGAATAAATGGACTATACAAGGTTAAATAAAAAAAAAAAAAGTTTACCATCCAGTAAAACTGGTATAAACTAGTGTGAGTTGTAAACCACTTCATTATTAGAAATATATTTAACTGCTGGTGGGTTTGGATAACTGATTGATTCACCTAATGCCAGAATGAGGGTGCCTTGCGTGGTATTTAGACGCAGGTCTGGGGAAGCAACTGAATGTGTTCCAGTGAAGTAAAACCTAGCCTGGTCAGGGGAGGAACAAGTTGTCTTGGTACCAAAGGCAGGAAAGACGTATGATGCCACTTGTTTCCCACCTTCACTTTTACACTTTTAGAAGAAGAAGATACCCCTTAAAGAAGTGCTCCCACAAAATGTTTTATTCTCTGACCTGTTAGAAAGGTGCATGATGTAAACTGTAGTGAACGTAATCTTCTTACCAGTGACTGTATTTGTGAGTTATAACCTCCCTTCTGATCCTCAGCTGTGTCATATGACCAACACTGTAATTTCCAACTGACACAGGGCTGGAAGTCAGTTACTTCTCTATTCATTTCTATGAGACTGACATTGAGGCTTCCATAAGAATACATAGAGAGACTGGCTTCCTCTCCACACACAAGATTCTGTGTTATTTGGAGAGTCAGACACAGCTGAAGACCAGAAGGGAGGAGATAACTCACAAATGCAGTCTACGGTAAGAAAATTACCTTCACTACAGTTTACATCATGTAGCTTTCTAACAGGTTAGAGAATAAACATTTTTGTTGGAGTGTTTCTTTAAATAAATTGACACAAGCAGGGGAGGAATGATGATTGGAGTATTATGAGGGCCATGCACCTTAGGTAGCTGTCACCAGAGTGCGCATGGAGTTTCAATGGTGAGAGGGGAAAATGCTGCTGCCAGACACCTCTGTCTGTGGCTTATCACCTGCGTAAATAAAGGATGAGGTATGTCAGGGGCCTTGCTAGACTCTCATAATCTAGGGCCTAAGCCCTAATGCATATGTGTCAAATTCTTGAAGTAACCACATCCCCCACACACATATTTTACTTGCTGGTTAGAAACATACAGTAATGTGCAGCACTACATGCCTAATACATCCAGTGCCTCATAGGTGATATCTCTCTGATGTAGATGTTGTCTTTCCTCATCATCTCCATTTGGCCCATGACAACTTCTTTCTGCCATGTGTTGTCTCTACAGTTTGCCACACAGATATCTTAGGTTCCTCATTTTTTTTATCATCCTCTCCTGATGGTGCCCCATTAGTGTTTTTCTGCTGTTACTCCTAGCGCTATGCCTGCTATGCCTCCCAATGCTCCCAAATACTATACAGCAGAGTCTCTTCTCAAGACTAAATACATTTAATTATTTTAATCTTTCTTCATAACTAAGACCCTCCATGCCCCTTATCAGTTTAGTCGCTCTCCTCTGTACTTTTTCTAGCTGCAGTGCGTCCTTTCTATGGACTGGTGACCAGAACTGAACTGCATATTCCAGATGAGGCTGCACCAACGCTTTGTAAACTGGTAGTATTCCATCTTGGTGGAAATGAAGAGGTTCCAATTCTAGAAACCAATGGGGGCCCCAGCGATCAGATTCCACCAACCTAACATTTGTCAACCATCTTTATTGTACCTGTTTTATACTAGTTTTTTTATACTATGTATGAGGAGAAGATGAGGAGCTCCTCTGACTTGTTGGAGAGAGACGAGCCTCCATCTCTGCCCCCATCTCCGCCCCCCATGTGCTATCTAGCCACCTGATTCCGAGCGTACGCATATAAGGGAAGGTCGCCTGCAGGTGACGTCATGGGCCAGATGAAGCGCTAGCACGCGCGAAATGGCCGTCGCCTTTCTGTGCACCGGTGATTAGCTGTCCGCCCCTTGCCCGATGTATCGTCCTTGATGGATCTTCAATAAAGTAACCATTTTCTTCAAAAGTCATGGTGAGTGCCGCCTCCTTTACGCTTCTACTTGGTTAAAGATTACCTGTTTTATACTAGTCTGACACATATCAGCTCATGCACCAGCATTAGGGCCCTTGCCAATTAGTTGAATCGCCTCAATAGCCCCCAAACTGCAAAATAAAAGTAAAAATAATGGGTGCTGAACCCACCCCACCCCTCTCTTCCACCACTGAAACATCCTAAATAGATTTCAGTACCTTCTTAAGAAAATTAAACCTCTGAAATAACATTTATATGTAAATGAAGTGATGTAATAGATTTAACCCAAGAGCATTGAAAGCTGGCATGAATGATTGGCAAAGGTCCAGGCCCTCAGTGATAATCTGATTAGGCAATTGTGTTCTTGCTTCCTTCTTGTATACAGCACGATTAATTACTCTCACCATCAATCAATTCATATGCACCTCAGATATACATCACATTAATGAACAATAGTAATAATTTGATTGTTGTACGGATGGGCCCTAAATCTGTAATAATTTCTGTTATACTCTATACACAGCAGCCTATACCTTCTGACTGCAGGGGAGAACTGTGAGGAGTGGTAGTGGTGGCACAGATAGGGGTAGTAGTGGTTCATGATAGCTGTCCACACTCTTGCACTCCCTTGGGTCCCCAGGAGGAAGCAGGGCGAAACGTACATCGGTGTCGCGACGATCCCCCTACACTGGGTCTGAACCTCACCATGCCTCTGTCTTTTTGATGCTTACTCTATGTGTTATGTATTATATGTGCATGATTTAGCATGCTAGATTATGGTGTGCATATGGTATAATTGAATGGTCCCATACCATTGTTGAATTGCTCCAGTAATTGCATCACTCTCATTATCAACTGCCCACCGATATTACCAGTAGGTGACTGGATATTATATGTAATTATTTTATCTTATTGTCTTCTATGATGTAATAAAGGATGTGTTGGTATTTTATGTGTGGTGTTATACTTTTTGTGGGTCGTATTTTGTTACCACACTGTGGTTTATACTTCTTTTGCAGTTGGTTGCTCCCTGGGCCATGCAGTGAATATAGAACACATCCTTTCTTTCCTTGGTGCACAACCTGTGCCTTTTGGGGACTCCCATCTGGTGGTAGTTGGGGTGCCTTTGATCGTGAACGGTTGGCAGGGTGCAAGGAAGGAAGGTGCAGGGCCAGATAATGGCAGCGGTGCAATGGTGGTGCAAGGCAATAACTATTAACTCCAAACAACTTTCTATGTCTACCAAAGAGGGTACACAATTATTCATATCCACTGCCGTTCCCACAGTGGGGTGCAGATCTTTCAATGGGTAGCTAATCTGTTGTAAAAGCATTGTTGGTACAGAAGCATTATACCATTTCCACTAACAGTAAAGCCTGTTGCCATAGAAGGGGGATTGCACTTACTGTGTCCTTTCTACCAATCCTTTAAATTGGTCCTTAACAGTCTGTATATTCTCTACTTCTTTTTCTCTCAGAAAATTGTATATTTCCCTCAGTATGCAAGTGCAGTGTCCCACTGCTAAGGCAGTGGTTCCCCTGCAAATGGGTTTTACATGCAATTGTGATGCCGCAAAAGATAAAAATATGATCTATTATGTAATTATGCATTTTCCTGTAATAAGCAGTTAATAATTAACAGGCCGTAGCAACGTTGTTAGGTGGGGCTGTTGTCACCCTACCCATAGGGAGTGATTAGATAATTCAGTGTGTAGAGACAGTGGATGTCTGTGCAGTGTAGTGTGTGCGGAGGCAGCAAAGCACAGCCCTGAAGAAAGCCAGCAAGAAATAAAGCAACATTGAAAAGCAATCCAGTGTTAAAAGGAGATGCGTGTAGAAGGCCTGTGGAGGTAAACTACTTAACCAGAAGCTTATAGACTCTGTAGCAGACATTGTCCAGAAAGTGAAAGGCTTCTGGCGGTGGACAAACCTAAAGGCATAATATAGCTATGTCCCCTATACCACATCCCGCAAAGGAAACCTGTGGTGACAAGTATTTTAAGTATGGCAACCTGTAAAAAAGATGCAGAGCTTAGCATGATGTTGGGGTCCATAGAGAAAGTAAGAAGTGTTGCACCCCTATTTCTGGATGTTTATGCTAACTAGAGAAGTGTAGTGTGAGAAAAAATTACTTTAACAAAACATCTTGGCCTGTTAACTTTGTTCTGAAGCCATGTAACCTGTGATATCTATGAAAATTACACTTTGTGTAACAAATGCCAGTCCATGAGAACTGTGACTAATGTACTTGAACTTGACCCTTCCCATCACGGCCCAGGGGAGAGTCAGAGTGAGTAACAACTACAACCACCATTCTTGCTACTATCACTCCCATCTGCTCCCCTGCTCTCTTCTCCTGGGCTCGCTGCACAAAAAGGTGGATGCTCTTTGGAGTATGCCTCGCACTTCACAGGCAACATGCAGCTCCTCACTCTCAGGTCGCTTGACCTACACTTCTTTGCTCCTCCAGCCTTCCTACTTCTAAATAGGGCACAATAAACTAAACAGTGCTACCATTTTAAGCTCTTAGAATAAAATCAAAGCACAGAAAATACATTAACCCAAATAGCAAATGTTAACACCTTGCAGTGGTCCTCTGGGGCACTACACTTCCAACATAAACCGAACACTGGACCTTGCCATAATAAAGTTTCATTATACTCTAAACATAGAGCACTACAACATGACCGACCACTGGAGATGACATAATACAATTCTATTATACTCTATACCAGGGATGCTCAACCTGCGGACCTCCAGCTGTTGAAAAACTACAACTCCCACCAGGCCCTGCTGTAGACTGATAGCTTTAGGCTGGCTGGGTATGCTGGGAGTTGTAGTTTTGATACAGCTGGAGGGCCGCAGGTTGGGCATCCCTGCTCTATACATAGAACACTACACCTTCCAACTTGACCTTTTCACTGGACATAAAAGAAAAGAAAAAAAAAAAAAAAAGAGGGTGCGCTCCCAGGTATGATACTACCTAGGTCACTGTAATAATCCCTGTGGGTCAATACACCTTACAGGATCATATTGTGCAGACCAGGCCCAACACTAGTGAAGGGCGAAGTTCCTCCACAGCAGGCTACTGCACTCTTTCACAGTACACTGCACAGAGGAGGCCGGAAGAGAAATGAAGACAAAAAATCTCCCAAAGATAGCAAATAAATAGAGCGCGCTGCAGCGGATACTTTGAGGTAGGTGTTTGATTGTAAAAAAAAACATAAAAAACAAATTAAAATGTTTTTATGTGTTTTTATATTTACAATCACTGGACATGACATGATACAATACTTTTATACTGTATAGCAATGCTTCTCGGTCTCTCGCCTGTCATTCCATTGACAGACGTTACTGTCAGCCCCTTATCAGCCTAAAAACGACTGATAAGTGGGGACAATAGATGCATTCCCCAGATTACATACTGGTTAGAGATTTACTAATTACAATTCCATGTTGTTATATCGCCGGCTAATAGGACAAAGGCTGCAGGTAAATATGGCAATTGTCGCACGGCTGCCTCGGCACAGTATCTCCTTCTGAGTTTCCCTCCAATGTCAGATATTTGATCCAGAGGAGGAAGCACGTGTCTTGAGGCCACACGAGCCTTTCCCAGAATCTAATGTATCATTACCAGCTCCGACCCATTGTCATCCCATACTCCACCTGCTGCTGAACAGAGGGTTGTTATCCTGAGGCAGTTCCCCAGTTAATTTAGCATCTAGTAATTGAAGCCCTTAGTATTGTTTGGGGGGTGGGGGCTGTGATTGGCTACTGAGTGTGGGAAACTTCACAGAGCTGAGGACTCACAGATTCAGCTGCTGATATGCACTTATAAATAGGGGACGGGCTCACATCTGTCACAAGCAGAGTTATCAGTAATCAAAGATATATCTGCCAGTACAGTGCATTAAGAATGGCACCTGCCAGTGCTGCGGTGGAGTCCTGCACCAGTGGTCAAAAGTCCATAAATTCCCTTAGGGTATGTATCTGGCTTATTTTCTGCAATGTAAAGCTGGCTGGAATTAACATTGTGCATACCGTTAGACCACATATATTGTGCATTGAAATTGTACTGTCCATAAGAGCTAGCAATCTATACAGGGCATATAGAATTTCATGTATTTTGTTTTAATTTTCAGCAATTGAGGAAACCTGTGGTGGAAAAGCGGAGACGGGACAGAATAAACAGCAGCATTAAACAACTTAGGTTGCTGCTGGAGAAGGAATTTCAGAACGATCAGCCTCACTCCAAACTTGAGAAAGCGGACATACTAGAGATGACAGTCAACTATTTGAAGCAGCACCACCTGCTGGTGAATGGTAAGTGCAACACACTGTAGTATTATCCTATAGGAAGAATTTATCACACTCTAAACTCCCAGATGTAAAAAAATCCCACAAATGGGTGTTTTGCGACTTTTTGGGCATATTTGCGGCATAAAATTTTATCGTTTTGCATTTTTACACTGCACATTTTAGGTTTAAAAAGCGGGTGGGAAAGTGGGCGTGGTTATCCCACTACCACTTTTTAAAATGTATTCCAGTAAAGGGGTGCTACAGAAAGTAGAGTAACAGCTCAAAACAGATGTGTTAGGGGGGAATTTATCATGAGAGTAACATTTGATGTCAATTTTTTCTTAAAGGGGTTGTCTGATTTAAGGAGGAAACTGGACAATCCTTGGGATCTGCCTGCAATAAAGAATCGGTCACTTCGGTTCTCCCGGCTGAACTCTATTTAGCCAGCTGCAGCGGTGACGTCACATTGACAACACGTGACCACTGCAGCCAATAACTACCTCGTCAGTTGCACTGCTGAGACCAGTGGCTGGCTGCATCAGACACGTGTTGTCAATATGATGTCACCATCTGCAGCCAGTTAAGTACATCCTAACCGGGAGAACTTGAGTGGCAGTGGGGGATCTGTCAGGTAAGTACTTACTAGCACTTCATTGCTGGCGGATCCTGAAGGTTGTCCGGTTTCAGGAGTCTACGTTGGAATAATTTGCTCCACATTTTTCAAATGTCATACATTGTTTCACAAATTTGGCGCATCTTTAAACTAAACAAATTTGTCTAGAAATGCTACCCCAGTTTTTTTTAACCCTTAGCGACCAAGCAGTTTTTTTCATTGTCGTGTTCCAAGACCCATAACTTGTTTTTTTTCAGTCGAGGTAGCTATATGGGGGACAAGTTATAGTTTTTAATGGCACTATTTTGGGTTACATAAAACTTACTAATTAACTTTTTTTCATCAGTATTATACTGTCAGTGCTATGCTGACAGTCACTAGCACCAGAGTGGCACAGCCTGCTATGAATACACTGCAGGCAGGCCTGGGGCTTCCATTAGGCCCCTAGGCTGACATGCAAAAACATCTGCACACCGCAATCTAATTTGCAGGGTGTCGATAGATGCAGCAATCAGTACTGGCCGTAGTATCTAATGGTTTAAACGGCCCAGATTGGCAATTCTCCCACTCTGGGCCTTTAGAGCATGAGCCCAGCTCTCATTTAAGAGTTGATCTCCAGCTCTCCACTACATGGGAGACCACTGTCATAATAAGGCAGCCCAGCCTAAGGCCCCTTAGAGTCTGCCGTAAAACGAGTTAATAAAAGATCCAGGTAAACTCCACCTCATATGTGGTATATTGAAGCTAATCCTATAGTCACTTTTGTCTAATACAGCAATGACAGAATATCATATGAATATTTTGCAGTTCCTAATATCAGTGGTGGTGCAGGTCACATACATACTCTTTTCATTTCAAATTTGTTTCTTTGTGGGGGCGTGGCCTGCTCGCTGATGGCGCCGGTCGCTTAGAGCTTCAGCTCCGCTCCTAGTACTCCTACAACGGCTTCCACAGCGTTCCTCTGGACGGCAGGTGTGACCCTCGTGTCACCTACACTACTTCTCTGTCATGGGCAAGCTTCGGAAGCGGCAACCGCCGAAGAAACTCACTGAATTCTTTGCGCAAACAGCGCCCGCCGGCCCGACACCAGTACGTACTCTGTCTCCGTCTCCGCCTGCGGCCTACTCGCCTGCCTCCTCCTCCGGAGCCCCTCTCGGGGCTGCTGTTTCGCCCCAGCTGCCTACTCCCTCTCACCCGCTCACTACAGACAACATGCGCTCCTTGCTGGACTCCCTCCGAGCGTCCATAAAGGAGGATTTCTCCTGCGCTTTGAAAGAGCTGCGACGAGAGATTCATAGCCTGGGGACCGTACCGCACATGTGGAGGGCAAGATGGCGGAATTTGCCGTCTCGCACAATTCGCTTATTGATGCGCATGAGGCGTTAGAGGAGGAGGTAGGCACCCTCAGAGCTAAGTTGCAAGATTTGGAAGACCGACATAGACGCAACAACGTGCGGATAAGAGGGGTGCCAGAGTCGGTGGGACCTGAAGGATTGGATCCGCTTCTTAAGGGATTGATCAAAGGGGCCCTTCCTGATACCTCAGAAGCTGATCTTATAATAGACCGTATACATAGGGTCCCTAAACCCCGAAACCTGGATCCTTCCCTTCCCCGTGATGTCATTGCGAGGATACACTTTTATCACATTAAAGATCAGTTTCTCCGGCTGCTGCGACAGAACCCAGCTCCGACGCCATCTTTTGCGGGGTTAGCAATATATCCTGATCTATCAGCGGCTACCATGGCCAAAAGGAGGGAATTCTCTCAAGTGACGAAGATCCTAAGAGAACATCAAATCCGTTACCGGTGGGGTTTTCCTGTCAAACTAATAGTTCTGCATAAGGACACCCAACATATCTGGAACTCCCCTCAAGCGGCGGCTCTCGCCCTGCATCAGTGGGGACTGCTACCGGACTTCCAGCAAAAGCAACCCGGTGATCTTAACAAACCAGACAAGATCTCCTCGGACTGGGAGGCAGCCTGACGAACGTCCGGACTTGGTTCTCATCTCATGATGGGGTACTGGGGTCGGGGTATACATGTGGGTTGTTACTCACACTTTTACCTCCCTACCCCCAACGGTCTGCTTTCCTAACCTGCAGGCCTCACTACTAGAAGCGGGTTACTCCGCTACGGTTTATATGTGTTTTAGTTCATTTTGTTTTTTGTTTTTCTTTTTATGTTCTCTAATGTATGTTACCAGGCGTACTATGGTGAGCATCTTGCACCCTCGGCTCTAGGATGATGTATCATGGCATAAGTGGGCTCTCAGCTGCAATATTTATATATTACAATGGGTCTTAAGATCCTCTCCAACAATGTGAGAGGTCTCAACTCCCCTTCAGGCGCTCACAACTTTGGTCTGATGTCCTTAAGGCTCGCTATGATGTCGTATTAGCGCAAGAATCTCATTTGTTGGAGAAGGATCAGTATAGATGTGCGCATAGGATGTTCCCCACATGTTTTTCTCCCCTTCAGTTAAAAGACGCAAAGCTGGGGTGTTTATTGGGATCCGAGCCTCCGTAGCATTTACTAAACATGATTGTGTAGTGGACTCTCATGGCAGGTTTATCATCTTGGTCTGTACTATTGACGATGTTCTCTGTACCATTGCATCAGTTTATGCACCCAATGTCAGACAGAGGTCCTTCCTTAACAAGTTCTTCAGGAAAATTGCTGCAGTAGCGAAAGGGGCAGTTATTATTGGAGGGGATTTTAACATCCCGGTCAGTGCAGACATTGATTGTCGCTCGGCTCCAGGGGTCCACCGTGAGGATTTGGGCCTCACCCTTAAAGCCACACCGTATCATGACATCTGGAGGTACCATCATGGAGACGAGCGAGAATTCACTTATTCATCTCCGGTTCACTTGTCACATTCCCGCATAGATTATTTTCTTATCTCGAGAGACCTCTTACATAAGGCACTTCGGTCTGACATTGGGTGTGCTACATGGTCTGATCATTCCCCAATCTCCCTTGAACTGGATCTAGGTATTCCTGCATGCTCCCCTGCTCAGTGGAGACTTAATCCTTATTTGCTGAAGTCTCCTCAGCGAGTTGAGGACTTTAGGTCCAAACTCACTGACTTCTTTATGTATAATGCCAGCCCTGAAATCTCCCCACCATCTTATGGCTCTCACACAAGGCATATATGCGTGGAATCCTTCTGCAGTCCGCTGCTCGTCTTAAAAAATTAAGAGATAGACAACTGAATGACGCACTTACTGCTCTAGACGCGGCAGATAAGCTTCACAAACGAGATTCTACTTCTGCTAATCTTAAAACACTTCAGAACGCCCGATCTGTGGTGAAGTCCCTTCTGCTTTATAAGCATGAGAAGGCGCTTCGCACGCTGCGCACCACCTTTATCATATGGGGGACAGAGCGGGAGCCCTTTTAGCGAGACGGCTAAACCGCAGAGCGGCTGAGTCCAAGATTGGTAAGCTGCGATATGATAATGTTACCTACACGCATCCTCAGGAGATCGCTAATGCGCTTTGCGTCCTATTATAAGGGGCTGTATAACTTGAAGGATGATCTTATGGTCCCACAGCCAACTTCTGAGCTCATTGGCTCCTTTTGGACTCAGTGCAGCTACCGACTTTGACTGGGGAGCAGTTGGAAACCCTGAACTCGCCTGTGACCAGTGAGGAAATTCTCTTAGCTATCCGTCGCACCCCGACTAATAAGGCCCCTGGTCCGGATGGCTTCATTTCCAATTATTATAAAACTTTTCAGCAGCAGCTGATACCTCATCTCACCTCTTTATTTAACAGTTTTTTGTATCCAGAGACATTCCCCTGAAATGCTGGCTGCTACGGTAGTAACCATACCTAAGCCGGGCAAAAGTCCTGACGAGCCAGCAAATTTCCGACCTATATCGCTGCTAAACGCTGATTTAAAGTTATTTGCAAAAATAATAGCTACACGTATTAATGCTTTTCTCCCTCTCTAGTAGATCCGGACCAGGTGGGGTTCGTGCCCGGGAGGCAGTGTCGGGATGGAACCAGAAGGATGCTTGATCTGATTCAGGTAGCGGACCGCTCTGGGGGCCCCACAATGTTTCTCTCACTTGATGCTGAAAAAGCGTTCGACAGGGTTCATTGGGGGTTCCTGGAGCGGGTACTTAATAAATTTGGCTTCCATGGGCCTATTTGTGAGGCGATCTTGGGTTTATACTCAGCTCCCTCAGCGAGAGTCCTGGCCTCTGGTTTCACCTCTGATTCATTCCCGATCACGAATGGTACCCGTCAGGGCTGTCCCCTGTCCCCACTTATCTTCTCACTGGTCATAGAACCGCTGGCGGCTAGTATCCGCACGTGCCCGCAGGTCAGAGGAATCAGAGTTGGAGGCACTTCTCATGTCATAGGCCTTTACGCAGATGACGTGATTTTAACGATAACGGAGCCAGAACAATCTTTAGAGGCTGTTTATTCTATACTCTCCTCTTACTCTGATTGCTCTTACTACAAGCTAAACGAAAAGAAAACTAATGTTCTGGATTTTCATCTGGCCTATGCGACCAAACAGATCCTTCGTCAGCGCTACTCCTTTCAATGGGCTAACACTTCTATTACCTATCTAGGAATTGAATTGGCGCGCTCGGTATCTCAAACCCTCTCTGTCAACCTGCTCAATCTTCAAGCTGACCTTAAGTCTGACTATCTCAGAATGTCTAAGGTCCATATGTCCTGGATTGCGCGCATCAATGCGGCTAAAATGCTTGCACTTCCTAAGATATTGTATTTCTTTAGATGTATACCAATTATAATACCTAAGGGTAGGATTGCACAACTGCAGCGAGATCTTATGTCATTTATTTGGGATGGTAGACGTCCTCGGATATCCAAGGAGTCACTGCATCCTCCTATCCGATTCGGAGGCTTAGGAGTTCCTGATCTTCACAAGTATTACTTAGCAAATTTAGCAGATCAGGCTTTTGAATCCTATCTCCGTCCTCTCCTCAGAAGTGGCATGCACTTGAGAGCTCACTGGAAAAATCTCGCTCCCTGAGGACCCTGTTAGGAGCATGTAGTCTATCGGCTATCCAATACACCCCCAAGTTGAGCACTACCACGGCTATGGTATATATCTGGCAGCAAATCACAGAGACCTTTAGGTTGTTTCATGTGCCGTTAGATGCTACCCCTATTCTGGCACTGGAATATCATATTCCAAATCTCTCGCTGGAGCTATGGAGATCTAGGGGTATAGAGTATCTGGACAGTTTATATACAGGGAACTCCATAGTGGAATTTGCAGCCCTGCATGCCGAGTACTCTCTCCCTAACAGCTGTTTTTATCAGTTCTTACAAATAAGACATTACCTACAGTCCTTACCTCCTCGCCCAGCACTGGCCCTTAACCAATTCCAGCTTTTTCTCAGAAATCCTCGCTCCCTGAGACCAACAATCTCTACGCTTTATGCAGCTATACTTCCTGCTGCAATATCAGTTAAACAATCTTTTGCTCATAAATGGGAGACTGAAATAGGTAAGGTGTTTTCTGTCCAGGAGTGGAACGCTGCCTTTCAATGGTCTTTCAAATGCACCAGATGCATCAACCATATTGAGCAAGCCAGGCGTATTCAATTGCGCTGGTACCTGACACCCAATAGACTAGCTCATTTGGCGACGGGATATTCCCTCTTTGCTGGAGAGGATGTGGGACTGTAGGTACCCCACTGCATATGTGGTGGGCATGCCCCACAGTCGCCCCCTTGGTCTTCTGTAGAATCTCTTCTCAGAGAAGTTACTGACTCGCATATTGTCATAAGCCCGGAATTAGCAATACTTGGTATAGGTCTGGTAAATTTTCCTCCCAAAATACGAGGGATATTGGCGCACGTGTTTAGTGCTACTAGGAATGTTATTGCAAGAAAATGGAAACTTGCGCACTCTCCGGAGATAGCTGCGGTTGTGCAATCTGTCAATGAACACATGCATTGTGAATTAACGTTTGCCGAATCTGCGAGTTCCAGAATCCGACTACATAATCAGTGGGTTATGTGGCTGTCCAGTCGATATGCTACGCCTCTTCCGACCTCCTTGTTTTAATGCTGATTTACCAGTGTTGAGCTTCTCATTGTGCTTGATATATCCTACTTATGTGTAGCCGACTTGTATTTTGTATATCTCACCTGTATGCCTTGTTGTTGTTGCACTACTGTGTGCTTTCTACTATGTTATACTATAGGCGCTTATTGCGCTTTTGTTCCATGTGCTTCTACTATCTTGCTTAAAATCAATAAAGAAATATTGTACACACAGCAATGACAGAATATAATAGGTCCTAAACTATCTAATATTACAGATTATCTAATCTTGGATTAAAGGAATTTACTGTACACTATTCTCATAGTGATTAAAAAAAATTGGTTTAGGCTAGGTTCACATCGGGGTTTAAATTCTGGCATCCTTATAGAGAAGGATTTGGGTGTCCTGGGTAGATGGTAGATTAAATAACAGCATGCAATGTCAATCAGATGCTTCTAAGGCTACCAGGATATTATCTTGCATTAAACGAGGCATGGACTCGCGGGGCAGGAATGTAATATTACCACTTTACAAAGCGTTGGTGCGGCCTCATCTGGAATATGCAGTTCAGTTCTGGGCACCAGTCCCTAGAAAGGAAGCACTGCAGCTGGAAAAAGTACAGAGGAGAGCGACTAAACTGATAAGGGGCATGGAGGGTCTTAGTTATGAAGGAAGATTAAAAGAATTACATTTATTTAGAGAAGAGACGTCTAAGGGGGGACTTGATTACCTTTACAAATATATAAATGGGCCATACAAAAAATACGGTGAAAAACTGTTCCATGTCAGATGCCCTCAAAAGACAAGGGGGCACTGCCTCCGACTAGAGAAGAAAAAGTTCAGTCAGCAGAAGCATCAAAGCTTCTTTACTATAAGAACTGTGAATCTGTGGAATAGACTTCCTCAGGACGTTGTCACAGCAGGAACAGTAGACAGTTTTAAAAAAAGGTTTTAGATGAATTCTTAACAGTAAAAGAAATGAATGTTTATGAAAATGTGTAAAAAACTGAGTCTAACTTCCATCTGGGATTTGCGGCCCCACCTATCCCTTGGTTGAACTTGATGGACTTACTGTATGTCTTTTTTCAACCATATTAACTATGTAACTATTCTCGCATACGAATTGCCAGGTCTGACCTTGTCAGTGCCCGACGGATTCCAATCTCCATAATCTTAGATATGACTACTGCCATTCTGCCAGACAAAATACACAGTGGTCCCTCAAGTTACAATATTATTAGTTCCAGGACTACCATTGTATGTTGAAACCATTGTAAATTGAGTAATTGGTTCCAAGGCCCCAAAATGTCATTCGAGATAAGAGAAAAATTAAGATTTAAAGGGGTTCTTCACTTTGTTACAACTGATGATCTATCCTTAGGATAGATCATCAGCATCTGATCGGCCGGGGTCCGGCTGCAGGAGCGCCGCGGCCTTTTCACTGTTTACCGCTGCTAGTGCCACGCCCAGTGATGTCACAACTTGTATCAAGTGGCGTGGGCGAGGCTAAGCTCTGTTCACTCAATAGAGCTAGCAGCGGTAAACAGCGAGAAGGCGAGAATGCCTTTTCAAACAGCTGATCAGCGGGGGTCCCGGGTGTCAGACCCCGGGCGATCAGATGCTGATGATCTACCCTGAGGATAGATCATCAGTTGTAGCAAAGTGAAGAACCCTTTTAAGAAAAATAAGCAGATAACTAAGACAGATAAAACAAGTCCTTACATATAACAGTCAGGAATAGCTGATAACTAGCAACTAATACAGCTATTATTTCAGAGAAGTGGCCTTGATTGGTTGGATCTGAGTCTGAGACATTGTATGTTGAGTCTAGTTTCAACTTACGATGGGTCAGAAAAGACCATTGTATGTTGAAAATTTTGTATCTTGAGGCTATTGTATCTTGAGGGATCACTGTATAGCTACAAGCAGCGGTATTTCATCCTTTAATTTTGCCAGAATCTGTGATGGAGGCTCCTGCCAAAACCTCCTCTGCAGATGTGCCAAAAACTATGGCTACTGATATCAGTGGAATATGGTCTCCTCTGCTGTCATCTGTAAGCACCAAGGTCATTTTAATGAAACCTAATGATACCATTCTATAGGTTATTATAGCAGTCTATGTTCTGTGTCCATGTGAATATAAATTATACTGATAGTTTATGTTGTTTCTCTCCTTGCATAGGAACATCAACCCCTGTAAAAAGTCCTTTCCAAGACTACAGCCAAGGCTACAACCGATGTCTAGAGGACACCTTACAATACCTATCATATTCTGAGAAAATGGGCCAAGCCAACCAAAATGTCATGCAGTATTTCAACAGAGGCCACCCAATGAGCAGAAAAGCACCTGCTACATCACCCCCTATCTCAGAGAAGTCACCCAAACATGTCATCTGGAGACCATGGTAAATGACTGTGATGCGTGAGTCTTCAGAGCTGCAGATTCTGCTGCACATTTCACCCTCTGTCAGCTGTGGACTTAGTGACTTTAACCAAACCAGGGAACAAACCTGGTCATGTGACCATGTGTCCCTCCCCTAGTAAAACGAAGAAAAGTTAGCTTTTTTGCCAGTTTAAGTTTAGTTGCTTCATGTTGAAGTGGTCAATAGTATTCCCAGGAAATGTCTAAAGCACTCACTGTCTATATTGTACATAAGGATATCAAGTAAAGACAAATAAGCTACATTAAGAAAACTGATTATTATGAGTAATATAAGATTATTGTATTTGTAGGTCATGAAATCCATTGACCTTGTAATAAAAGTTGACGATAAGTATTTGCTGTTTACCTTTACCTATGAAAATCATTGGTCCAGGACAATATGCAAAAATCTGCTGGTTGCCCTTGGAGACAGACAACAGTGTAGCTCCTCCCTGCTGTTATACATGTGACTTAGCTTTAATGTGAACTGAGCTGAGACATTCTCTAAGATCCTTTACATTTTTACATTAAAGGCATATTGTAGGGTTTTTATATTCTCAGAATAAGCCATCAGTAGCAGATCGTCAGAAGTCCACCACCCCGAACCTGTGTTGATCAGCAGTTTTAGAGTAGCTTCTGCACTGAATTGAATGGCAGCAGAGATGCGGTTACAAGCTCTGTCCTCGACAATCTGATATTGAGGTCCTTTCCTCAGGATAAGCTATCAATATTAAAATCCTGGAATATCCCTTTAAACTGGATTTATAAAGTCCATATTATGGTGTATGTAACATGCAGACCAGAAGACTTCTATGGGGCCAAGGGGGAGGTGGCCAGGTAGTGAACATCACTTTGGATGTGCTAGTCTAAATTTTCTTGCAGTATGTTTGGAGGGTAGCTGTCTCCTTTAGATGAAGCACTCCCATGCCCATCTGTCCAGGGCTTCTAAGCAGAGTATAAATATAGCTGGTTCCTACATCACCCTGAACATTGTAGGCTTGGGTTAGGCATAGGAAAGCCAGTTCTGTTATTGTTAGGTACCCATCTGCAGAAGCCACTTGATGTTGGTAGATGGGCCCAACACACTTTTGATCAAAAATGTGCGCAAAGAGCTTCCATTTTTCATGTATAGTAGGTATATTACCACTTTAATCCAGAATAATCCCTAATCCCTAGTTCTTTTGTTTGCATGTGTAATGGTGTGCTGCCATATTTTCTTTGCCGTTTGTATGACAGTCTAGACATCTTCCCTATAACTTCTGTTCTTAAACCAGACATCTTTCCCATAACATCTATTTTTCAACGTAGACATCGTTCCCAAGCCATCTGCACTTCTTCCTTGGAACTTCTATTCTTCAATCTATACCTCTTCTTTGGAGCTTCTAATTTACAACCTAGACATTAGAGATGAACGAATTTTTCTAAAATTCGATTCGGCCGGTTTGCCGAATTCTTTGAAAAAATTTGGTTAGTCAAAGAGCCTTTATAGTGGTGTAAAACACTGTGCCTTGCAGTAACACGCATAGGGAGCCTGCTGTGGTAGTAAAATAATACTGCGAGTCTGTGATGCAGATGACAGGCGTCTCTCTTAGAATCACTGCACACCTCTTATATAGGCAGTCACAGGGCCAAAACTGACCAAGTAACTCAAGTATGAACTCAGCTCTACAGGTCGATGTTAGCGCCAAGAAGCGCAATCCTTTTACACCGCCGTCCGCTGATTCCACATAGATTTCTATAGAACCTGTTCTATTAAACGCTTATACAAGTAGAGCCCCCCGACAGAGCGGAGAGGGTGTTAGCAGTAAATTTGTGTTGACGTCACTGATTATTTTGCCCATACTCTGATCCGTCAGAACAATAACCCCCAAAAAACGGATCCTGACTGTTGAGCATCAGCCTTCACTCGGTCAGCATTTGGTCAGTAATTGATCAGGATTGCTAATGCCCAAATAAACAGGAATGGATCCAAAACAGAGGTGACACGTGAATGAGGAGACCACAGAGTGGCCCAATGACAGTGTGGAGAAGGTGACAGCATCAGGAGGCCACAGAGCGGCACAATGACACAGTGTGGAGGTAGCGGCAGCATCAGGAGGCCACAAAGTGGCACAATGACAGAGTGTGGAGGTGGCAGCAGCATCATCAGGAGGCCACAGAGTGGCAAGGTCACATAGTGTTGTGGTAGCAAAAGCATCAGGGGACCACAGAGGGCAAAGTGACATAGTGTGGAGGTGACAGCAGCATCAGGAGACCACAGAAAGGCAAGGTGACATAGTGTGGAGGTGCAAAACAACTGAAAAAATGGCGTGGTGTTAAACAGGCAGGAAGTGCTCAAATCCAAATGCAGTTGTGTATCTATATACAGGGGAGCAGATCCTGCACGTGTAGCCTGTTGCTAATGGGGATCCCCAGCAGAAATGCCCACAGTGCAGGATGCCCGCAGAGGACCACAAGTACCACAATAGACATCCTACACAAGATGGCAATTGTGTGGATGTGATAAACAATATAACAGTAACAATTGAAAAGACTGAAAAGACTGGTGCACTCTGAGGTCTTACTAAACCCTCATACTGATGTCAAAATTGAGAGATTAGCCAACATATTCTACTGTGGAGGACATATCTGAGCCCAAGCACCTCGCCAAGGTTTCTCAAGTAGCCCGAGCTACTTGAGAAACCTTGGCACGGTGCTCGGGCTCAGACATGTCCTCCACACCATTTTTTCAGTTGTTTTGTATATAGAGATGCTTGGAGGTGTATAAACTCCTATGTAAATGTGCCTGATTTTCATCCATAGGCTACATTTCGGTGCACCTGTGAGGCCTGGGCCATATCAGCCAGTCTTGGGTGGGAGCTCACAGCCTCCTACCTCCTCTCATTGCAAGCATGGCTACCTGCTGGAGGTAACTGGTGAGTATGCTGTGAGTCGGCCTGTAGGCTCCTGTAATTTGACCACTGGCCCCTGGTATTGCCCATACGGCACAGGTAGGTGAGTATTAGGTCTCGAGCTACTTGAGAAACCTTGGTGTGGTGCTCGGGATCAGAAACACCCCTTAACAGTAGGATATGTTGGCTAATCTCTAAATTTTAACAACAGTATGCAGGTTTAGTAAGACCACAGAGTGCACCTGTCTTTTCAATTGTTATAGCTTAGAGGTGGCAGCAGCATCAGTAGACCACAGAATGGCAAGGTGACATAGTGTGGAGGTGACAGCACCATCAGGAGACCACAGAGTGGCAAGGTGACATAGTGTGGAGGTGGCAGCAGCATTAGGAGACCACAGAGTGACCCGGTGACAAATTGGGGAGGTGTGTGGCAATAAGAGTACCAGCTGAAGATGGTGGGTGAAACAGGGAGCACTTGGCAACAGGTGTGTGGCATCAGGCGGGTGGCAGCATCAGAATAGTAGCTGAGGCAGGTAGCCAGAAGAAACTGGTCTCTTTTGTCAAAGTGTTGGTGTGGCACCATGGATGACCTAGTCTGATGCATCAGGCATTGGTGGGTGGAAATCCTGGCTGATCCACGCCTTATACATCTTGACAAAGGTCAGTCTCTCCACATTTTGGGTGGACAGGTGAGTTCTTCTTGGGGTAACTATGGCCCCCACCACACTAAACACCCGCTCTGAAGCCACACTACTGGCAGGGCAGGACAGCTTTTCCAGGGCAAACTCTGCTAGTTGCGGCCACAAATCCAGTTTGGCTACCCAGTAGTCCAGTGGATCTTCAATGTAAGGTGGCAGGGTACTGTCCAAGTATGCCACCACCTGCTGGTTCAGGTCCTGCTCCAGGTCTAGCTGCTGCTGGTGAGTAGTTTCTTCACAAGGCGGGTGAAGAAAGCTGCTCATCAGCGACTCTAGACTCAAGTTGCTGGTGATGGAACTGGAACTGCTCCTACCCCCCACCCTGCCACAGCAGCCATGGCAGAGGAACGTGAGTGCAGAAGGCCCCGCCGGTCAGACCTGCCAGAGGATGGACGATGGCGCAGATAGGCAGCGGCCAACTGACTACATAGGATGTCTCTATAGTAGTTCAGTTTGTCCTCCCTCTCAGCAGGTATAAAAAAGGCCCCCATTTTGTGACCGGTAGAGAGGGTCCAACAAGGTGGAGAGCCAAAAGGAATCCCTCTGACGAATGGTGACAATTCGTCTGTCAGTACACAAGCATTGTGAGCATGCATTGGGCCATTTGTGCAAGTGACTTGGAGGGACTCCCTGCCATCTCCACTGCATACTGCCACGGTGTGTCTGGGTCCCCTGCCTCGTCTTCCTCATCGCCCTGTAGCTCCTCTGGCTACTTCTGCGTCTCCTGTCACCTGTGTGTAAAAACCACCAATTTCGCTACACATTGCTTGTGCTCCAATGTTCTCCTCCTCCTCCAGTTCAGCCCCCACAGAGATCATGTGGCTGTGAGATCTAGGCGCCACGTCTCCAGTCCCCTGACCAGCCAGATTTACCAGCATCGGTTCCAGGACATAAAGCAGTGGAATGACGTTGTTCATCCTGTAGTCCTGGCGACTGACAAATAAAGTGGCCTCCTCAAAGGGCCTGAGCAAACGGCAGGTGTCACGCATGAGCTGCCACTGGCTGACATCAGAGTTACAAAGGTGAGTACTCCTGTCTGCTTGGATCATCAAGAAAGAATTCTAACAGGTGGAAACATCACATATCAGCCTATGTTGGGGAATGTCGTTCTGCCGCTGAAGCTCAAGGAGGGTGTGCTTTGCGGTGTACGAGTGGCTGAAGTGCATGCAAAGTTCCCTGGCCATTTTTACGATGTCTTGCAGATGGGTGGAAGACTTCAGGAACCGCTTGACAACCAGATTGAACACAACCAGCGCCGACACCATGTTCTTCCCCTTGTCGGTCACCATGGTTCGGAGTTTGAGTTGTCGCGGAGAAAGCCAGGATTTGATTTCTTGATGAAGGACACGGAGCAGTTCCTCCCCTGTGTGACTCAATTCGCCCAGGCAAACGAGGTGCAGAACAGCATGACACCGCCGTGCCAGCACATGTGGTATGCTGGAGGGGCACTGTGAATTGTCCTTGCAGTGGAGACTGAGGACACGGTGGAGAATGAGGAGGCAGAGGCGGACATTGTCGCAGGACCAACGGCGTGATAACGTGGAGACGGAAGCGGTGTCACCTGGCCAAGTTGCTGGTGTGGCTGGGCAGGAACCACATTTACCCAGTGGGCACTAAAGGACATATATTGTCCTTGACCATACTTATAGCAACCGACCAATTTTCCCAAAAAAGGCTGTATCACAAACATGGCATTATGGGTGATCAGCCATTTTAGGAAAAAATGTGATTCATTAACACGAAGCTTGAGGAAATTCGGATTCAGTGTGATTCGAATTTTTCTTGAAATCCAGATCGAATTCCACTTCGTCAACTTCAATTCACTTATCTCTACTAGACATCTTCCCCATAACTTCAATTTTTCAATCTCTTCATAACTTCTTTTCCTTAAACTAGACGTCTTTCCCATAATTTCTATTCTAAAATCTAGACGTCTTCCCCATAACTTCTACTCTTCAATCTAAAGGTCTGCCCCACTTCTATTGCTTAACCTAGATGTCTTCCTCTTTACTTCTATGCCTCAGTCTTGATGTGTTTCTATTCTAAAATGTAGACACCTTCCCCATAATTTTGTCTCTAATCTAGATGTCTTCCCCACATCTTCTATTCTCAAAAACTTTTCCTTGCCATGAAATAAAATTTTTATCAATTTTATAAATTACTCTCTTCCCACGGTTTCTCTCCAGAATATTTATCAGCATTTCATTAAACACACATAAGCTTTGCCATTCTGCACATTTCTTTCATCTAGTAATTTAGCTACAACTTTTAAAATAACTGAATAATTTTTACCACTTCTTTATTCTGGGGGCAAAAAAAAGACCTGGTCATTTCCCGCCCAGAACTCTTTTGTATCATGACTTTGTGAAGTAAATTCTAGCCTAATTTCCATGAGAAGAACACTCACTTTTATACTCCTGATTGCCATGATCTCATCGAAAAATAAATATCTGCTTGAAATTTCTTTCTAAAAAAATGAAAAAAGAACAAAAAAAAACAAAAAGGCTCAGTGAATCTTTCTTGAAGATGTGAGAGGCTAGGCAACAGCTGAATAGTTTTAGACATCCTGTCTTTTGATCTTTTTTTCCCGCCTCTAAGTGTGTCCCTATTTATGGCTGTCACTGGAATGCCCCTGATTCCAAACATTAGGCCGTGTTGGTTTCTCTATTGGAACTATTAACTCTCTCACCATTTCTGTCCCATTCAATCGCCCCTCTGTTTTCTGTCACGCACCCTCCACCTGTTCAGCTGTCATTGTTCCAAGGTCATTCACAGTCAATTTAGCTCAGCAGTAATTGAAGCCTCTATTGTGGCCACCAGTTAACAATTGGAAGCTGAGTGTGGGAATGAGAAGAGAGGATGGGGCTCACCAACCGGACCCTTCGAAGACTGAACAGCAGAATACCACATAAATTACGTCAGAGGCAACATTGAACTCAGCCACATTCAGAAATGCACAGCCCATTGTTAGAGAGATTTGCTGACTTCATTTCTTAGTACTGAGGCCTAGAACAAGAGCAAGTCTTGGTAGCATCAGGGTCCTTTGAATGAGTTGATGGGTGAGGTGCAGGGAAAGGGAGGAGGTTAATCAGTGTTTTCATGGACACACAGAAAGAGATAATTAAATTCATTGACAAAGGGAGATACATTTCTTTGTTGTGTAGATAGTACTTAGCCTATGGCGGGAACCTCTTCATTTGGATGACCAGAGCTGAAATATTGCTGAATAGCTATGACGACATCTCAGTGTGTAATATTTATGTGACTACAAATTCTGTATATCTAGATTCAAATTCAGATTTAAATGCAGTCCATTCTTTCTTTTTTTTAATAGTAAATATAAAAATATCAAATTGAAATCTGTTTGCCGTGTAAACTTTTAAAATGAGGATAAAAGTATAAATAATAATTACCTTTGTCCACTCATTGTTTAGTTCACTGTAAAAAGCTGGATAGTAAAACATTAACAAATGATAGTGAAAATAAAACAGTGAAAAATATCACAAAAAGACAACTTAAAAAATAAAAATGTATACCTTTGTGCCCCACTCCAACTTTTCCACCAGTTCACAGCATCCTCCACACTGTTACAATGACTGTACCCTTTATAATTGTTGCACAAAGTTTCCTTTATAGAATGTTGTTGTTTTTTTAATAATGTTTTTTGAAATACTTCAGGGAAAGCTCACTCCAGTGGTGCAATCGGTTAGTGCGTGGTCCTTATAAGATGGTAACTGAAGAGCAATGCTGAGGTTGTACATTCAAGCCTCCCCTGGGGCAGGTGTTTTACTGTTATGTATAAGTGTACATTTTGCTTTACATATAAATCCATGCCCCCTCCAGCCATCAATTTGCCCCTTTTCTTACATTTTCAGAAAAGTGGCGAGGAGGAAAAGTCACACATTCTACCACAAACAATTGCTGCGCAACACAAATTTCTGCTTTTCAACGCTACAATAGTGGCACAAAAGTCATGATAATTGTCCCACTAAGTGAACAGTGCGAGTCAAGTGAAGTGAATTTGCTTGTTTTGTCAGCGGAGTAGGCAATTTTCACCTCGTAATACTCCGTTTATGAACTGCAAGGAGTCGGGGTGCTCTATGAGCTGCTTTCCCTGAGAGACTCCTACTGCAGGAGGGGGAGCTCCACTCACTGCGCCATGTTTCTCCTCCTTCCAACTCTTATATCCCCCTGAAGAGGCAAGACACCCCTCCTCTTGGAAGATCTGGACAAAGAGGGGAAAATAATGGAATGGTTAGTTCTATTCTACCTATAGCTCACTGCCAGACACACTGCCACCTGCTGGTAAACCAGGCAATATACAATACAATAAATAACAGTTACATAGCAATACTATAAAGGCACAATATCAAAGGACCTGGAATCAGATATACAGATGACATTATTAGTTAGCCTATTAGAGACAATAGCAGGTTGAAGGAATGGTAGTGCCCGCTCTGGGGTACTACGCAGGGAGGTGGGAAATATGGTTGTTGCCTCAAAGGAGGAAAAATATCATACTGTGTAAGCTTCACCCCACCCCCTCTTCATTCTCCTCCTCTTCTCTCCTCTCCTGTGTCCTGATTGCGCAGAGTGTGTAAGGGTTAGTGAATGCTATTCACTGTATCTCAGGCAGAACCAGGGCATTGCTAGGTTATAACATTCGGGGTCTGGGCCCCTGATGTTTTGTCCCAGGCAGGGCCGGACTGGCCTACCGGGATACCGGGAAAATTCCCGGTAGGCTGGTACCCCTGACTGCCGCACGGCCGGCCGGAGGAGGCTGTCTCCTGTCTGTCTCAGACTCACATCGCTGCACAGCCTGCAGTGTGTGTGTGTGGCAGCGGCCGCCGCGCGCTCCAGACACTCCGCTCCTCCCCCCCTGCAGTGCTGGTGGCAGGACAAACATATTGGGGACAGTACTTCTATTGGACTAAGAGATGCTGGGTATTGTAGTTGGCATAAGCATGCTGAGACTGTAGTCCTTGGTGAGTTTGGGCATGCTGTCAGGCAGGACCCGCGATCATCACACACCCACACAGAGCAGTCGGTGTGACACCCCAGCACCCACAGCCTCCCCAATATATGACTGCTTCTTAGGGTACTTTCCCACTAGCGTTTTGGATTCCGTTTGTGAGATCCGTTTCAGGGATAAGGATCCGTTCAGAATGCATCAGTTAGGCTCCGTTCCGCCTCTATTCCGTTTTTGAGGCGGACACCAAAACGCAGCATGCAGCATTTTGGTGTCCGTCTGAAGAGGCGGAGCATAACGGATCCGTTTTTTTTTACAATGTAAGGCTACATGCACATGACAGTTGTTTTTTGCTGTCCGCAAATCGCGGATCCGCCTTCCTTTTTTTTTCACATCCACATCCGTTCCGTGTGTCCGCAAATTTTGTAGGTTGTGTTTCCGTGTGTCTTCCGTTTTTTTTGCGGATCCGCAAAAAAAAAATCGGAAGGCTTGAACCAGTTTCTTAAAGTACCTGTTCAAGTGCCCTGGTTTCCAAGCAACCATGCGCAAAAAAACCGGATACGGATGACAAACGGATGGCTTCCGTTGGTCATCCGCATTTTTTGCGGACCCATTGACTTCTATGGGTCCGCAAACCGTTTTTTGCGGACAAGAATAGGACATGCCATATTTTTTTTGCGGACTTGAAATGCGGACAGCGGATGCGGACAGGCAACGGAAGAGGCATCCGCATTTTTAGTGGATCCATAGAAATGAATGGGAAACAATTGGATCCGCAAAAAAAAAACGAACGGAGGCCGCAAAAAACCACTGCGTGTGCATGTAGGCTAAGTCAATGGGGACGGATCCGTTGTCAGTGACACAATATGGTGCATTTGAAAACGGATCCGTTCCCCATTGACTTTCAATGTAATTCAAAACGGATCCGTTTTGGACTTTGTCATTTTTCTATACAGCTAATGCAAACGGATCCGTTCTGAACGGATACAAACGTTTGCATTAGAGGTGCGGATCCGTCTGTGCAAATAAACAGACGGATCCGCACCAACGCTAGTGTGAAAGTACCCTTACCCGCTCCTGAGACTGTCAGACCCGCACTGTACCACTGTACCCTGATCGGGGCCACAGCGAAGACCGCGGGGCCCCGAAGGGTCACGTACACCCTGCTCAGCATGGAGGCCGCCATCTTGCTTCTCTGGTGACGGAGCGCAGCGAGGGACAAACTCGGAGAGAAGGAGAACTAGTGAGGTGAGGGGTAAAGGAGGAGCGGGGAGGACACCGGTCTCTGGACATAGAATACTATCCGGAATACAATGGGTTATCACAACGGCCTGCCTTTGAGGGATTACTGGGTCACGCCTCAAACTAATGCCCTTACCAATATTTATTTCAGCTACTGTGCCCCATAACAGGAGGGATTGCCACACTGTGCCCCCATAACAGGAGGGATTACCACACTGTGCCCCCATAACAGGAGGGATTACCACACTATGCCCCATAACAGGAGGGATTACCACACTGTGCCCCATAACAGGAGGGATTACCACACCGTGCCCCCATAACAGGAGGGATTACCACACTGTGCCCCATAACAGGAGGGATTACCACACTGTGCCCCCATAACAGGAGGGATTACCACACTGTGCCCCCATAACAGGAGGGATTACCACACCGTGCCCCCATAACAGGAGGGATTACCACACTGTGCCCCATAACAGGAGGGATTACCACACCGTGCCCCCATAACAGGAGGGATTACCACACCGTGCCCCCATAACAGGAGGGATTACCACACTGTGCCCCCATAACAGGAGGGATTACCACACTGTGCCCCCATAACAGGAGGGATTACCACACTGTGCCCCATAACAGGAGGTATTACCACACTGTGCCCCCATAACAGGAGGGATTACCACACTGTGCCCCCATAACAGGAGGGATTACCACACTGTGCCCCATAACAGGAGGGATTACCACACTGTGCCCCCATAACAGGAGGGATTACCACACTGTGCCCCCCATAACAGTGTTACAGTCACAGCCACATAGTGCCCCATAACAATGACAGCCACAGTACCCCCATAACAGTGACAGCCACATAGTGCCCCCAAGGGCAGATTAAGTGCATGATAGGCCTGGGGCTGTCTACCCAACTCGGGCCTCTCCCTCCATTTTAATGTAATTTTTTTCTGTATGAAGAGGCTGAGGTGCTTTGTGAGCGCCACAGTCTCTTCCTCGGCCCTATGACATCACATTCATCGTTCACATGGCCGAGGTACAGCTCTGTCCCATCTGAATGATTGGGGCTGAGATGTAATACCAAGAGCAGTGCTATCAAATGGACAGCGCAGTGCTTGGTAAGGAGCAAAGAGGCCGCGGCGCTCACTGGAACATCGGGGTCTCCTCAAACAGCTGATTGGCGGGGGTGCCAGGAGTCGACCATCTCATAATCTCTCATAGATGTCATAGATGTTACCTGCAGTCCTATGTAACACTCCACATAACACAGTGAATTATTGTTATGTGGGATGTTACATGGGACTGCATGGAACATTTCCTACATTATCTGCACACAGAAAGTTATCACTGTTAGGCTACATGCACACGACCGTTGCCTGCCTCCGTGTCCGCTTCTCCTTGAAATTTTGCGTCTGTCAAAAAAAATGGATGACGGACCGTTTTTTTTGACGGATCCGATTTTAATGGCAGATCCATTGTAAAAATGCCTATCCTTGTCCGCAAACGTGAAAAAAATAGGACATGCACTATTTTTTTGACGGAATGAAAACACGGATCACGGATGCGGAACAAAAACGGTTGACCATCCGCATTTTTTGACGGACCCATTGAAATGAATGGGGAAGCATCCTATCCGTGAAAAAAAACGGAACGGACGTGGAAACAAACAACGGTCGTGTGCATGGGGCCTTAGGCTACTTTCACACTAGCGTTCTTTGCAGACCCGTTATGGATCTGCAAAAAACGCTTCCGTTACAATAATACAACCGCATGCATCCGTCATGAACGGATCCGGTTGTATTATGTCTTATATAGCCAAGACAGATGCGTCTTGAACACTATTGAAAGTCAATGGGGGACGGATCCGTTTTCTATTGGGCCAGATTGGGTCAGAGAAAACGGATCCGTCCCCATTGACTTACATTGTGTGCCAGGATCCATTTGGCTCCGCTTCGTCAGGCGGACAGGAAACCGCTGCAGGCAGAGTTTTGGTGTCTGCCTCCAGAGCGGAATGGTGTCTGAACGGAGGCAATCGGAGCGGATCCTCTTCCTTTCAGAATGCATTAGGGCAAAACTGATCCGCTTTGGACCGCTTGTGAGAGCCCTGAACGGATCTCAGAAACGGAAAGCCTAAACGCTGTGTGAAAGTAGCCTTATCTGTGCTGTTACATAGGACTGCAGGTGACAAATTAAAATTTGAGTTGCCAAATTTAAAATACATATGATTATGATAAAAAAGACTTGGAGGAGAAGATGAGATGCAGGTTACAGTAGTGAGCCCGCTCTACATATAGGAGAATACAGCACCACATACCTGTGACATCCAGTGACATCTCCTGTCATTTACAGTGCCTTGCAAAAATATTCACCAACCCCCCCTCCCCCCTCCCCCTTTGACTTTTTTCGTATTTTGGTGCCTCACAACCTGGAATTAACATGGATTGTTTGAGGATTTGCATCATACAATTTACAGAACATGCCCACAACTTTGAAGATGTTTGTTTGTTTTTTTCTTGTGCAGCAAACAACAAATAGGAGAAAATAACAGAAAAAGTCAATGTGCATAACTATTCACCCCCCTAAAGTCAATACTTTGTGGACCACCTTTTGCATCAATCACAACTCCAAGTCACTTTGGATAAGTCTCTATGAGTTTCTCACATTTTACCACTGTGATTGTTGCCCATTCCTCCTTGTAAAACTGCTCCAGCTCCTTCAGGTTGGATGGTTTGCTCTTGTGAACAAGCAATCTTTAAGTCTGACCACAGATTTTCTATTGGATTGAGATCTGGGCTTTGACTAGGCAATTCCAACACATTTATTTGTTTCCCCTTAAACCACTCAAGTGTTGCTTTAGCAGTGTGTTTGGGGTCATTGTCCTGCTGGAAGGTGAACCTCCGTCCTTGCCTCAAATCACACACAGAGTGGTCCAGGTTTTTCTCAAGAATATTCCTGTATTTAGCACCATCCATCTTTCCCCAGGGCCGGACTGGCCTACCGGGATACCGGGAAAATTCCCGGTAGGCTGGTACCCCTGACTGCCGCACGGCCGGCCGGAGGAGGCTGTCTCCTGTCTGTCTCAGACTCACGTCGCTGCGCAGCCTGCAGTGTGTGTGTGCGGCTGCCGCGCGCTCCAGACGCTCCGCTCCTCCCCCCCTGCAGTGCTGGTGCTGGCGGCCGCCGGCCCGCCCTACTTACAGTCAGACCGCGCAGTAATACTCACTGGCTGGTGTTTGTTGTGGCTTGTGTTTGTTGTTGCTGGGGCGGGGGGCGGAGTCCCAGCGGTGAGTCCGACACGGCGGCCGCGGAGGCACAGAGAGGTCTGGTCAGGGGCTGTGTGATGAGGCAGGGGATGAGCCGCCACTCAGGACGTCACGTGACTTGCCAGAGCGCTGCAGTGCCCTGCTAGCTGGTCTGGTGTGAGGTGTGTGGTATAGGCCCTGTCCCTGTCCCTGTGTCCACTGGGCTGGCCCCTGCTCCAGCTCTGGCCTGAAGAATTATTTATTTATCTGCACCAATTCAATTAATCAAGTAAGTGACTGTGGCTGCCCTGAGGATTTCATCCTGCCTGAGTGCCTCACAGCATAAGGCAGCCTCCTGCTGCTCCTGCATACATGTGATAAGTGCAAATGACGCACTGTTATGGGGGATCCATCTGTGGATGATGTACTGTTATGGAGATCTGTGGAGGAGACACTGTTATGTGGGTACTTTCACACCTGCGGCATGGCTATCTGGCCTATCCGGGCTGTTCACCTGCCAGGTCCACCATGCCGCAAGTACCCGTGCACTGCCGTGCTGTCACATTGACTATAATAGGGGCAGGGGACGGAGCTATGGCGCAGCCCGGCAGTGCATGGCAGAGATCGGCGGACTAAAAAGTACTGCATGTCCGACTTTTTAGTCCAATGATCTCTGCCGTGCTGGGCCATAGATCCATCCCCTTCCCCTATTATAGTCAATGGGGGCAGAGCGACAGCACGGCAGTGCACGGGTACTTGCGGCATGGTGGACCTGGCGGGTGAACAGCCCGGATAGGCCGGATAGCCATGCCGCAGGTGTGAAAGTACCTCAATAACAGTGCGTCATCCACAGATCCCCCATAACAGTGTCATCCACAGATCCCCCATAACAGTGTCATCCACAGATCCCCCATGTCTGGGCATGCTGAGAGTTGTAGTTTTGCAACGGCTGGAGGCATCCTGTTTGGGAAAAGTTGGTCTACTGTAATAATATGAACAATGGAGGTTCTAAAAAAGAGCTATTGTGGGGCAAAGTTCATATTCGTGTTTACACACGTGTTTTAAAATACACGAGTTTTATAAACAAGTAAATAACGACGCGGTGCTGTGGGGCTGGTATGCAACTTTTTCCAGGGCTGGTTTTTATCCCCAGTCCGGCCTTGGTCCCAGGCCTAGAATGTCCTGCCTGCATGCTAGATACAACTGTATTGCTGTCCTCAGGACGGCAATACAATTGAATCTAATGCAGTGGAAGATCTGAAGGACCTGTGGTGACATCACAGGTCATCTGACCAGTAAAACAGGTAGTAGTTGAGAAGGGCATGCAATGATGTCACCATCACGTGGCCAGTGCAGGAGAGGACAGCAATGAAGAGGACAAGTCTTGGGGGAAGAAGCTGTGGTCATGTCTGCTACATGAGGAGAGGTAAGTGAAGGGAGAGGCAGAGCAATGCTGGGAGTTGTGGTTATTTAACTGGGACTGTATGTTAGGGCTGAAGGGAGGGATGTTATTTACATGCGACTGTATGTTGGAGGTGGCTGGGGAGAGGGTCATGTCATTTACATGGGACTGTATGTTGATGGTGGCTATAGGAGGGACTGATGTTATTTACATGGGGCTGTATGTTGGAGGGGGCTATGGAAGGGAGTGATGTTATTTACATGGAACTGAATGTTGAAGGGGCTGGGGCTGGGGCTGGGGCAGGGTGATGTTATTTACATGGGACTGTATGCTGAAGGCGGCTGTGGGAGTGGATGATGTTATTTACATGGGACTGAATCTCACAGGGGTCTGAGGGAGGGAGTGATGTTATTTACATGGGACTACATGTTGAGGGGCGATGTTATTTACATGGGACTGTATGTTGAAGGTGGCTGGTGGGGGGGAATTATGTTATTTACAAGTGACTGAATGTTGAGGGGGTGATGTTTACATGGGATTGCATGTTGGAGGCGGCTGGGAAGGGGGTGATATTATTTACTTCGGACTGTATGTTGAAGGCAGCTGGGGAGGAGGTGATGTTATTTACATGGGACTGTATATTGGATGAGATTTTGCGCTGTATTGTCAAACAAGATGACCATGACGGCCTATTCGCATGCAAACGAGGCAGGTATGTATTGTTTTTTGTTTTTACCGCCATTTCCGGGAAAATTGATTCATTACCACGAAGTGAGAGGAAATTCGGCTTCACAACGAATTGAATTTTTCCTGAAATTCTGATCAAAGGTAATTTGTTTGACTTCGATTTACTTAACGCTATCTCATAGGCAATTGTCAGCGAAAAACAGACAGTTTCAATGCAGTACACTACAACATGTATTGTACTGCATTGGAAAAGGGATCAGATCCTCAAAAGTTGAACTTGAATTTTTGGGGCAAAAACAACAATAAAAAAAGTGTTTCCTTAACATAAAAAAATGAAACTTTCAAGTTCAAGTAAAAAAATAAATAAATAAATAAATCGCCCATCAACCTCCGAACTACCATCCTGCTTCTAACCTCCCCTTCATCTCTAAACTCCTTGAACGTCTTGTCCACTGTCGCTTAATAAGCTATCTCTCTGCAAGCTCTCTTCTTGACCCCTTATAATATGCCTATCGCCCTCGTCACTCTACAGAAACTGTCCTTACTAAAGTTTCTAACGATCTCCTTACAGCAAAAAGAAATGGTGATTATTCTCTACTGATTCTTCTGGATCTCTCTGCAGTGTTTGATACCATAGACCATAAACTCCTCCTCACCATGCTCCACTGAAATGGCCTTAAAGGGAGTCTTTCACCCAAAATAAGCAATTTCTAACAGTTAGACTATTCTGATCAATATAGCCCCCACATTAAAATGCTTCTTACCCTAATGCTGTCCAATCCACAGATCTTCTTAAAATCCCTTTTTTTCAATATGCAAATTTCTAGTGAAGGTGCCCAGGGGCGGGGTTGTAACAGCCGGTGCCCAGGCCCCGCCGTCATTTTCATATGATACCACTCCCCTCTTCACCCAGTCGGCCCGCCCTGTGTCTTGATCTTCTACTCCTTCTTTCCCGCGCCTGCGCCGTGGAACAGGGCCTCCGCGCCTGCGCACTGGATTTCCCTTTACTGGCAGAAGGCCCGCACGTCACAGTCCAGCGGATTACACTGTTATGGGATATCTGTGGATTACACATATATAGCATCTTATGCTATATATGTGTCATCCACAGATCCCCCATAACAGTGTCATGCACAGATATCCCCATGCACAGATCCCCATAAGTGTCTTCTAGTGACCCCCAACACTTTGCTGACACTGATACATCGCTACATCCTTTATTCATAAAGTGGGGGGAGCAGGCAGACTGGGCAGGAGGCGCATGACGGAGGGAGAGATGTTAAGATCAAGCTGCCGGGGAATCTGCATGCCACCGTAGTTAGTAAGTACTACAGCAGTGTATTAGAGTAGAGTCACTGCATCGGCCCCGCCGCGAGTGTCCCCGCCTCCTCCCTCCCCACTGATACTTCGCAGGCAGCGCTGTGCAGCATAACGGCCAGCGAAGTATTAGTATTCGTTTTATAAGACGCACTGCCATTCCCCCCCCCCTCCCCACACACACACACACTTTTGGGGGGAAAAAGTGCATCATATAAAGCAAAAAATACGGTAACTATCTAATGTAATGAGTGGAAAGCACAGAGCACAGCAATGACACTGCTGTCTCTCTCAGAACTTTAAAAAACTGCAGAAAATGACTGCTGGGGAGGTTCTTATATAGTATGGGGTAGGCAACTTTCCTATTGGTTGCTAGGGATGTTGCTAAGCTCAGACAAAGACATTGCAGCCTTCTCATTGGCCTACAAGCAAGAAGCAGGGAGGGATCATGGGTTCAGATGTATCTGTATTCTGTATTGAATATTCGAAACTACGAATATATATCACTATATTATAAATATTTGCAAATTCTCGAAGTGCTAATATTCGCGACTCTAATATTCGCGCCCAACACTATCCCCTAGTGTCATTAGCCCCTCCATGCCATCCATTGCCATGCTCCCCAATCCCACAGTGCCTCCATGCCATCCATTGCCAATTGCCATGTCCCCCACTCCCCCAGTGCCATCAGATCAACCCCTCCATGCCATGTACCCCACTCCCCCAGTGCCATCAGATCAGCCCCTCCATGCCATGTCCCCCACTCCCCCAGTGCCATCTGCCCCTCCATGCCATCCATTGCCATGTCCCCTGCCTCCATGCCATCCATTGCCATGTCACCCTCCCCCAGTGCCTCCATGCCATCCATTGCCATGTCACCATCCCCCAGTGCCTCCATGCCATCCATTCCAATGTCACCCTCCCCCAGTGCCTCCATGCCATCCATTGCCACTCTCCCAGTGTCATCAAATCAGCCCCTCCATGCCATGTCCCCCATTCCCCCAGTGCCATCAGATCATGCCATGTCCCCCACTCCCCCAGTGCCATCAGATATCAACAGCCCCTCTATGCCATTTCCCCCACTCCCCCAGTGCCATCAGATATCATCAGCGCGCTGACAATGTGTGCAACCAAGGCCCTGCAGCGCGGAGCCGAAAGGAGCCCACGGAGCAGTGAGTGAAAGGCTTCACTTCACTCACGCTCTGTGGTCAAGTGATTTAAACAAATCCTGCATCGAGGATTTTTATGCATCGGTTACATCGATGAATCGTTGCAGCCCTACACCGAATACAGTTCCAACTCCTCACCCTCACCAACAAAGCTCTCCATAGTGATGCACCTCCATACATCTCCTCCATACATATTCCCGTCTACCACCCTATTCATGCTCTCCGTTCTGTTAAAGACCCAAGATTAACATCCTCCATAATTTGTACCTCTCACTCCCATCTTCAAGACTTTTCCCAAGCTGCACCTACTCTCTGGAATTCTCTGCCACGGAATATCAGGTCAATTCACAACTTTGCCACCTCCAAACATGGGTTAAAAACACATCTTTTCAGACACACTTATCAAGTACCTAAACTGGCTATTTCCTGAATAAACTTCTCCCCCACCAACTCCTTAGGCCTGAAACTTGATCCTCTAACAGTCCCAAACCTGAAGCAGTTCGGCCGGCACCACTCCTTTAAGTTCAATAATGGCTTGAATCCTACTTATCACAATCAACTACCTTATGTGTCACCCCCAATGTTTTGGCACAATTTTTATTTACCGTATTTCTTTTTACAGCGTTCACCTGAGGAGTTAGTTCATGTGATATTTTTATAGAGCAGGTTGTTACGGACGTGGCAATACCTAATATGTATACTTTTTCTTATTTATTTCACTTTAACACAATAATAGCATTTTTGAATTTATTGGATGGGGTGAATCATGTGATATATTTATAGAGGCGGTCGTTATGTGTGTTTTTTCATTTTTTTTCTATTTTTTATTATAGAATCAGACAAAAGGGGCATTTTTTTTCTTTTTTGAGTTGAAACTTTTTTTTTTTAAATTAAAAACCCTTTTTGACTTTATTTCTGTCCCACTCTAGGACTTCAACTTTTGGGGGGTCTGATCACCTCTGTAATGCATTAAAATACATCTGTATTGTAATGCATTGCCTGTTAGCATATTACACTGAGTAATTCACTAACAGGTTGCCTAGGAGACCCAGCCTGGGGCTGGATCTCCTCGGCCTCTGTAGAAGGCAGGTCCCGATGCCATGCAAGGCATTGGGAAGCCTCTGCAAGACTGCAAGGCATTGGGCTGCCTTCTCACCCATCGGGTGCCTGCCACAGCTGCGCGGGAACTATGAATACTATAATAAGAGTGTGCCTTATTGAATAAAATTCAACTTTTATTTAGAACCTTAAAAATACTATGTGGTCACTCTTACACTAAATAGTTATTCCCTGTGTCTATAGGGCTATCTGAGGTCGGACCAGATGAGGTATCCGGGCTTGGGGGGTCTTGTACTTGGACCCTACAGGGGGCTCACTATATCCTGACCCTGCAGCTCACTGAATGGTGTAAACCCTATGTGGCTGTAGTCGGGGCACCCGCCCCGAAAAGGGCGACCCCCAGCCTCTGGAACCTCGGCTCTGTCTGGCTCTCCCTCCGCTTATAACTTAAAGCTCTATAAGCCCTATTGGTAGTAATCGTATCCGACGTGTTTCGTCACTATTAGGTGGCTCCTCAGGGATATAAAATGGTCAGAGGGGCGCCTGGTGCAGTGGCAGCGCTTCCCCTGATCTGGTTTCTGGCAGCCCGATGGGCTCCCTCATCCGCCGCAAATACTTTCTATGCCGCAGCACAGAAGGGGTAAATACGCTGGCATCGGCTTTTACAGCAATGCCAGCGAATACAGCAGGGGCCCGGCTATCAGGGACTGCCGGGCCCCTGCAGTGATCAGGCACCCACCGCTCCGGTGCCCGCCCGATCACCGTGATGTAATAGTATGTGAAATGTGGCAAGTCACTTGCCGCCATGACGTACTATTACGTCATGTGTCGGGAAGGGGTTAAATAAATATTATTATTATTATTATATTATTATTATCTACCACGTCAGATGAAAGCCATTAAAAAAAACAAAACTGTGCCAGAACGGCCATTTTTGGTCACTCGGCCTCACAAAAAGCATAAAATTGAGCTATCAGAAAGTTGCGTTTACCCCAATATGAAAATGAAAACAGCACCTCATCCCATAAAAACAAGCCCTCACAGACCATCACCAGAAAATCAGGTAGAAAATGGCAACAAAAAAATAAATACGTTTATTGTGTAAAACTTAAAAAAAAAAAAAAAACATATTAGGTATTGCTGCGCCCGGCTCTATAGAAATATCACATGATCTACCACAATAGGTGATGGCCATAAAATAACTAACCATGTTTTGGTCATCTCCCTTCCAAAAATCATAATATCAAGTGATCAAAAAGTCATATATACTTTAAATGGTACCAATGAAAATGTCACTTCATCCGCAAATTGCGGATCCGTCTTCCTTTTTTTTTCACCTACACATCCGTTCCGTGTGTCCGCAAATTTTGTAGGTTGTGTTTCCGTGTGTCGGATCCGCAAAAAAAACGGAAGGCTTGAACCAATTTTTTTAAAGTACCTGTAAAAGTGCCCTGGTTTCCAAGCAACCGTCTGCAAAAAAAAACGGATGCGGATGACAAACTGGTGGCTTCCGTTGGTCATCTGCATTTTTTGCGGATCCATTGACTTCTATGGGTCCGCAAACCATTTTTTGTGGACAAGAATAGGACATATACACAAACCAACTGAAAGGTGGCATAAAGCAGGATGTGCTCAAACCAAAAATGCAGTTGTGCATATATATACAGGGGAGCAGATCCTGCACTTGTGGCCCGTTGCTAATGGCGATCCCCAGCAAAAATGCATACGGTGGAGGATGCCCGCAGCGGACCACAAGTACCACAATAGACATCCTATACAAGATGGCAATTGTGTGGATGTAATAAGTAATATAACAATATAGCAATACCAAATGACAAAACAGGTGCACACTGCGGTTTTACTAAGCCCTCAAACTGATGTTAAAATTGAGAGATTAGTCAACATGTCCGGCAGTGGAGGACATGTCTGAGCCCGAGCACCACGCCAAGGTTTCTCAAGTAGCTCGGGACCTAACACTCACCTACCTGTGCCATATGGGCAATACCAGGGGCCAGTGGGCAAAATTACAGGAATGTATTAGGCCGACTCGCAGCAGACTCCTCAGTAACCTCCAGCATGTAACCATGCCTGCAATGGGAGGAGGAGAAGCTGTGAGCCCACCAAGACTAGCTGATATGGCCCAGGCCTCACAGGTGCACTAAATGTAGCCTGTGGATGGAAAACAGGCTACATTTACATGGGAGTTTATACACCTCCAAACAATTATATATACACAAACCAACTGAAAGGTGGCATAAAGCAGGATGTGCTCAACCCAAAAATGCAGTTGTGCATATATATACAGGGGATCTGCTCCCCTGTATATATATGCACAACTGCATTTTTGGGTTGAGCACATCCTGCTTTATGCCACCTTTCAGTTGGTTTGTGTATATATAATTGTTTGGAGGTGTATAAACTCCCATGTAAATGTAGCCTGTTTTCCATCCACAGGCTACATTTAGGTGCACCTGTGAGGCCTGGGCCATATCAGCCAGTCTTGGGTGGGGCTCACAGCTTTCTCCCTCCTCCCATTGCAGGCATGGTTACATGCTGGAGGTTACTGAGGAGTCTGCTGCGAGTCGGCCTAATACATTCCTGTAATTTTGCCCACTGGCCCCTGGTATTGCCCATATGGCACAGGTAGGTGAGTGTTAGGTCTCGAGCTACTTGAGGGACCTTGTCGTGGTGCTCGGGCTTAAGACATGTCCTCCACTGCCAGACATGTTGACTAATCTCTCAATTTTAACATCAGTTTGAGGGCTTAGTAAGACCGCAGTGTGCACCTGTTTTGTCATTTGGTATTGCAAGAATAGGACATGCCATATTTTTTTTGCGGACATGAAATGCGGACAGTGGACGCGGACAGGCAACGCAAGAGGCATCCACATTTTTAACAGATCCATAGAAATGAATGGGAAACCATCGGATCCGCAAAAAAAAGCGGAACGGAGGCCGCAAAAAACCACTGCCGTGTGCATGTAGGCTTATCCTGCTTCCCAAAAAGTGATCAAAAACCATTTACCAAAGATAAAGTGTTTTTTTTACAGTAGAACCCGATTTTTTACAGTAGAAATCAATTTATGAAGTTATTACGCGAAGTGTCGCAAGTAGGGTGACCACATGTCCCGGATCGCCCGGGACAGTCCCGCATTTGGTGAGTCTGTCCCGGGTCCCGGTCACCCTCATTCCGGGACAATGCACTGTCCCGGAATGACCTGAGGGCTGGGGCGCCGACCGCAATTAGCAGCAGTGAAGCGGCATCTATTATCACCGCATTCAGTTTCACAACACATCTATTCTACACAGTGACACTGACTCCACTCCAAATCAGAGATTCACCTCCGGAGTCCGGGCCCGGACGCTGGACGCAGAGTGAACGTGCGTGACGTCACTTGCAAAGCGCCATCGTCGCCGGCTGATGACGTCAGAGGCTCTGCAGAGGAGTCTGGAAATGAAGTGCTGCACGGCAAGCGGCGGCAATAGGCGGTGCAGCAGACTGTGCTGACTGACTCACTGCTGAGGTAACTGGCGGGTCCTCCCTCCTGTTGTGTGAATACAGTTTTTTCAGATCAGACAGCAACTCCAGTACAGTCCATTCATGTTGAATAATCGGGTATAAGGATAGGGAATGGGATGAGAGCAGCATTTACAACTTGTGTGTGTGGACTGGAGGTTTTTTAGAAGTGATTGTATTATACACTACTAGCAGGAGACAGTGAGACACTTATATAGTATATTGTCTCATGTCTGTGTACTAAGGGTACTTTCACACTTGCGGCAGGACGGATCCGGCAGGCTATTCAGCCTGCCGCATCCGTCCTGCCGCAAGTGGCCGTGCACTGCCGTGCTGCCGCTCCGTCCCCATTAACTATAATGGGGGCGGGGGGCGGAGCTATGGCAGCGCACAGCAAAGATCGCCGGACTGAAAAGTCAGACATGCAGGACTTTTAGTCCGGCGATCTCCGGCCGTGCACTGCTGTTCTGCATCGTAGCTCCGCCCGTCTCAAGTATAAGTTTGACGAAATGCACTTGTGAAAGTGTCCCTGAATGGCAGTTAGGAAATGTGGTCACCCTAGTCGCAAGACTTTGCAAAGTAAAAACTTCGGCTCATCGGAGCTAATACATTCTCCGTACAGTAATGAAACGAAGTTTTATGCGAATCGACTTCGGAGTCGATTCCCTCATCCCTAATGAGGGCCACAAGTTAGGATGATTCTAAAACCAGGAAGCATAGCAGGGCTTTCTTTTCACACTGGCACACGATGGGCACAAGATATGTGCCAACCTCATATCGGGTGTTACCGTATGCAGGGGAAAATGCATAACAAATTATGTTGTCCTTTCTTTCCTATTATCACACAACGCCCTTTATACTGTAATGCTGGGTTTACATGACCCGTTAGTCAGGCAGATTATTGTGGACGAACGTTCCTGCAAACGCTCATTCACAACAAGGTGCAGGCAATCACCTGGCAAACAAGCGAAACCGTCTAACCCCACCTTTATTCTACTATGTACTGAAATGCATTAAAGGTGGATGTAATTTGCGGTTTGGGTACACTGCATGGTTCAGAAGGGAAAGACCACTTATTGGCTTTTGCGGGTTAGATTTTGATGGATTGGTTTACAGGCGCCATGTTGCTATTGGACAGTCTCTTAGGTACCAATACAGCCACTTTATGAGAACCATGCATTTATTTTTCTCTTGACTGAGCTGTGTGAGGGCTTTTTTTTTGCAGAATAAATAGTTATTAATATTGGTTCTATTTTGGGGAACATACTATTTTTTTCATAATTTCTTATTTTCCTTGTTGAGAAGCAGGATAAAGAAAAGGCAGCAACTCTGCCATTGCTTTTTGGGTTTTGTTATTGTGATGTACACCATGCATGAAAAATGATGTTATCTTTATTCCCCTGGTCAGTACAATTACAGAGATGCCAATTTTACATAGTTGTTTTTTTTTTGTTGTTGTTTTTTTAAATTTTACTACTTTTACACAAAGCATTTTTGTAAAAAAAAAATTGTTTTTGAGTCGCCATTTTCAGAAAGCCATATGTTTTTTATTTTTCTGGAGATGGCTTTGTGTGAGGGCTTGTTTTTTTTTCAGGATTTTTTGCGGTACATACAGTACAACTTTTTGATTGCTCGATGTCTCTTGAAAATAATGAAATCAGCAACTCTTGCTTTTGTGTCGCCATTTTCTGAAAAACAGATTTTAAAAACACTCATTCATTAAAAACAGACGAATTTCATAGCCTTTTTTTAAAATCCCAACCCCTGCAATGCCCTCAGTATATATTATGTCCCCCCCACAGTGCCCTCAGTTTACTCTGCCCCTCTGTAGTGCTCCCACTTTCTATACTAGTCCTTATAGTGCACCCAGTATCTATAATAACCCCCATAGTGCCCCCAGTATCTACAATAGCCCCATTGTGCCCCCAGTATCTATAATAGTCCCATAGTGCCCCTATGTATATAATAGCCCCATAGTGCCTCCTATATACATGTCCCCATAGTGGCCATCATGCGATGTCACCACATTGTGTGTGTGGATGAGGTATGTTTTTTTCTAACCCCTGAAAGGCCCTTTTTTTTTTTTACAGTGCACTGATTTTTAATGGACATTAGACGGGTGCAATCCTGTCTAAACGGCCGTTAAAAATGAGCCCATTGATTTCAGTGTGGTCCGTCTGACCATGTCCTATTTTTGACATCCGCCATTCACTGGCTGTTAAAAAAAAAGCCATGTGAATAGCCCCATAGACTTCAATTGACACGTGGTGGGTGTTACACGGCCGTTATTCCACAGTTGTGTGCATGTGGCCTCATACTAAATCACAGAAAATGGTGCACTAAAATAAATGCAAACATTATGTGGAATAAGCCCTCATTCTAATAACGTCTGAGACACTTAGTCAACATATTTTGATCAAAACACATCTAAGCCCACCCACCAAGCGACACGGTGGTCTCAGTCCAGGCGGGTAACTACGCTAAACCTATTAATGCTGTTGCGCATTTTTTCTACAGGAGCGCAGTCCCGCACATATGGTGTGTTGCCCCTTGTTACCTCCATGTGCTTCAGCAACCGGTGGGAGGAGGGACACACACACCTATATGTACCACCTTAATCAAGGTCGACTATTAGATGGGCGGGACACTAGTGCACATGAATCTCACCCCTGTATAGGAGCGTATTCACACATGAAGGTGCCACTCCTTCAAGACAAGTTAAACAATTCACAGAAAAAACTAGATAAAACATCCTGCGCGATATGATATTGAGTGCGCGGATGAACATGGCTGCATTTATCAAATCACAGAAAATGGTGCACTAAAATAAATGCAAACATTATGTGGAATAAGCCCTCATTCTAATAACGTCTGAGACACTTAGTCAACATATTTTGATCAAAACACATCTAAGCCCACCCACCAAGCGACACGGTGGTCTCAGTCCAGGCAGGTAACTACGCTAAACCTATTAATGCTGTTGCGCATTTTTTCTACAGGAGCGCAGTCCCGCACATATGGTGTGTTGCCCCTTGTTACCTCCATGTGCTTCAGCAACCGGTGGGAGGAGGGACACACATACCTATATGTACCACCTTAATCAAGGTCGACTATTAGATGGGCGGGACACTAGTGCACATGAATCTCACCCCTGTATAGGAGCGTATTCACACATGAAGGTGCCACTCCTTCAAGACAAGTTAAACAATTCACAGAAAAAAACTAGATGAGGCATGTGGCCTCATACTACTCACAATTTAGGATTTGTGACAATTAGAGATGAACGAATTTCATGTTATGGAATTCGTTCATGCTTCGTTTGGTGGTAAAAGCAGAATGCATAAGCCCAGAATGTATAACGGAATGCCTTTAGAGGCATTCCGTTATTCATTCCGTCATAATAGAAGTCTATAGGCTGCATAACGGAAGGGATCCGTTTTGCAGCCCATAGACTTCTATTATGACGGAATGAATAACAGAATGCCTCTAAAGGCATTCCGTTATGCATTCCATCATAGAATTGCGTTATGGTCCGTGGTAACCGAATCCATAACGCAATTCTGCTTTTACCACCAAATGAAGTGTGAACGAATTTTAAAATATGAAATTTGCTTATCTCTAGTGACAATCTTCTTTAAGCTGAACAGACTGATAGTTCACCTGCACTGATACATTGTAGCAAACTATCAGTCCCAGAAAGAGATTCTTTTTTGTATACTCGCTCACAACCACCGTCACAATTTGCCTGGTTTCAGTTCAGGCCACCCAGAATTCCTTGCTTTCTTAAAGGGGTCATTCCAGGATTAATGTAAAAAATAAAAATCAGACATCATATAGTACATGACAATCTCTTTCTAACAAAGCTAGAACCAGCCCTGTACCTGACATGGGTCCAGAGATCTCCCCATTCATTGCTCTGCTAGATTTATATTAAGCTGGTAGCTTAAGGGGAGTGTCTTTTCTGCTGCAGCTAAGGGGGCGTGTCCATGCTCTCCCTATCACAGCTCAGGGGGCAGTTGAAGGATGAAACTGAGCATGTGCAGCCATCTTAGGGAGCAGGTCAAAGAAATTAGAAAAAATAACTAACAGCAGATGGCGCTATACAGATACATTTTATTGAATAACTCAGTGGCTATGCTAAATTTTTAATTACATGCAAAAAGGAGCGTAGCTAGAAATGACTGGGCCCCATAGCAAAAAAATTTTAGGCCCCCCTTCCTCCCTACCTGCTCATATCGACGTATAAATAAATCCACGTTTGCCCTTGGCCAGCTTTTGTAGTCTCCAGCTCCCTCCTCCCTGACTGCGGCCTGAGGAGAGGAATCAATCAGTGCTCAGGCAGCGTCTGGAAAGGCACCGAGCAGGAGGTGAGTGTGTGCGGTCACGGGGAGCTGGGTGAGAGAAATATCTCTGTAAATTGACAACTTTGTATACAATTTTTTAAAAAGTTGTCATTTACAGAGATATTTCTCACACCCAGTAGGGGTATATGTAAAAATACACCCCAAAACATATTGCCCTACTTCTCCTGAGTTCGGCGATACCACATGACTGACACTTTTTTGCAGCCAAGATGAGCAAAGGGGCCCAAATTCCAATGAGTACCTTTAGGATTTCACAGGGCATTTTTGCGCATTTGGATTCTCACGCTTTAGAGCCCCTAAAATGCCAGGGCAGTATAAATACCCCACAAGTGACCCCATTTTGGAAAGAAGACACCCCAAGGTATTTCGTGAGGGGCATGGCGAGTTCACAGAATTTTTTTTTTTGCCACAAGTTAGCAGAAATTGATATTTTATTTTATTTTATTTTTGTTTTTTTACAAAGTCTCATATTTCACTAACTTGTGACAAAAAATAAAATTTTACATGAACTCATCATACCCCTCACAGAATACTTTGGGGTGTCTTCTTTCTAAAATGGGGTCATTTGTGGGGTCTTTATACTGTCCTGGCATTTTAGGGGCCCTAAAGCGTGAGAAGAAGTCTGGAATCTAAATGCGTAAAAATGTCCTGTGAAATCCTAAAGGTACTCATTGGAATTTGGGCCCCTTTACGCACCCAGGCTGCAAAAAAGTGTCACTCATGTGGTATCGCCGTACTCAGAAGAAGTAGGGCCATATGTTTGGGGTGTATTTACATACCTGCTGGTGTGAGAAATATCTCTGTAAATGACAACTTTTTAATTTTTTTTATACAAAGTTGTCAGTTTACAGAGATATTTCTCCCACCCAACATGGGTATATGTAAAAATACACCCCAAAACTCATTGCCCTTCTTCTCCTGAGTACGGCGATACCAAATGAGTGACACTTTTTTGCAGCCTGGGTGCGCAAAGGGGCCCAAATTCCAACGAGTACCTTTAGGTTTTACATGGCTGCTCACAATTTAGCCCCGCCCAAAATGCCAGAACAGTAAACACACCCCACAAATGACCCCATTTTGGAAAGTAGACACCCCAAGGTATTCACTGAGGGGCATAGTGAGTGCATGGGAGATTTTATTTTTTTTTGCCAGAAGTTAGCCGAAATGGAAACTTTATTATTATTTTTTTTTTCCTCAGAAAGTGTCATTTTCCTCTAACTTGTGAAAAAAAATGAAATGATACATGAACTCACCATGCCCCTCCATGAATACTTTGGGGTGTCTTCTTTCTAAAATGGTGTCATTTGGGGGGTATTTATACTTTCCTGGCATTCTAGCACCTGAAGAAACATGACAGGTGCTCAGAAAGTCAGAGCTGCTTCAAAATGCCGAAATTCACTTTTTTGCACCATAGTTTGTAAACGCTATAACTTTTACCCAAACCAATAAATATACACTTATTTGATTTGTTTTTATCAAAGACATGTAGAACAATAAATTTATAGAAAAATTTATGTAGAAATGTGTTTTAAAAAAAAAAAAATTTACAACAGAAAGTGAAAAATGTCATTTTTTTGCAAAAATTTCGGTCATTTTTGATTAATAGCAAAAAAAATAAAAATGTCAGCAACAATGAAATAGCACCAAATGAAAGCTCTATTAGTGAGAAGAAACGGAGGTAAAATTCATTTGGGTGGTAAGTTGCATGACGGAGCAATAAACGGTGAAAGTAGTGTAGTGCGGAATTGTAAAAAGTGGCCTGGTCATTAAGGGTGTTTAAGCTACGGGGGCTGAAGTGGTTAATGTGGAGGGTGACAGCAGACTTTTACCTCAGGAAGCGGTTACATAGGTGGCACGTGCCTGACCATTACGGTTTTCACCTCACCTCCTGTACAAGGCCGGAATTATTCTGGACGTGGCGGCCCCTTTAAGTTATTAAAGGCATTGACCACAGTGACCTGGCGTAGTTTTGCATTACATGGCTGGCCCATTGGCTTCTTTCGGCAGAATTCAGTCATATCAGCCAGTGACCCATCAGAAAGTTCAAAATATGAATTGTCTGAGTTATTCACTTTTTGGTTAATTAATAACCTAGGAGGCGCCTATCACGGGTTCATGACCCAGCTTTTCTGTGGCCCTGCCTGGTGACTGTTGGAGTCTTGGAGACCACGGCACGTCCAGTATGTGTGACATGTATAACCTATGGGTGTCACATCCGCAGGGGTCCAGCCACTGAGACCACCCTGTACCGTTTCCATAAGTGTAATAATAGGCTTTAAATGGAGCGAGTTCTCCCTGCCACAGTAGATTTAGGGGAGAGGGTGATCGGTGCCGTGATGTCCCCAAGACGTAGGCATATCAGAGGTCAAAGGCCCTGCCTGTTAAATTGTTAATGACTTGAGTGGAGTGTGGACATTTTGCGGGGGTACGGGCAGGGTGAGCTGGTGAGCGGCCGGGGGCACAATAAATGCTGCGCGGCCACGCAGCTTAGAGAGGAGGGAACGCTGTACGTGGCCCGTCGCCAGGGACGTGCACAGACATTTTGAAGGGCAGGGGCTTAAATAAAAAAAAAAGGGCACTTGTCACATGACGTAGCAGTCATGCGTCACGCACGTCCAGCCCCTGCGCTAGCCTTAAAGGACCCTGTCCCCCTAACCCTGCACTGGTGAGTGGGCAGACTGTTGAATAAATTGTATCGGTGAAGAAATTGCGCTGCCGCCGGCGGGATGGACCACATACCTCTTACATCCAGGGCATCTCCTGTCATGTAGATCTTCACTTTCCTCTTCTCCTTCGTCTGACCCAAACCGCCATGGCAAATTCTTTCAGTCACATCTCGCCTCCACAGAGTTTGTAATACAGACACAGTCAGATTTCTCAATGTTTCCATCACCCTCCCCATCCTGGTGTCCCGACAATGTCATCCTGCTGCCACTCCCAATACTGCGCCCATGGTGTTCCCCAATGTTCCAGGTACTATACTGCTGAAAAAATAGTGACCCTAATAGACATAATTGGGGTCATTTATCAAACTGGTGTAAAAGAGAAGTGGATTTCCAAAAGAGCTGTCAAAAATGAATGGTGAAATCTGATTGGCTGCTATGGGCGACTAAGCCAGTTCTACTTTACACTAGTTTGATAAATTGCCCCCACATAGTAATCAGCCCATAGTAATTTGCCCCCACACAGTAATTTCCCACACACAGTAATTTCCCCCACGTAGTAATTGGTCCCCAAAATGCCCCACACAGTAATTTGTCCCTACACAGCCCCTACACAGTAATTGCCCCCACACAGTAATTTCTCCCACGTAGTAATTGGTCCCCAAACTGCCCCACACAGTAATTTGTCCCCACACTGCCCCCACACAGTAATTTGTCCCCACACTGCCCCCACACAGTAATTGCTCCCACACAGTAATTTCCCCCACACTGCCGCCACAAAGTAATTTCACCCACACAGTAATTTGTCCCCACACTGCCCCCCACAGTAATTTGTCCCCACACTGCCCCCCACAGTAATTTGTCCCCACACTGCCCCCACATAGTAATCAGCCCATAGTAATTTGCCCCCACACAGTAATTTCCCACACACAGTAATTTCCCCCACGTAGTAATTGGTCCCCAAACTGCCCCACACAGTAATTTGTCCCCACACTGCCCCCACACAGTAATTTGTCCCCACACTGCCCCCACACAGTAATTTGTCCCAGCACTGCCCCCACATAGTAATTTCCCCCACACTGCCACTACAAAGTAATTTCCCCCGCACAGTAATTTGTCCCCACGCTGCCCCCATACAGTAATTTCCCCCACACTGCCGCCACAAAGTAATTTCCCCCACACAGTAATTTGTCCCCACACTGCCCCCCACAGTAATTTGTCCCCACACTGCCCCCACAGTAATTTGTCCCCACACTGCCCCCACATAGTAATCAGCCCATAGTAATTTGCCCCCACACAGTAATTTCCCACACACAGTAATTTCCCCCACGTAGTAATTGGTCCCCAAACTGCCCCACACAGTAATTTGTCCCCACACTGCCCCCACGCAGTAATTTGTCCCAGCACTGCCCCCACATAGTAATTTCCCCCACACTGCCACTACAAAGTAATTTCCCCTGCACAGTAATTTGTCCCCACGCTGCCCCCACACAGTAATTTGTCCCTACACTGCCGCCACAAAGTAATTTCCCCCACACAGTAATTTGTCCCCACTCTACCCCCCACAGTAATTTGTCCTCACACTGCCCCCCACAGTAATTTGTCCCCACACTGCCCCCCACAGTAATTTGTCCCCACACTGCCCCCACAAAGTAATTTCCCCCACACAGTAATTTGTCCCCACACTGCCACCACAAAGTAATTTCCCCCACACAGTAATTTTTCTCCACACTGCCCCACACAGTGATTTGTCCCCACCCTGCCCAAACAGTAATTTCCCCCACATTGCCACCACAAAGTAATTTGCCCCCACATAGTAATTTGCCCCACGCTGTCTGCCCCCACATAGTAATTTGCCCCACATAGTAATTTTTCCCACACATTTCTGGGCCTTGCACTGGCAGCATTGCAGCACATTTTGAATTCCCTTCCCCCCCTTTTTACATTTCTCCCCGACCCGGCAACCCCCTCCATGGTGGCACAGTGACAGACTGACAGTGGACACTGGACAGCCCTACACAAGCTGACTCACCGGTGATGAGCAGGTTGCAGGCAGTTACAGTCTCTGAACTTCTGCTCTGGACTCCCGCGCGTCGCCCCCACGTGACTACTGAGGCACTTGACTGCAGCGCTGAACAGCGCTGCGTGGATGCTCCGCACAGTCCCGGCCCAGCACACACAGGCTGGGCGGGTGCCCGCCGCCCAGCACTTGTGCACATAGGAAAAAAAAAGGCAGCTGCTTGTTCTGCCTAGCGCCGCCGACCCAGAAAAAAAAAAAAGAAAAGAAAAAAGGGAATTAAAGGGGCAGAGGCAGAAAGGGGCAGGGGCTCAAGCCCCCTTTGAGCCCTATGTGTGTACGTCCCTGCCCGTCGCCACATGAATTTGAAAATAAAAATACTCAGCCGGCGGCCCGGGCCCCCAGTGGCTGCTATGCTGTGGCTGCAATGGCGATCCCTACGCCACTGCATGCAAATACAAATGTGTTCAGATCCAAGTGCTGGTTTGAAAACTGTAGAATATTTTAGTGAGACAATCCCTTTAAAGTCTACTCCAAGCATTTTAGAAACTATAGACTGGTGCAGTATCTATTAGGAAATGTCCAGTAATATAATGCTACAAAAGGTATAAGTTTGTTGTGATCGTCAAGATCCAAAAGACCCCAGATCATGACAGGGAACAGAAATCCCTGCAGTGTTTTGCATGTTATATGACATTAACCCTTAAATGACCAGACACTTTTTCATTATTTAGTGCATCATGATTTGATTATATCAAGGGGAGAAAAACAGAACTGGATCTGTGGAACACATCCACATGCTATGCTTTGATTTGATAAAACTCGCTTCTCAGCGCAATATTTAGTGTACAGCCCCCTATACTGCATGCTGTAAAAGAAGCATTGGTGTACATTTTGATCAAAAGGCATAAGCCCACTCACCACGTCAAGGTTGCCTCTAAGAGTGGGTTGCATCGTCGGATAGCAGGGTTGCTGTTTGACTCCTGGGTCCAGCCGCCTACTAGGGCAGTGCCACCTTGTCACCGCGCCATGCTGCGCCTATTTTAGAGTAGGTCCCACTCTTAGAGGCAACCTTGACGTGGTAAGTGGGCTTATGCCTTTTGATGAAAATGTACCCTAATGCCTCTTGTACAGCAGTCAGTATAGGGGGCTGTACACTAAATATTGCACCGACAAGCAAGTTTGATTAGCTCTAAGCATGGCATGTGGATGTGCGATCCAGTTCTGTTTTTCTCCCCTTGATATATGTATCATGATTTGGTAGTTTAACGAGCGACTGTCAAAATCATTTTTGCAACGTTTTTTAAAAGACACCTCTAGCCTTTTATTAATTTTTTTTTACTGAATTTTGTTACTTTTTCAAAAAAAAAATTGTTTGCAAACTTATAGGCCCCATGCACACGACCGTTGTTTGTTTCCGCGTCCGTTCCGTTTTTTTTCACGGATAGGATGCTTCCCCATTCATTTCAATGGGTCCGTCAAAAAATGCGGATGGTCAACCTTTTTTGTTCCGCATCCGTGATCCGTGTTTTCATTCCGTCAAAAAAATAGTGCATGTCCTATTTTTTTCACGTTTGCGGACAAGGATAGGCATTTTTACAATGGATCTGCCATAAAAATCGGATCCGTCAAAAAAAACGGTCCGTCATCCGTTTTTTTTGACGGACGCAAAATTTCAAGGAGGAGCGGACGCGGAGGCAGGCAACGGTCGTGTGCATGTAGCCATAGCTTTTTTATGTTTTTTAAAGATGCAAACTGACACCAAAATGGTGGTGGTGGTTGGCGTGGGCGTGTTTTGTGTTTTTTTATTTTTTTATTTAAATGTATTATATTTTTTAATTACTTTTTACATTTATTTTTAGCACTTAATATGTCCCACAAGAGGTCATGTAAATCCTCCGGGGGGCACCCACATTTTTATTTTTTATTTTGCACTTTTCCACTGTAACTGGGGCTTTGAAAGAATCTTCAGTTACAGGGAAAACAGTCCCCTGTAGGGGCATTGTACAAGGCAGAGCTGATCAGGGTCTGGTAATATTCTGCAGCTCCGCTTTGCCCGCAACACTCGACGATCACATGATCACCAGGTCCAATAAAGAAAGTGGTACAGTCACTTCCTCTATTTACTGCATGGCACTCATTGAGCACTATGCGCCAAGATGAGAAGGCAGAAGTGGTAATAAACTCGGGGGTCCCTGCCAGCCAGGGGCCTGACCTACACCTGCTAGGTTGCAAGAGCAGAAGGTTTTATTTAGCTCTGTATATGTGCAGCACTCTGGATTAAAGTCCTTCACCAAGTGCTATACATGATCGTATGGAGTTAAGGTAGAGGGACTGTCAATTTCTTTTCAGATACAGTGCCACTCATGCACATAGGCTGTGTCTGGTATTGCATCTTAGCCACGTGCACTTACTTAAAGGGGTTTTCCCGGCAGTGGGAATACGACACCCGGGACCCCCGCTGATCAGCTGTTTGAGAAAACTCAGGCGCTCGCAGTAGTGCCATGGCCTTCTCACCGCTTTTCCTAGGCTTTTGAAGACACGTTCATCTGTCACATGGCCTAAGAGCAGCTCAGACCCATTGAAGAGATTGGAGCTGAGCACCATACCAAGAACAGCCACAATACAATGTATGGCGCTGTGCTTGGTAAGCTGCAAGAAGGCCGCAGAGCTCACAGGTGCGCTAGTGCCTTCTCAAACAGCTGATCGGCGGGTGTCTCGGGTGTTGGACCTCCACTGATCAGATACTGATGACCTATCTTGAGTTTAAGTCATCAGTATTAAAATCTTGGAAAACCCTTTTAAATAGCCTAAGTTGCAATACCAGTCACAGCCTATGGACGGAAGAGGCGCTGTATATGGCAGAAAAGCTCACATTTCTTTCTAATCTCATAATCTCCTTTAAAGCAGTTTCTGTAGGTCAGTGATCTCAAATCTGTGACTCTCTGACCGCACAAATACAATGTATAGGGCATGAATGTGCCGCATTGTGTAATCAGGATAAATGTTCTATGGCCAGAGCGCAGAATAACAGCAAAGTGTAAAAAAAAAAGTGTGGGAATCCCGAGCTGAGCCGCATCTCCCGGGAGAGTTCAGGCATCCTTACATCTTGTAGAAAGACTGATTCAAGGCTTCTTTTTGACAGAATAAGAATGAAACTCACAGTCTGATCTGTAGGTTTATTGTCACTCAGTAAACACTCAAGCTGTGTGTGTCACTGAACCCAGGGGATCTGGCATGGAGGGGGTGTTAGCACTTCTGCAAGCAACTGCACTACAAGGGACTAGAACGTGGAAATGTACACAAGTCTTGGTTCACAACTGCGCCAGAGGTTCTTCTGATAAAAATACCGGACAAAAAGGCTGCCTGCAGCGGTGTTCTGTTCAGCAGAATGCCGAATCACATAACAGAAACCAAAGGGATCGCTTTATAGTCACTGGGATCTGGCAGGCATCATTGGTGTCTGGTGTATGTTGGGGCCAGCGCTGAAGAAATAAAGGGCAGACGAGAACCTAGTCTAAGAAATCCCTCAAACGGGTTGTCCCAGAATGAGTTGGTATCAGCAGTCCACAGCATTGGCGATAAGTGTCTGACTGCTGAGGGGGGGGGGGGGGGTTGTCATACCGCCAGGTCCCCCAATCATCATTTAAGTGTCTGATCACCAGGGATCCAGCCCAGGAATACTGTCACACATGTCTTTGGGACTAAGGCCTCATGCACACGACCGTTGTTTGATTCCGTGTCCGTTGCTCCGTTTTTCGTGATTTTCTGCGGACCCATTGGTTTTCAATGGGTCCGTGGAAACCTCGGCAAATACACCGTTTGTCCTCCGCGTCCGTGGTCCGTGATTCCAGTCCGTCAAAAAAATATAACCTGTCCTATTCTTGTCCGTGAAAAACGGTTCACGGACCCATTCAAGTCAATGGGTCCGTGAAAAATGCGGATGGCCATCCGTGTGTCCGCGTTTTTTTTGCGGATCCCTTGGCAGGCACTTGGGAAACATTGTCAGCCTGTCTTTTGGTAAAATCTTTTGGGTCATGTCCGCTAAAAAAACGGAAGACACACGGAAACACAACGGAAGGCAAAAACGGACACGGATCACTGAACAACGGAACCCCTTTTTGCGGACAGCATAAAAAAACGGTCGTGTGCATGAGGCCTAAAGAAGATGTCAGAGTACTGTACTCTGCTGGAATCCCCACTGATCACGGGAAAGGGGGCTCCCAATTCCCTGCCCCCAGTTTTAATGAAGCTACAATTGTTCCATTCAAAGTCTATTGGACTGACAGAGATAGCTGTGTACAGCACCCGGATATCTTCGTCAGCCCCTGAATGAAACCCCTTTAACTAGGAATTGTTGAGGGCTGGTTTCACATGGCCCGAATGTCCACACCCAACTCTATGTCTGTGCAGCTTCTCATTTATCCAGGTCATGGTATATCTGTAGGAATATGTCAGAGCAACAGGACTTCCTGGACTTTTTTTTTCTTAAAGACGTTTTGCTGTCTTCCGATTTCTGAAGATCTATCTATCGGTATCTACCTGTATCTAACTCTTTCCTGTGATCACATGGGTGAATAAAATAAATTTGTTACATCTTTTTGAGTGTGCTGCCTTTTTGCGGTTTATTAATTGGAATATTGTCATGTCCCCTTGGGCTTGCGCCTCGCTTCCTTTTTTATCTATCTATCTATCTATCTATCTATCTATATATCTTATTTGTAGTGTAATCATCAGAAAATATTTCCAGCCCAGACACATAACAGTGCAAGGACTGTACTTAGGGATGACTCATAGGGATCTCCCCCCGGCTATGTCATATCTTCCACAAATGAGACAGATGACTGAGCTCATAACCTCCAGTTGACCGTAACAATACATTACATATGAAAGCAGCAGATCCCGAATTTCCAGTCACACAATGTCCTCACAGACATGGCCCCGGGACAGCCTCATCCTTGGTACGTGCCCAATGTGTAGAGCAAATTATACGGGAGGTCAGAGGGCAGAAGCGCTGTTGTCTTGTAGACATATTGTCTTCTGATAAATGATGATGAGCTCATTATTAAAAAACAAAAAAGAATTGTTCACTTAATGTGTCTCCGGGTCAGACACTGTCACAGCGCACGATCCCTTAAATGGGTTGGCCATTAGAGTTAATGGAGTAGACTAGATGGTTGCTCAAAGTTAATGGGAACTTAAGATGCTCAAAATGTTACTAATGGACCAAGCTCATGGACACTGTTCTTCTAGTCCACTGGGCCCCAAACAGTGGCCATCTAGCTGCTGCCCTGACAGCCTGGGAGTGCCACAATTTGGAGACCACTATTCTATGTAAAGGTGTAGATAGTGGTGTTGCTATAGGGGCAATAGCAAACATTTACACCATGGCCTTGGTGTCTGAGGGGGTACCTCTGCCACATAACAATACATCAGTAAATGGCACAAAAAGTTGAGCGTGATTCAGTACTGTGATCCCCACCAATCTGATAGCAGCTCTTGGAAAAACTGTTGGCGGCACAATTGTTTTTCTAGGTCATACTCATATACAGAGCATGACCCTAAAATAAAAAAGGCCTGTTGGCCGTAAGCGCAGACTTGAGTCCATGTCGGGTGTAACACAACACTCTCTTCCACCCTGGGGATATAATCAGTGTGACACAGAGCTGCTATGCGACAGCCGTTACCCCCCCTTCATGTGGCAGCAGGTTGCAAACACCATGGGTGGGACTTTCCCAGGTCTTGACAGCCAGGCCATGTGTAGGAACCCTGTGTCCTTTGTACAGCACACACTCCTGACATCTTGGTGGGGAGGAAGAGTGCGGGAAGGGGGTGGGGGGTGAGGGATTTTGGCTACAGAAGCTGACTTCAGAAGCATGAATGAAAGTGGCTGTTGTCCTGAGCCTGCAGTGATTGGATACTGAGTGTGGGAAACCATGTGCTGGCTGCCACCCATACATTCACATGCAGAGCAAGGGGTATAAAAGTGAACTTCACTCTCAGCCTCTGAGAGAACATTTGCTCTAAGAAAAACCCCATGATCATGGCAGTCAACAAGACTCTGTGCGTCATTTCTAAGGAATATGCTGCAGACACACTCACCACCAAAGAGAAAATTAAGGTACATTTCTATAAAGTCCCTTTTCGTCATTTTATTAGAATTCCAGGGTTGCCATTGCTATAAAATATATTTCATTTTGACCAGATGAGGAAGCCAGTAGTGGAAAAGATGAGGCGGGATCGCATTAACAGCAGCATCAACCAACTACGTAAACTTCTAGAGCAAGAATTCCAGCTTCTCCAGCCCGACTCCAAGCCAGAGAAGGCTGATGTCCTGGAAACCGCTGTTCAGTTCCTTAGACAGCAACAGATCTGCAACCACCAGGGTGAGTCTAAAACTGTTGCAATGTAGTATACGGGAAAATGTTTATTTCATGTGCCCTCTAGTAGACTTATTGGGTATTAAGTGGACCTACCTTACTACAATTAATTATATTCCCATAATCACCTCTGTAATTAATATTTTTATAAATTTGGCTTCATCGTATGAAGAATAAAAATGTAAAGATCCATAATATTAATATGGACTACTGATTTTTTGGTGTCTCCTTTTGTGGTATCGAGACCTTTGGTCCCTTTGAGGCACCAGGGTCTACTGTCAATCTACTTCTCCCCAGCTCTGCTGCCATGTACCCCTAAAATACTGGAGAGGTAAAAACAAGGTGTCACCGATAGCGCAGGATAACTAGGATAAGGACAATGCACAACGAACACGTGTGTTCTAGGCCGAGGCTCACCTGGAAATGTTGTGCTGACTAGGCACAACTCTGGAGCAAGGCATGTCACGTCAAAGATACAAATGAAGCAGCAGCAAGCTCCAGGGCAGTACGTATTGGAGCACCTCTCTCCAGTAGAGACTAGAAACAGTAGGGGCAGAGGTGCTTGCTAATAGGAGACACGATGGATGAGAAGATGCTGTATGTTGAGGACCGCAGCAAGATAATTGTCACCTAATAAAAAGTGTCCCCACCCTGGCTGTTTCTATATTGCCTGCACATCATGTACCCCTAGCAAATAGACTTGTTACAATGGTTAATTTATGGCCACCTCTGTCCTGTGTGCAAAGGCGCCAGCTTTCTGTGTGTGTATTAGGGCTTGTTTTTATTGTAATTCTTCAGCACTGCTAGGGTTAATCTTCTCCTGCTCTGTAAGCTGCTGCATGGCTGTGTCCAATTGCTATTCAGCTGTTCCTATATATACCTGGCTGTTTCTCTCAGTCCTGGTCTGTGCAATTGGTCTCTACAAATCTTTTTAGGTCTCTAGCTTGGTAGAGCCTGTGAAAGAGCTATTATCCATTTGTCTGTCTGATTCCTGACCTGTGCCTGTTTACCATAATGTTCCTGACCTGCCCTGACCTTTGGATTGGATCATGGATTTGCATGATCTTTGCCAGCCCTGATTTTCCTGACTACGTTTATTGCCTGTTCCCTCAGTACTACTCACTGGTGTTTTTGATCCCTGTTGGTCAGCAGCCAACTACAACAGGACTATTCAAAGAAGTAGTGGTCTGGTGGCTGCCCTGCAGTGAAGTCCATATTCCTGTATAGGGGTTAAAGGGTGAATACCAGGGGACTGCCAGTATAACGCCCTCAGATCCAGCCCAAAGTAAAAATGGTTGATTGGCACAGTGGATCCATATCCAGTGCTTGTAACATGGCTGACTAGCAACAACCTTGTATATGAGGTTGTCAGGTAATATTTTTCATAGCAACCAGTGAAGACCTAGAAAAGGGTGGTACAAAAATAGAAAAACATAGCTGCTTCAAACTAAGCTCCATTTATTTTAATGGAACTACCCTACATTACCAGACACAATACATGGACAGGTGACACTGCCACGTTTTTTTTTAATCCTAGGCAACCCCTTTAATTCCAGGTTGGAGCAGTCTTAATATGTTGGCAGATACATCAGCTCCAGTTTATATAAACTGGATTGTAGTGACTGTAATGTGTGACTTTGGTAGGACCATCATTGCCATTCTTGCTGGCCTTGGTCTAGTATATGGTTTTCAAAAGTTTTCAACAGTTTCATGTTATTTTTCAGGAATGAAATCAGTTCATAGAACAGATCACCAGCAATACAGACACGGCTATTCCAAGTGCCTTCATGAAGCCTTCTCTTATCTATCAACCCATCAGACAGGGCAGGAGACTCAGGTCAAGTTACTGAATCACTTTCACCAACTGGAGAGCCAACCAAGAAATCTCAGCTGCCTCCAGTCACCTCCTAAATCCATCTCTGAGCGGGCAAATCAACAGGAACAGCCTCTCATCGCCAATACCAAGCACTTGTGGAGACCCTGGCAGAAGATCTGAATGGCTTCTAAGATCCATGTCACATTGATAAGTGGCTGGGATGTTCAAGAGGCCTTCAAGAGACTGATGTGATCACAAGTGTCCCCTTGTATTTTCTATTCGAGGATAATATGGATGTCTGCTTCATAATGAAGAATGAATGATGCACTTATATCAGGGATCTCCAACTTGCAGCCTTCCAGCTGTTCCAAAACTACAACTCCTAACAGGTCCTGGCAGCCGACAATAGACAGAGATGTAGCTTTGAAACAGCTCGAGAGCCACTGTTTGGAGGCTACTGACATCAATGAGATATTAAAGGGGTTAACCTGCTGAAGATCCCCTTTAAAAATGACCTATTAAGACTTAATTGGGTCCCTTTAATAGGACCCCCTCACTTAGCCAGACCAGAAACCCACTGCAAAATGCGTTTGTCACTTTAATGGCTGCTGATTAGGAGAATCACTGTTGGGTTCAATTGGCACCATGCTTTATTTTGCCTGCTTTGGCAAAAGACAGCTGAGCATGGGTAGGGCTAGCAATGTGTAGTGGACCTGCCCATGTTGAACAACTATTTGAAGTGGGACCAAATTAATTAAAAGAGTATTCAATGTGAGCAACTCCTTTAAAGGGAACCTGTCACTGGGATTTTGTGTACAGCGCTCAGGACATGGGTTTCTAGATGGCCGCTAGCACATCCGCAATATCCAGTCCCCATAGCTCTCTGTGCTTTTATTGTGTAAAAAAACGATTTGATATATATGCAAATGAACCTGAGATGAGTCCTGTCCCTGAGATAAGTCCAAGCAACCCATGTCCTCAGCTCTGTACACAAAATCCCAGTGACAGGTTCCCTTTAAAGGGATTTTCGAGAATTCTTATATTGATGACCTATCCTGAGGATATCAGCGCTGTACATTCACTGAGCAGGCCTAGGCCATGAAACTGATGAAAGTGATGTCACTGGCCTAAGAAGAGGACACAGCACTCACTGGAGTGCTGCCTCTTCAAACAGCTTATTAGATGGGATTCCAGGACTCAGACCCCCACCAATCAAATACTGATGACCTGTTTTACAAAAGGAATAACCTACATAAGAGGAGCCATACCTGGCCCAGCTCCATAGACCACTCCAATAATTTGGAATGAATTGGACTGTGTATAGCGGAGATAACAAGTGCTTCCACCATAATCTAAAATGTAATTAATACAATCTGTGCTATATTATTGAATGACATAGACATCTTGGCTGTGTACCGAAATATTTCCACTAAGGAACTAGAAGCGATCTATATATCCTTCTTTGTTGCCTATGGCAACAGTTTAATTGCTACATTCAATGTATCTTCAATTGAATTACAATGTGTTTATTTTTTTTAAACTTTGCTTCATTTGTAAAACTTATTAAGGAGGTAATTGTCTGCATAAGATGCATCTGGTTGTAAATTTGTATGTATTTCAGAGGACAAAAAGTACTTCATAAATTTTTATGGATTAAATTTGTACTTTTTTTTATTTGCGTTAGAGCAATGGATTCCAACCTGTGGCTCTACAACATTTAAAAAACTAGAATTCATCTGCTTCATAATGAGGTCAATGATTTCCAACCTGTAGGACTCAGGGCTCATGTACACGACAGCGGTCCGCAAAAAATACGGATAACATCTGTGTGCATTCCGTATTTAGCGGAACGGAACAGCTGGCCCCTAATAGAACAGTACTATCCTTGTCCGTTATGCAGACAATAATAGGACATGTTCTATTTTCTTTTGCGGAATCGAAATTCCTTTTTTTTGTGGACACATTGCAATAAATGGTTCCGCATACGGTCCGCAAAAAAAAAAGAATGGACCTGTCAGGCATGCTGAGAGCTGTAGTTTTGCCATCAGTGGAGAGCTCAAGGTTAAAGCCCACTGCATTAAGGTTTGGTCACTCACTGCCAATGGTAACCAGTCATAAAGGATTTGCAACGATCAATGGTCAACCTTCCAATCTTCACACTGCTGCCATTGTTTGTGATATAGCGCCATCTACTGAAAAGCAAAAATATAAGCTGCCAAGGTTTTAAAAGGAACCTGTCACGTTGAATATTGAGCTGCAGGCAGCATGTTATAGAGCAGAAGGAGCTGAGCAGACTGATATCTAGTTTTATGGGAAATGATTCAGTATAACTTGCATTCAAATTCCTGCTCATTCTGGGCTTTGACATGAAGGAGGCTAGCGCTACACATCAACGTTGTTGGTACGGAACCAATTGCATACAAGTTATTACATTGAAGTAGCACAACACTTTTTGGCTGCGTCAGTTGAAATTTTGTGACACAATAGGTACTGAAAAATTTGCTCATATGTTGCAAGTTATTTGCAGTCACACACAACTTTGCATTGAACTAAATGCTGGATTAGGCTACTTTCACACTAGCGATTTTGCTGGATCAGGCAGGGTCCAGCAAAAACGCTTACGTTGGGATACTTTCACACTAGCGTAAGTATCCGTGTGCAAACGGACACCATTTGTTTCCGGATCCGGATGCAAATCCGATTGACAAATTAATTGAAATACCGGATCCGTCTCTCCGGTGTTATCCTGAAAAACGGATCCGGTATTTATCTTTTTCAAATTTTTAAAGGTCTGCGTATACGCAGACCAGAAAACTGGATCCGTTTTTCCAGAACACTTGCTACCGGATCATGCATTAATACATTCTAATTGAAAATAATGCTAGATCTGGCATTCCAACAAGTGTTCCAGAATTTTGGGCGGAGAAAATACCGCAGCATGCTGCGGTATTTTCTCCGCCCAAATACCGTAAAAGTAACTGAACTGAAGACATCCTGATGCATACTGAACGGAATGCTTTCCATTCAGAATGCATTAGGATAAAACTGAAGCGTTGTTTTCCGGTATTGAGCCCCTCGGCCGGAACTCAATACCGTAAAACTTTAACGCTACTGTGAAAGTACCCTTACTGATAATACAACCATCTGCATCTGTTATGAACGCATCCGGTTGTATTATCTTTAACATAGCCAAGACAGATCCGTCATGAACTGCATTGAAAGTCGATGGGGGATGGATACGTTTTCTATTGTGTCATATTGTGTCAGATAAAACTGATCCGTCCCTACTGACTTGCATTGTGGGTCATGACTGATCCGTCTACGGTTTGCTCTCCGGTATGAGAACGCAACCAAACGGAACAGAATGCATTTTGTTTAGTTACGTTTTGTCCCCATTGACAATGAATGGGGACAAAACTGAAGCGTTTTTTTTCCGGTATTGAGACCCTATGACGGATCTCAATGCCAGAAAATATTAACACTAGTGTGAAAGTAGCCTTAGTCGCTTGTGGTTTGCAATCTGTAGCCAAAAATCCAGCAAATTTGGATGCTTGTGGTTATATCCTGTCACATGTAGATCTGTCATTCACGAGATTATCTCATTCACTTTGTTGGTACTGAATCATGCATGCGTTTTTTTCCACAGCTGTAGTGCACACAGCTGTAGTTTTGATCTGCATCCGATCCATATTTTTTGTGGATCAGATGCCGAACCATACATCTCAATGGGAATCGCAAAAAAAAAAGAACATGTACTATTCTTGTCTATTGTGTGGATAAGAATAACACTTTTTTTTTAGATGGAGGAAAACAAAAGGTAGCATGCGCACCGCCGAGACCCGTGTTTTACAGATCCGCAATTTGCAGATCGCAAAAACAGATACTGTAATGTACATGAGCAACGTGTGCAGGCAACCTAATACTTCACACAGCTGACCACCCCCTGTCAGGTAAAGCAGTTTACCAGGACTAGACAATTGATAGCCTGTCATCAGGAGAGGCCACCTTCAGGCTCAGATTGGCCCACAGCCACAGAGGTACAGGTGAATCCCCCGGTGAGCACCTGAGCAAGGTGGGCCACTAGTCTCCCATCCACTGCACAAGTAGCGCATAACACAGTAGAATTACTGCACTACATATAGCCAGGCAGCGTACAGCACCTCAACCAGCCTAAGGTCATATAAAAAACTGGTAGAATATTTAAGATACTACCCAGTTTATTACTATAGACACGACCATGTGGCTGAGATGAAAAGTTTTCTGCCTCTCTTTTGAGTGGTGAGTTGCGCCACATTTTGCCTACTTTCATGGAGCCGTGCCTAATTTCAGCTCCCTTGCACCACAGCACGTGCAAACTAATTAGACCAGTTTTAGTTAATATGAACATGTCTTACAAGAAAATAACCACTGTCAGGGGTCGTATTTTCTGTGTGTTGGGCAGACATTTCAATGTAGTCGCATTTATTGTTATGTTTGCGCCTTGTCTAAGATTCTAGATTGTATTTGCGCATTTTTTCCCCATCAGGGATAGGTCTAAGGGGCACATTTATCTAGCTCACCTTCTTTTTAGAGTAAAGGAAAAAAGCTGTATTGGCAACACCTGCCTTTAATTTGTGTCTTATTTATTATTTCTTTAAAGAATCAGGTTTATCTTTTTTGGTTTAAAGACATATTTATTTATTTTACACACTTATATAGCGTTGACATATTCCGCAGCACTTTACAAGCATTAGCATCACACTGTCCCCAATGGGGCTCGCAATCTAAGTTCCCTATCAGTATGTCTTTGGAGTGTGGGAGGAAACCCACGGGAAGAACATACAGACTCCATGCAGATGTTATCATTGGCCAGGTGCTAACCACTGCATTAGCTACCTATCTGATGTAGTTATATACTGATTCCATCAGAAATGTTGTTGTCATGATAGTTCGCTTTCTAAACTTCTCTAACTGCTTTTATAATTGTACATCCTTTATTTCGTATGTGGTGAATTAGGTTATAGATGTGAGTGAAATAAAAGCTAAAGACATAATAGAAGAGACCTATGCGGGTGTAACTCAGCTGTGTACGGTAGAAGCTATTCCTACAAATATTAACACTGTTGAGCGATAACTAGGGATGAGCGAATCGACTTCGGATGAAACACCCAAAGTTGATTCGCATAAAACTTTGCTCTAATACTGTACGGAGAATGAGCTCCAAATAAAACTGCAGGCGTCCAGCTCACCAGTTAGACGTGATTCTTTATTGCAAATTCGGTATAAAAACTTCCATAACACCAGGGCACCAGTACATCGTTACGCGTTTCAGACCTTTACAAATTTAGGTCCTTCATCATGAATTTGCAATAAAGAATCACGTCTAACTGGTGAGCTGGACGCCTGCAGTTTTATTTGGATATCTTTCTTGACTTACCAAGGAGTCTTGTCCGTGCTCCCAGGAGGGGATGGAATGGGAGTGAAGCTGCCTTTTTCTTCGCACTTTTAATATATTGGAGAATGAGCTCCGTACAGTATTAGAATGTATTGGCTCCGATGAGCCGAAGTTCGCGAGACTTCGCGCAATAACTTCATAAATTAATTTGTACTGTAAAAAAACATTTCCCGAACTCAGGTTCGGTTTTATGCGAATCGACTTCGGATGTTTCATCCGAAGTCCATTCGCTCATCCCTAGTGATAACTATAAATGTTGTGAAAAGTCCCATATTCTCCTTGTTCAGACGCAGTAATATTTGATTCAAGTGGATTACCAATGAGAAAAACTACATTAACAGTGCCTATGCACAGGTGCCTGTATGCCTCTCTATTACTAAGTGTGACATAGTGGTTGGAAGTACTCACCTTCTTCACAGAAAACACATTTCTGCTACTGAGATGCTGAACTGATACTGTGTAACTGTTGCACAGCATGTGGAATGAGCCCCCCAGAGAAAGGAAAGCAGTGACAATTCGAGAAGACAACAGGTTGTGTGATATCCTATTCTTAAGGGAAAGGAGAGATAACCGCATGTTCAAAGTATACTAGGTCACCTACGGGCGTTACCCTGGTAGCTCCCTGCATTTCACCCTTTAACACCTATACACTCTAAATATGAAAATTGGTATTGTTTCATATAGTCATACAAGAGAGAGCTGATTAGCTCTAAAATTTACATTTGTCTCCGACATTTCCGTCATATATGGTATATCAATGATTCTCTTATGAAGGCATCGGAAATCGATCAAGCCATAGTTACCAATGTTTATGAAAGGAGACCAGGGTATTATTATGGTAAGCTAGTAGCCGCTCCCAAATGCAATGAGTGGAAAGCATCTCCGTTATGTTCGAGACCACAGGGGGCTCAATGCACTTCCATCGCTGAGTTATCAGAAGTTTTGCTACTGATAATATGGTATATGGCAGAACAATTTTCTGTGAGCACCAGGGACCTGCTCCATTTCCAGAGACAGGAGAGCTAACCCAGGGGTTATGCAAAAATGAGAGGGCTGGGCAAGAGACGATGTTGCCGACTGAAAAGGGAACTCTTGTAAAATCTCAGATTTTAGGGTTGGTGAGATATTGATAGCTAGTATTTCTGATTTGGTCTCATTAATATTGTAATAAGAAACCTCCCAAAACGTCAAGATTATATATGAAGCCGCTCTCAAAAAAGACAGGCGATCTGACAAAGTCAGTATTAGGCCCCATTCACACGTCCGCATTTTAGTCCGCATCTATTCTGCAATTCTGCGGAATAGATGCGGACCCATTCATTGTGAATGGGGCTGGACATGATGAGGAGAGCACACTATGTGCTCTCCGCTTCCGCACTTGCGGAGCCGCGGCCCCGAACTTCCGGGTTTCTCCCCCAAAACATCCGGCCGCGGCTCCGCAAAAGATAGAGCATGTCCTATTTTTGTCCGCAGCCTGCGGACAAGAATAGGCATCTCCATGGGGAGTGCCGGCATGGTGTGTTGCGGATCCGCAACACACCACGGACGTGTGAATGGGGCCTAACATTGACATTCTAATTTTCTCAGTGAACGACTCCATCACCATCAGAAACAGAAAGGGAGATAAGAGACATCCCTGATGCATTCCATTAGTGATGGAGAACGCCTGGGAGAAAGTGCCATTTATTAGCACATGGGCCGATGGGTGGGCATACAGTGTCACAGCTGTGTCTCGGTTTCGGTGTAGTTTGCCGCGACACGTCTGCCGTGCATGCAGTTGCCTGGGGCAACATGTTGTTTCTGCATGTGTGTGCACTGCCCCTGTTTCCTGCCCTCTCCCCAGTCTGGTGGTTTTGGGGTTAAGGTGTGGATCTGGGTGTGGTCTCATGGCTCTACTTATTCTGTTGCTATGAGCATGAGGTCAGTGGTATTCTAGCCTTGGTTGGTGCTGGAGCCTTGCTCCTGCTCTGGTTATTCCATCTGTCCAGTGTGAGGGCCACCTAGTTTGACATACTGTCACGGTAGGGAGTGGGGGAAACTCCCCACCAAACATCGTAGGAAACGGGAATAGAAACTAGGCCAGAACCCAGGGATAAGGGAGCTAGACACCTTCCAATGCAACCTTCATCCTAGCCCTGACTCCTAACCGTATGAGTGAACCCAGATGGTAGGAGGGCTCATACACAGTAACCTCAGGCCCTAACTCGCCCTGAAAAAAGGAGACAACCTGTTCCTACAAAACACGGGTGAACAGCAGTCTCCACAGGCCAAGTAGCAAGAAGAGGAGTAAAAATCAACTGGATCGGCAGGTAAGAACCCAGTGAAAAAACTACGCACCGGAACAACAAGCACTTACCTGCTGCAGAAACAGGATGGAACACCAACACCAATAACTACCTGGTCCCCCATGCGAACCAGATAATGACGGCACCAGGCAGTGCTGCTCACTGACTTGTAGTTCCCCCTCCGGGGAACCCAGGAGCCCTCTCACCGAAGGCACAGACAGGGGAACGTCTAGTATCAATAAAAAAGTCACCTCATCCTGCAAAAAATGAGCCCCCACAAATATGGCTCTATGAAAATTGCAACACGAAAACATGATATTTTTATCTAAAAATGCTCTTATTGTGTAAAATTAAAAAATAAATAATTAAATAGACATATTTGGTATCACTGCATCTGTAACAATTGGCTCTACAAAAGTATCACAGGATCTACCTCATCAACTGAATGGTGTAAAAAAATACAAATTAAAAAAAGCTGTTTTGGCATCATTTTTGTCACCTCACCTTACAAAAAACATAATATCAATCAATCTAAAAGTTGTATGCACCCTAAAATGGTAGCAATAAAAACATGGCCTCCTCGGTAAAAAAAAACAAGCCCTGACACAAGACTATAGCCTGAAAAATGGAAAAAAAAGTCTCTAAGAAAATGACAACACAAAAACTTTTTTTTTTCTAAAAATGAGATGAAAAGCAACCAGAAAGACAGATGTACCTTAAAATGGTGCCAATAAAAACTACAGCTTGTCTTGCACAAAATAAGGCAGTTCATTCAACAAAAAAATTAAAAAAAAGTTATTGCTCTTAAAAACCATGACAGAAATTCCATATTAGAAAATACAGATGCCGCTCCTTCCCTTGTGAGCCCTGGCGTATCCCTAAATAACAGTTTACGACCACAATTGGGGTGTTACTGTATTCAGGAGAAAGTGGGTAGAAAATTGTGGGGGGATATTCTCCTGTTATCTTTTGTGAAAAAGAAAGTTTGAGCCTAAAGCACCATTTTCTTGTAAGAAACAATGTAATTTTTCATTTTCACACCCAAATATTAAAAATTCTATGAAACAGCTGTTGAGTGAAGTGCTCGCTACACCCTTTAAAAATTCCTTGGGTGGTGTAGTTTACAAAATCTGGTCACTTTTTGGTGGTTTTCACAGTGGGGTTACCTCAGGGCCTCTTCAAATGCAATATGGTGCCCAAAGACCATTCCAGCAAAATCTGCCCTCCAAAAACCATATGGCGCTTCTTGCCTTCTGTGAGCTGTTGTGTGCTTAAACAGTAGTATACAATCACATATGGGGTGTGTCTTCAAACTGCAGAATGAAGGTAATAAATATTGATGTTTGTTTTGTTGTTAACCCTTGATGTTTTCCAGGGAAAAATTTAAAAATCTGCCAAAAAAGTGACATTTTGAAATTTCACCTCTTTTTTGCTTTAATTCCTGTGGAATACCTAAAGGGTTAACAACATTTCTAAAACCAGTTTTGAATAGTTTGAGGGGTGTCATTTTTAAAATGGGGTCATTTATGGGTTAGTTCTATTATATGAGCGCCACAAAGTGACTTCACAACTGAACTGGTCCTTTAAAAAGTTGACTTTGGAAATTTTCTTAAAAATTTCAAAAATTGCTTTTAAAATTCTAAACCTTCTAAGGTTCTAAAAAAATAAAATTACATTGCTAAAATGATGCCAACATAAAGTAGATATATGGGGAATGTTAATTAATGAATATTTTGTGAGGCATCACTATCTGTCTTAAAAGCAGAGAGATTCAAATTTAGAAAACAGCAAATCTTTTCACATTTTTCGTTAACTTTTTGAATTTTTTTTATAAATAAAGGTAAAACATATTGACTCAAATTTACCATTAACATGAAGTACAACGTGTCACGAGAAAACAATCTCTAAATGACTTGGATAAGTAAAAGTGTTCCAAAGTTATTTCACATAAAGTGACACAAGTCAGATTTGCAAAATTAGGAAGGGGGTCAGGAAGGGGGTAAATGGCCTGGTCAGGAAATGGTTAAGAACTTACAGCTAAAACATCAGAACAGTAAACAAATCACAACACCTGATGAGTGAGAAAATAAACCGGGGACCTGTATTTTCGGGGTCCCAAGTTCCTATAGGGGGAACCTAATAGCTCCTACCCTCTGTTCAGAATAAAGCACGAAGATCCCATTTATATCTTAAAGTCAGTGGATCACTCCAGTGGTATGCGCGACGGGTTCTTATGGGCTGGTAAAGAGAAGCTGGAGGTCCCAAAATGCTCCAGGAATGTAGGAGGGGATCTTCTTAATGACAGAAATAATATGCTTCGCTTTGATAGCGCCCACCCCAGAAATATGCTGGAATCTCTTCCATACAGTACATTACTAAGGGTCAGACGCATAGTGTCGGACGAAGGATTAGTTGATAGTAGACTGGAAACAATGGGTCAGAAATTCATTGAGCGTAAATACCCAAAAAATTTGGTCCAAAGGCACCAAACGAGGGTTAGATAACAAAACTGTGCACAACTTCTAACTACTCAAAAGGAACAATCCAACAACAAAAGAATACCGTTCGTGTCCACCTACACCTCCCTGAGTCGCCACTTAGCCAGGATTTTAAAACAAAACTGACACATTCTCTCACAATCCTTTCCAGACATAGAGGAATTCCAGGCTCCACCCCTCATGTCATATGAGAGATCTAGAAACTTAGGCGATAGACTGGTATACACTGACACAGCAGTTGACACGAGATACAAAAATGGTTGGTATCCTTGTTTGAACTGCTGCAATTGCAACAGTCTCATCAAGGGTAACACCTTCTCTCACCCAAGAACGGGTAGACGATATACCATCGAAGATTTTTACACCTGCTCTTCTGACTTTGGAATCTATCTTTTACAATGTCCATGTGGCCTACTTTATGTGGGAGAGACCACACAACTGTGCAAGCACAGATTTAACCAACATAGATACTCCATTCGGAAACTCATGGCGGAGAAACAAGAATCTAAAGAAGACAGTCGGGTGGAACTACTTGTACCAGAGCATTTTTTGAATTACAAACACAATGTAACACAGCTCAGGTTTAGGATTATTGACGGCATCCCCCCTCTAAGGAGAGGGGATGACAATGAACGTTTATTAAAGAGACTGGAACTCAGATGGATTTTCGAGCTTGATACAATGGAACCGAAAGGACTGGGAGTTTAAGGTCAACTCTCTCTTCTAAAACTCCCAATTAAAGGGATTCTGTCACCAGTTTGACCCCTGTCAGCTAAACATATGCTGACACTCAGGGTCTCATCAGGAGTCCTAATGTGTGCTCATCAGAGCGATCAGTACCTTTATTTAGCCAAAAAACAGGTTTTACTAACCTGTCAATCAAATAAATAAGGTGCCCAAGGGAAGGTCCAGGGATGCAGGGTGCCTGGCCGCACCCAACGCCGTTCGTGCCCAGCGCTGCCTTTCCTCCTGCTTCAAGATCTCGCGCATGCGCACTTCGCTTGAAGAAGCTGATTCCCGAAGTCCGCACGGGCGCATCAGGCAGAGCCCTGTGCGCATGCGCGAGATCTTGAAGCAGGAGGAGGGGGAGGGAGGGAGAGGGAGAGGCGGCACAGAGCATAAGGAGGCGGCGCACAAGTCAGGAAAGGAGGCGCTGGGCACGAACGGCGTTGGGTGCGGCCAGGCACCCTGCATCCCTGGACCTCCCCTTGGGCACCTTATTTATTTGATTGACAGGTTAGTAAAACCTGTTTTTTGGCTAAATAAAGGTACTGATCGCTTTGATGAGCACACATTAGGACTCCTGATGAGACCCTGAGTGTCAGCATATGTTTAGCTGACAGGGGTCAAACCTGGTGACAGAATCCCTTTAAGTTATGCATAGCTTGTTACTCTATGATATAACTTATAGTTACTTGCCCAGCTTATGCTGTATTTTTTGTTCTTAATACAATAAATTTTCTTTTTGCATTTTAGTGGGTACCACATATATGCTGATGTAGTATCTTCTCAAAGGAGGGAATCAGACCTATAGTTTTCCGACCATATTCTATACATGAACTCCCTGGTGGACCTGACTACTTGGACTTCCTCCATCGGTATATGGTGACTATAGAAAGCCTGGATAAGTGACTAAACCTGGTACAGTCATAGGTTGGTTTTGGCCAATTATTGTAATATTTTTATCACGGTATTGTCTCATGTGATTTCAACACTTCTCTTAGTACCCTCTGAACCCTTTGAATACACTGTTTATATGGGTGTAAGATCCTCACGGGTGAGGAGATTTGAAGAGTGTGAACAGGATGGTCCGCTAAATGTGAATCACCAATGGGCTGGCTCCAAATAATTATTTGTTGCTGGCCATAACTAGTGGAAATTTATATCACTCCTAAGCTGTGTTTCTACATGCTAGTTGTGATCGGGACAATTCCTGTGCAGGTGCTCACCCAATAAATGGGGTAGAACACAACCAGGAGAGTATGAGGACCGGAGTGTGTAAGGTGACTGCATTGCCCCCGTGCCCAGGATTTATATCGCTAAACATTTGGAGCACATCTGGCGGGTAACACTGTATGATTCATAGCAGCTTACTAAATAGGTCATTGTAGAATGAATTGTATGTGTACCCTTTACCAGTGGATTTCCCTGGGATCTTTGATCTAGGGTCATTTATTCCCCTGCTTTATGAAATCCTCGTTTTCACATTGAGACATTGAGAGGTGATATTTCTAAACTATATACCTGAGCCAATTCCCACACTATTACCAGAGACCTAATAACACTGTAATATATACACTAACACTGTAATATATACATCAGCAATGGAAACAGGCTCAATTTACATGATAAAAACGCACTCCACATGGGATACATTAACCTCCTGTTTGTCCATACATTTTAGGGCAACCTCGCATTTGCAAATACATTTAGGACGTATGGGATTAGGAGCGTCCCTGTTGCTTGGAGACGCGCTGACGCACACGCTGACAACAGAAGTGCCCGCGCACTTGCTGCGCTATGGGCTCAGGGCGCCGGGGACACGTGTTTTCATACATGCTTGCCCTGCTACGCGCCATGATTACTTTTTGGTGGACAATATACACGCCATTTTCAGTTTGATATGCACTACAGTCATTACACAATGGATGAACATGGAAGACTCTGTGGCACTGACCCCCCCCCCTCCCCCCTGATCTCCACCAGACTGACTTTGGCATGTGTCTTGATCTTCTTTTGATGTGTACCCCTTGTCTTAATTTTCTTTTTATATGTATCCAACTATTATCCAATTTACTTATATGTTTCTGGGGGCGGCTCCTGACCCCAATTAACTCTAAGGTTATTTATATGCTTCAGAATAGTAGAAGGAGTTGAAAAAACAAAGGGTTTTTCAAATGTATTTGATCACTCACAATGACGTATATACTGAGAACAGTGATCTGGAAATGACTAGTTTAAAACATAACTTTTACTTCAGAATTGATAAAAAATTAGTCCCACAGATATTCGCAGACACCACAGACGTCTACCGATCCCTCGATATGGGATCTAGACGGAACAGTCACCAAAGCTCTCAGTCAATAACAAGTGAAAGAGCAGGTGACTGTATAAACAAAACAAAACGGATGTCCTCCAGCCCCCTAATTATACAGGAGGATGGGGGAAGACAAAAAGAAAAAACTACTATGCACACGATTTTGATATACAGTGAGCATCGGTTGAAAGAAACAAGCACTTTAAACCACAGTGTGATATATGTGGTTTCACCCGCAAACAATTGACGGTGTAAAAAGTGCACGGCGGCACCATAACCAGTTGTCCTACCGTACTGTTGATAGGGGAGTTTGATGGTGTGCCCGCTCAGATGTTCTTAGATTTGCAGCAGCCCTGGGGGGTTCCGTAACAGGGATAGTGGAGATATAAGGGGGAGGGTAGATGCTGAAGGACCCTATTTCACCCTACAATCCACAGATTACCCTAAAAAGGCTAACCACGGAGTGTCCCACTAGTTGGGTCCCCGTCCGGAACCTGTCCCTGGGTCTGGCCCTAAAGACCTACCCACGGAGTATCCCACTAGCTGGGCGTCCGTCCGGAACCTTACCCTAGGGCTAAGCGTTCCCTACAAATACCCCAAGTCCCGACATGCACGTTTCTGAGGATATCTTCCTCTCTTCAGGGGAACCGCTATTAAGGGCAAAATAAAATTCAAAAAAGTAGAGGCTGATTAAGATAAATACGGCAACTACTGAAAAAAGTGCTGCACTGGTAGGTGCTGCACCCTCAAACGACGCACAGATAAGTGCTAGGCTGTTTTTAGAACGCTCAGGTATAGATGTATACCTCGGAACTTCAGGTTATTACTTCTATTTCTGTCCTCCAGGTCACCCATCTTGGCCTTTAAGGCTTTCACCTCATCTTTGAACGAGTAATGTGCATCAATGTGGGGAAATCTTGCAAAGGGTCAGCCATAATATCTAGCCCAGCAGTCATTATAGCAGGAGGGTCTGAAGCCAGACTAGACTTTGGTGTGGAGGGCTAGAGGGTGATGTGGATACTGAGTCACTCACCGCATGTTCAGACGCCATCTTTGAATCAATGCTGGGCTGAGAACTTTACTGAGGTGCCCTCCATTCGCCGCTGTTAGGAGCCGAGGCACCCCTTGTTTGGCTCGGGTCCGACCTTGTGGGAGAGAGAGAGCCCGGAGCAGCCGTCGGGGAAGTGGAACTGTTAGTTATTGAAGGGTCTGCCGGGCTTCTCCCTGTGTGCAGCATGGAGGATGGCGAGGCAACCGCGCCAGAAGTAGACCGCACCTGTGGGGAGCTCGGCCGCATCTCCTGAGAGGAGAAAAAGTTTGTGAGACGGCGCAGGCCCAGCTTGTTGGACCTTTTCCGGGTCATCATCATGCCTCCCAAGTGTCCCTCTTTTGGAGAGACAGTCCCTCTTTTTGACCTGGGGAATTAGAATAAATGTGCATTAAAGAGGACCTTTCACCGGTCCAAAGTTTGTTAGTCAAAGGTATGTACATGCAGAGAGGTACCCAGGGATGTCCCTGCACTTACTTGTATTCCTCATTACAGTCAGTAATTATTCTTTGGGCGGAGTCAGAGGCGTGGCCTAGTATGAAAAAAATTGCCGCCATGTGTTCCGGCATATATTGTCCCTCTTTGGGATTTTTAAGAGTTAGGAGGTATGCATCATGTCTGCGGCAGTGTTAGCCGACTGGAGAAGTGAGTGGGACCAGGATCAATAGCGCTGAAAGTCGCTTTAGAGGGATTAGGTGGTAGAGCTCCTTCACACAGCAGCCATCTTCATTGAGCCACAGGCACTGCCCCCATCTTTTTTGGTTTAAAGCCGAATGCAGACGTCCGTGTTTAACGGATGTCTGCATGAGGCATAAGTCTGAGATCTAGTTATTGTTTTCTTCTAAGACAGGTTCATGTTCACTAAGACTTGTCTCATTGATTTGCGCATGAAACAAATTACCAGAAAAAAGTTAAATCTCAGTTTTTTCAATGTAAAAAATTGCACAAGTTCCCCTTTAAAACAGACGGTCAAAATAAGCCTACTCAGGAGTAGAGTAGAAATAAGACTGTTTATGTGTCTAATGTTCCTTTCAGACAATCGAGTTGCACACTCTGGACTCGCAGCGTGAGTATGCAGCAGCTCCCGTCCTAACCTCCTAGCACTGCCGGGGTCACATAGTATTATATTGATTTATGATGCTATGTTACCCTTAAAGTTCTGGAATGTATTGGATAACAATGGCATAATGCTGTCATACACTTACTAATGTATTGTGATTGTCCATATTGCTTCCTTTGCTGACTGGATTCATTTTTCCATCATATTATACACTTATCGTTTCCATGGTTATGACGACCCTGAAATCCAGCAGCGGTGGTCGTGCTTGTACGCACGGCTCCCTGCATCACCATTAGAATCAGCTGAGAACAGGACATACCTCAGACGTTTCGGGACTGCGGGACAACCACCAAAATCCGCCGGATCCAGGACAGTTGGAGGATAAGTTATTTGGCCTTTATATAGTCTTATTATTGGCAATGTTGGCCACATAGTCTGTAATATTTTGTATATTATTGTGTTTTGTTATGTGTGTGATTAACCCCTGTGACACCCATGCTTGAATGAAACCACTCCCTGGTGCAAAAAAGCACAGACATTGCTGTATCATATTGAGACACAAGATGGCACTATGGCTCTTCTTCACATTACCAGGGCTACTTTATGTCTTCACTTTTGGCTTATGTTTAATCTTCTGTACCTCGTTGTGATTTTACACCTTGCTTTTTGGACATAATATAAAGCATAAGTTGACATAAGCATAGCAACGACAAACCCCAATACAACCGGTTTGTGCATGAAATCTATATGCAAATGCATTCTATTCAGTGGCTTACCTTCCATGGAGGTGGAACACCTGTCTGCTGTGGGGCCCAGGAGTGGCCCAGTTTCTTAGGCTTATTTCAAACGAGCAATACGGATAAAGATGATGTGTTAGAAAACGAGCACAGACCCATTGAAATAAATGGGTCAGGATTCCGCCCGGAGGCTATATGTTCACTACACATATCACATCCGAATGGAAAACTCACTTGCGTGAAAGAGGCCTTAATAAAAAAAAAAACGAGCTTGCTCCACTTATCTAAATTAGGGTACTTTCACACTTGCGTTGGTGCCGATCCGTCTGTTTATTTGCACAAATGGATCCGCACCTATAATGCAAATGTTTGTATCCGTTCAGAACAGATCCGTTTGCTTTAGTTTTAAAGAAAAATGACAAAGTCCAAAACGGATCCGTTTTGAATTACATTGAAAGTCAATGGGGAACGGATCAGTTTTCAAATGCACCATGTTGTGTCATTGAAAACGGATCCGTCCCCATTGACTTACATTGTAATTCAAAACTGATCCGTTAGGCTCCGCCTCTTCAGACGGACACCATAATGCTGCAAGCTGCGTTTTGGTGTCCGTCTCCAAAACGGAATAGAGGCGGGACGGAGCCGAACTGATGCATTCTGAACGGATCCTTATCCACTCAGAATGCATTGGGGCTTAACTGATCTATTTTGGACCGAACGGATCTCACAAACGGAATCCAAAACGCTAGTGTGAAAGTACCCTTAGAGATGAGAGGTGTAGGGCCGTGACAGTGGGAACTGTATAGTAGGCAGAGCAAGCTTCGATAAACATTACAGAGCAAAGCATGCTGGGTTTGGCTAGAAAACCCTCCTGGAAGCTGATGAAAACAGGAAATTCTGTATGTAAACATCTTGCCAGGATGTACTGAACTTAAAAAAGGGGAAGGAAAGTGCTGACATGAAAAAACTATATGTGTCAAAAATATGCAGTGTGCATTTTTGGAAGGTTGGATAAGCAAAAATAGCAAATCTGACACTGTTTTTTTAAAATTTGTTTTGCCTGACATTAAAAGGGTTTTCTGAGATTTTAATAGGTCATCAGTATTTGATCTGTGGGGGTCCCACATCCAGGACCCCCACAGATCAGCTGTTTGAGAAGGCACCAGCGCTGTGAGAGCTGCGACATTTTCTCCATGCTCACCAAGCACAGTGCCGTACATTGTTTAGCAGCTATGCTTGGTATCACGGTCAGCCTTATTCACTTCTATGAACATGAAGGTGCCGTCACTGGCCTAGGGAAAGCTGAGAGAAGGCCACGGCGCTACTGCAAGCTCCGCTGCGTTGTCAAACAGCAAAAGCACAAAACCTATTTTACCCATTAAGAGCATTATTCTGTAATGAAAAATGTAATAAAGTATGCATATAATTGTCATCGCCATGTTCATAATGACCCCAACTATTAAATTGTCACATTATTTAACCTGCACAGTTAAAGTTTTTTCTTCTGGGTTGGTCATCAGTATCTGATCAGTGCAGGCTCGGACTGGCCCACAGGGGAACAGGTTAGTATCCTGGTTGGTCCTTGAGCAAAGTCGGCCATAGTTCTCCCATCCCCTGCCCAAGTGGCACATGGAACAGTAGACTGACTGTACTACATACAGATACCAGCCTATGCTTGTTTAAAAACAGTATATTATTTAACAAACTAGCCAGTTGATTATACACACATCGGTTGCGGGGAAGACTTCTAGGCACAGAGACAGGCCAGCCAGTATTCTCAAAGTCACTAGAAGGCCCCCATGATCCATCATCTTGTAGTGTCTTGCTACTGCTGCCACTGTATGAGCAGGTAATATTTACATAAAGTTTTACCGTGGGCCCTAGGCACCTCAGTCCGACACTGGATCAGTTGGGGTCCAACACCCGGGACCCCCGCCAATCAGCTGTTTGAAAAGGCAGTAATGCTTGCAGTCAGGGACGTGCACAGAAATTTTGAAGGGCAGGGGCTTAAATTAAAAAAAAGGGCACCTGTCACGTGACGTAGCAGACGTGCGTCACGCACGTCCTCTACCCAGGCAGCCCCTGCGCTAGCCTTAAAGGACCCTGTCACCCTAACCCTGCACTGATGATAGGACAGACTGTTGACTCAATTGTATCTGTGAATAAATTGCGCTGCCGCCGGCAGGATGGACCACATACCTCTTACATCAAGTGACATCATGTAGACCTTCTCTTTCCTCTTCTCCTCCGTTAGACCGCCATGGTAAATTCTTTCAGCCGCATCTCGTCTCTACAGAGTTTATAATACAGACACGTTAGATTTCTCAAAGTTTTCATCCCCCTCCCCATCCTGCTGCCACTCCTAATACTGTGCCCCTGGAGCTCCCCAATGCCCCAGGTATTATACTGCTGAAAAATACTGACCCTAATAGACATAATTGGGGTCATTTATCAAAGTGGTGTAAAAGAAAAGTGGATTTCCAAAAGAGCTGTCAAAAATGAAAGGTGGAATCTGATTGGTTGCTATGGGCGACTAAGCCAGTTCTACTTTACACCAGTTTGATAAATTACCCCAAATGTCCCTATAGTGTCCACAGCAGCTATAATGTCCCCTAGAGTGCCCCCAGTAATAATAACACCCTATATTGTGCTCCAGGCAGCAATCCCTGTATAGTGTCCCCAAAAATAATAGAATTGCCCCTACAGTGCCTCCCCAATAGCAACACCCCAATATAGTAATTTTCCCACACTGTCCCCCATAGTAATTTGCCCCCACACAGTAATTTACCCCACACTGCCCCCACACAGTGATTGCCCCCACACAGTAATTTGTCCCCACACTGCCCCCACATAGTGATTGCCCCCACACTGCCCTCACATAGTGATTGCCCCCACATAGTAATTTGTCCCCACACTGACCCCACATAGTAATTTGTCCCCACACTGACCCCACATAGTAATTTGTCCCCACACTGCCCCCATATAGTAATTTGCCCCCACATAATAACTTGTCCCCACACTGCCCCCACATAGTTATTTGTCCCCACATTGCCCCCACATAGTAATTTGTCCCCACACTGCCCCCACATAGTGATTGCCCCCACACTGCCTTCACATAGTGACTGCCCCCACACTGCCCTCACACAGTAATTTGCCCCCACATAGTAATTTGTCCCCACACTGACCCCACATAGTAATTTATCCCCACACTGCCCCCACATAATAATTTGTCCCCACACTGCCCCCACATAGTAATTTGCCCCACACACAGTAGTTTCTCCCACACATTTCTGGGCCTTGCACTGGCAGCACTGCAGCATCTTGAATCCCCCCATGGTACATTTCTCCCCGACCGGACAACCCCTCCATGTTGGCACAGTGACAGACTGACAGCAGTGGCACTCACTCGAGCACCACACAAGCTCACTCACCGATGAGCACCACTAGTAGTTGCACGTTGAATTCAGCTCAGCTCCAGACTCCCGCGCGCCACCCCCACGTGACTAGTACTGAGGCACTTGACTGCAGCGCTGAATTGTGCTGCGTGCATGCGCCGCACGGGCCCAGCCGACACACGCCCGCCGCCTGGCAATTGCAAAAGTGGGGGAAAAAAGGCAGCCGCTTGTTCCGCCTAGCGCCGCCGACCCCGAAAAAAAAAAAGAAGGGCATTAAAGGGGCAGAGACAGAAAAGGGCAGGGGCTCAAGCCCCCTTTGAGCCCTATGTGTGCACGTCCATGCTTGCAGTAGTGCCGCGGCCTTCTCTCAGCTTTCTCTAGGCCAGTGACGACATGTTCACATTCATTGAAGTGAACGGAGCTGAGCCCGATACCAAGCACAGCCTCTATACAATGTACGGCGCTGTGCTGTAAGAAAGTCACGACCAAAGTCAGTGGGGAGGGTTGGGCAATCTGACCCCCATCCAGAGGAGAGTATTAAAATCTCGGAAAACACTTTTAACTGTGCAGGTTAAATAACGTGATAATTTGGGGGGCGGCGCTTGGCAGCAGAGCCGGATGCAAGTGCTTTGAGGAGCTCTGCTGCTGACCGGGCAAAACCGAGCCTATCATTGCGACTGACTGCTTGAAAATGGGCAAAACTGTGAAGGAAAGATCCAAGGACACCCCGGGAAAACCAAAATCGACTTTGAGTCAAGGTGACCTGGATAAATTTATTAAAAAGTCTGGGGCCCGATATGACTCCAAGATGGATGCCACACGCCACGCTTCTCCTCCGACGGGACCGACGGCGAGTCTGATGAAGGAGAAGAGAGCGACAGAGAGGTGCGGGCATTACAAGAAGACTTACCTTTATCGAGGAGTTTTATGAAATCTCTTCTAGCTGAAGCGCTGCAGCCTCTCCGCGATGACCTGGCGGATATCAAAAAAGACATGCATCAGCTAAACTCCAGAATGGATGAATTGGAGATGGCCCAGAAGGCTTCACTGGACTTCCATGGCCGGGTGGCTAGTAACTTAGATCATACGCAGGCACATATCAATTTCCTGTACTCACTAGTAGAGGACCAAGAGAATAGGGCGAGAAGGAATAACGTTCGCCTGAAGGGAGTGCCTGAATCGGTTGACGTAGGTTCTTTGGCGCAAGAAGTGGAACGCTTTTTCAGATGTCTCTTACCAGACTTACCTGCGGAAAAATTTGAAATGGACAGAGTGCACAGGGCATTGAGACCTCAGCCCAAGCCTCAAGAACCAGCTAGAGACGTTATATGCAGAATGGTGCATTTTCCAGTTAAAGAGCAGCTCCTAGCAGCTGCGCGCAGCAATCGTGCAGCTGAAATCGAGGGCGCCACTGTGGCCCTATATCACGATCTGTCCGCCATGACGCTCCGGAAGAGGAGACAGCTGAAACCTCTCTTGGACGTGCTACAGCAGAAGAGGATTACATACCGATGGCTGCACCCATTCGGCCTGCTGATTAATACGCCCAACAGAAAGCAGGTCATTCGATCGCATGCGGATCTACAAAGGATCTATGCTGCTTTGGGTATTGGCCCGCTTGACATACCCGATTGGTGCGCAGCTCAAGATATCTCCTCTTTACCTCCAGTACCTGGATATGAAGCCTGGCAAGAAAAAAACACTAAAACCCGACGGAACAGGAGGCAGCATGCAGTGGGCGCACCCAGGCAGGATCTTTATGCTGAAGGACCCCCAGATCACTGACTGCTAAGATTCAAGTCACGTATAGTACTTGTGGTTTGCTATATTGCCTCTTTAGTGTATATGTGATTCTCGTTCTTTTCTGCTCCTGGTTAGCGGTTAGGATGTGATTCTACATGATTTATTGAGGCCTTACCCTATATCTTTAAAGTCTTTCTGAGTCTTTCTTTGGGATATCTTTGCTGATTGTGGGTTGCGGTATATTGTTAACTATACTCTTAGCTATATTGCACTGACATCTAGTGTTCATAGGGAAGCATTACGCAACCTGGTTTTGTAGTTATGTGTTTACTGCCCAAGATGTACGGCTCGGGAGCCTACCCGGGTCCTCGGTATGGCTACCGACCTCTATACTGGAATTGTGGATTTCTCCATGATTCATTGGTTTCCCACTTTTACGTGGAGTTTACTAACACAGATTGTTTCATTACTGCTGTCATTATATTATCGGCTCGTTGTCACATTTGACATAAGCTGTGTTTATCTGCACCTTCCATCTCCCCACTCTCCCTCTCCACCTTCCCTGGTCTTTCCTACCTCCTCCCATATACAGATGTCTCGTATCGGAGTCAGAGATAAGGTCTTAACGCTGTTCTCTTCTCTACACTATCTATGTTTGCACTAAATATTTGTTCATACAATGTGAAGGGATTAAATATTCCACAAAAAAGGAGCCAAATATGCCATTTTCTGCATAAACGCAAAATTCAAGTAGCGTGTCTCCAAGAAACTCATCTTAGACTTAACCACGTTCCCAGATTTTCACATCTCCTATTTAACAAATGGTTTCATAGTACATCACCGTCTGCAGCATCCAAAGGAGTCAGCATAGCTTTCCACAGAAATACACCCTTTGTTCATGTAGACACTCTTGCGGATGAGGATGGTCGTTATATATTTGTCAAGGGTAATGTAGGTCCTCAAATGTTTACTTTTGGCAGTATTTATGCCCCGAATGTCTCTCAATATACCTGGTTACGATCAACCCTCCTTGCTTTATCCACATTTGAAGAAGGTATTACAGTCCTCTGAGGGGACATTAATACTGCTCTGGTACCTCGTCTAGATTCTTCATCAAGAAAGTCGGCTTTGTCAGGTTCGGCATTGAGGCACATTAACAACACTATTGCTGGCTACGGCTTTACTAATGTGTGGAGATGTATGCATCCCGATGTACGTGACTATTCATTTTATTCTGCATCTCATAAGTCATACCAGAGGCTTGATTACACTTTTGTGAAAGTGTCGGATCTACAATATTGTATTTCCACAGCTATTGGAAGTATTCTATTGTCAGACCATGCCCCGGTATTTTTGTCTATGGAGGTCCCCAATATGCCGAAGGCGGAATTTAGGTGGAGATTAAACAAAACTTTGCTCACAAACCCCAATGTAGCGAAACTCTCTCAATCCTTGATTGATTATTTTCAATTAAATGAGTCGACCGATTTATCGCCTTTGACTTTATGGGCGGCCCATAAACCTGTTATTCAAGGTCACTTTATAGCTATTGGGTCGCATACAAAAAAGTTAAAACAGCAGAAGCTAGAAGATCTTAACAAAACAATAATTCAGTTGGAGTCGTCCCATAGGACAACTCAATCGGATGAAGTCTTGGCCAGACTAGACGCAGCTCGATCAGAACTTAAAAATCTGTTAAATGCTAATACTGCTAAACTCTTTCTGTCCACCCAATACCAATATTACGCACATGGTAATAAGGCGACGAAAGTATTATTGTCTAAAATAAAGCAACGTAAAGCATCCTCCTATATTTCAGCTATTAAGACGCGGGACTCTGGGGTAGTCCGTAAAACGGATCTTATAGCACAACAATTTTGCGAGTTTTATAGTCAGCTATACAATCTGAGAGGATCCATCTCTACATCAGAGCAAGACCATCTGAAACGCGCCACTGAGCTGTGGTTAACAAACCTTAACCTACCTAGTCTGACTACTGAACAGTCGATCTCTTTAGAAGCCCCAATAACTTTAACGGAACTACAAACAGCGCTAAAAGATTCCCCGATCCACAAAAGCCCTGGTCCGGACGGACTTCCGGTAGCTTATTATATCACTTTTAAAGATATCTTACTGCCCTTTTTCCTGAGGGCCTGCAATGAAGCGAAGGAGAGAGGTGCTTTCCCCCCTGATATGTTGAGAGCACAAATTTCTATTATACCTAAGCCAAAAAAGGACCATTCTCTTTGTGCAAACTATAGGCCTATATCACTACTAAACAACGATCTCAAGCTATACGCTAAAGTTTTAGCGAATAGATTGAAACGGTTTCTGCCTGATTTGGTCTCTCCTAAACAGGTGGGATTCGTCCCCGGACGGGAAGGCAAAAATAATATCATTAGAGTGATACAGCTTATGCAGCTAGTGAGGAGGGACAAGATACCTTTGGTTTTGCTCAGAATGGACGCTGAGAAAGCGTTTGACAGAGTAGACTGGTCCTTTATGTCTCAGGCATTGGAAAAATATGGTATTCCTCAGTCGTATGTCAAAGGAGTGATGGCAATGTACCAACAACCAACAGCTAGGGTATTGGTTAATGGCACCCTCTCTCCTTCCTTCACTATCACAAATGGTACCCGACAGGGTTGTCCTCTGTCTCCCATGCTGTTTATATTGACTATTGAAACTTTATTGCAGGCCTTCAGACAACAAGCAGATATTCAGGGCCTGAGACTAAGGGACACTACCCACTTGACTGCCGCATTTGCTGATGATGTATTATTGATGATCACTAATCCAGATGTGGCGTTCCCAGTTATAATGATGATTATTGATAGGATGTCTCCCTTTCTGCTAGGTCGCAATTGGAGATGGCCAAAACGACGCCGTTCCAATGGACATCTAAATCTATTACATTTCTAGGTGTTGAGCTAACCCCAGAATTCAACCACCTTTATAAAGAAAATTTCTCTTCTCTTCCGCAAATATTGGGTGAGCTGGTGAGTAGCTGGGATATCCCTTACGTTTCCTGGTTTGGGCGTAGAACCTTGATCAAAACGGTTCTTCTACCTAAAATTCTATATTATATGCAGGCGTTACCCATACCTATACCTCAGTCATTTTTTAAACAGATCCAGACGCTTTTTCAAAAATTTCTATGGGGAAATAAAAAAGCTAGAATGTCATGGGAGGCTATTATACGCCAACCAAAACACGGCGGTATAGGCGTACCAGATATGTACAGCTATTATAGTGCCATACTTTGTACCAGGTGTTTAGATTGGCTGCGCTCTCCGGATGGTAGGTTGGACCTGTTAGTAGAGGCCGCTATGTCTAATATACTTCTTAGATCTCTGCTTTTCCTTGGTAGGTCTAAAATGAAGGAGATGTTGGTGACGAGTAGTTCTCTTACTCGCCACACTGCATCTCATTGGTATGCTCATGATATGCTGGCTCGATTTGCTCCCAACTACCTAGCACTTATGCAGATTCGGGATGTTTTATGCAATTCTGATCTGACTTTTTGGGGTACTCTATCAGAAACTGCTAAAATGAATGCTGTAAAGGTGTTATCTTTATGTCCTGATGATGATTTACCGCCGTTCTCGGTTTTCACTGAATATGAGGCTCTGTCGACATGTAGTGTATTCCAGCGGCTACACTGTTATAGCACTATGAGAATCTTGTTAAAAGATTTTGTAAATGGTCGAGAACATACGAGTTTTGAGAAACTGGTGTTACAAACAGCAGAGCCTAAGAAAAAGATATCGCAACTTTATTCTGTTCTTATCTCACATATGTCTAACAATCGAATTACCTTTATAGAGAAATGGGAGACAGAATTAGGAGCTGTCTTTACCGAAACAGAACAGCAACAGATGTTACTGGCTCCAAGTACGGTGTCCAGATGTGTTAAATTGCAGGAAAATAGCTATAAAGTCCTTACACATTGGTATTATACACCTTACCGCTTGCACAAGATGTTTGTTAACGTTAGTCCAATATGTTGGAGGTGTCAACAAGATATTGGCTCTCAAAGTCATATATGGTGGCATTGTCCGAAAATACAACTCTATTGGCAGGAGATTTGTGATCATATATCGCGGATTGGTGGCGTTCAATTGGTGGCGTCTCCTCAGGCTTGCCTTTTTGGGCTTCTGGAGAAAGTTCGACCAAAATGTACTAGACAATTATACACAAATCTTTTAGCCTCGGCTCGTTTGCTCATCGCGGTTTATTGGCGTAAATCTGAATCCCCGCCTATACAGCATTGGATACAGAAGTGCGATCGGATATTCCGTCTTGAACAAATTGCGCACTGGAGAGCACGCACGGCACGTCGCTTCTCTGGAATATGGGATCCATGGAGGAAGTTTAGGAAATTTACTCAGTAGCTTTTAGATTGTGAAAGCATATATTAGTCATGATGTGAAACTCCCATCGCTCGTTGTACGAGCTATACCGGTTACAAAGATATCTCTGATCTCGACTCCTTTATACACCCCCTCCCCACCTTTTCCTTGCCTTCCCTACCCCCATTACCCCTACTCCCCACCCCTATCTTTGTTTCAAGGTGTAATATTAATCATGTAGCTTCTATGGCATGCTGTATCATGCTGATGGTAGAATTCTGTATGTGATATTTACTATTGTGTGTCATTCATTCAAATAAATAAAATGTTTTAAAAAAAAAAATAATAATAATAAAATAACGTGATAATTTAATAGTTGGGGTCATTATGAACATGGCAATGACAATTATTTGTATACTTTTTTGTATTATTATTTACAGAATAATGCACCTTTAATAGGAAAAAGGGGGTTTGTGCTTTTTTTGTTTTTTTATTTTTATATTTTCAAACAAGTCAATAATGTTTTTGTCATTTTTTAAAGCTCCCTAGGAAACTGCACAACAAAGGGGCTCGATCACTAGTATAATGCACTGCAATACTTACTATGCAGACAGCAGCCTATCAGGACCTGCTTCTGGCCGGCTACATAACATTCTGACACTCACGGCCTCTGGGAACAAACCAGCAGATACATAACCAAACTACCCGTAACTCAGCATCCGATAATCTAGAAATTCTTATAAAAAAATAACTTTTTACCAGCATAGAAATGTAAGAGAAAATACTATACAAAGTCCTACAAAACATCTATTCCTGTGGTGTAGAGTACTTTCTCTTTACCTAAGCAACACCCCAGTAAACAATTACACAACATGGAAACATGCAAATGGTTTGTTTGCTGTATTTAAATTCAGGAAGATAAAGAAAACAAGAGCCTGAAGGTCAGGTTTGTAATATAGAAAGTATACTCATATGGATATAAGCAGCACAGGTAGTATGCAGCTTTGGATTGCCCTCAAACAATCTTCTGATGGGCACCAACCTGAAAGATCAGCCATCTTCGTCAGGGGCGGGCTGGGCGGGGGGGCAGGAGGGCACATGCCCCCCAGGCCGGTATGTCTTCAGCCCCTGAACTCAATTGTATTTGCGTCCACGAGACACAGATACAACTGTGCCTGCAGAAGCGCCGGCACGACAAGGGAACCGCTGGTTCCCTTCCCGGCTGTTCCCGCGGCGCAGTGACACAACATTCCTTAGGAGTGGACCTGCCAGAAGAGGCCAGGTCTGCATCGTGGGTTTGCGCTGCCACCGAGACAGGCAAGTATAACCTGCTTTCCCCTTTTCCAAGGATGCTCAACCCGCGGCCCTCCAGCTGTTGTAAAACTACAACTCCCACCATGCCCTTCTGTAGGCTGATAGCTGTAGGCTGCCTGGGAATGATGGGAGTTGTAGTTTTAATACAAAAAAACTAGAGACCCTATTAAGGGAGGGTTCCATAGCAACAAAAAAACTTTGCTCAATTGAGCTCAATTCACCACTTTTACCCTTAATATTTAAATCAGTAAAACTTCACTTTTATTAGTAGTTCTCTAAAAATGTTTGTGAGTTTTGACACACTTGTTAAAACTACTGCTCGAATTTGCACACTGCTATCGCACAGGTTGCTAGTGGTAACGGAGGGTGTGCACTACCCTCCTAACCTTCCCACAAGTTTGCAATCAGTGTATACTACCTGCCTGACTAATCCTGCAGGGTACTCGGTGCTGTGAACATACACCTAAAGTAAATAACTGTTTCCTACTGTTTCCTACTCAGTGTTTAGCAACTCGAGCAGAGCTAAAACCAACAGATTCTGTCCCTCAACATGTTTCACCAGATAAACTGGCGTCTTCAGGGAAGGACAGACTTGAAACACCATGCTGAACACTCCTATTTATAGTTTGTAATCCTATAATTGTTATAGTACCATTGGCATTAGACTGACAGTTTAAGAGCCAGTGAACTGGTCAGGTTTAAATTTATTGGTTGAATCATTGGATGCCTGCCAGATAACGTGCTGCCAGACCCAAGCTGCGCAAACACTTATTCCACACTCAAGTTGGATGACTGGTTATTGAGTAACTACCAGATAATGTGCTGCGCAGACCCTTGCTGCGCTAACACTTATTCTGTAGTCAGGTAAAGCTACTCACTATATAGAATCACCTAGCAGCCTGCCAGTCTGCCACACTGCGACTACACAGCGCTGATACCACTAGTTCTTACATACTACCAACATGGACGATCCTGTTTACACATATAATCAGGGGCAAGCATGTAGAGGATATATAAAAAAAAAAAAAAATTTAAAAAAATATTTTTAAAAAAAATATATATTTTTTTTTAAATATATTTTTTTAAAATATATTTTTTAAATTTTTTTTTTTTTTTATATATCCTCTACATGCTTTGCCCCTGATTATATGTGTGTAAACAGGGATCGCCCATGTTGGTAGTATGTAAGAACTAGTGGTATCAGCGCTGTGTAGTCGCAGTGTGGCAGACTTGGCAGGGGCTGCTGGGTGATTCATATATAGTGAGTAGCTTTTACCTGACTACAGAATAAGTGTTAGCGCAGCAAGGGTCTGCGCAGCACATTATCTGGTAGTTACTCAATAACCAGTCATCCAACTTGAGTGTGGAATAAGTGTTTGCGCAGCTTGGGTCTGCGCAGCACGTTATCTGGCAGGCATCCAATGATTCAACCAATAAATTTAAACCTGACCAGTTCACTGGCTCTTTAAACTGTCAGTCTAATGCCAATGGTACTATTGGCCAATTATAGGATTACAAACTATAAATAGGAGTGTTCAGCATGGTGTTTCAAGTCTGTCCTTTCCCTGAAGACGCCAGTTTATCTGGTGAAACATGTTGGGGGACAGAATCTGTTGGTTTTAGCTCTGCTCGAGTTGCTAAACACTGAGTAGGAAACAGTAGGAAACAGTTATTTACTTTAGGGTGTATGTTCACAGCACCGAGTACCCTGCAGGATTAGTCAGGCAGGTAGTTATACACTGATTGCAAACTTGTGGGAAGGTTAGGAGGGTAGTGCACACCCTCCGTTACCACTAGCAACCTGTGCGATAGCAGTGTGCAAATTCGAGCAGTAGTTTTAACAAGTGTGTCAAAACTCACAAACATTTTTAGAGAACTACTAATAAAAGTGAAGTTTTACTGATTTAAATATTAAGGGTAAAAGTGGTGAATTGAGCTCAATTGAGCAAAGTTTTTGAGTTGTAGTTTTGCAACAGCTGGAGGGCCGCAGGTTGAGCATGCCTGCTGGCCTATTCTATCCATTTGCCCTAATACTTGCCCCAGCCCCTAACCCTAGTCCTGACCCCTTACACTGGCCCCTGCCCCTAACCTTAGTACTGACCCCTAATTCTGGCCCCTGACCCTAGTACTGGCCCCTAATACTGGCCCTGACCCCTAACCCTAGTACTGACCCCAAATACTTACACCCTAACCCTAGTACTTACCCCTAACCCTAATACTGGCCCCTGACCCTTAACCCCAATACTGATCCCTTACCCTAATACTGTTCCTAATACTGACCCCTAACCCTAATACTGACCCCTAATACTGTCCCTAACTCTAATACTGCCCCTAATGCTAATACTATGCCATACTGACCCCTAACCCTAATGCTACATTCACACAACTGTATGTGTTTTGCGGTCCACAAAATACAGATGGAACACACATGACCAGTCATATGATAGAAATGCCTGTTGTCTGCGGATAAGAATAGGACTTACTCTATTTTTTTTGCGAGGCTGCAGAATGGAAGTACGGATGCGGACAGCGCACGGAGTGCTGTCCGCATCATTGAAATGAATTGAAATAAATGGAAATGCGGTCGTGTGAATGTACCCTAATGCCGACTATACTGTATATATAGTATAAACATCAGTGTACTGATATGTGAGGTATGAGGTACAATAGATGCACTATGTACAGATATATGGTATATACAGCAGTGTATTGATATTTGAAATACAAGGTGTAATTTATACCTCGTACTGCACATATCAATACACTGCTGTATATACTATATATACCCGCTGCATCTATTATACCGCTTACCACGTGACTATCACCAGCATGTAACCGGTGAGGTCACACCTTCTGTTACCCACTTCATTCTAGCTTCTACCCAGTATTATAATACAGTGTGTGTACGCTGTATTCAACGGGTACATAGAAGAGGCGCTATACATAAAGGGGGCACATATAAAAGGCACTATACATAAAGGGGGCACATACAAGAGGCGCTCTCCTAAAAGGGGGCACATATAAGAGGCGCTCTACATAAAGGGGGCACATATAAGAGGTACTATACAGAAAGGGGCACATATAAGATGCACAGAGCATGTGGCACTCACGGGCGTAGGAAGCGGGGGGGACAAATCCCCCCCAGGAAATAATGCGGGGGGGGGGACAGGTATGTAAAAATCCCCCCCAGCGGCAGCACAATGTGTGCGGCGGTTGCGGGGCACAGGGAGATGAACGCTTCCATTGTGGAAGCGTTCATCTCCACAGTTATCTGTATCGCCGTCCCCAGGACAGCGATACAGATGGCTGTGCTGCGGAGCAGGAGAGGGAGAGGCGTCTCCCTTCCCTGCTCCTCTGATAGGCTGCCAGCACTAGGCCGGCAGCCTATCAGATATTGGTACAGGCGCCGTCTGTGAGCCGTACAGCGCGGGACACAGGCCGGAAGAGGCCTGCATTGCATCGATGTGACGGATGGAGGTAAGTATAAGTGTCTTGTTTTGTGTGTGTGTGTGTGTTTTTTTTTTTTAAACTGGACCCACTGGCCCATAAGGGGGGTTGGGGGGGGGGGTGGTGGAGAGAGAGATTTTTGGCACTTGGGGGGGGGGGCGGAAAAATATGTGGGCGTGGCTTGAGGGTGGGCGGGGACACGGGCCCCATAAGTGCTGTCCCCCCCAGATTTTTGGGGCTTCCTACGCCCTTGGTGGCACTATATACAGAGGGCAAAGAGTATGTGACACTATATACAGAGGGCACAGGGCATAGGGCTCTGTATACAGAGGGCACAGAGCATGTGGTACTATATACAGAGGGCACAGAGTGAGTGGCACTTTATAACTTTATACAGAGGGCACAGAGTATTTGGCCCTTTATACAAAGGACACAGCATGTGGCACTATATACAGAGGGCACAGAGTGTGTGGCACTATATACAGAGGGCACAGTGTGTGTGGCACTATATACAGAGGGCACAGAGTATTTGGCACTATATACAAAGGACACAGCATGTGGCACTATATACAGAGGGCACAGAGTGTGTGGCACGATATACAGAGGGCACAGAGTATGTGGCACTACCATTGGGGACCCTGGGTGTAGCACTAATGCTGCTGTTATATTCAGGGCACAGAGTATGTGGCACTAAGAGGAGTTTGTGTTAGTAGGGCGCCAATGTATTGGTAAAATAAGAAACTGAAGATATATTCTCGGCAAAATCTTTAGAGCTGAATAGTGGCCGGGAGATGTCATAATGGTGGCCTGAACCAGATGGAGAAGAACTCAGGAGGAGACATCACCTGTAAGTCACTAAATAGAAGTGAGTATTCTACCACTGACTGTGTATGATGAGTGCTGGTCACCTGGATGATCTACAGCTGATGATGAATGGTACCATGCTGTTTTGTGAAACAACTCCCAGCATCCCTTTACTGCTGTTCAGGCCATACTGGGAGCTGTAATTTCACACTGTACAAGCTTATATGGCGATGGACGACCTGACTACTCAAATGGTATCTATACTGAACTTTTTAAATCTGGTGATGTATATTGTACTGCACACGGTTCTGGTGCTGTATACATATGTTATAAGCTTAGGGTTCTGGTGCTGTATTTATGTAGTGAACTTGGTTCTGGTGCTGTATTTATGTAGTTAACATGGTTCTGGTACTGTATTTGACTTATGGGTTTGGTTCTGGTGCTATATTTATGTAGTGAACTTGTTTCTGGTGCTGAGTTTGACTTATAGGCTTGGTTCTGGTGCTGTATGTATGTAGTGATCTTGGTTCTTGCTCTGTATTTGTGTGTTATGTGCAGCTCTTGCTATACTTTAATCTAATAATATCCATTTACATAATGGTATACTCAGGCCACTGTCACAGATTCTGTCAAAAAGACCGGACAGAAAAGTCCTGCATGGAAGAGTTTTTTGTTTACTAATGGAGCAGCATCCTGAGCAGACCCACTCTGTAGTCAATGGAGTGCCTTCAGCTCAGGAGTTGGTAAATCTGGCCACTATAATGACCATGCTTTTTCGGACTCAGTCATGTATCGGGGATTGTACATGTGAGTACGATCCCAACAGAAAAACACAACCAGCTGTCGCCTTTTAACGATTTAAAGCCCATTTACCTATACCGCCTTTTTTATGGTAGGCAGATTTAAACAGGTTAAGGGTGGGCCACTACACATGGGCAAGAGCTGTGTGCTTGCGCCCCACACAAAAATTTGCCAGCCTCTGATTTTCTTCCATATACACCGCTATTTGGCCAGTGTCACTTTAGAGTAAATGTCCTAATTTTAACTGTTTAAAAATCTGGTGGTTCACTGCTAAAGAGGGTTAAAGGAGTTTATCAAACTTAATTTTTTTTATCAGATCCCTTCAGAGTGGCTGGAGCTGCAGTGGGGTTCATACTTACATGTTTCCACCCCTGGGTCCTGGCTTAATTGCTCCACGGAGGCCTCCGTACATCGCCAGTGATTGGCTGCAGTAGTCACATGCGGCCCTGTCAACAGGATTTTGATTCCCAGAGACCCAGGACAAGTGGAGGTGGCCATAGAGCGATGTAGTTGGAACTCAACGGCGGGGTCCAGGTAAGTATGAACCCCACCGCTGGTCCGGCCACTCTGAAAGGATCTGTTAAAAAAGTTTAAAGGGGTAGTCTGCTTTTCCCGGCACAGGCGTGCGTGATGGCGTCATCTACGAGCAAGCGCCTGGACATAGGTGAGTATTTAGCTTTTAGTTGTTTTTTTTATTTTATGTGGCAAGTAACTTTGGGGGACACAGGAGGACATGTGGGGGGAGAATATTATGGTGGAATACTGTGTGGGGGTAATAATTATGGGAGGGATTACTATGTGGGGGCAAATTACTAAATGGGGGCAATATGGGGGAAACTACCGTGTGGGGCAAATTACTATGTAGGAGCAGTGTGAGGGAAATTACTGTGTGGGGGGCAGTGTGGGGTACTCTGCAGTGTGGGGGACACTACTGTGTAGGGGCAGTGTGGAGGACACTACTGTGTTGGGGGCAGTGTGGAGGACACTACTGTGTGTGGGAAATTATTGTGTGGGGCCGTGTGGGGTACAGTACACTACTGTGTGGGGTACACTACTGTAGGGGGGCAGTGTGGGGGACACTACTGTATGATGGCAGTGTGGGGGACTCTACTGTATGGTGGACACTACTGTGTGCGGGAAATTATTGTGTGGGGTACAGTACACTACTCTGTGGGGTACACTACTGTGTGGCAGGCAGTGTGGGGTACACTACTGTGTTGGGTAAAATACTGTAGGGAGACAATGTGGGGGACACTACTGTGTGAGGGAAAATACTGTAGGGGGCAGTGTGGGGGACACTACTGTATGGGGGCAGTGTGGGGGAAATTACTGTGTGGGAGAAAATACTGTGTGGGGGCAGTGTGGGGGAAATTACTGCGTGGGGGCAGTGTGGGGGACACTACTGTATGAGGGCAGTGTGGTGGACACTACTGTGTGGGGGAAAATACTGTGTGGGGGCAGTGTGGGGGACACTACTGTATGACGGCAGCGCAGGAGACACTACTGTATGAGGGCAGTGTGGGGAACACTACTGTATGAGGGCAGTGTGGGGAACACTACTGTGTGGGGGCAGTGTGGGGGGAACTACTGTGTGCTGCAAATTACTATATGGGGGCAGTGTGGGGGAAATTACTATGGGGGGCAGTGTGGGGGAAATTACTATGTGGGGGCAGTGTGGGGGGCATTGCTATTTGGAAAGCACTGTAGGGGCAATTCTATTATTTCTGGGGACACTATACAGGGATTATTGCCTGGAGCACAATATAGGGTGGTATTATTACTGGGGGCACTCTAGTGGACATTATAGCTGCTGTAGACACTGCAGGGACATTTGGGGTAATTCATCAAACTGGTGTAAAGTAGAACTGGCTTAGTAGCCGATAGCAGCCAATCAAATTCCACCTTTCATATTTGACAGCTCTTTTGGAAATTCAGTTCTACTTTACACCAGTTTGGTAAATGACCCCAATTATTTCTACTGGTGTCACTATTTTTTTTAGCAGTATAGTACCTGGGACATTGGGGAGCACCACGGGCACAGTATTGGGAGTGGCAGCAGGATGACACTGTGGGTACACCAGGATGGGGAGGTTAATGGAAAAACTGAGAAATCTAACATGTCTGTATTACAAACTCTGTAGAGACGAGATGCGGCTGAAAGAATTTGTCATGGTTGTCTAACCCGCCCCCGGTGCCAAACACCCTAGGCACGCCACTGCCTATCCTCAGGATAGGTCATCAATATTACATCAGTCGGGGGACGACTCCCGGCACCCCCACCTATCAGCTGTTTGAAGAGAAAGCAGCGCTGGTACGAACACTGCCTCTCTTCACTGTTTACCTACTGGCCATCGCAACTTCAGCAATGAGCAGGTGTAATTACAACTCCGCTGTCCCCATTCACTTCAATGGGATGGCTCCTTCCTATTTGAACAGGAACAATGAAAAGAAGGCAGCGCTCGCATGATTGGCGGGGGTGCCGGGAATCCAAATCTGGTGATCTGATATTGATGATCTATCCTGAAGATAGGTCATCATCAATATAAAAAAAAGCGGACAACCCGTTTAAAGTCGGATAGCCTCGTTAATGTGTCTTTACTATGCATTTTGTATCCCAAAGGGTATGTATGGCCGTTTAGAGACAGTTGCTGAGTATGGACTGGTCCCACCTCTCTCTGTTAGTTGGAAGCAGTAGCTTGTGTGAATTGTAAGGAGAAGCAACAGGCAGGGGATACACCAGCCCTGTGATCCAAGAGCAGCCAAAAAAGTCACTGTTCTTCTGATACCAAGCTAAAACGTCTGGTGTGAAACTCACTAAGATAGCTTACCACACCCGGTTTTCCACCTACTTTTCAAAACTGGAGTGAGTAAACCCAAAAATTAGCATTTTATATAGTGCTGGTTGTTTCAGACACAACATATAAATTCTATACTTTTTTATTGTTTTCATTTTTTTAAATAATTAAACATTTCTTATGGCAAACAGGTAATTTAGGTTTTTTTTTCTTAAAAAAAACTTTTAAACATGTAATTTTAATTTGTTTTTATGTTCTTTTTAGACACACTATGGGACTTGACCACTGGCACGGTTAGACTGAATATAGTCCCTACCAGGATGATTCCCAGTGGGCTGATGCCCAGTGGGCCACCCAAACGCTCATTTACTGGATAAATAACTGACACAACCGGCATTAATTAATGCTGGGAGCACCAGGTACTTGATCTGTGACTGCAGTTTAGCTGCATAGTGTATAGGAGGTCCTGTCTCCATATAAACTTGGTTTATTGTTCTGTATCTCCCTCATGCTTTATACTGCAGCATTGCCTGTTCAATTTTGCTGCTGTGTTTAAAGGGGTTGTCCGAGTTATGGAAAAAAAACATATAGCACTGTAAATCTGATGGTCAGCAATATATAACTAAGCTAAGCAAGTTTTAGGCAAACAAATATCTACTTTCTCATTTCCCTGGTTTTCTTCTGGCCCTTTGTCTTCCTGCAGTTTCCAGTAACTACAATCTCTGCCCCTCGCCCTGCACTGCTAAGGGAGTGAATACAAGTTCTACCCTGAGTGACATGTCTGCCTTCTGGGAGACTCAGCAGCATGTTGTATGTGTAGAGTCCTAGCTGTATAATGACACTGCTAAGGGAGTGAATACAAGAGCTGCCCTGAGTGACATGTCTGCCTGCTGGGAGACTCAGCAGCATGTTGTATGTGTAGAACTACAAGTCCTAGCTGTATAATGACACTGCTAAGGGAGTGAATACAAGAGCTGCCCTGAGTGCTGGGAGACTCAGCAGCATGTTGTATGTGTAGAACTACAAGTCTTAGTTGTACAATGACACTGCTAATACACACAGGATCTCCCCCTACCTGCAATGCTCTGCAGAACTTCTCTTTCAGCTCCTGTGCCCAGCATTTGTCTCCTCACTTCCTGCAGCTACACAGTAAACACTTCAGTCCTGAGTCTGTGCAGCTGAAGGGGTTAATAATCCTGGGAGAGAGCAATAAGCAGCAGCCCGTCTTGTGTACAGGCTTGTGCACAAACATTATCAGGGCAGGGAGAGAAGCTGACATCACAGGTCATGTGACCCTCAGTGAAATTTGAGAAACCAGCCACTGGAGATGACGTGAGTTAATTGGAAAGCTGTTACATTTGCCTAGTTAGGAACATACAACATAACTCGAACAACCGCTTTAAGTGGAAGGTCAGTACTTGGAGAGATGATTAGGTTACAATAAGGACAGAAGATTATAAACTACAGGGACCCAAACCCTCAGAGAGAAGAGGACTATCATGAAGCTGCTGCACGTAGATGGAGGGGCATTAAAAGGGTTATCCAATTTCAAGAAAACTCCTCCATATGTGCCGAGCACCTCACCGTTAATATACTTACCTCTCTCCCGACACAGCTCCTGGTCCCGGCACCGCCGCTGCTGCTTCTCCCTGCACATTGATGAAAACATCCGGTGTCAGGGGGAGCAGCCAATGGCAGGCAGGTATCGACTTGAGCAATGGCTTCCAGAATTTTAACTAAAGAAGTGTGTAAGACAGCAGGGGTTTTGGTGTTTTGTATCAGGAAAACTGAGCTCTAAACCCTATAAAGATATATGAAAATAAATCAGCCCACAATTATAAGGTGTATTCTGTTTATGTTGGATACAGCAGTGGGTCCCAGAACAAGAATAACAGCTATAACAGTCAATGACATTGATAAGCATTGGTTTCGCTGTTAGAAACATGGGCTCTAATACAGTTAAAGGGATTACAATGACCCACAGTGACCGGGGGTAAATTGTGTGTCACTTACATATAAGTTTCTGCTGCTCCATGTTCAGTCATAATTAGTTATATTTTTTGTATCTGCAGAAGATCACTGTACCAGAGCGGGGGTCTCACTGTGTCCTGGCAATGGATATGGAATACACCGGAAGTCAATTACATGGTGGCCACCGTGTCAGGATCAGATGACCTGCACTTCAGCAAGAAGCAGATTCCGGGCTCGGTCTCTGCACTCACCCACCGGACTTTCTGCAGTCAGATGTATTCAGTAAAGAAGTGGGCTTCCTGCTGCATCAAAGGCAGATTCCAGGCTTGGTCTCTGCAATAACCACTGGACTTGATATTCACTGGACTTTCCACAGACAGATGTATTCACCAAAGAAATTAGTTTTCTGCTGCATTAAGAGGCAGATTCCAGGCTCGGTCTCTGCATTCACCACTGGACTTGTCATTCACCGGACTTTCCGCAGTCAGATGTTTTAACTGAAGAAGTGAGTTTCCTGCTGCATCAAAAGGCAGATACCAGGCTTGGTCTCTGCAGAAGTCAACACACTTGTCATGTGCCATCGTTTTCCTCCACCACCTATGGGAAGGGCAGTCCTTCAGCCATGGTTCCCTAGAGGTTTCCTCCACTGGGGGTTTTTCCTGTCCTGAGTGCTGAAGGACAGACTCTTTATGAGTCACAGGGCCACATTTAAGACCAGTGCCCTGACTTCTAATGAGAACATCTACTGGACATTTCAGATCTTGCAGTTAATAAAGAAGTCAGAGTATATTAAGTAGTGGTGTGTCTGAGACTCTTTATATCAATCTTCATAGCCAACTGGATGGGGGCTCAGGATGTGGGACCCCTGCTGATCAGATAGTGATGGGCTTGCTTGGTTTTACAGCTCACCTTATTTTTTTATCCCCTACCTACGGGATAGGGGATAAGCATCTAATTGGTGGGGAATGCTGGGTCCCCCATGATCATGATAATGGGGATCCTGTGTTCCCAAAGAAATGGAATGGTATCCCCAAAGAAATGGAATTGTAGGTCAACCATGTTCTCTTCTGCTTCATTCAGTGTCTATGGGACATCTGGAAATAGCTAAGCATTGTACTCGGCTATCTGCAGCAGTCCATAGAGAGTGAACAGAGTAACTATGTGCACGCTCGACCGGCCACTTCATTCACAAGGGGACACAGGATCCAGTTCTCCTGATCAGTGGTGGTCCCAGATATTCTGTGGATAGGGGAAAGTTTTGTATTGACAGAAATTATCTCTGGACCACATACACATTGAAGTCAACAGGTCAGCAAAAAATGTGGATGTAACATGAACCACATCCATATTTTTTGAGGACCCGTGAGGGCCGTGATATTGCAGACTGCAAAACGGATATAGTTGTGTGCATGAGGCCTAATACAGACTTTACTGAAAAAAATAATTAAGAGGTACAGTTAGCAGTGTACTTCCAACATAGGCAGACAACGCAGCTGCTATGGGGCCCCTGGAGGAAAGAGGCCTGGTCTTGGACAAAAGGCCCCGCCTCCAAATTACCCTTAATTCTCTCTCCTGTCTTGAGTCCCTGTCCGGGGCTCAGGCTCTGCTTTCCAGCTCCCTGCTTCCTTTGTCCTGTCCTCGGGGGCCCCCCTTTACACAGTACATCATTAGTGGCTAGTGCTGCACCCGCTGGAGTCCTGACTAGCGCTCTATCTTGTCTCGCTGCTGAGCGCCGGGCTGGCCAATCAGCATTAGCAGTGCTTGCAGAGCCTGCTGCTGATTGGCTTGCCTAGTGCCCAGCAGAGAAACTTTAGTGTCCCGTGCCACCTGAGACAGAATTTCATTCCTCTGCAAGCAACTTGCAAGTGACATTACAGAGGAGGATGAGAGTGACTTCTGCGTAAACAGTGATTTCAGGTGAGAAGTGACTCTACTGTGAGTAATATGTATTTTGGGTGTGAAGTGAACCTCTCAACTACTCTCTTAGCTCTGCAGATGAACCTGAATCTTCACCCTCTCAGTCACTGACACAATGTAACACCACCATGCTCTGCTATGTGCACTCAGGTACAGTGTTTCTGTGCCAGCTTCATGCACTGATGTAGAGACACATTGTTTGTCCTGCTTTACACTGCAGTTTAGCTCTGTAAGGGCATTGTTATGTACCCAATTGGCAGCTGCAGGTGCCCTCCTGTATTCAGCTCTATTACCATCCTCAGGAAACCCATATAGATGAATACTGCAGCAGGGCACTGGAGCTAATGGCTCCCTGCCCTGCTGTTCACTCTCATAGGCCTCAGACTACTAGGCAGCAGAATGGCGCAGATGGTCACGAAGCTGGGACATTTAAGGTCGCCAGGCTGGAGAGGGACTTCAGCCTGCTCTGCAGACAGTGTCAGACAACAGGACCCCTCTGAGTATTAGATTTTACCTTGGCACTTGGGCACCATAGGGAGCATTACTGTGGGCACTACAGGGCATTGCCGGGGGCACTATAGGAGGTACTACTGCGGTACAAAGGGGACATGATTAATACTGGGAGCATTACTAGGAACACAAAAACACTGTGGTATTTGGTTCTGCTGGGGCAGTATTTTGTGCTGCACTGTAGTATTTGGTTCTGCTGGGACAGTATTTTGTGCTGCACTGTAGTATTTGGTTCTGCTGGGACAGTATTTTGTGCTGTACTGTAGTATTTGGTTCTGCTGGGGCAGTATCTTGTGCTTCGCTGTAGTATTTGGTTCTCCTGGGGCAGTATATTGTGCTGCACTGTAGTATTTGGTTCTGCTGGGGCGGTATATTGTGCTGGACTGTAGTATTTGGTTCTGCTGGGCATATTTTGTGCTGCACTGTGGTATTTGGTTCTTCTGGGGCAGTATATTGTGTTGCACTGTGGTATTTGGTTCTGCTGGGGCAGTATTTTGTGCTGCACTGTAGTATTTGGTTCTCATGGGGCAGTATATTGTGCTGCACTGTAGTATTTGGTTTTGCTGGGGCAGTATATTGTGCTGCACTGTAGTATTTGGTTCTGCTGGGGCAGTATATTGTGCTGCACTATAGTATTTGGTTCTCCTGGGGCAGTATATTGTGCTGCACTGTAGTATTTGGTTCTGCTGGGAGAGTATATTGTGCTGCACTGTAGTATTTGGTTCTGCTGGGACAGTATATTGTTCTGCACTGTAGTATTTGGTTCTGCTGGGACAGTATATTGTACTGCACTTTAGTATTTGGTTCTCCTGGGGCAGTATATTGTTCTGCACTGTAGTATTTGGTTCTGCTGGGACAGTATATTGTACCGCACTTTAGTATTTGGTTCTCCTGGGGCAGTATATTGTTCTGCACTGTAGTATTTGGTTCTGCTGGGACAGTATATTGTTCTGCACTGTAGTATTTGGTTCTGCTGGGGCAGTATTTTGTGCTGCACTGTAGTATTTTGTTCTGCTGGGACAGTATTTTGTGCTGCACTGTAGTATTTGGTTCTGCTGGGACAGTATTTTGTGCTGCACTGTAGTATTTGGTTCTGCTGGGGCAGTATCTTGTGCTGCATTGCTGCAGTATTTGCATTTGGTCTGCTGGGGCGGTATACGTTGCACTAGTGCGTAGCTGCACTGTGAGTTCTGCTGGGCATATTGGCTACTTGTGCTGCGGACAGTATATTTGCTGCGTAGTCAATTTGGCCAGTATTTGGTTCTGCTGGGGCAGTATATTGTGTTGCACTGTAGTATTTGGTTCTGCTGGGACAGTATATTGTGCTGCACTGTAGTATTTGTTTCTGCTGGGGCAGTATATTGTGCTGCACTGTAGTATTTGGTTCTGCTGGAAAGTATATTGTGCTGCACTGTAGTATCTGGTTCTGCTGGGACAGTATATTGTGCTGCACTGTGTCATTTGGTTCTGCTTGGATGCTAGTTTGTGCAACACTGTGGTATTGCTAGCCTTCACTACTTGTGTTTGCTCCACCGTCTAACAATTTGATCCCGCCTACAACATGGGGCCACTTTTAATTTTTTTTCCAGGAACACTTTAAGTTCCCAGTCTGCCCCTGACTGCTGGGGGCTTCATCACTTGTATAAAACAGTTCTAAACTTCTGTCAGGCAGTCTATTACAGTATGCCTGTCAGCTATGTGACTGTCACACAGTTGCATAGAAAATTTCCTTTTAAATAATCACTGGAGTCTTGTATTGTTTGCTAGCTGTAAGAGCTTTGCCTCCCCAGTATAAGGCCTTATTCACACATCCGTTGTGTTTTGCGGATCCACGGAGCCGCGGATCCGCAAAACACGGACACATCGGCAATGTGCATTCCGCATTTTTGCGGACCGCACATTGCCCGGACTCCATAGAAAATGCCTCTTCTTGTCCGCAATTGCGGACAAGAATAGGACATGCTCTATTTTTTTTGCGGAGCCGCGGACCGGAAAATCGGCGGCGCGCTCCGCAAAATCGGATGCGGAGAGCACAGTGTGTGCTCTCCGCATCTTTCCCGGCCCCATTCACAGTCAATGGGTCCGCATGTATTCCGCAAAATTGCGGAATACATGCGGACTACATTGCGGATGTGTGAATAAGGCCTAAGTGTGGGTTTCTTGTCGCCTTCGCTGCATGTGTGAACAAATGACTACAATGAAACAAGTGCACAGTGTTTTATTGTTCATAGGAAGATTGTTATTTCTAAACAATAGACAAAAAGCCCCGAAAATCAGATTTATTCACAGAAACTGCTGGTGTCTAATAAACTTTATACATAATACTGGTTGGAAAAACACCAAGATAACCCACAGACACTGCAACCATCGGACATATCAAAAATGCTGCATGTCAGCAAATCAGTATAAACCAGCATTTTATGAAACATCAACTACCGCACACTCACAAGTAAGAAATCTCCCTTTTGACTGGTATGAGATACTGTGGATTATCGGATGGTTTTAGAAAGGTTTATGTACTCACTCAAACCTTCAAAAAGAAAGTGACAGATAATAATGTTAATGCAAAGTTTATTATCTAAAATACATGTTTGTAATCAGAAGAATTTCCTGTTGGGAGAGAATGAAAATGTACCAGTTTGGCCTCTTTCACACTTGCGTTCTGAGGATCCGGCAGGCACTTCCGTCCCACCGGATTCGTCAGAACGCAAGTCGCCTGAAAGCATCAGAAGACTGATCAGGATCCTGATCAGTCTTCAAAATGCTTTGAGGTTACTATGGCAGCCAGGATGCTATTAAAGTCCTGGTTGCCATAGTAGTAGTGGGGAGCGGGGGAGTGGTATACTTACAGTCCGTGCGGCTCCAGGGGCGCTCCAGAATGACGTCAGAGCGCCCCATGCCCATGGATCATGTGATCCATGCGATCACGTGATCCATGCGTGTAGGGCGCCCTGACGTCACTCTGGAGCGCCCCGGGAGCTGCACGGATAGTAAGTATACTGCTCCCCCGCTCCCCACTACACTTTATCATGGCAACCAGGACTTTAGCGTCATGGCTGCCATGGTAACTATTGAGAAAAAGCTAAACGTCGGATCCGGCGATGCGCCGAAACGACGTTTAGCTTAAGGCCGGATCCGGATTAATGCCTTTCAATGGGCATTAATTCCGGATCCGGCCTTGCGGCAAGTGTTCAGGATTTTTGGCCAGAGCAAAAAGCGCAGCATGCTGCGGTATTTTCTCCGGCCAAACAACGTTCCGGTCCTGAACTGAAGACATCCTGATGCATCCTGAACGGATTTCTCTCCATTCAGAATGCATTGGGATAATCCCGATCAGGATTTTTCCGGCATAGAGACCCGACGACGGATCTCTATGCCGGAAAACAAAAACGCTAGTGTGAAAGAGCCCTAACCAGACTTTTTTGATTACTGGGAAGTGGATTAAAAAACTTTCAGTTTACACTGTAAAACTGTAATTATTCACCCACTCATGTTATGGACTGTTGGCTTTGTGGAAACGGATTCTGGTGATTTTACTTTTATGTTCGGAACCTGAAACATTTTAGACAATCATAGATTAAAATTGAGATTTAGTTTAGGTGTTTGTCATGGGCATAGAATCTTAAAGGGATATTACACTTTTGTTACCAGGTTGCCATAGCTGTTCCCCTACAGATATAACTTTCAAATCAATTTTAGTTATGGCCCTGAAAGCATTTATCATAAAGAAAAAAAGCCACTTTACCACCACTCCGTTCCAGGGCAGATGGTTCCATTCCTACTGCTCCTGTGGACCATAAGTGTAATGTCTCATCAGTGGACACCTGCCCCAGCCATTCATTGGTCTCAATGGTCACGTGCCACTTGGGGACACATCACTGCTGAGACCAGTCCTTAGCTGCAGAGGAGCACTTCAACCTGTCCATTTGGAAGTTGACGGAAAAGGACCGGTAGTTCAGAGCACTGAGGAGCAGATGAGAATGAATATCTCCACAGGTACCGCAGAGTATACACTGTCTATATAAATAGTGACTGTCATGTGTGACTAGAAGATGCTGGGCCGGTCCGAAGGGGGTGGGAAGTGGAGGTCCCTATAATCCACCCCTGTCTATAGTTAGTATATAAAACAGAAATAACAGCAAGCGTCCTAGTCAGTAGCAGACTGTTTCTTTGTGTAGTTCTGAATGGCCGTCTGGAAATGCTCTGTGGTGTTGAGTTCTGGTCTAAAGAGAATAACGTAACATTTTGGAGTAAAGTAACCGATAAGAATCCCCATCACACTGACTAATACAGCAGCAACGTTGACGGCCACTATGTACTTCCCCTGGTAGATGATATAGGTGGTTAAGAATGCAATCCAGGAGAAGAAATACACCAATAAACTGAATGAGATGCATTTTGCCTCATTGTAATTATCTGGTAAATCTTTCCCCATGTAGCAGAAGCTAAAGCACAGCATACTCAGGAGGCCGATGTAAGCAATCTGAGCCACGGAGCCCACAGAGACCGTCTCTGAGCACTTCAGTATGATCTGCTCAGGGAACGTGGCATAATCTTCAATGGGTAAAGGTGGCGTCAGCACCATCCAGATGACACAAATCAGGATCTGACCAGCAGTACTGACCACGATAAAGATATCCGAGCCATTCTTCTTCACCCACATGTCATACACTCTGGGCATATTGGTGGCCATTTTGAAAATACAGACTATCTGGAAGGAATGCACTACAATGCAAGAAAAGCAAATGGTAAAGCTGACAGAGAAGACGGGTTGTCTTACCATACATGTGACCACCTGTGGCCTACCGAAATAACAATATAGGGTGCAACAGGAGCACATCAGGGACCATAACATCAGCAAACACATCTTCCCTCCTGCTGACTTCACTACTGGGGTATTTAGGTTCATAATGAATATAACGGTGATTGCGGCTATTAGTAATAGCAACAAAGTAACGGTTGACAGAAGGGCAAGTGACAATGGATCAGTCCATGGAAGATATTGTAAGGTTCTGTTGTAGCAGATCTCACTCCTCATGGGTGACCACTGACTGGATCCACATGGCTGGCAGGTGTAGAGATCTGTAAAACACAAAAAATTGGTATATAAACAATCAATATAAGCAGGGTGTTGGATAATAACCAAAGGCAAGTGGTACACTAGGACTCGATAAATGTTGTGGTGTCTCATTGTCTCAAATGGACATTCTGAAATTTGTATGCCATATTGATCAGTGTTGACCCAGTAGGGTGGTCATAAAGACCAATCAGTGAATCTCCTGTCAAGCTTGTTGGTTGACTAGAGGTAGCAAAGAGTAAGAATGCAAAGTATCTCCAGCAGCATATATGGTATAGGATACGTAGTGCAGATGGCTAATGTTTGACTACATTTCAACCATCTATCCCTAAAGTGCAGGCAAACTTTGGGTAACGTTATACCTGAGGGGAACCTGTCCACGTCAGAAGATATTTAAATAGACACATAGCCTTCAAACATGACAGAACCAAATGTCATGAGAAGTCAATTTATTTGTGTATGGCTGTGGACTATGGAAGGAATCTGAAGCATGACTTTGCTGCAACCCTTCTGCCATATAGAGTGTCGTATGGGCCAATATTGTATGAGAATGATTTAGAAGTCGCACAATATGTCACATCTCACCGCTTTGGTTGACAAAAGTCATTTTCGGGCAAGGGATACAATCGAAACAGCAAGAATGAGATCCAGTCTGCACTCGTCTTTCTCCCGTTGCACATTCTTTTGAGCAAATTGATTCGGGAACCTGCAGTCAAACACACAAGAACTGTCACACAGATACATGAAGAAGATGAGAAAATACTGCTGCTCTTTTGGACTTCTACCACTCCAGATTATCTTAAAATCTTGTAACTTCCAGTTAGTTTTTTTTGTGTAGAGTACCCCAATACCCTGAGCCTTACATGACAAGTAGTAGGGTTTATAGAGACAATAATGTTTCCTGAGACCACTAGGTTGTAGAAAATAAGAAAGAAGGACATATCAATGCTTGTATGGTCTATACTCAATACCTCAAGAAAGGCTGTGGCTACATTGGCTTTGTTGCATGGAGTAGTTGAACAAAGTGAGACCCTATAGGACCCTCCCTTCTCGCACTAGTACACAACACCATATGCCCATATCTAGGTTATAAAGGAACCAGTGGTAAAATGAACTCAACCTTCTTTCCATTACTTATAGAAGTGCAGTTGGACACACTGGTTTGTTATTCTACCAATGTTTTTTCTGTCTGTAGTCTTTCTTAGATTCTTACCACCCAATGGGAACTATGATACAGACATCCTGAGCTGAAGGCGTCCTACTCTAAGGCCTCTTTCACACGGGCGTCATGTTTGACGCCCGAATAAGAGGCGGGTGTGTTGCGGGAATATGCGTGATTTTTCCGCGCGGGTGCAAACATTTGTAATGCGTTTTGCACGCGTGTGTGAAAAATCGCCATGTTTGGTACCCAGACCCGAAGCCGGACTTCATCACTGAAGTCCGGTTTCGGGTAGAGTTTTCTGGAGAATTTATTATTTTCCCTTATAACATGGTTATAAGGGAAAATAATAGCATTCTTAATAAAGAATGCTTAGTAAAATGAAGAGGAAGGGGTTAAAAATAATAAAAGTTAACTTACCTTAGCCACTTGATCGCGTAGTTGCGATCTGTCTTCTCTTTTCCAGCATCAGCTAACAACTGAAGGACCTGTGATGACGTCACATCACATGGTCCAATCACATGGTCCATCACCATGGTAAGATGGACCATGTGATGTGACGTCATCACAGGTCCTTTAGTTGTTAGCTGATGCTGGAAAGAGAAGACAGATCGCAACTACGCGATCAAGTGGCTAAGGTAAGTTAACTTTTATTATTTTTAACCCCTTCCTCTTCATTTTACTATGCATTCTTTATTAAGAATGCTATTATTTTCCCTTATAACCATGTTATAAGGGAAAATAATAAAGATCTGGTCCCGTTGCTAAGCAACCATGTGGGAAAATCGCACTGCATCTGCACTTGCTTGCGGATGCTTGCGATTTTCCCGCAGCCCCATTCACTTCTATGGGGCCTGCGTTGCGTGAAAAACGCACAATATAGAGCATGCTGCGATTTTCACGCAACGCAGAAGTGATGCGTGAAAATCACCGCTCATGTGCACAGCCCCATAGAAATGAATGGGTCAGTGTTCAGTGCGGGTGCAATGCGTCCTCCTCCCGCATTGCACCCGCGCGGAAAACTCGCCCGTGTGAAAGGGGCCTAAGGGCCCTAAAGCAGCTGCATGGGCTGCCTCTAGGATATATAAGGCCATGGGTGACTGAGGGCATCTTTCCAGGTCATATTGCTTTTCAAACAATTGACCACTACTAGAAATTATTTGTGAAGCAGGTTTTTAAGTTATTGCAGGTATGCTGGCAGTACAAAGCCCAGGGTCCTCCAGCATACAGTATGCCCCTGACAGCATACAGATTGACTTACAGAGTTATCCTTGGTGTGCCATTTAAGCTCTTCATTCAATTTCAGACTTCCTGCAACTTTACTGTATGAACCAATGACCTTGAAGGACGGGATAACTTTATTCCAAGACCACATCACTATGTCATAGCCGGTGGCTGGGTCCCCATTACTGTCAAAATAGATGGACTGATTGTAGACAGTGAAATTCACCTTCTTCACATATTCCAAGAGCTGGGAAGAGAATAGAAGGCACATTTACTGTATGTGGAGTGTCTTCCGACTGTGCACCTCGCCATCATTGTGATCTGTACAAGATGGAAATATAGGTCTTTTTTTTACATTAAAGAGATTGTCTTCGCTCAACAATCCCTTTGACCCGTTAGGGTGTATGGACGTCATAGAGGGGGGTTCCCGCTTAAGACCCTTTCTATGAGTCAAGCAGAAATCTGCTAACAAGCAGTAGATCATGCTCTTGCGGATCTGATGAAAGGCCAAATGCAGTACCACATTTCACCTATAGAGGCTGCTGTAAAGAAAAAGTTAAGGAGCTGCTGATTGATGTGGCTGGGTTAAGTGCAATACCAGATATAGCCTACAGATAAAGGCGGCGCTGTGTCTGCTAAACATTGAATGTGCTGTAACGCTACCCCTCAACTTTTCTGGAGATCTCAGGGGTGAAACAGTTATGGATAGACACTTACCTGCCAAGGATAAACTGTCTCATTTCTGCATCGTCCAGATTTACAATCCAGTAAGACATGCAAGCCATGGGCTATGGCGTAGACAGCAGAATACACATTAAAAGAAGCTGACATAGCGAACTGGCTGGGGATGGACATGTTCTGCACAGTGAATGACTGACAGTCCTGACACACTTGATTGCAGCCATAGAGACTTGAGTCCAATGATTTTATTGATTTTACATATTCAGTCTCAAAGTCTACAAGTTTTGGGAAATAGATCTGGCCCACTGACACACCCAGGATTGAGCCAATGCTCTGGATATTTGGCAGACCAGCAATCTGTGAGTCCACAGACCAGCTCTCGCTGCCAATCCAGACATAATCCGTTATTTTGGCATTAATCACTTCCTCAAAAAATATTCTGGCATTGAAATAGACAGAAAAAACCACAGTTAATCGGACCCGGGCCTGCACTATGTTAGCAATCATCTTTTTAACACTAGTCCTGTCTGTGCTGTACGGAATTAACCCTTGGTAAGCTACACAAATGCCATTGTTTGTTACCAAATAGTACAAGTCTTGTAAGCCCTGCCTGCCATAGACATCATCACTGCCCACTATGGCTATCCATGTCCACTTAAATCTCTGCAGCAAGTTCAAGATGACTTCCACTTGTAGTTTGTCGCTGGGAATCGTGCGAAGGAAGGATGGGTATATCTGCTTACGGCTGAGCAACTCATTGGAGGCCGAGTAACTTATCTGCAAAATATACATTAACAGGGTAAGAGAAATGTGTATTGTTATTCTACTAAGGCATGTATGTATAGTTCACATATACAGCGGATCTACATGCTGTGTCCAAACATTATATTACTTATCCTGCACTGATTCTGAGCTATATTCTGTATTATACTCCAGAGCAGCACTCGCTATTCTGCTGGTGCAGTCACTGTGTACATGCATTATATAACTTATTCTGTACTGATCCTATTATACAACAGATCTGTATTCAAAAGTTTGTTGGTGAAGTCACTGTATATATACATTACATTACAGATCTTGTATGGATCCTGGACTATATCCTGTTTTGTAACCCCGAGCTGCATTCCCTACTCTGCAATCATTGCCTACATACATCACATTACTTATCATGTACTGAGTCAGAGTTACAGCCAGTATTATACTCCAGAGCTGCACACACTATTCTGCTAGTGTAGTCACTGTGCACATACATTACATTACTTATATTGTATAGATTCTGAGTTACATCCTGTATTATACTTCAGAACTGCACTCACTATTCTGCTAGTGTGGTCACTGGGTACATAGATCACATTACCTATCCTGTACTGTTCCTGAGTCACAGACTGTATAATACTCCAGAGCCTCACTCACTACTCTGCAATCATTGTCTACATAATTTACATTACTTATCATGTATTGAGTCAGAGTTACAGCCAGTAATATACTCCAGAGCTGCACACACTATTCTGCTAGTGTACTCACTGTGCACATACATTATATTACTTATATTGTATCGATCCTGAGTTACATCCTGTATTATACTCCAGAGCTGCACTCACTATTCTGCTAGTGTAGTCACTGTGTACATACATTACTTATCCTGTACTGATGCTGAGTCACAGACTTTATAATACTCCAGAGCAGCACTCACTACTCTGTGTATTTACAGTATATCATAGACTCTGAGGTCTTTCCGGTATAATTTTTTTCCATTGATGTTACCAATCATCCAGATTAATCCTAGTGTACACCTGTAAGGTAGTGATAAGAGCCACCTTAAAAAAGGTGACACCTTAAGAATGGTGTTTCTACTCCAGCACCACCCTCCTAATACCTTGGACTATATGTCAGCAATGCTGCCACTGCAAAGGGGAACATAATTATATGATGACATGGTTGCGGTGATTAGCTAACTCATTTCCAATCTAGAAGACTGAAGGAGTGCTATGTGCATGTGTGCTATGAGCAGTTGTAATAGGGGTACAGATTTATGGGAGGGTTAAAGAGGGGAGTGTCCGTTATTTGGGAAAGTGGTGCGAGAAAGGAACATGTGATTTAACTGTTATTGCTGAATTGTTATAAAAATGTAAATTGTCATGTCTCCTGATCACTGCAAGCCGGTAGGGGTGTAGTGAAGACAGTTGGCCACTAGGGGGACCCCTAGGATATATATATAAAGGGCCTAGTGAGGGGAGGAGGAGTTCAGTTTTCAGTTCAGTATAGTGAAGTTAAGATGTAGCTGCAGTGGCAGAGAAGTTCAGGCCCCTGAGCCTGGTGAAGTCAGGGGCACCTGGGTCTATGACCTAGGGAAGGGTGTGCAGTTGAGGAAACAGCCGGAAGGGTCCTGCCTGGAGGTGAACATAGACAACCGGAGATAGGAGGACGCCAGTTCCAAGGGCCAAAGTGGAGCAATACCCTTAGGCCGGGCTGAGAGAGTGAGAAACGGAGCAGGGAAGGAAAAGAATCACTGGATACCAGCCAGACGGGGCTGAGGACACAGAGCAGAGCCTTAGTGAGGAGAAGCACAGGAAGGGCGCAGGGATCAGGAGGCATATTGTCCATGTCCTGCATTGAAGGCCCGTTTGTGTATCGTTCACTGGAAAAGGTCTGCTGTGACAGAGACGTGATTGTTCCCTGGTTAAGTGTGTGGCCGGCAGAGTAATCTGCTTGAGGTGGAGAAACGTTTTGCAACCCTTTTAAGTAAAGACTGACAATTTAACTGAATCGCCTGGTCTTCAATTATTCCCGCTAGCAGGGGAGTGCTACAGCTGCTATACACTGAGTCCACCATCTGGAGCAGAACACGGAAGGGATCCATAAATCCATCAAAGCATACCTCTCAGGTGGGTGACGCACTGCACCACAACACCCAGCATGTCCTGGTCCCCCCTGACCCCTAGGTAGCTTACACAGTGACAGGGCTAGTGCACCACCTGATCAGAAGAAAGAGGAGGGGGCCTTTAAATGAGCACCAGGAGGCACCATTGTTAGTACAGTGTGTGGTGTATACCAGATGATGTGCTCTCATGCTGGGGGTCAGGGTAAAGTGGGCCCTGCTGAACAGGCTGCTGCAGCCACAGTGGCAAAGCTGCAGAAAGCGACTACAGAAACATAATGGCAGCCTGTTCCTGATTTTAGGGAAAAGGGCACTACACCGTAGCCTGTGACTAGGGTTGAAACCTTACACTGGGTTCAGACCTGAGCGTTTTGAAGCCTAGCGTTTTTGGTGCGTTCAAGACTGGCGTGTAGGCGCGTTTTTTTCAAGCGTTTTGGTAAATAGTGTAGGCGCGTTTGACGCGCGTTTCTGTGATTGACTGCATAGTTGGCCAATGACCAAACAGCCCTCCCTATATAGTTTGGCCAATCTGAGGTGTGAATTGTGAAAAACGCGCGTCCATAGGCGCGTTTTACGCAGCACAAACGCCCGAACAACACGCCTATCGCGTTTCCCATTGAAGTCTATTAGCACCAAACGCTCGAAAAAAGCCCGAATTAACGCGAACATACTTGCCTATGCGTCGGACGTTTATAGGCGCCTATGAACGCGCATAAAAACGCGCAAGTGTGAACCACCCTCATTGGAATGCATGGTTCCTTTACTGTTGTGCGTTTTTATGTGCGTTCAAAAGCGGCGTTTTACGCGAAAGTGTGAACTGAGGGTTACCCAACAAAAAATGCCAGACAATTTTAAATGGGTAAAAAGGGGATGTGGTTTTGGGTGCGGCTTAACACAGAGTGATATTTAACACCAATGGCTTTATCATTTTTTTTATCAAAACCATTTTTCCTGTTAATTTTCAATATAAAATGCAGCCAGAAATGATGCAAAGGGCTCATGTGTGAACAGGTGTAACTAACTGAGCTCTCATGGAGAAGTAACGAATAACAAGGCTAAGGAAACTATATTCCTTACACCTATATCAGTGCTGCCCCTGAACCTTGAAGCCCTATACAGGAGCCCAGTTTGCCCTGATTTGTGCATACTGGTCTTGTAATACAAATTCAAAACCGTTTATGGAGGAAGTCAATGAGAGAAACGTGTTTTCTGACTGACGTAAACTGTCCAAAATCTATGAGATATTCCTCTCTATTACTGTAGTTTGTAACTGGTATCGCTAGAGAAGTGTTCTGTAAATTGTATGCTAAATAATCAGTATGGACAGGATATGGACATTGTAAAGTGTAAACTTTATGGATGTTTGTGTGCTTGGTGCAACTAATTTGATGCTCTGATCCAGACGCTGGTAAATGTGGCACCAATAAACACCCTAATTAGGTGCACTCATCTTCTCACTCCTTTTCTGGAAAAAAGACACCCCATATTTGCTCTCTTATTGATGGGGGAAATTGATGACATGAACAGAAGTCCCTGTTAAAAATCCAGGACAGAATAGTGCAGCGTGTTGCGCCATTTTGTTTGGTAGAATAAGGTGTTTTCTAATAAAAATCCCATCCCATTATAGTCAAGGAGGTCTGTCAAGGGGGGCTCATTTGCCAGAAACGCAGCTTCCATTATTTTTGGTGTTCTACTCCTATAATGGAGACAGCTGATTGGTGGGGGTGCTGGGTGTCGGCCCCCTCACCTATCAACAGGATAGGTCATTAATATCTAAGCCCTGGAAGATCCCTTTAAAAATGTGCAAAATTAATCAAACAATGTGCAACATTTGATGCTTTTTTTTTTTGCAGAAATTATGTTAACACAGACTGCAAAAACTCCACTTGTGATAAATTCCCTTTATGACTGATCCTTTGTGTAGTCCCTGAGGGACTCTTACCTGTGGTACAAGAAATTTGCCCAATATACTTGCTGTGACAAAAGCAAAACTACTGCTGGACGGTCCAACTAATGCAATGGCTTTCATATCATAGTTGGTAAAGTTGTTTTTCATCTTTATATAGCTTGTCGTACACTGGGAGAGGATCTTCAGTGTCCCGTATATGTTGGCAGAATCTGAGCAGATGTCATACAGCTCGTACCCCAGTGTGATCTTGGGGAGAAGAAAGCTGGAATTATTGATTTCTTCAATGGCGAATCTCATTGCTTGGAGCAAATGATAACCGTGGGAATTGAATGAGGTTCTGTAAGAATGAAAGGACAATAATTATTTAAAGGGCTCTTCCATGAGGCTCTATAGGTAGTGTTGATCGCGAATTTTCTAATCGCTAATTTTTATAGCAAATATTGGCACTTCGAGAATTTGCGAATATCTAGAATATAGTGCTATATCTTTGTAATCGCGAATATTCCAGATTTTTTTTCATCAGTACCCATGGTCCCTCACTGCTTGTGGGCCAATGCATTGAGTAGTGTTTATTTTATTGCGAATTTTCCAATTGCTGATTTTCGCAATCAAGAAAATAATGACTGGAGATCACGAATTCGCGAATGTATGACGAATATTCGCAAAATATCGCAAATTCGAATACTGCCCCTGCCGCTCACCACTGTCTATAGGTTCTCAGCCCTCATTTCTGCTGCATCTCAGTTTCATACACTCTCCTGGCTGTGAAGAACATATATATACTGTATGTTCCTCCTGAACTTCCAGGGAATGAATACAATGCTACAGAACTACAGTGAAGGATAGCTGCCTTACATCTGGTGGCATTAGAGGCAGAGCTTGTTAAGCGCTCATTTGCATCCCTTTCATCCTCTAGACAGAAACAATAATGGCTCCATTCACTGACAGCATGTAGAGATTTAGAAAATTGTCAGAAATGGAAACATAAAGGCCCTACTTTACTAATGTATCCGTTCCTAAAATTTTTCTAAAAAGTGATGCGGGGTTAGCGGGAAATGGGTTGGGGCGTATGATGCACCGTTTTGCCCCAATTGCATCACTATGGCTACATGCACAAGACTGTATGTGTTTTGCGGGCCGCAAATTGCGGATCCGCAAAAAAAAAGGATCCGTTTTATTTTGTGGATCCTTTGTTTTTGCGGATCTATTGTAATAATGCCTATACTTGTCCGTAAAATGGACAAGAATAGGACGTGCTCTATTTTTTTTGTGGGGTTACGGAACGGACATATGGGTGCGGATAGTACACGGTGTGCTGTCAGCATTTTTTGCGGACCCATTGAAATGAATGTGTCCGCATCCTATCCGCAAAAAAAACGGAACGGACACAGAAACAAAATACGTTCATGTGCATGAGGCCTATTCTTGTGTAAAATTCTCTCTCTGTCTAGCCATACACCCCATTTGTCATCCAGCCTGAGCCACTGATAAATCTGGTGCAGGTCTAGACAGCCTATCTAATGGGGGCATTTGCACCATTACTAGGGTGGTTTGCGCCTGGTAGTTTGCATTTACTAAGAGGCATCCAAATTGTTTGTGGGCTCAGCTACACTTTAGCTGGATTTAGAGGGGGACACTTTGTAAATTTGTCACCAAAAATTACTACAAACCAAGCAGAGATTAAAAAAAAAGAAAATAGTAGGATATTGATACGTTATCTCTAAGGTTTCGCCATTAATAGGTTTAGTAAATCTTCCCCGAGGTATATTAGAATGTTGTAGAACTTTTTATTATAGCTCAAATATAGGGTTGCTGAACTTATATAGTGACATATCAAAGGTATTGATCGTTGGTGGTCTGAGCACTGAGACCTCACCAATCATTAGAATGAAGAGAGTCACTCACATAGTGCGCTCTCTCTCCTCGCTGCAGGAGACAGGCTCAATAGAAAGTCTATGGGCCAGATTTATCATTACACTTCCATCTTACTCCACTTTTCCATATGCCCAAAGTCACTTTAGGATACTCAGATTTATTAATGGTCCTTTAATACTGTGATAAATTGGGTTTTATGGTAGCAGTTTATCCTTCCGTAAGCGCCTTTAGAAAAGTCGCACGTCTTTACAAAAAAAAGGCATGTTCTATTAAAAAGTCGCATAAGATAAGCATGGTCCCTCCTGGAGTGAAACTGCACATTTTTTAGCGACTTTTTAAATGGTTGCAATAGTAAATCTGTCTAGAGATTCATTTACATAAGACAACACGCCCACTTTCACAAAACTGGAGAGCTTAGTGCAGAGCTTGAGAAAGTCGCAAAAAAATGCGCAATCGGTAAAATTGCGCATTTTTTTCACTCTATTAGGCCCCTTTCACACGGGCGAGTTTTCCGCGCGGGTGCAATGCGTGAGAAGGACGCATTGCACCCGCACTGAATCCGGACCCATTCATTTCTATGGGGCTGTGCACATGAGCGGTGATTTTCACGCATCACTTCTGCGTTGCGTGAAAATCGCAGCATGTTCTATATTCTGCGTTTTTCACGCGACGCAGGCCCCATAGAAGTGAATGGGGATGCGTGAAAAACGCATGCCATCCGCATGCCATCCGCGCGTGAAAAACGCATGAACGCAACGCAATCGCATACAAAACTGAAAGCACCCGCGAGGAAAAATGCACCTTTTTCCCTGAACGCACCCTGAACGCATCCGCATCAAATCTGTGACGCCCGTGTGCAAGAGGCCTTAAAGTGACTTTAGCTAATGATAAATCTGGCCCTATGAGCTTGTCTAGATTCTGTCTTCTGCAGCGAGGAGAGTGCTGTGTGTGAGCAACCTTTGATATGTCACTTTTCACACAACGTTGCATAAATCAATAGTACAAGCGACCACAAGAAATTTTGTAATATGTTTTATCAGTGAGAAATGATACCCTGCTTTTCACTTTGAAAATTGCTTTTATTCCATCTCCAGCCGGACCAGATCTGCTGAAGTATTACATTATACATGTCAATATAAGTCTATGGAGAGATTAGGGGTAGGAGTGAGCAGCAGCAGGAGTGAGACGGGACTCAAGGAGAGACACTAAAGAGACTGCACAACTACAAGGGAAGTTTCTATCTCAGCACAAGTGCTAAATTCACAAACATACAGCCCCTCCATGATCCTGGGGCTTCTTCTGAGTGTGTAAGAGAAAGGTAGGAAGCAGACTTTCACACTGTACTATTGAGTAACGCAAAGTTTGTTGAAAAGTTAGGGACGCTTTTATCTGGATAAAACTGGAAAATGTGTTTCAGTTGAAATAAATAAGTGCCCCCCTCCCCTCTTACCTATCACAGTTGTCAACCAGAGGAATAGAGGACATTGATGCATCCGCTTTATGGAGGGGGAATAAGCCCCCTATGATGTAATCTCCAGGAACACTGAATTCGGTCTTATATTTCGTTTCCTTACAGCCCAGGGCAAAGTAGAAATGAAGAATGAATATAAAGACACAGTCCAAGCTTGGAGATGTAACAAGCATAATGTTCCCAGGACTGCAGCAGAGTGATAGTGTTGGTGCAGGATAATACAAGAAAACTCCTGTGAATAATTGCCGTCTAAGAGTTATTTGCTTTCCAGGGGACGATGGCTGGCTGTGTAAATATATATGATGGATGCCCTCCCACAGAATCAGCATACAGGCTGATTTGTATATGTGCAGACTGGTCCTTCACTCTTGTATCATCCAGGGGATTATGTAAGAGGAAACTTAGGTATCGAGCTAATCATATCCAAATCAGTGTCAAGTAAATGATTGCTGAGGCTCTAAAGGGATTAAAATCTTAGGAGTCAAAATATTTGAGAGCAGATGAGAGAAACATATATTCAAATGGAGATAGCTGGCCCAAAAGGCTGACATTTTAGCTGATTCTTAAAGGGGTTGTTCACTTTAGACTATCCCTTAGCATTGAACTGTCCCCAGATGACTACCTAACCTCAGTGGGATGACCCCACCGAAATCATCTGTTATCACCAGGGGGAAGAACTGGGCAACTGCTCATTCAGCAGCAACACTAAATAGGTGACCCTCGTCCCTTTATTTCCTCCACGTCATATGGAAAGAGTGGTCTGGTTTAGAAAACCCTTGTTCAAATGTTATGTTGATAGAGGATCAGGATCCTTATCTGCACTGGAAGGGCCTATATAATAGGATTTTGTATAAGGCAGGCCAGAAGGCCACTGTTAGGTTCCCGGGTTCAATAGCAAACAGTCCCTCTAAACCAGGGGTGCACAACCTGCGGCCCGGGGGCCACATGCAGCCCTCAATACCATTTTGTGCGGCCCCCAAACATCTGGTAAAAGACATGTAGGTCTATGTCTTATGACTTCTTACATGTATCTTTCATGTATTCTCCTATTAGAGGGGAGACTCTAGAACTGTAACTAGACATTTATAGTATATACTGTATGTTCAATATGCCAAAAATACAGTATTTCAGTTGGTAATACACCTTTAAGTTTTATTTTCGACCCTTGGAATTGGTTCTGGCTGACAATGCGGCCCCCAACCAGAAAAGGTTGTGCACCCCTGCTCTAAACCTTTATACCAGCCATAGTTTTTGGATCCACGTACGGCATAAGCAATCAATATACCCTCAGTGCATTTAGTAGACAATTTCTTTAAAGCTGTTTTCTGAGACCACCACTTCCCAACAAGGCATTAAAACTCATTCCTATTGTGTACCAAACATAATCTGACCATTTGTTAAAAAAAATAGAAATGACCAATATCCGTGGTCACTGTTACATGGCGGTTGTCATCCTGGTCTCTGCTTTATGCTTAGACTATATTTCCCATCATACCTTCTTCTGTTTCCTGCCCAGCTCTCCATTTATGCTCTTTACCAACCATCTTGCCCCAGCCAGTGATGCCAGGAAAATTCAAAACCAGTGCAAGTGCTTGAACCACATGTGTGGAACCTGGAGAGTACAGCAGGTACTTTGCACCAGCGAAACTGGAAATCCGGGGTCCTCCAGCCACAGCGCTCCCCGCTTCGTTCTCGTTGTTATCAGACAATGGGGGTATAAGCTAGCGATATGCCCCTATTGTCCGAGAGGGGAATACCCCTTTAACCTCTACACAGGCTCTGCTGCAGAAGAACCACTGCTACCTGTTGGAGTAGTCTTTGTTCAGTAGACTGCTGACCTACAGGAGTCAAGAAGCACTGAAGAAAACACCAAGTGATTAGGCAAAACTGTAGTCAGGGACAAGTCAAAGTCAGAGCAGGCAGAGATTGTGCAATCCAAAACCAGTCTGACGTCAGGGCAGGCACCTCAGGGTCAACGCAGAGTTCAGACAGTGGTCTGGTCAGACAGGAAAGGGTCAAATCCAGAGATAGACAGAAGTTGGTACATGAGAAAGCAAACAGGCTGAGACCAAACCAAGACAGCAGATAGCTTTTCAGGGGCCATTTGCATATCTTGGTCAGAAATGATGTAACCCAGGAACTTAAGGCAAGAGATGTATTTTTGACATATTCTTTTGCAGACACTAGGGGGGTCGTGTGGATGTGTCGCTTGTGTGATGTCGTCAATAGAGTAAAACAGAATTTCATTAAGGTAGACCATCACACAGACATGAAGATTTTCTCGAAAGATGTTATTGATAAACTATTGGAACACGGGTACTCATGATAGTCGTCATCCACTTGTTACCCTCTCAAATATGAATCAGGTTGTAAGGCTCCCTGATCCCAATTTCATTGCAGAGATCCTATTAAAGAGCCCAGAAATAAGGGGCAGGGGTAATTGTTCTTCAATGTGAACTTATTCAGCCCCTGTATATTTACAAGTGGTCCACAGGCCAATAACGCCTTTTTGTTTCATGTGCAATTATTAAAGCGTAACATTTATTAAATCCATTTCAAATATCAATAAACAAAATAAAGATGTTTAAAACTCTGATCTGCATCACATGGTTACTTTGTATTCTTCTCTCTACTATACACTGTTTAACTCACAGTCCACTTTTACTAGGTTGTGGGCAACGAGTCGGTTCTGCGCACTGGTTTACGGCTCACTGTCCTTATATCCCTTCGCTATATAGATTGTCTAGATCCTAAGTGCTGCTTCATTCCCTACGTGCACTAGCTGTGCTAAAAGAAACTCAGACACTGAACCCAAACATGTTTCACCAGTCAAACTGGCTTACATAACATTAAGGACTTGCTCACATCTGCATTGGAGGCTCCTTTTGGGGCGTCTGTTGCAGATTCTGTGAAAAAGATCGGACAAAAAAGCCTTGCAGGCAGGATTTATTTGTCTGGTAAAAAAAACAGGATCCTGAACGGAAACTGAACGGACTCCATCATAGTCAATAGAGATTTCACAGCTCCGTTCCTTTTAGTTAGGTGCCTGATCCAAAACTCCGGTTATTTTTGTTGTTTTGCTCATCTAATGGAGCAGAAGAACAGAAATAAATAGCAGTGGTGTGAACGTGGCCTAAATGGTGGGTATTTATACAGGGGAATCATTACTAGTCTAAATAACATCTCTTGTCAGCTTCTACAACATACAGTCCCATATAAATAACCACCCCCTCCCTTTAGCCCCTCCAACACAGTCCCATGTGAATAACCACCCCCTCCCTGTAGCCCCTCCAACATACAGTCCCATATAAATAACCACCCCCTCCCTTTAGCCCCTCCAACACAGTCCCATGTGAATAACCACCCCCTCCCTGTAGCCCCTCCAACATACAGTCCCATATAAATAACCTTTCCCCTCTCATCAGCTTCTCCGACATACAGTCCCATGTAAATAACCACCCCTCCCTGTAGCCCCTCCAACATACAGTCCCATGTAAATAGCATTGCTCCCCTCCAGTATAGGGTTAATAAGCCCCTGGGAGGGGTCTGGAGTGAAAGCACAGCAAGCTGTTATAGCCAAATGATAAAGTCCAGTTCAATATGGTGTATCTTCCATGTACATGGCTACAATAGCCTGCCTGCATTCACTCCAGATCCCCCAGGGGATTAGAAACCCCATGAAGACACCCTGCCCAACATTATAAAGTAACTGCACTTTTTGATAGTCCCAGCGCTGAGACCCCCTCTGATCTCAAGGACAAGGAGTTTGAAGCCCTCAATCGATAAATGAGGACCTGACACTGACATTTACATCACTCAAACGCTAGAGGCCGCAGCTGCGTAGTGAAGTCCCTTCTATACCTCTGTTCCCGTCACTAGGCGGAGTAGGGAGACGTCAGCGCGTACAGGACGAACAGCAGCAATCCCTGGGTTCTGGTGGATGTGCTTCGTCAGTATTCTGATAGAGCGCTTTTCACCCTAGGAATCTTATGGTTGTCCCTTCCGCAAGCACCGTGCTGCGCTATTCAAACCTGTTCTTGTGGCGCCGCTGCTCTCAGGTCACAGTGAATCTCCGCTATGAAGCAGCGGACTGTCAGTGCCCGCCCGGGACCTTCATATAAAGTCCGACCTGGAAAGAGCGGGTCCGTCAAGAGCAGAAATGCTTTGTCTGAACGCTGTAAACTGGCAGCTGCCTCTGAATCGAGCAAGTCCGGGCCCAGCAGCGCCATTGAGGAGAGCCGAGAGCATGGCGCTCTGCTGGTGGAGGAGGGGATGTGTGTGACCCTGCTGCAGCCTGGAGAGGTCGGTAGTAATGTGTGCACGGATGTAGGAGCGCTGAAGTAGTTGTTCTTGTGGTCGCCAAGCAACCGGTCGTGCAGCTGGAGGTGACCACTGGCTCTTCTTGTGGTGTCCAGGGAAGGTGCTGTGGTCACTCATGCCCTGCTGTGTGCCCCTGGCACTGTATTGCCCCTTGTCTTGCCATTGTTCCTGCTGGTTCCTCTCACTGACCAGGAGACCCATGTCAGAGACAGGGCAGGGGATCTGACACATCTTCTGTAAACTGTTGCTGTCATTTCCAAAACCATCTGACGCCTCATAATGAAGTGGGGTCTGATGTAGAGATCGCTAAAACACGGAAGCAGGAGCGCTCAGCAGTAGTGGAAGATGGACTCATAGATTTTCCGTTTTAGCAATCGCTGGAGGTCTCTGCACCCGGACCCCCACCAGTTGAAACTTTTGACAGGTCACGGACAAGTGTCATAATTTTTTTCATGACAGTTACATTTTAAAGGACATCTGTCAGCAGACCTGTACCTATGAAAGTGTCCCTCAGACAGCGAAAACATCATCACGCCTGCCTGGACTGTCAATCAAAGTGTATCTCGGTGTAATGGCCACGCCCCTGTTGCTCCTAGAGTCTGATTTGCATAAATGTAAACATCATTTTTCTCAGGTACATCATAGGAACATGGGACCGACACAGATGTCTTAAGCTGCCAAGCGCACATGTAACACGTCAGCCAGTTTCATAGGTACAAATCTGCTGACAGATGTCCTTTAAAGGGAATCTTTCACCAATATTTCAGCTAAATACTACCGTAAACCGCCAGGAGGGGCGGCATCAGTGACGCAAGGGGAGCGGGAGAAGAGATTCCCCTTAAAGGGGTTCTGCAGTAATTTTAAACTAATGATCTATCTTCTGGCCCCCGCCGATCAGCTGTTTGTGAAGGCAACGGCGCCGCGACCTTCTCGCTGTTTACCTCAGACCCGGTGACGTCATGACTAGTATCACTGGCCTGGGCGCGGCTAAGCTTCATTCGAGTAAACAGAGCGTAGCCAAGTCGTGACATCACCGGGTCTGCTGTAAACAGCGAGAAGACTGCAGCGCTACTGCCAGTGCCGCAACTTCTCAAACAGCTGATCGACGGGGGTCCTGGGTGTCGGATCCTCGCCGATCAGTTTAAAATTACTGCAGAATCCCTTTAATGTTTCTTATTGCGGGAGCTAATATCCTTTTGTGTTTCCATTCTTCATATTCCAGATCGCTACTTCTAGTCGTGTCCGCAGGTAAACTGCGCTGTTACACTGTGACAACCACCGCACCTATTGGACAGGATCAGGGCTTGTTAGGAAAAAGGTAGTAGAGAGCTTATAATAATCTGTATTTATATAGCGCCACCATATCCTGCAGCGCTTTACAAATTAGAGGGTTCATGTACAAAACAAGACATCACAATGTAGCGGACTAATATACAAACCAAAACGCTAGCAGTGAGGGCCCGGCTTACAATCTATAAATAGTGAAGAATTGAAAACAATGTACTTTATTAGAGAGTTGAGTAGCTGTTCATATAGAATGAGAACTCCTCTAAATACCGTCCCCCAGATATCAGCTGTTCAGGTCGGGTCCACCACAATGTAAGCTGCTCCCGAGTGCCGGACCCCCTCTCTTTTCGGATGTCCTTATATCCTAATGTGTTGCCTCCTCTCTTTACATTCAGTTTCACCTGCAGAGTGTTGCTTCTCCTTCTCAGTGAATTGTCAGAGTCAGAGATCTGTAACCCTTACCTCTCGTTCTCTGATGGCTCATACAATTCATTCTAAATCTAGCTATGATGAGTGTTTATGAAGTGTTGGGGATCCAGAGATAAGGGCTACAGGTCGAGCTGATGGGATTCACTGTGAAGCAGAAAGCGATAGTCTGCAGATGTAGTAAAGCTGAATGGGGTTGTCTGGGGACTTGATAAACATGATCTATGCTCTTGGTAGGTGATCAGTATCAGATCGGCTGGGGTTCAACTTCAGCTGTTAGAAAATCCTTGACGCTTTAAGAGTGTCTCTTTCTAGGCCAGTGACGTCACCGTACATCGGTCACACGGCCTAGTTGTAGCTCAGTCCTATTGAAGTGGATGGGACTGAGCTGCAATACCGAGCACTGCCACTATACAATGTACAGCGCTGTGAGGGGGCCGCAGCCTCTTCAAACAGCTGATCTACCTGGGTGCGAGGAGTCGGACCCCCACAGAGCTGATACTGATGGCCTATACTAAGCATAAGTCATCAGTATTAAATTCCTGGACAGCCCCTTGAAAGCTGGCGAGGAAAAAATGTTGAACGTTTTTAACAAAGACCAATTGGAAAAATGATTTTATTTTAAGATAAGTAAAAATCCCTCAAGTTTGTCAAAAGACTTTAAAAGGGCTGGACCATCTCAGACATTGATGACGGAAGATTAGGATGTGCAGTCAGTGTCACATAGGTGTGGGTCCCACCTCTGAGACCTCCTCCTATCTAGTATGGGCCTCCCAAAGTGAGTGCGCCCGACTACTTTCCGGACTCTTATAGCGGTGATTGGAGAGCACATCCACAGCCACCTCTCCATTCACCGCTGTGGGAACTTCCATAGTGGTGGACAGAGGGGGGTCACCTTTGTGCGGCGTGCTTTCCTTTACTTCTGCAGATAGGTGTGGGTCCCACCTCTGAGACCTCCTCCTATCTAGTATGGGCCTCCCAAAGTGAAGGAGAGTAGCTGAGTGCGCCCGGCTATTTTCCGAACGCCCATAGCGGTGATTGGAGGGCACATCCACATCCACCTCTCCATTCTCCGCTGTGTGAACTTCCATAGTGGTGGACAGAGGGGGGTCACGTTTGTGCGGTGTGCTCTCCTTTAGTGCTGCAGATAGAAGCGGGTGCTGCCACTGGAACCCGCTTCTATTTCAAAGTACCCCTTTAAATAGTCTCCTGCTGCCACAGTCTCCGAATCAGCATTTAGGTACTAAAGGTTACCACAAAGTGTACTAGGAAGATGCAGAACTTTTATTATGCATTGATTACCCAGTAAATATTTTTATTTAAAACAGGAGAACCCCTTTAATCATTGCATCTTTTACCAATAATTGTCCACAATACATTACTAGCTGCACATGTGCTGGCAACAGGACATAAAGGCAGATACACTGCCATTAAACCGTCAGTGCTGATTGTGTCATGTGCCTAGTATTCTCACCTGCTTGCTGGCATCGCGGTCTAAAATTTACCTGTGATGGAGTGTCACGTGTCCAGTCCTGTCCATCTGCAGCCTCCATTCACTTACATTGCGGATGGACAGGAGAACTAGTGCATGCGCAGCAGGTCCTCATTGTGAGTAGATGGAGGATACTGATAGACGAGGCAGTCACATGACAGCGCCAGCAAGCAGATAAGAGGACCCCCTAATAAGCAGGAATTAGGTATAGTAAAGTATCGGACATCGGCACTTGTGGTTTCACAATGCCTGTTCCCAGGCCCGTTAGCCCACCCCTTTAATTCACATGTGATTTTTTTATTTTATTTTTTCAGAAATTGACTTTCGTAGGTAAATGCATCCTGACTTGCTTGTATGGCAGTGTAAAAGTGCTCGGCCTGACTATCAACTCGAGCGAAATGCCTTATGAGCTGTTTTCACCGAAAACTCATGCACCTCTGGCCATCGAAGGGCTGAAGCAAAAGAAGAAGTGTAAAACGTGTAAGGAGATCCGAATGGAGGCTCGGATGCTGCTGCGCGGATACCTGTCCTTAGGTAATAGGATCCACCTTTAGGCCTTATTCACACGTCCGCAATGTAGTCCGCATGTATTCCGCAATTTTGCGGAATACATGCGGACCCATTGACTGTGAATGGGGCCGGGAAAGATGCGGAGAGCACACACTGTGCTCTCCGCATCCGATTTTGCGGTGCGCGCCGCCGATTTTCCGGTCCGCGGCTCCGCAAAAAAAATAGAGCATGTCCTATTCTTGTCCGCAATTGCGGACAAGAAGAGGCATTTTCTATGGAGTCCGGGCAATGTGCGGTCCGCAAAAATGCGGAATGCACATTGCCGGTGTGTCCGTGTTTTGCGGATCCGCGGCTCCGTGGATCCGCAAAACACTTGCGGACGTGTGAATGTAGCCTTAGAGTCAGTGCCCTTGTAATACTGAGCAGCGGGTGAGCTGTGGTAAACACAGGGCAGACCGGGATTTTACCACCATTCACCCGTGCACCCACAGCCTTAGAGGTCCTGGCACTGAAGTTAGAAAGCCATCATTGTAATGCAGACCTTCTCTCATTCCAGATTGCAGACGGGCGGTAATGAAAAACTTTAAATCATCCTGTGCCATCCTGCTGCTTGAACGTTTGGAGGATCCTGCTGTTAACTACATTTTGAGTCACCCAGACTATGCCAACATCTTTGGCAAAGAAATGGTATGAAATACCTGTATTCTCCTTGAAATAGGAACATTGCATTATGCAGTTCCTCTATTATTCCTCCTGGAAACCCTCCCTTCAATTCCCACTGACCATTATTGTTCCCCAGGTCAATAGGGCCTGTCCCTACACAGTCAGACTCTGTTAGAGCTGATTGGGCAGTGTCAGCCAATGCATTGTCAGGCCCTATTGATGACCACAGTGGTAGCCTTTATGACATTTCCAGGAGGAATATTGTAGTGCAGACACATCTTTGTTGGCAAAGAGAATCTAGCAGCCCTGTTTTTTATGCTTGGCCCCAGACTGTGACCATAGCACCCCTTCATTGTAGCAGTTAGTTGTGCCCCTTCTGTCTTGCCGCTGTGCTTTGTGTGATGTGATCTCTGTACTGATCCGTTCATTGTTTTTTGTTTTTTTTGTTTTTTTTTATAGAAAAAAACGCATTCTTCCGCAGTGAGTGATCCAGTTCTATATTCTATAGGGGTTCATGGTTGTGATCCAGACACGGCTATTACTATGTCGGAGGAAGTGGTGTCAGCAGCCCAGCAAATAGTCAGCGCCTGCCTTGGTATGTTTTAAGGTGTCACAATCAAAACTTCCGTTTAGGCCCCATTCACACGTCCGCAATTCCGTTCCGCATTTTGCGGAACGGAATTGCGGACCCATTTATTCCTATAGGGACACTCTATGTCCCGCCCGGATCCGGACAAGAAAAGGCATTTTCTATGAGAGTCCCGGCGATCTGCGGAACGCACATTGTCGGTGTCCGTTATTTGCAGATCCACGGATCTATGGATCCGCAAAACACACACGGACGTCTGAATGGAGCCTTAGTCTTTTAGACAGTGATGCTAGTTTTTTTTCTGTTGTGCCTTTCTAAAAGGATGTGGAATATTTAATACAAGTCAGTGGGCATTTGCCATACACACCTCAGCTGCTGCAGAACCACATAATACACACCTCAGCTGCTGCAGAACCTCATGCTACATATCTCAACTGATGAAGAACATCATAATACACACCTCAGCTGCTGCAGAACATCCTAATACACACCTTAGCTGCTGCAGAACCTTAATAATACACACCTCCGTTGCTGCAGAACCTTGTAATACACACTTCAGCTGCTGCAGAATCTCGTAATGCACACTTCAGCTGCTGCAGAACCTTATAATACACACCTCAACTGATGAAGAACCTCATAATACACACCTCAGCTGCTGCAGAACCTCGTAATAGACACCTCAAATGCTGCAGAACCTCGTGATACACAGTTCAACTGCTGCAGAACCTTGTCATACACAGCTCAACTGCTGCAGAACCTTGTCATACACAGCTCAACTGCTGCAGAACCTTGTCATACACAGCTCAACTGCTGCAGAACCTTGTCATACACAGCTCAACTGCTGCAGAACCTTGTCATACACAGCTCAACTGCTGCAGAACCTTGTCATACACAGCTCAACTGCTGCAGAACCTTGTCATACACAGCTCAACTGCTGCAGAACCTTGTCATACACAGCTCAACTGCTGCAGAACCTTGTCATACACAGCTCAACTGCTGCAGAACCTTGTCATACACAGCTCAACTGCTGCAGAACCTTGTCATACACAGCTCAGCTGCTGCAGAACCTTGTCATACACAGCTCAGCTGCTGCAGAACCTTGTCATACACAGCTCAGCTGCTGCAGAACCTTGTCATACACAGCTCAGCTGCTGCAGAACTTTGTCATACACACCTCAGCTGCTGCAGAACCTTGTCATACACACCTCAGCTGCCACAAGCTTATGTTTTTGAAAGGATGGTAAAGTGTAAAGGGCATCTATCAGCAGATTTGTACCTATGACACTGGGTGACCTGTTACATGTGCGCTTGGCAGCTGAAGGCATCTGTGTTGGTCCCATGTTCATATGTGCCCGCATTGCTGAGAAAAATGATGTTTTATTATATGCAAATGAGCAACAGGGGCAGAGGGCAAAGCAGTTTAAGGGAGAACAGAGCCTCTAAGTGTAACGGATGCTTCTCCCAACGATCCATAGCCATTATAGTGATGACCAATGCTTTTGCCAGCAGGTTAGAGTCACTAGACAAAAGTGATAACTCGGTGAATAAAACTCAGAAATTTTGGGTCCATGGTCAGGAAACACCCCAGATCTCAATCCTATTGAGAATTTCTGGTCAGTCCTCAAAAAGTGGGTGGACAAACAAAAAAACTATTTTTGTACTTACTGTAAAATCTGTTTCTCTTCCGTTAATTAGGGGATACAGGCTTGACCATGGGTATAGCTGTTGCCACTACTAGGCGGACACTAAGCACAGCTATACCCTTCCTACAGGGACTAAGCTAAATGAGTTAGTGCAAAAGCAGTAGGAGAAGCAAGACAAAAAAACACACTATGTACAAACCCAGAACCACACAGGCCAGAAAAGGCCCGTAAACAAGAGAACGGGTGGGAGCTGTGTCCCAAATGAACGGAAGAGAAACAGATTTTACGGTAAGTACAAAAATCTAGTTTTCTCATCCGTATCATTGGGGGACACAGGCTTGATCATGGGACTTTACAGAGCAGTCCCCAAGAGTGAGCATAACAAGAAACCCTCCTGCCAATCCGAGAACTGCCTTCGCAAAACTCTACGCCCCAGAGAAGCGTCAGAAGACGCAAAGGTGTGCACTCTGTAAAACTTGGAAAATGGTGCAAAGATGACCAGGTAGCCGCCTTGCATATGTAAAGGGCCGAAGCCCTGTGATGCACCGCCCAAGAGGCCCCCACTGCCAGAGCTGTATGAGCAGTCACCCGGAATGGTGGGGCCTGGTCAGTAACGCGGTACGCTTCCACAATGGCCAAACTAATCTATCGGGAAATGGAAGTCTTTGACGCCGCCAGCCCTCATCTCGGCCCCTCTGGAATCATGAACAGGGAATCCGTCTGCCTGACTGGCTCGTACCAAATCCTGAGTGTGGAGCGACTGCTCCCGAGGATGAGACTGGTCCGGACAAAATGAAGGGAGAATAATCTCCTCGTTTAGATGGAATGCCGACACCACCTTCGGAAGGACTAAAAGGGCGAATGACCACTTTATCCTGATAGAGGATCAGGAAAGGTGACCGACATGAAAGAGCAGCGAGTTCCGACACCCTACGGATGGAAGTGATTGCCACCAAAAATGCCACCTTGTAAGACAGGAAGCGAAGCGACACCTGCTGCAAAAGCTGAAATGGTGAAGACTGAAGATCCCAAGGATCCAACGAAGGACGGAAAGCGGGCGCAGCATGCGCCACCCCTTGCAGAAAAGTCCGAAAGCAAAGCCAAATTCTGCTGAAAAAGAATGGAGAGAGGCGAAACTTGCCCTTTGAGGGAGCTAAGAGCCAGCCCCGAGTCCATGCCGACTGCAGGAAAGACGAGAGCCATGGCAAAGAGAACCGACGGGAGACAGCTGATGCCGCTCACACCAACTAAGGTAGGACTTCCAGGTCCGGTGGTAGATTCGGGAAGACGACGGCTTTCTGGCACGAATCATGGTATGGACTACGGCATCCGAGAAACCAAGAGCCTTTAGTATGGCGGCTTTCCTCGCGTGACCATACACCTTGAACGGAGAGATTTCCCAACACTAACCCCCACCCACCCCACTCCATGTTCTCACATTTCTCTCCCCCCCCCGGCCCCCTCCAAACCAAGTCAGATTTAAAAAAAAAAAAAAGCGTTGCTGCGTACAGGCACTGCAGGGGGAGATGATCATTTGAGTGAGCCGATCCGCTCAGAGCGGCTGCCCAGGTTGAAATTGAAAATAATCAATTATGTGCTGCAGCTGCAGGACCGGGTCGGGATTCCTGCTTCTCACCGGTCCTGCGAACCTGCTGTAATTTTAACAAACGGTTCGGCAGAACCAGAGAGAACCGGCTGGATCCCATGCCTGCCCCCCCAACCCCTGAGGCTTACACCCGTTGTCCACCTGAGAGGAAGGAACGAGTGGCCCGATGTTGGCATCGGAGAGACCAACCACCCCTTGCCGGTCCGGGCAAAGAGACGTATGGGTTGATCCAGGGAGGCTGGGGAACGGTCCCAGCTGGACAGAATGCCTCCCCGAAGAGTTCTGGTATGAATCTGAGCATAGGGAACTGCTTCGAAGGCAGAGACCATGTGACCCAGAGCCCGCATGCAATGACTAATGGGAAGAGGACAGGGCCGCAACAAGGGAGGCCTGCCTCCTACAGACACTAAGCTAAAACTGATTTAGCTTAGTCCCTGTAGGAAAGATATAGCTGAAAGGGAGGTGCTCACGCCTTTGTGCTTAGTGTCCGCCTTCTAGTGGCAGCAGCTATACCCATGGTCAAGCCTGTGTCCCCCAGTGATACGGATGAGAAACAGATATTGTGATAAACTCCATGCACTGATTTAGCAAGAACTGATTGTCATCATCCAGGATTTGGCCCAGGAGCTGACATCCAGCATACTGGGGAGAATTGCAAAAGTCTTGGAAAAGAAAGGTCAACACTGGAAATATTTTCATAAACTTCATGTATCTGTCAATAAAACTCTTGAAAGGCTTATAAATGTAAATGTATAAAAACATCCAAAAACAGTGAAGCAGGAAAGTTCTCAACTTTTTTGACATGACTGTACAACCTCCAGCAGGCCTAGATTGGAGTTGTTTCACAGCAGCAGGAGAGCCACAGGTTTCTTTGGTCTGCAGCTTTGTTTCATTCACTAGACCAGGGATCAGCAACCTCCTGCACCCCAGGTGTTGTGAAACTACATCTCCCAGCATGCACACTTGCTGGGAGTTGTAGTTTCACAACAGCTGAAGTGCTGAAGGTTGCTGATCCCTGCACTAGACAGATGAAAAATAAGTGTCTCCGGGAAGGTTTGAGACTGACCCCCTTGGTGATTGATTGTATTCAGGGTTTTTATTTATAAATTTTTTCTTTTTTTTGTTCACAGAGGAAGATGACGGCTGCCCCATTATTCTTGTTTGTGGCCCCAAAAATGTTGGGAAGTCAACATTCAACAGATATCTCATCAACCAGCTTCTACAGCAGTGAGTAGCTTTAGGGTATATTTTATTACATTTGTGATGATGGTAAAGACTTGTAGATAATTCAGCTGAAGTCTCATCCATTTGCTGGTGATGAGAAGTGCTGTGGATTTGCAGTATGCTATTAAGCTTGAGAGAATCGGCGGCATGTATGCACCATGTGGCTGTACCCATCGGGTAGATACACACGCGGCATAGACACCGCTGATTTGTGTGCCTTGTAAAATACAAGCAAAGTGGGGTTTCCGAAGTCTCATCCACACCCTACAGAGAAAACTTGCATCATGAACTGACGGGCGCTGCAGGTTTCCAGTCTGTCGGTTTATGCTGCTTGTTTACCCGTGGCTTTCATCCTTGGCAAAGGTTGAAAGCGGTGGAGCACCCACTGCGATCCCGGCAACGATGATGCCTCATAAATGGCAGTTTTCAACCCGATTTTTCGATGTAAAATCTGCAGCAGACTCATCCCCTGTGGACATACCATCTGGATGATTTTACAACCAAAGTTTCCTTGTTTACATTGGATCTGTCACCTATTTCATGATGTTCCTTCAGAGGACAAGCTGGTGACAGATACTCTGAGCAAAACCCTGGGTCGTTTACTTGAATTTACACAGACGTCTTGTTGAGCATGGGGATCTGCTCGATGAATTCCATCAGAGCTAGGGAGGGAGGGGGTTTCGAAGGAAAGCTGGAAACTCATGAACATGAGGACGGTATTGAGCTATCTCCAGTCCAGGCTTGTGATGGAACTGCTCAATCCAGACTTCAGCAAAACGACTGAGGTAATTCAAGTAAGGGACCCATTGCTTTGCTGAGGGGCTGAGGGTTTCTGTCACCAGTTTATGCTGCCCCCTGATATAGGGCATAAAATTGGTGACATACTCCCTTCAAGACAGGATATGACTTGAATGTCAGATTGATTGGGGGGCTGAATTCCCATCAAGAACCTAGTACCAGCAGCACTAGGTAAATGCCATTGCCCTTTAACTCCTGCTGTTCCTTATGCTCTTCCAAAAAATCCTTCTTACTCCAGCTTTAAAGTGGGACTGGAAATGGTCAAAACATTATTCTAGACACCCCTCCCCACACACCTAGTCCGTGTAATATTTGCCTTCCCTCATTAATCTTGTTGCCTTTCATTCTTTGTAGCATCCCCTGCGTTGAATACTTAGACTGTGACCTGGGGCAGACTGAATTTACACCTCCTGGTTGTGTCTCATTGTTAAGCATTACTAAGCCTGTTCTTGGTAAGTGTCCTATGCATAATACATACACCCACTGTATGGCCTAAAGTGAGCAGACCCCTGTATCTTCGTGTTGGACATCCCACTCCAAAACCGTGCACATCATTAAGGAGTTGGCCCCATTTGCTGCTATGACCGCTTTCCACTAGAGTTTGGAGTTTCAGTTTGAGTTTCTGCCCATTCAGCCAAATGAGCACTTGTGGGGTCAGGCCCTGATATTGGACGGCAAGGTCAGTCTTGCAAAATGCATTTTAATTAACCCCAAAGGTGTTGGATGCGGTTGAAGTTCAGGCTTGTTGCAGGCACTTGCATTCCTCCACACCAAATTCATCACCCCTTGTCTACATTGGCCTCTCTATTTACACAGGGACGCAGTCCTAATGGAACAGGAAAGGACTCTCCCCAAACTTTAGCCACACAGCTGGAGGTAACAATTTTGTAAAATGTCTGTGCGTGACATAGCCGTAACGGTGCTCCAGATGGCGACCAAAATAGTCGCCAATGCGACTTAGAATTGCAAAATGGCAACAAGACTTTGTAGTCTTGTCGCCATTTGCGCCTAGACCCTCCGCTGCTCTGCCTCTATCATCCAGCAGACACACGCTGCAGGCGTCTGCTGGGTGAAGATCCGCCCCTCGCACTACCCGGCATAGAGGGTGGGCATGGCTTGGGTTCCTGCATCTTGTGCTACCGCTTCCAGCAGTCTGGCAAGTTTGGAGTTGAGTCTGTGCTGTGGAGCTGAGCTGCTGGAGAGATTTCAACTAGGGCCGCACAGAGCTCCCGCACAGTCCATGGCTGATAACACGAGGCGAGTCACCCGTATGCAGATTTATTAGGTCGGCTGTGCTGGTTTAACACCACGGTATGTTGGTGGGATCCGCTGTCCTGGTCTGCATAGCACTGCCGGGGTCGCATACCATTATATTGGTTTATGATGCTATGTAACCCTTAGAGGTCTGGAATGTACTGGATAACGCTGACCTAATGCTGTCAGTGTTATCCAATACATTCCAGAACTGTAAGGGTTACATAACATCATAAATCAATATAATGCTATGTGACCCCGGCAGTACAGAGCTCCTGCAGACACACTCTGGTGTGAAACCAGCGCAATCCTATCAATGCACAGACTAGTAACCGTTTCTGATCATAAATCATATAATCTATTATCATTATTAGAGATGAGCGAATTTCATATTTAGAGGCATTCCGTTATTCATTCCGTCGTAATGGAAGTCCATGGGCTGCATAACAGATCAGTTCCGTTATGCAGGGGAGTCCATTTTACATTTAGAAAAATATAATATTTCAGGAGCTTTACTCCTTATTCTCAACCCCTCTGCTTGCCTGCCAGTGAGTGAAAACCTCTTGTTTGCTGTTGTTTCTTGAGGAAAGATTGCCCATATTCTCGTGCTGCCCACTCTGTAACTGCGGCTGGACATGGACATTCAGTCTGTGAATGTCAACCTTGAAGGTTTCCATTCACTGCCAGCAAGCAGAGAAGTGGGAAAGGTAGGGGACCTCCTCTGGCAGCGGAACTAGCCTGTGCCTAACCCCTGTGCAGCGGACAGCGGGGGCTTGGCTATCACATGAGAGTCGCACTCCTGCTCTAACAGCCTGGACCAGCAGGAGAGCCGATCTGCGCTTTTTAACCTCTTACATGCCATGGGCAATGGCACCCGCCACATGTAAGTGGTGACAGAGGGAGCATACTTCCTCTGTCTCCCTTCGGCACCCCGCAAATTTGATCGCTTGGAGCTGGTGTAGGCTTTGAGTGGCTGGCACAGCCTGCTGGTCAATGTCAGTATAGCACTGACATTAAAATGCAATGCACTATAGGGATAGTGCATTGTATTTTAGAAGTAATCAAAAGATTCTGTTATAATTTCCTTGAGGGACTATTAACCACAACAGGACCGCACGGATGCGTCCGGCAGGCGGTCCTGTAGCTCTGAGTGGACACATCGGCGCGTCATCTCGCGAGACGCGAGATTTCCTGTGAACGCACGCGCGCGTGTTCACAGTGCCGCGCGTCTCAGGAGTTTAACTACAGCCTGCCAGCGATGATCAATCGCTGGCAGGCTGTAGATGCGAAAATATTTGCATCAAACAAGTATATCAGACGCTGTTTTATCAACAGCGTCTAATATAGCTGCTACCTGGTCCTCTGGTGGTCCCATTTGCTGGGATCGACCACCAGAGGACCAGGTAGCTATGTAAAGTTGCACCAAACACTACACGAACCCCCCCCCCCCTCACTTATTAACCCCTTGTTAACCCCTTGATCACCCCATCTAGATTCCCTGATCACCCCCCTCTCATTGATCACACCCCTTGTAAGGCTCCATTCAGACGTCCATATGTGTTTTGCGGATCCGTGGATTCACGGATCCGCAGATCCTCAAAACACGGACACTGGCAATGTGCTTTCCGCATTTTGCAGATCCGCACATTGCCAGAACTATATAGAAAATGCTTTTTCTTGTCCGCAATTGCGGACAAGAATAGGACATGTTCTATATTTTTGCAGAACGGAAGTGCAGACCCGGAAGCGCGGATCTGTAATTCCGGATCCGAGCGGGACAAAGTCTGTCCCCATAGAAATGAATGGGTCCGCAATTCCGTTCCGCAAACAGAATTTCGGACGTGTGAATGGGGCATAAGGGTCCCTTATCACCACCAGTTAGTTAGCTACTTGTTAGGTAGCTAGCGCCCAGCCCACCGCACCGCAGTCACTGATTTTGGCAGAGATTTTTTCATCCACATTGATCGATGCGAATGAAAAAATTTGTGCCGTTTATTTTATTTTATTTTTTTCAGCGCAGAGGCTGAACGGAAAAAAAAAATCTCATTACCCGTATGCTCAATATAAGGATAATCGCAGAAACTCCTAATGCTGGCCATACGTGTAATGATTGCGGAGACTCTCAAATGCCAGGGCAGTACAAAAACCCCACATGTGACCCCATTTTAGAAAGAAGACACCCCAAGGTATTCGCTGAGTTGGTTTTAGGGCCCCTTTGCGCACCCAGGCTGCAAAAAAGTGTCACTCATGTGGTATCGCCGTACTCAGAAGAAGTAGGGCAATGTGTTTTGGGGTGTATTTTTATATATACCCATACTGGGTGTGAGAAATATCGCTGTAAACGACAACTTTTTAATTTTTTTTATACAAAGTTGACAATTTACAGAGATATTTCTCTCACCCAGCATGGGTATATGTAAAAATACACCCCAAAACACATTGCCCTACTTCTCCTGAGTACGGCGATACCACATGTGTGACACTTTTTTGCAGCCTGGGTGCGCAAAGGGGCCCAAATTCCAACGAGTACCTTTACACTCAGTTCACACTTTCGCGTATAACGCCGCGTTCGAACGCGCAAAAAAAAAACGCACAACAGTACAGGAACCATGCATTCCAATGGGGGTGGTTCACACTTGCGCGTTTTTATGCGCGTTCGAAGGCGCCTAAAAACGTCCGACGCATAAGCAAGTATGTTCGCGTTTATTCGGGCGTTTTTCGAGCGTTTGGTGCCAATATACTTCAATGGGAAACGCGATACGCGTGTTGTTCGGGCGTTTGTGCAGTGTAAAGTTTGCAACATGCTGGATCATCCACCATGGAAATTCACACCTCTAAAGCACTCAGATTGGCCAAACTATATAGGGAGGGCTGTTTGGTCATTGGCCAACTATGCAGTCAATCACATAAACGCCAGTCTTGAACGCGCTAAAAACGCTAGGCTTCAAAACGCTCAGGTCTGAACCCAGTGTTAGGTTTTTCATGGCTGCTCACAATTTAGCCCCGCCCAAAATGCCAGAACAGTAAACACACCCTACAAATGACCCCATTTCGGAAAGTAGACACCCCAAGGTATTCACTGAGGGGCATAGTGAGTCCGCCTGAGATTTAATGTTTTTTTGCCAGAAGTTAGCAGAAATTGAAACTTTTTTTTTTTTTTTTTTTTTTTTCAGAAAGTGTCATTTTCAGCTAACTTGACAAAAAAAATGAAATGATACATGAACTTACCATGCCCCTCCGCGAATACTTTGGGGTGTCTTCTTTCTAAAATGGTGTCATTTGGGGGATATTCATACTATCCTGACATTCTAGCACCTGAAGAAACATGACAGGCGCTCAGAAAGTCAGAGCTGCTTCAAAATGCGGAAATTCACTTTTTTGCACCATAGTTTGTAAACGCTATAACTTTTACCCAAACCAATAAATATACACTTATTGGATTTTTTTTTATCAAAGACATGTAGAACAATAAATTTATAGAAAAATTTATATAGAAATGTAGTTTTTTTTTTAAAAAAAATTTACAACAGAAAGTGAAAAATGTCATTTTTTTGCAAAAATAGTGTTACATTTTTATTAATAGCAAAAAAAGTCAAAATGTCAGCAACAATGAAATACGACCAAATGAAAGCTCTATTAGTGAGAAGAAAAGGAGGTAAAATTCATTTGGGTGGTAAGTTGCATGACGGAGCAATAAACGGTGAAAGTAGTGTAGTGCGGAATTGTAAAAAGTGGCCTGGTCATTAAGGGTGTTTAAGCTAGGGGGGGCTGAGGTGGTTAAAAAGAAAGTAAAAAAACAAAAAACATTTATTAAATTAAAAAAAAAAGCTTTTTCCTTTGAAAATACGCTGACATTATCCTGTAATGCCGTAAAAAAAATAGCCAGAATTTATTCTTAGTCGCCACCGAAAAAACTTAATAACAAGTGATCAAAAAGTGTTATTTACACCAAAGCGATACCAATGAAAACCACAAGTCGTCCCACAAAAATCAAGCCCTCACACAACTCCATAGAAAGAAAAATAAAAAGTTTAGCGATATTTAGAAGCGGCGATGTAAAAAGATTTTCATTTTTTTTAAAGGGGCTTAATTGCACAAAAGTAGTAAAAATAAAAAATAAATAAAAAAAAACTGTATGTATTTGGCATTGCTGTAATCATACTGACCTAGAGAACAAAGAGATTGTTATTTATACCGAAAATGAATGCTGCAAAATTTATAACGTAAAAACACAGTGGCAGTATTGCTGTTTTTTCCCATCTCCCTCCCAGAAACAGTTAATAAAAGTTAATCAGCTAAATAGACAAAAATAAATAAAAATAAATTATAGGTCTTGGAAAGCAATGATAAAAAAAGGAAGAAAAACGCTAGGTCAGTAAGGCCCAAAACAGGCTGGTTACTAGGGTGTTAATATCATTTCTCACTCGAAATTAGGGGCCCAGCCCATGAAAACAGCCCCATACTATTGTCTGTCGTTTACCAACTTTACAGTAGGCACCACGTTTCCAACACAAAGTTCATGGGTGACTGTAACTTCTACAGGGGGTTTGGGTTCTGTAGTAAATGTGTACTAGAGGGAAGGCGAAGTTTATGCTCCAGATGTGGCAGCGCTTGCTGGCTCTGCCCTGTCAGTTTGCATGGTCTTCCTCTGGTGATAACAGGAGATATAGTTGACTAGAGCAAATCAGAAATCGCCTATGACTTAATACAAGGCACTTACTAATGTATAGTGATTGCCCATATTGCTTCCTTTGCTGGCTGGATTCATTTTTCCATCCCCTTATACACTGCTCGTTTCCAGGGGTTGCGACCACCCTGTAATGCAATGGTGGCCATGCTTGCAGTGCTGGCTGGGACCAGGGGAATATGCATAGGCACACACACATGCTCAGTAGCTCCAATCCCGGTCACTTCATATCTTTGCTGCAGCAGTGGCTAGAACCCCTGGATATGAGCAATGTATAAAGTGATAGAAAAAGGAATGAAGCCAGCAAAGGAGGCAATATGGACAATCGCAATACATTAGTAAGTGCCTCGTATTAACGTTATCTACATGCTATTTGCTACACAGCCCCATCGGACAGACTATCAGTACCATCTCTATGCTGATGACACCGAACCATACACTTCTTCCCCTGACATCACCCCTGCTTTACTTAAACAGCAGTGACCGTCTGGCAGCCGTCTCTAACATCATGTCCTCTGTATCTATAACTGAGCATCTCAAAAACTGAACTTCTTGTCTTTCCCCATCTACTAACCCACCTAAACTTGATATTTTAATTTCTGTCTGCGGTACTGTCATTACTCCTGGGCTGCACATCCGCTGTCTTTGGGTCATGTATGATTCGGATCTTTCCTTTGTTCCCCATATCCAATCACTTGCTCGCTCTTGTGGTCTGCACCTAAAGATCCTCTCCAAAATCCACCCTTTTCTTACAGGTGGAAACGGCCCAAACTCTTGTTACCTTGATTAATTCTCATCTTGACTATAAAATTCATTATTAATCGGTCTCCCTCTCACTAAACTCTTCCCCCTTCAGTCTGTCCTAAATGCTGCAGCCAGGCTCCTCTATCTGTCTACCCGCTATAGTGATGCTACTAGCCTGTGCCAGTCATTTCACTGGTTGCCCATCCACCACAGAATACAGTTCAAACCTTTCTCCCACAGTGCTGCACCTTCATACACCTCCTCCCTCATTTCCACCCTACTCGTGCTCTCCGTTCTGCTAGGGATCTAAGATTAACATCCTCCATAATTCGTACCTCTCACTCTCGTCTTCAAGACTTCTCTCGAGCTGCACCTACTCTCTGGAATGCTCTGCCCCAGACCATCGGGTCACTTCCCAACTTCCCTACCTTAAAAACACATCTTTTTAGGCAGGCTTATCATTCTTCTTAGACTGACTCTTCCCCTAGTACCAAGTTCTGGTGCCCAGCAATGAGTCCAGATCTAAATCCCATTGAACATCTGTGGAGAGATCTTAAAGTTGCTGTTGGGAAAAGGCGCCCTTCCAATAAGAGACCTGGAGCAGTTTGCTAAGGAAGAGTGGTCCAAAATTCCGGGTGAGAGGTGTAAGAAGCTTATTAATGGTTATAGGAAGCGACTGATTTCAGTTATTTCTTCCAAACGGTGTGCAACCAGATATTAAGTTAGGGCATTTTTGGAGTTTGGTGTGACATTATGTCCAATTTGCTTTTTTTCCTCCATTTTTTGGTTTTGTTCCAATACACACAAAGGGAATAGACATGTGTGTAGCAAAACATGTGTTACTGCAATACTTTTCTGTGAGAAATACTTCATTTTCTTGAAAAATTTCAGGGGTGCCAACATTTACGGCCATGACTGTATAAGAACAGGGCTAATTTATGACTTTATCTGCAGGATATGACTCTAAACTGGTATCCGTTTTTTTGTTGTCTGTTTCATCTTACATGTGTCATTGAGTCAGACATAAAGTAAGTCTTGATTCATTTCTTTTGGCTGCATTATTGATTGAAAGATTTTATGCTAAATGATTTTGGGTGAAGCCAATGCTGTTTCTGGTGCTGCAGCTCAGCTCATTAGAGTCAGTGGAGTTGAGCCGCGGTACCATGCTCAGCCACACTCGTACTGCCATAAAACCCCTTTAAAAGGGTTTTCCGGGGTCAGGATATTGTCAGCCTATCCTCTGAATGGGTCATCAGTATCAAATTAGTGGGGTCTGGTGAGGATACCAAGAATCAATCATCTGTGTGAAGGGGCCATGTCACTTATGTGAGTGCTTCTGCCGCTTCATTGTTTACATGGGACTATCTGCTTGCACTCCATTTACATAGTGCAAGGGTATTGCAGCTTCCACCCATTCGGGTGAAGGACGCCAAGTTCCAGGGTAAACAATCACCCGCATCATGTGCACAAATGCCACAGCACCTTCAAACAGCTGATCAGCAGGGGTGTCGAGAATTGGACCCCCACCAATCTGATATTGATGGCCTATTCTGAGGAAAGGTCATCAAGATCCTACACCTAGAAAATCCATTTAATGTAAATGGGAGTCTTAATATATAATAAGGTGTTTTCTTTCCTGTGTTTGGCATTAGGACCTCCCTATACTCAGCAGCGGGACCCTCACAAAATGGTTTACTTTGGAGAGACCTCCTGTGAACAGGACATGGAGCGGTTTGTCGAGTCGCTAAAATACGTCATAAAGAGTTATAAGAGAGACCAGCCGCTCATCATCAATACCATGGGATGGGTTAAAGGTCCGTTTCATCCATGGTCCTCATCTTGTACTTGCTGTGCAGTGTTCCACTATATTACATACTACCATTTACCGTTTCTTTTTTAGGATTCGGATTGCTGCTGTTGATCGACTTAATACGTCTCCTTTGTCCAAGTCATATAGTCCAAATGACCCTCAAAGACAAAAATTTGATGGAGCCACTGACGCCTGAATATGTCAGGAACTCTGCAGGTTTTATGACGAAAGCTCAGTCACAGGCTCAGTGCAAAACCCGAAGCATGGATTTCCTAGATGAAGAGGAGCAGGACTACAGTGACCAGCTTCATTCCCGAGCATCCGGGGATCATAATCTCATTCAGATCGAGAGCAGCTTTGATGGCGCAGGAGATACTGACAACATGTAAGCAGTGGCCCTGACAACAATAGGGGCCACGATTTGATTGTTTTTGATTAACTGCAACTGACTCCTATGTTGGGACCTAATTCGGAAGCGACATCATTTTGAACAATTTGTGTTCTGTACGGCATCACTGTATTAATTGTTTTCTTGTGTTGATTAGACCGTGCCATAACTGGATCCTGCGTGACCTCGCGATGTTGGGGTACATCAGTAAATTGCAGCAGTTTGACCAGATAGTCCCATTGAATGGGCTCTTACCTTATGAGGTGAGTTTTTGGAAAACAGTAAAATTCTAAGAGTCCAGCATCCAAGGGGCCTGACAGATGGTCAATTATCAGACGGTCACTCACTTGTTGGACGTTGCTCACATTGCGTTTTGTGAACATGACACAGTGCATGAGCTTTGAATATAGCCATATGTCCTTTTTTACCTAATTGATACCAAAAGAAGGACGGTAGGTATACTAGGTATCCTTTTTTTTTAAAGATGTTTTCTGACATTTTTATACTGATGACCTATCCTCAGGATAGGTCATCAGTACCTGATCGGTGGGGGTCAGACACCAGGGACCTCTGCTTATCAGCTGTTTGAGAAGGCACCGCGGCGCTCCTGTGAGAGTTGCAGCTTACCAAGCACAGCGCCATTCTTGGTATAGTTGCTATGCTTGACATTGTGCTCAGCCTCACTCAATTCAATCTGGCTTATTTGTTTTAGGTGCCTTTTAATGCGGTCGCTCTTCGGGTGATCCATGCAGATGTGTCTCCATCTCACATCATGTATTCCGCTAATGCCAGCTGGGTTGGCCTCTGCCACATTCTGGATGACGTCAGCAGTCAGGACAGTGGTCCTGTTCTATTAACGCAGACTCCAATCTGCGACTGTGTGGGATTCGGTAAGATGTATTTGCGTTTTGTATTTCTTCCTTTCCTTTTTTTTTCTCTTTCCTGATCTTCATGGGTTTAGTGTCATCCCAACTCTAGTCACAGATTAATTTTTATGATTTTAGCCTAGAAGTCTTTTGTATGACGTATAGTCCTTCCAAGGCCAGGCAGCTGTGCCTTTCATTATGGTCCAGAATGCCTGATTATTCTGCTGAAGATGACTGTAAAGTCCTTCATGCACGCACCAGGGATGTAAGCATGTGCTGATGCCTCAGCACTTGTATGTTCATCTCTGCCCCGTTTGATGCACACCATGATATTATTTGCATTGGTTGACACTGGTTGCTGCTTTTCCAAGTCAGTGTTACCCAGTTCCCATGTGCATAACATTACAATTGCCAATGTTAAACCTCATCTGCCCAAGCCTCCAATCTATCCAGATACATCTGTAGCAGTATACTGTCCTCTTCCGTGTTAATTACTTTACACAGTTTAGTGTCATCTGCAAAAATGTACAGTATCTCACAAAAGTGAGTACACCCCTCACATTTTTTGTAAATATTTTATTATATCTTTTCAAGCCTGAAGATCTGACACTTTGATACAATGTAACGTAGTTAGTGTACGGCTTGTATAACAGTGTACATTTAGTGTGCCCTCAAAATAACTCAACACACACAGCCATTAATGTCTAAACTGCTGGCAACAAAAGTGAGTACACCCCTAAGTGAAAAAGGCCAAATTGTGCCCAATTAGCCATTTTCCTTCCCTGGTGTCATGTGACTTGTTGGTGTGAATGAGGAGCAGGTGTGTTAAATTTGGTGCTATCGCTCTCATGCTGGTCAATAGAAGTTCAAAATGGAACCTCATGGCAAAAAACTCTGAGGATCTGAAAAAAAGAATTGTTGTTCTACATAAGGATTGCCTAGGCTTTAAGAAGATTTCCAACACCCTAAAACTGAGCTGCAGCACAGTGGCCAAGACCATATAGCGGTTTAACAAGACAGGTTCCACTCAGAACTGGCCTTGCCATGGTCGACCAGAGAAGTTGAGTGCACATACTCAGCGTCATATCCAGAGGTTGTATGGGTGCTGCCAGCACTGCTGCAGAGGTTACAGGGGTGGGAGGTCAGCCTGGCAGTGCTCAGACCATACGCCGAACACTGCATCAAACTGGTCTGCATGGGAAGCCTCTTCTAAAGATGATGCATAAGAAAGGCTGCATACAGTTTGCTGAAGACAAGCAGACTAAGGACATGGATTTTACATGTCCTGTGGTCTAATAAGACCAAGATAAACTTATTTGGTTCAGATGGTGTCAAGCGTGTGTAGCAGCAACCATGTGAGGAGTACAAAGACAAATGTGTCTTGCCTACAGTCAAGCATGGTGGTGGGAGTGTCTTGGTTTGGGGCTGCATGAGTGCTGCCGAGTGTGGGGAGCTACAGTTTACTGAGGGAACCATGAATGCCAACATGTACTGTGACATACTGAAGCAGAGCATGATCCCCTCCCTTTGGAAACTGGGCTGCAGGGAAGTATTCCAACATAATGACCCGAAACACACCTCCAAGACGACCACTGCCTTGCTGAAGAAACTGGACTTGCCACACGTGTCTTCAGACCTAAACCCTATTAAGCATCTGTGGGGCATCCCCAAACGGAAGGTGGAGGAGGGCAAGGTCTCTAACATCCAGCACCTCCGTGATGTGGTCATGGAGGAGGTGAAGGGGATTCCAGTGGGAACCTGTGAAGTTCTAGTGAACTCCATGCCCAAGAGAGTTAAGTCTGTTTTCGAAAATAATGGTGGCCACACAAAATATTGACACTTTTGGCACAGTTTGGCCATTTTCACTTAGGGGTGTACTCACTTTCGGTGGTTTAAACATTAATGGCTGTGTGGTGAGTTATTTTGAGGGCACACCAAGTTTACACTGTTATACAAGCTGTACACTGACTACTTTACATTGAATCAAAGTGTCATATCGTCAGTGTTGTCCCATGAAAAGATATAATAAAATATTTACAAAAATGTGAAGGGTGTACTGACTTTTGTGAGATGCTGTATATTTTACTATGCAATCCCTCTACCTGTTCTGCTAGGGGGTAGGTAAGTCAAGTCCATACTTAAAATAATGTATGTGTTCTGTAATGTGTGACTCCATGTTTCGCCTTTTGTCCGCTTGGACATTATGTGTATTATGATTTTTTGTTTTTATGACCAGGTATTATCCGGGGAGTTAATTTAGTCAAAAAGGTCTACCACATTCTTACCCCTTTGCCACCTGATACACTTCGATGGGTCAATTGTCTGCTCATAGGCAACATATCTGTACCACACAGCATCTTCAAGCATCAGGTAGGAATGGTAAATGTGACCTCTTCTCAAAAGGAAATTGACTGATGTGTGATTTGGAGATATTCTGTACATTTACACTTTAAAAAATTTTTTTAATTACTATGTTAACTTTATTCTAGCCCGGAGTACAGGGAGACCTCCCCTATGTAACCACAGAATATGACTTCACTATATACGGATCTGGGAAAATAAAGCTGAATAAACATCTGAAAAGACGGGAACATCTATAAAAAAAAAAAAAAAATCTTCATACTTTTTTTGTTACTTATTTGGTCACGTCAAGCTCTCCTCATGTGTTTGTTTTAGTAACTTCTTGTATTTTTAGTGAAATAACAATGCTGGAACATCTTTTTCTCAGAACGCTATGTTGTGCTGTTTCTCTGTTATCCTTCCTCTAAATATGTGAATAAAATGACGTACACTTTCAGTCGAAAAGTATCGGGTATGAACGCTCCAATCAGTGCTGACCTGTATGGCAGAAGTCAGGGCTTTAAAGATGGCACCCGCTTAGACACTGCATGGACACCAGTTGCCTGCTGCTTTATTCTGCAGACACCAAGAGGCATTGTCCATGTTCAACATTTACTCCCACAGATGCCGTGGTCAATTGTGACCACTGCATCTGAGCGGTGAAGACCTGGAAGCGCTGCACTCCCAGGCCTGAACAGCTTCCCCACTATAAGATCGAGGAAGCCGTTCAAGAGTAACTAAACCTTTATATAAACTTTTAATATGTTCTCCCTAATGTCCTAGTAAAATTATCTCTAATATACTTTATTATCTACTTTTACTACACTTTTTTCTACTTAAAGCGCACCATTCACTGTACACTTAAAACTCAGTTTTCTGTACACCGCTGACTGCTCCACGGTGTAAGGAGTACATGGGGCCGCAGCAGTGCTGCTCCTGCCCGTGCTCCCTGTACGATTACTAACTCCTGGCATAGCACATAGGTACCCTGTACCCATGTACTATGCCAGGATTAGCTCAGTGGTGCAGGCTCCTGCTCCGCTAAGCTAAGAGAACTGCATGGAGTCTCTTAGCTTAGCGGAGCAGGCAGAAGCAGGAGGCCGCTCAGCTAATCCTGGCATAGTACATGGGTGCAGGGTTCCCATGTGCTATGCCAAGAGTTAGTAATCGTCCAGGAAGCACGGGCAGGAGCAGCAATATGTTCCTGCCTGTACTCACAGCACTGGTGCTGCCCCATTGATAAAATGTACTCCTTACACCGCTGAGCAGTCAGCGGTATACAGAGAACTGAGTTTTAAGTGTATAGTAAAGGGTGCTCTGTAGGTAGGAAAAAGTGTAGTAAAAGTAGACAGTTCATTGATAAAGTATATTAGAGAGAGTTTTATTAGGGAGAACATATTAAAAGTTTATATGAAGGTTTAGTTACTCTTTCAGTTGCTATGGCAGCCGGGGCCTTTGGAAGGCTCTGAGGTCTGCCAAATTGAAGTTCCATAGCAACAGAGTGAATCTCCCATAAGCTGCAGTGTTAAATCATTGCAGTCTATGGGGGAAGTGATCAGAGTATCTTGTGTTAGTCCCCTAGGGGGGTCTTAAAAAAAAAAAAAGGTGAAAACAGTTTTTAAAAATATAAAAATTTTAATCGCCCTTTTCATCATATTAAAAATAAACAATAAAATTAACATTACCAAGTCCCAAAGTTTATCCCATGTGTGTAATGGCGTAATGGAAAAAAAATCTAAATTGCTGATTCGCTAGTTTTTCGTTGCTTCGATTGCAAAAAATGTTTGTTTGTTTTTCAAAATAATCAGTCATGCACACTCCAAAATGGTAATAATAAAAACTATGGATCACCACACAAAGAAAAATGAAAAAATAATTTTTTTTTTGTAAGTATTAAAATGCAAGAAAATCTATATAAATGTGGTATCGCGGTAATCGCACTAACCCAGAGAATGATGGTGACAGGCCAGTTTTACCGCATAGGGAATGCCATGAAAATGAAACCTATAAAATTATGGCCGTATTGTGTATTTTTTCCAATTCCACCTCATTTGTAATTTGTTTTTCAGCTTTCTGCCACATCTTATGTAATATAAAAGTACAACAAAGTAATATAAAAATAAGGCCTTATATGGCTATGTGAACAGAAAAATAAAAAAAAGTTACGGCCCTGGGACGGCAGGTATAAAAAAAAAAACTGGAAAAATCGCAGGGTCAGGAAGGGGTTAAGAAGTGGAATTATATTTCCAGGAGAAATAACAGAGGATCAGCACAATGCAGAGTTAAAGAGATGCTTCTTATTTACCAAAACAGGAGAGTGGGCAGGTCCTCTGCCATCTTGAAGAGGTTATGCAGTGGGAAAATAATACAGGTGACATGACGCACAGTGCAATTTTGAAGCAGCGAGTGCCGCTACCCCCTCAGACAGCTGATCGGTGGGATTGCCGTGAGTCAGACCCCGCCGATCTGATATTGATGACGTATCCCGACGATAGATCATCAGTAATTACCCACTGCACAACCCCTTTAAATCATTAGTGTCCAGCTTGATAACAGCAGCAGCTTTTCTCATGTAAATAGCTTCTATTAAAGTTGTGTTTTTTTATTCTGTTGTATGTTGGTAATTTAAGGCACGTCTCCTAGGACACTTAGTAGGATTAACAGTGCTTATCTGTTCGCACAACAGTTTTAAGTCTACTTGTACATCATGTAAATATTTTTTAAAGTTCAAGGGCCAAGCCCAACGTCGGGAGATTTCCAATAAAGATTTGTGAAGAAAAGTGGTGATGACTTAATGTTTATTTTACCACTTCTGCTCCTTGTAAGACTCCTAACTTCATATCTGTGAGACTGCAATCTGTGGCTTCTGGACATCAGTGGATCATGGCAGGTCTTGTCATCATGGATATTGTCTGCATCCTCTGGTTTTTGGTGTGGTTATAAAAGGCAGGTATCAGGCCCATTCTTTGGCCTTCTATATGATGTTATGGGAATGATCAGTAAAACATTTAAGGCTTTCCGAACCCAGCATGGACTCTCCCCTCTAAATGAAATGAGAGGCCATTTATGTAAATGTCCGGCATGTAATTCTATATGTACACCTCAGTGAGGTTTACCATGGCTTGGAGGTTAGAGAAAGCAGGCCTTCAACATTTAGCATTGAGGCAATCAATTCAGTCAAAATTGTACATCAGCTTGTAAAGTATTGTATATGCACATGTACAAGAAGGAAAATAGTAAAGCAGTTTCCTAATATAATTATCAAGAATACTCCCCTTGGGTCCCCTAAGCTTCAGTTTAGCAAAACGTCTAAAATTTAACACATCTAAATATATATGGAATGTTGTGTTGGTTACCTTCTTCATATACCTTTATAGCAATCACAGCTCTAATTCCCCTGTATAGACAGACATGAAACATAACATCTTGCCTATCTGCAGCCACCACTAGAGGGAGCTTGCTGTGTACAGTTCATACATTGAATTCTGTAATAACACAGCCCATCCGATCCTGGATAAGACAATGTCATCCAAGGTGATGTAATGATTCTACCCAGTGTGCGCTCAGGAAAATCTCTACGGAGTAACAAGTGTAAGATGTGATCAATGATAGAATGAAATGCCCCACAACTTTAAGATTATGAAAGATTATCGCATTCATGGCTCTCACTCCTGCATAGATTACTATTGTTTTTTATTCTTGGGGAGGGGTCTGCCTCATTGAATTATAGGAGCTCCGCTAACTTGTTAGTGGTGTGTCAGTCTCACCAGCTTGCTGACTGTTTCCAATGACCAGACCTAAAAATCAGTAAATGCAGCTCTGCACGTTACTGTATATCTATATTAGGGTAATTATATTAGAGTAACTTCCGTTGTCGGAACTGCCTGCCGGATCCGTCAATCTGCATGCAAACTGAAAGCATTTGAAGACTGATCCGGCTACAGATCCGTCTTACAAATGCATTGCAAGAATGGATCCGTCTCTCCGCTTGTTATGAGGAGAGACAGATCCGTTATATATTTTTTGTTCACATTTTTACCGCAGACCGGAAGGGCGGATCCGGCATTGCGGCATTTTGCGGCACTAATACATTCTAAAGGGAAAAAATGCCGGATCTGGCATACCGGCATGTGTTCCGTTATTTTGGACGGAGATAATACTGCAGCATGCTGCGGTATTATCTCCGTCCTGAAATGTCAAAAAGACTGAACTGATGCATTCTGAACGGATTTCTCTCCATTCAGAATGCAAGGGGATGTGACTGATCAGTTCTTTTCCGGCATAGAGTCCTGATCACAGAACTCTATACCGGAAAAGAAAAACGCTAGTGTGAAAGTACCCTAAACTATAAAATAATGTTCAAAGGGAGGTCATACACTTTGAAACCTACACTTTCTAAGCTAATCATCATATTTGACAACTACTCCCATCTTGATTCTACTTTCCAAGCTTCTCAAAAACATTTGATTTGTTCTGTTAGAATGGATATAGTCCCCACAGCTCTGTGCATTGCTTCTCCCAGTGCCCAAGCACTTGGATCACCTCTCTCCTTCTTTCTGGTACTGTATAATTTTCAGGGCCCTGTGGAGTAATCGGCCAGCAGAAGTCGGTATGGTGCATAAATCACAGGGCAGACGGAGCAGACAAAATGGGAAAAAGCAAACAATCGCCCAAAGTGTTTATCCTCAGTGAACTCTGTTGGCATCGGGGATTGCCTGCTAAGCAGACAGACAGACCCATTCATAATGTCCCGGCCTTTAATTTAAAGGGCCAGTGCAATGCAGTTTAAATATAAACATAAGAAAAAATGTCTTGTGTTTTTATTATGCTCTAGTTAATAATTGGCTCTAAAACTTGAAGACTTATCCAGGCTGGGAAAATGTCAGGATAGGCCATCAATATCTGATCGGTGGAGGTCCAACACCATGCAACCCCCACCGAACAACGGTTCTCGAGTAGCTGTGGCGCTGTGAACTGAGCTAGTTGGGAACATCTAATCAGTGGTTTATGGTCTGGCTACACAGTGACGCTGGTTGTGGCCAGGATCGACACTGCTAGATTTCTTGAGACTGGTGCGGCAATCCCATTTACATCTATGTCATCACCGCTATCCTGGCAGTGACACGTGTCGCCTTGTAGCCGTAAACGGGTTTTCCCACTAGGACAACTTTACACCTAGCCACAGGAAGTGTCTGATTGGCTAGGGTCTGACCACTGGGGCCCATGCCGATAACAAGACAGTCCCGATTTGCGGCACATGCAATTGGCCAGAAGGTCCTGCCATAAGCCTTTCACTGGTCACACACCTTTGTTACTGAAGTGCCTGCACTCATTGGCTGTCCAGTGGCGCCCCTCTACAGCAGTGTTTCCCCACCAGTGTGCCGCCAGCTGTTGCAAAACTACAACTTCCAGCATGCCAGGCTGTGTGGGCATGCTGGGAGTTGTAGTTTTGCAACAGCTGGAGGCACACTGGTTGGGAAACGCTGCTCTACAGTATAATGCAGTACTACTTTACATGTCCTGTTCTTGTAAACACCAGGTTCAGGCAGCTCCAGCGGTTCTTCTTAAGAGAACACTTTAGGTCCGGGATCAGCAACCTCTGGCACTCCAGGTGTTGTAAAACTACACCTCCCATCATGCACACTTGCTTGGCTGTTCTCTGAACTCCCACAGAAGTAAAAAAAGCATGCTGGGAGTTGTAGGGATGACGATCATGTGGCGTCCGTATTGCATCCATTATTCTGTGGACACATTGACTTCAATCGGTCCTCGAACCACATTTGCAGCCAAAAATAGGAAGTGTTCTGTGTTTTGTGGAATAGACATACGGATGCAGAAAACACATGGAAGACATCCATGTGCATTCCGCATCCATATGTCAGTTCTGAAAAAATACAGAACACGTCCTATTTTTGGCCACAAATGCGGACGAATCGGTACAAAATACCAGTAGTCACAAGGACGTCATCCGTATTTTGCAGATCTGCATTTTGCGGACTGCTAAATACATACGATTGTTTAAATGCCCCTGCGCAACACTCCAGCCATCCTACCCGGCTGTACAACTGCAGCGCTGCCGCATTTACTCGAATGACGCTTTTCTGATGACGGTATTCCTTTCTCATAAAGGGATGGCCAACCTGCGGCCCTCCAGCTGTTGCAAAACTGCAACTCCCAGACTGCCTACAGCTATCGGCCTATAGCAGGGCATGGTGGGAGTTGTAGTTTTACAACAGCTGGAGAGCTGCAGGTTGGCCATCCCGGGCATGTACTGTTTTTACCTGCAGAGTGACACCCCAGCCAAAAATAAAAACAGTATACTCAAGATAGGTATTCCCCTTTGGCTACATGCACACGACCGTTGCCGGCCTCCGCGTCCGCTCCTCCTTGAAATTTTGCGTCCGTCAAAAAAAACGGATGACGGACCGTTTTTTTTAACGGATCCGATTTTTATGGCAGATCTATTGTAAAAATGCCTATCCTTGTCCGCAAACGTGAATAAAAAAGGACATGCACTATTTTTTTGACGGAATGAAAACACGGATCACGGATGCGGAACAAAAACGGTTGACCATCCGCATTTTTTGACTGACCCATTGAAATAAATGGGGAAGCATCCTATCCGTGAAAAAAAACGGAACGGACGCGGAAACAAACAACGGTCGTGTGCATGGGGCCTTTAAGGCTGGGAACACACCTAAGCGTTTCTGAATCGCGCGTATGACGCGCGTTTTTGGATGCGCGTTTTTGCAACTAAGAAACGCGCATCATACGCGCGATTCAGTGATTCACCACTATTTTAGCATGGCCCATAGGCGCGTTAAAACGCCCCAAAGAAGCTCATGCTGAAGCGACAGCGTTGGGCGTTTTTCAGCGCGTTCAAACGCGCTGTAAAACGCCCAAATGTGAACCATGCCCATAGGGAAGCATGGCTTTTTACATGTTGTGCGTTTTACAACGCGTTTGAACGTGCTGTAAAACGCTTAGGTGTGTACCTAGGGTAAAAGGTGTCTTCAGCCATATGCATTGATGACATATTGATTACATATTCTGAAAGCTCTCGTCTGCACTCTTAGGAGTAGCACGTGATTAATGAATGATACCCAACCTATATAGGAAAGTTGAAAAACTTCATGTCTTGTAAAGCATTAGTAATACACAACTGCTTTCTTACAGAAAAAGCTTCACTTTTGTCCATGGCTGTATCTCTGGTATGGCAACTCAGCCATATTTGAATGAATGGGGACTGAGCTGCAACACCAGACATGTCCCACAGAGACCTTATATTTTACATTCACGCAACCCCTTTAAATGTCCCACAATCCCCTCTGCAGCCTGTACACACAGCACACCCTTCATATAAACAGATCTGAAGAGGTTTCTCACTTCCTCGCTGTAGTGAGCAGATCTTCTGACAGCCTCAAACACATCATACTGAGCATTTAACACTAACCTCAGGGAGGGAAGCTACAACCTGCAGCATGAACTGGGATGAACTTTCTCTTGTTTTTTATTTTTTTTCATTAAAAAAGATTGCTGAGGGTCAGAAAAACATTTTTTTTTCTAGAAACAGCGCCACACCTGTGCATGGGTTGTGTCTGGTATTGCAGACACAACCCATGGAAGCACTACAAAGCGGTTCCGCGCCTCTGTACCGCAAAAGAAAAGACATGTCCTATCTTTTGCTGTATCTTGCAGATTGCGGACCCATTTAAATCAATGGGTCCGCATCCACACCACAGAGTGCACATGGCTGTTGCCTGTGTATTGCGGACTGCTATTTGCCGTCTGCAGCACGGGCCCCTTATATTCATCTGAATCAGCCCTTAAACAGAGTTTTTCTCCCCAACTAGATATCGATCTGCTCCGCTCCTCTTGTTTTACTGTATATCATGCTGCCCTCATATAGGACTGCATGCACAACGTGACAGGTTCCCTTTAAAGTCCTGGAGAACCTATATATATGTATGTCTCCTACTGCAGGCGCTGTGATAACCTCTACTACTACTACACTGATTTCATATCTCAACTCTGCTCCTCAGGATTTGCAAGGGTTAACCGGTTAATGCGTCAATTCCTAATTCTTCACATATGGCTTGATCTGGTTACAGAGAATAGTCTTGGCTGACTATCAAATCCCCCCAAACAGTGGCTATGGAGGCCATCTGTTTAATATAGAGGTGGGGGTGGGGACAAGAAGACTCGAGTAGTTTCTGCAAGTTGTGGCTCTCCTGCAAGGAGAATACAGCACTCATTGTAAAAACTACAAAGCCATGCCATGCTGGGAGTTGTAGTTTAGAGCCGCTACACTGACCCCACACTTTCTATTGCAGTAGTTGGATCCCCCAGCCCAGGGACAGGTCTGGGTAAAAAATCAGTGACGCTCCTTGGTCTCAGAACTCGTGGTTACGATGGCAACACTTCCCTCTCGGATGTGCAGTGTACTGTGATTTTAATTTTTTATTAGCGATTGCAGCTGAAATGGACAGTCTAAATGAACAGTCTGTACTTCCCGAGGCTGGGCACATTCATCTCACTGACATGATGTGTTCTGACAGATCACCATGATTAAGCTTGCAAAATTTTTTTTTAGCTAGAATATTTTTGGAGAGTGCAATGTTCCAGTCTAAAGATATGCAGAATGGCAACAAATCACGGATCTATTTATAGTTGTTTAAATAAATCTTTATATAAATTATTTTTTTTAAATGTATTTCCAATGAAACATGTATTTTTCTATATTTGAACTTCCCTGTCAATATATTAGGACCTATTGAGATGTGGGTCACTTCCTTATGGCTGGATAGGTGCCGTGTTAGAGTTTGGTGAGTTCCATATCATGACTATTGGGCCTCATTCGCTTGACCATATTTTTGGTCTGTGACTGATCCGCTTTTTTATTCATTTCTACGGGGCCACAAAAAATCTGTCTGCAACTGACAAGAATAGGCATCTTGACAATAGGCTCGCGGAAAGTGCAGGATGCAAAGAGTCTGTATCCGAATTCTACGAATCTGTGGTTTATGAGCATGTAAATGTAGACTTAAAGGAGTGGTCAGAGTTTTTTTATTTTACTAAAGGGGCATGCTGCAAGAATGAAAAAACCTTGCTTTCCTTTCCTGCTCCTTTCTGATCCAGTGTCGCTGCTCTGTCACCTTCCCAGGCTGTAGCTAGTGATGTTCCATATACCGCTGCAGTCGATCACTAGCCTCAGCGGTTTCCCCGCAATACAGCGCTGAGACCAGTGTTTAGTGGCAATAGTCTATGGAACATCTCCCCTGCAGCCAAACAAAAATGGAAGAGGGCAGAAACAGAAATGGAAGATTTTTTTCATTATTTTACCAGGCTCCCATCACTTTAATAAACTGAGTAAAAAAAAAAAACTTTATATTTCACCCATAAAATTTAAAAAATAAGTTAAAGAGGTGGTCCAAAATTGGAGAAATGTTTTTTTCAGAAACAGAATCCGGCTTCTGTTCACCATCTTTGTTGTAGAAATCATTGTCTGTAGATTGCATCTCTGAAGCTATAGATACGTGGATCATTCCAATAGTGAGAAGAATGCTGAAGAGACCCAGATGTTGCTCTATGCCCAGGAATGGCTACCGACTGCGCTGTGCAGCAGCATGCATGTCACAAGCAGTGTGCAAACTAGAGCCCACTGCAAACATGGACATAAATTATTAGTTACCACCCAGTGCATTCCTGGATTGTTGCTTTGCAACAGCCAAATCACATTCTGCCAGGTGTATTATTACCGAAAAACATATGGACAACACTGAGATCAGATTTAGGCCTCATGGACGTGACCGTATTTTGTATCCGTGTCCCATCTGCATTTCTATTGGTGCTCAAAAAAAAGTGGACATCATCCGTGTGCTGTCCGCATCCATGTCTCCGTTCTACAAAAAGATAGAACATGTCCTAAATACAGACCACAGACCCATAGAAGTCAAGGGGTCCACAAAAAACCTGACGCAACACAGACGTCAATCATGTTTTGCGGACTACAGAATCGATACAATCGTGTGCTTGAAGCCTAAAAGGGAGGATTTACATAGGATACTGTTGTTTTCACAGTTTTATTTCTTTGAAATCTGATTATTTTTTTTATTAACTGTAATTACGCTTTTTACATTTTCATAACATACTTTTACACAACTTAGTTATTTTCAGTTATTTTATAAATTTTGAAAATCTTAATGGTTTCCTAGGATACAGACAACAGCTTAGCTCCACCTCGCTGTCAGACATGTGTCCTAACAGCTGAGCTGTAACGGCAGCTGTCATCCAAGCCCCCACAATGCACTAGTCTGGTAATAGACATGAATGGAGAAGGAAACATCACCCAGATCAATGCTTTTATTACTAACTGATCTAGTCTATTACAATTCCATTTTATTTCCATTGTGTAAATGAAACATTTAGTCTCTCGCCTTTTGATTTGTTTGTGTTGGAAAGAATTGTACATGAGAGTTAAACACAACCTCCATTTACAAGGTCCCTTTCCTATTTGTCCCGTCCAAGAAAAATATCATCAATTTGCTGCCAGCTTAGCTCATGACATAAGTGTTATACTGATGCCTGGAAATGCTGCCAACTTATAGGGTAGCAGACTCCGAGATCATGGCACTTATGTGGAGTAGTACTACCATATAAACTGCTACAGGGCACAGTAGGGGGTCCACCTAATAGAAAATGTCTGTAATGTCATACAGCCAGGGGCGGATAGAGAACTTAAACTGGCCCTGGGGGAAAAAACTTAAAAGTGGCTCCATGTAGACAGGTCTAAATTGACAGAAGGCAGGGCCAACAAAAGTAGGAAGGGCCAGCAATACTGTAGTGTAGCACAATATACTGCCACCCCACCCCAGCATTCAACTCTGTCACCATCCTGAGAATCACAATACAGTTGAATGCCGGAGGACCCTTTCTTCTACCAGCCAGGTGCATAAGTACCAGACGCTCCTAGCATTAATTAATGTTCAGAGCATCACGTGACTGATGTATGGGGATGTCACTGGCCCAGGAAGAGGCCTAAGTGCTCACAGAAGAAATGCGGCCTCTTCCTACAGCTGATCAGAGGTCAGACCCCCACCAATCTGATATTGATGACCTATCCAGATGATCAAATTCCTGGATAACTCCTTTAAATAATAGCACCATATTATGCTCACATGAAACCACCGTAAATTTCTTAAAGGGGTTGTCCGGGTTCAGAGCTGAACCTGGACATACCCAGAATTTCACTCAGGCAGCCCCCCTGACATGAGCATCCTGCACAGGGCAAGGGCTCTTTTATTTACAATAACACACCTCCGGACAGAGGCTTCCGCCCAACAGTGTGTTCGGTAACATCACCAGCTCTGATGGGCGGGCTTTAACGATGCCCTAGCCGTTTTACAGGCTAGGGCAGCGCTAAAGCCTGCCCATCAGTTCCGGTGACGTCACCGGGCTCACTGCTGGGCAGAAGCCGCCACCTGGCAGCCTGAAGGAGAGCTCGGAGAACATTGGAGCATGACATGCTCCGATGCTCTTGTCAGGGGGGCTGCCTGGGTGAAATTATGGGTATGTCCGGGTTCAGCTCTGAACCCGGACAAGCCCTTTAGATAATACCATCATATAGCATTCATATGATACCACTATATAGCACTCATGCTACTACCACACAGTGATCGTATAATACCACCATATAAGGCTCCAATAATTCTACCCTAGATGCACAGGCATGGGTATGCAGAGTTTTGTAGTTTCACAAAACCTGAAATGCAATTGCCTGCAGTGCTGACTGATAGAGCGTGCCCCTAATATGGCCACTATACTGCCTGGGGCCTCATTATGGATTTGCCATGGGTCACCCTATATGTAGCCCCTATTAGCAGATAATGTGTAAGTGGTGATTTTTTAATACAGTGCTTCTCAAATGTGAGATGGCGTAGCAGGTGACGTGTCCCCCCCCCCCCCCCCTAGTTGTCAGAAAGGCAAAATTAAGGGACAGTTTTGACAGGAGTGTTCATTTGCTGAGTAGACCTTAGGCGCGTTTTGTGCTTATTTTAATGTTTTAAACTTTTTCTAGGTTCATGAGAAATGTTAACATAAATTGAGCTAATTTTTTACAATTTTGACATGAACTATACCCAGTAATTGGGCCCTGGCATCACAATCTTCACGCTGGTGAGGCCCTAGTAGAAAATGATTAAGAAGTCCTGATTTACTAGATCATTGGTTTAAAACCAAGACGGATATTTCTATCCTTTGTCTAGCAGAGTGGATCACGACTCTCATTCAGTAGTTAATTTTCTCTGTAACAAACTGCAGACAAAAGCATCATTGAGACTCCGCACTCTGCTGTGCCAATTTACTTACGGGAAAAGTTAAATGTCCCCTATTAAAAGTTTATGTTCCCAGCAAATATACGAATAGTTTATTGTGTGCGCGCAGATAACAGAATGTCCTAACGTCACTTTTAAAGGCGCACAATGGACAAAATAGAGCTTGACCTGTAAATTGATAACAGAATTATAAACTTCTATCTGACCTGGTTAAAGGGAATGTGTCATCAGAAAATGACCTATTGGTTAAATCAAGTTTTTATGTGAAAACAATTTTTTAAATAATTTTGGTGTTTTTTTTTATTTACCATTTCACTATTTATATAAAAAAATGCAATCCTGGCTACGAAGACTAATAACACAACATCTACAAAAATATATGGATCAAAATATGTAGAATTTTTTTTGCAAACAACATGTAATCATAATTGAATATTTTATTTGTAAATCAATTCTTTTTTTTCTATTCACATGATTGACATCACAGAAAAATTAAAAATATGATTAAAAACAATTGGATTGATGGTGCATAATTGGTATCGAAAATGTAAAGTGCTAGTGCATGTAATATAAGGTCAGTAGGCTATATACAGTTGTGTTCAAAATTATTCAATCCCCACTGAAATTGAGTGTTTTGGCCAGTTTGACATTGATTTTGATCATTTCAGTCATCCTGTTTACAATTAAATCAAAGAGGCACTTGTAAGTCAGACAAATATAACATAACATTTATAATGAAATAACCACAAATGTCTTTTCTGTGCTCACATCATTATCAGTTTTATTCAACCCCAAGTGACATTCAATCTTAGTACTTAGTACAACATCCTTTTCCAGTTATAACAGCTTTTAAACGTGAAGCATAGCTTGACACAAGTGTCTTGCAGCGATCTACGGGTATCTTCGCCATTCTTCATGGGCAAAAGCCTCCGGTTCAGTCACATTCTTAGGCTTGCGCGCTGCAACTGCTTTCTTTAAGTCCCACCAGAGGTTCTCAATCGGATTTAAGTCTGGTGACTGCGATGGCCACTTCAAAATGTTCCAGCCTTTAATCTGCAGCCATGCTCTAGTGGACTTGGAGGTATGCTTGGGATCATTGTCCTGTTGAAAGGTCCAACGTCTCCCAAGCCTCAGGTTTGTGACGGACTGCATCACATTTTCATCCAATATCTCCTGGTACTGAAGAGAATTCATGGTACCTTGCACACGCTGAAGCTTCCCTGTACCTGTAGAAGCAAAACGGCCCCAAAGCATGATTGACCCCCCGCCATGCTTCACAGTAGGCAAGGTGTTCTTTTCTTCATAGGCCTTGTTCTTCCTCCTCCAAACATAGCGTTGATCCATGGGCCCAAACAGTTCTAATTTTGTTTCATCAGTCCACAGAACACTATCCCAAAACTTTTGTGGTTTGTCCACATGACTTTTGGCATACTGCAGTCGACTCTTCTTATTATTTGGAGACAGCAAGGGGGTGCGCCTGAGAGTTCTGGCATGGAGGCCTTCATTACGCAGTGTGCGCCTTATTGTCTGAGCTGAAACTTCAGTACCGGCATCTGACAAATCTTTTTTCAGTTCCTCAGCAGTCACACGGGGACTTTTCTCCACTTTGCGCTTCAGGTAGCGCACAGCAGTCGAAGTCAGCATCTTCTTTCTGCCACGACCAGGTAGCGTTTCAACAGTGCCCTTTGCCTTGAATTTGCGAATGATGCTTCCTATGGTGCCTCTTGGTATGTTTAACATCTTTGCAATCTTCTTATAGCCATTGCCCTTCCTGTGAAGAGAAATCACCTCTTCTCTTGTCTTCCTGGACCATTCTCTTGACTTCACCATGTTTGTAAACGCACCAGTAAATGTCTAGTCATTTTACATCTGCCTAATTGGTGCTTATTATGCTTGATTGCTGCTCCTTGACATCCACAGGGGTTTTCAATACCTGATCGAAAACACTTGAATGAACCTCTGTTCTTAAAGAGGACCTTTCACCGATTTAAAAACTAAAAACTAACTATACCTGTGGGCAGAGCGGCGCCCAGGGGTCCCCCTGCACTTACTTGTATGTCTGGGCGCCGCTCCGTTCACCCGGTATAGGCTCCGGTGTCCGAGCTCCCTCTGTTGTATGGGGCGGGGACTTTGTATCAGGCGTGTCCCTTGCTTCAGAGCTGGCCAATCACAGCGCACAGCTCATAGTCAGGCTATGAGCTGTGCGCTGTGATTGGCCAGCTCAGCAGCAAGGGGCACGCCTCATACAAAGTGCCCGCCCCATACAACCAAGGGAGCTTGGACACCGGAGCCTATACCGGGCGAACGGAGCGGCGCCCAGGCATACTAGTAAGTGCAGGGGGACCCTTGGGCGCCGCTCTGCCCGCAGGTATAGGTAGATTTTAGTGTTAAAAGAGGTGAAAGGTCCTCTTTAAGAGTAGTAGTCTTTAAGGGGTTGAATAATTGTGTCAATGAAGAAATCACAAAAAAAACATTTAATACTGTATTACAAAAACAATTGATGTCATTTTAGTTGCATTTGGTTCTTTAAAAAGTCCTTGTAAGATTTCATTTTGAACACAATTACAAATGTAGACTAAATTCCCTAAAACCCTTTACAGCTTTGGGGGTTGAATAATTTTGAACACAACTGTATTCAAGCAGCATAGTGGTCGCCATTGGTACTGGTACAGTACAAGACCTATGTAAACCTAATATGTCCTAAGTGCACAGCACATATATTGTCTCAAGTGCAGCACATAAGTTGATACAATATAGCAAAAAAGTGCATATGCCCAGTATGTTGAAACCATACAGTCACAATATCCTAAGTACTATATACCAGAGCTGTATACATAAATCACACTGTTGTACATGTGACCATACCATTGCTAATGAAACAAATCAAATAGCCATACATACTGACCCGAGCAAAAGCTCAGACTTCCAAAAAGGCACCACCAGTCCACACCCCGGCGCGCGTTTCACGGTCTGCTTTCTCAAGGGGTCCTTGCTTAGCTATATCGGGTGCAGAGTTAGTAGTATCAACGAGGGCTCTGGTGTTTATAAAGGAATCCACAAGCCATTCTGCTACATAAAAAGGCACCAGTATTTTAAATGACACATGGTAGGTATAGAGCCTAATACAGACTTTGAATGGAGACCAAAGAGCTTGGTTAAGCATCAGTCTATTCACATTCTTCGTATATGACTACCTATTGTTCTTTGGCATTTAGAGGACCTAGTGAGTGTAATTGCATCTACTAGTTCTAAAAGGGCATGGTACTATTTCATCAGTCTAAAGAAAGCCAACCACTGTTAATACACCTTTAAGCAATCTATAATTGAAATGATAGGTAGCAATCTTCAGTCCAGGAAAGTAAGAATTCATCAAGAAATAGTTCTAGAAACTTCTATTCGCTATTATATAATGCTTGAGAAGTCATGTTTTGGTATAATAAGTCAGCCTAAGGATCGAAAAGACTAGACATTTGATCTCTAAGCCAAACCTAGATCTGTCATCTATCCAGAAATCCTGAAGTTTGTGTTCTTCAGTCATCCTGTCCATAATATTTATTCTTGTCACGCAAGGTTATGCAAAGGACCACCTGGCAACACTGTGTAGGAAATAGTGGTCCTATGCCAGGCCAAACAAGCAACTAAAACTATCTCATCACAGAAAATAAAATACATTTTGAAGGTTTCTTAAATACCCTATAACAATGTCTCCAACCTGTGAGAACCTACAATTCCCGGCATGCCCTGACGGCCTGTATGGCATGCTGGAGAGCCACATGTTGGGGACCATAACCCTACAACTTGAACCCTTCAATATTGGCCTCCAACCTACAACAGTGGTCTCTTGTGCTTACAACTTAAAGTTGTAGATATGAGAAGCCTACCGCTCCTCTGTTCCTGTGTCCCCATTCTAAAACTTCCTTTTTTTGTCAGGGTCAATCAGTGTTATCATAACGACTCTGAGATTCAGATCACAATCCACATGCAGAAATGTAATGTGATGCACCTAGATCCCACCATGTGCTATGTATAACACTGATGTCTTCTCATGTGGCACATACCCAGGGCCGGTGCAAGGATTTTTGCCGCCCTAGGCAAAAGAAAAGTTTGCGGCCCCCCCCCCTCATGTGACATCACAATGCCCCACCCATATGATCTGCCATATTAAAGGGGTTCTGCAGTTTATTTAAACTGATCGCAGGGGTCCGACACCTGGGACCCCCGCCAATCAGCTGTTTGAGAAGACAGCTGCGCTGGCAGTAGAGCCTCCACCTTCTCGCAGTGACGTCACGATTAGTATCATTGGCCTGGGTGGGGCTAAGCTTCATTCAAGTGAACAGAGCTTAACCCCGCCAAGGCCGGTGATACTAGTCGTGACGTCACTGCTCCTGCGGTAAACAGCGAGAAGGCCGAGGTTCTCCTGCAGCGCCGCTGCCTTCTCAAACAGCTGATCGGCGGGGGTCCCGGGTGTCGGACCCCTGCCGATCAGATGCTGATGATCTATCCAGAGGATAGATCATCAGTGGTAACAAACTGCAGAACCCCTTTAACTAACGCCAAGTTCTCTCTCCCCCCCCCCTTGTCATTCTCTCCCCCCTCTTGTCATTCTTCACACTCCCCCCACTTGTCATTCTTCCTCCCCCCTCTTGTCATTCTTCCCCCCCCCCCACACTTATCATTCTCTCCCCCTCTTGTCATTCTCTCCCCCCTCTTGCCATTCTTCACACTCCCCCCCCCCTTGTCATTCTTCACACTACGCCCCCCCTTGTCATTCCCTTTCCCCCTTGTCATTCTCTCTCCCCTTGTCATTCGCTTTCTCCCCTTGTCATTCTCTCTCCCCTCTCCTTTGTCATTCTCTTTCCCCTCTTTTTATTCTCCCCCTCTCCTTGTCATTCTCTTTCCCCTCTTTTATTATCCCCCTTCCCTTGTCATTCTCTTTGTCCCCCTCCGAGCCCCCCACCCCTCCCCCGCTACCTCTAGTGTAGCGGCCGAGCTCTTTTGCTCCACGGGTACAGGAGCTTTAGTTTCCTGTACCTGAGGGACTGACATGAAGTGCACACTCTGTGCGCACTTCATGTCAGTCCGGCCGGGTACAGGAGACAGATGCTCCTGTACCCGCGGACCTTAAAGAGCTCGGCCGCGCTACAATGGACTGACAGGAGGGAGCACTGAGCGCTTCCCTCCTGTCAGCTCCTCTCTTCATGCTGCGCCCGGGAGGTGCGCCCTCATGGACGCACCAGCCCGGGCAGTGCTGCAGCCGCCTGAGGCTCAATTCAGAGCGCTCGGCGGCTGCAACATGAGACGGGGCCGGCGCTCCTAGCGGCGCCCCTTCCCAAGGGGCGCTCTACACGGCGGCCTATTCCACGTATAGGACGCGCCGGCCCTGCACATACCCCACTGTCCCCCATAGGTCACCAGGGTCAGAAGAGACTGCCAGTATCACCCATACACATTACTGACATATATACCATACCAACAGCCAATGCCTGAGAAAGGCTTTTAGAGAGTTTCTAAAAAGGCACATTTCTTAGCCTCATGCCTTGTCCATTTAGACAGGACATGCCTCCAAACCTATAGCATTTGAATCCCAAGTAGCAGGGGCAAAACTACCATAGCGACAGACCATGCGACTGCTATGGGGCCCAGTCTTAGTTGGAATTATCTCCTCTTCTACTGGGGGTGAAAACTTGGTCAGGACTCTTTCCTCTAAAGGAAAAACTTTTAGCAAAAGAGGCAGTGGAAAATTAGCCCAAGGGTCATTGATAGGGGTTTAGGTGGAAACTTTTCTGTCCTGTGTGGGGGGCCTGGTTTGATCCCTGCTATGGGGCCCTTACTCTCTATGTACGCCACTGCCAAATAGCATATATAGATCTGTACATGACTTCCTCATTACATCCTAAAATTAATACAGAAGCCCCCCTCCCCACCATAGCAAATACAGATGGCAGACCCCTTAAATAAATACAAATTCAGAGCACCATATAAATACAGTCTCCCCCTGAACTAATACAAACACCAGACAAGACTATATCTTTATACAGATCCCAAAACCAGACGGACATTCCAGCGACAGTTGGCAGGAGATCGGTGAGACTGGCAACACGTGGTTTGATCTGACATGTTTTCTGTTTGGATCAAATTACTTCTGTGTTGTTTCTGGTGCTTGCCAAACCTTCTTTCCCCAGTTGTGGCTATTAGGGTAATTTAACCTTCTCTAATTATAGTTGCTTCTTCCACAATGCTGTGCAGTTTATAGTTTCTGTTTGGACCTTTGGATAGATTGTGGTTGGATCTCAGGTGAGTTCCTGGTGCTTCCATTGCTCCTTTGAAGTTAAGTCTTTCCTTTCCCTTTGTATTTTGTATGGGTTCTATTCATTGCATTTCCCTATTGTTTGTATTAGGCCCGAAGGAGACTCCTGTTCATTCTTCCTTTTGGAGGAACAGATCTCGAGTCTCGCCCCTGCCATTAGTACTAGGATCCTATAGGGCTTGATAGGACTCTAGGTATTCCTGCGTATGAGCTCACCTACCTTTGGGGTCTGTTCATACTGGTAGTCGGTCAGAATTTTGGTTAGGGTTTTCACTAGGAGGTGTCCATTTTACTTCCCTAGTTCTCAGGCCTGATTCCCTGTTCCCCCCTTCCCTCCTATGCTCGGTGTGGTGTTTCTCTCCCACACCGAAGCATGACAGTGACCAAAGGTTGTGGAGACATAACCAACAAGAAGGAAACCATATTTGCCCACCTGGAGAAACTTACATTACAAACGTCTTGCAATATGGCATTCAGAGCAGCTATTCCCCAACATGTTGCATCAGAGGAAAGCTGACCCTGCTGTATTTTTAAAGGGTGACGCCTTCCATACCTTAGACATATAACTATTCAAGCCTTTTAGAATGTAATCATTGATGCTGGTGTTGATTTACACAATGTCTATATGACAAGGCTGAACCACTGAGACAGGAAGTGTTGCCAGGTGGACACAAGAGTGGGCGCTCTACAGACTTGTTTGTGCCTTTAGCTTCTGGTAGTACTCTTTTAAACCATAACTAATACTACATGAAAATAAAACATTTCTGGTCATTATTTGATCTGTTTACAACTGTCCAGATTTTATAAACATATTAATAACTTTGCTGCAGGACGATATAACACTTATAGTCATAATTTTATCTGTTTAGACGTTTGCCTAAGATTTTATAAACTGTAGTAAAATCTTGGACAAACTTTTATTAAGGTGTAAGAAACATGGCCATCCGATGACCAGTAGATGACAGCAGGGCACTTTAGTAACAACAATATTATGTAACAAGGGGTACTGTAGGTTGTTAAAAGGCTTATAGGATTGGATTTTTATTGCTATATTCAATCACAGTTTTCCTTAAAAGAACACCAAGGTGCACATTTATTAAGACTGGCGTTTTAGATGCCGGTCTTTATAAGCCCTATAGCTGGCGGTGGATCGTCAAAGTTACGTAGAGGCGCTGGCCTCTACATAACTTCGGCGTATCCACCGCCTATTCTAAATATAAGACAGCTTGCTTTTCACTGAGTGGGGAATAAGTCACAGATTCTGCCGCACCATGGCGTGCGACAGAATCTGCACTAGATATATCTGTTCATAAATGACCACCTAAATCTATAGTCTAGAATACGACCACCTGGATTTACATTTATTTACTTTATATATAACTACTGTAATACTGCCTCCTATGTAAACAAATATAACTACTATAACACTGCCTCCTATGTATAAAATATATGTAACTAGTATAATACTGCTTCTATGTACAAGAATATATCTACTATAATACTGCTTCTATGTACAAGAATATATCTACTATGGGGGGCGGAGCTTGACTGCCGACCAGAGCAGACACATGTAGGAGAGCTCTCCTCCATGTAACCCCACAAACTAGCTGAAAACCCGACCAACTTAGCACAGGATGGGCAAAATAGGCAGGTGTGTTCCTAAAGACAAGCCTGAACCAAAGAAACCAGACCGCAGCACCTCCGACATGGAGAAATTCCTTCACAAGAAGCCAGCCACAGGCTCCCTGGCAGCTGCCAAGATGGTGCTGGAAGACCAGAAGGGCTGGTCACAGCATGCTGAGGAATAGGACAGCTCCACAATAGACTCAGCAGAAGGTCAGGCTGACTCAATAGCAGCACCCATCTCCAGGCACTTTTTACAACAAGCTCTGACAGAGGCCTTATCTCCACTTATACAAGAGCTGAAAGAAATCAAAGCCGACGTCAGGCAGATAGGCCATAGAGTTGAAACCCTGGAGCACAATCAGGCTGCCATACTGCCCTACATTAAGGCGGTAAGCGACTACACAGCAGCCTTTGTCGACTCCCTGGACAACGCATACACAATGCTGGAAGATCAGGAAAATCGGAGTCGCCGGAAAAACCTCCGAATAAGAGGTCTATCGGAAAACGTGGCCGCAAAAGCTCTGGCAGACACCGCCATCGCCATCTTTGGCTCCCTGCTCGGCCCAGACAAAGCTGAAGAAGTGCAGATAGAACGCATTCATAGAGCGCTAAGGCCCCGACCGAAAGACTCAGAAAATCCCAGGGACGTTATTTACGGTCTACTAAGATACGTCGACACAGCTGCGATTATGACGGCGGCCAGAAACAAGAAAGAAATCACCTTTGAAGGTGCAAATATTTCCCTTTATCAGGATTTGGCACCATCGACTCTCAATAAACGCAGAGCACTGCGCCCTCTAACGGACCATCTCCGACATGCAAAGGTCCCATACAAATGGCTGTTCCCCTTCGGCCTCACCTTTGCTGTAGGGGGACGCTGCTGCGTTATTCGCATACCTTCGGATCTCCAAGCAGCATGGGAGTTGCTGCAAACAACCCCGCTGGACATCTCTTCATGGCTGCCCTCTGCGGGACTTGGGAGCCCGTTACCGGAGTTACCAGAAGTCCAGAGATGGTCGTCGGCCCCCCAGAGGAAGAAAACCGCATCCAGATTAAGAGACACCTAAATCCTAGGTGAAGTCTCCTCTTATCTCCGTGGATTCCCCATGGGAATTTACTTGTTCTCACTCATCATGCAAGGGATTGCCTCCAGGACCTGGTCACCTCTCTTCTGGACGGGTCTGCAGCCCACCAGGGTGGTTGCTGTCACCGGAGACTTGGAACCAGTCCCCTACTTGAGGAAGTGATTCCCTTGCTATTATCCACCGGGTACTTGCAAAAACCGGCCTCTACATCACTGTTTTGCACATATGACCTCAGAGATGGATACATCGGCCGGGACTTATGCAAGTATAACTCACCCACCAGGTTCTCACTTATTTGCATTGATCTTTGACATCTCCTTCTGTTTATTATCATTTATTGCGGTTTACTTCTGCTATATGGCCTGTTCCAGCGTAGCCTCTGTAGCTGCCCTCAAACATAGCATTTTATGATTTATTCTGCTTTACAATCTATAGTTGGTTTATCCACCATGCTTTACACTTCTAGTTATATATCTAGTTTGTGGGGGAACGGTTTTCTTACTGTTCCGATACTCTATTTCCCCCCACTCCCCACACGCCAGGGATAATATGGCGCAATCCTGTCGCGAGCGCCACATAATGGAGCCTTTCACGCCCGCCCAGCCGCATCTAATTGAACTGCTGCGGAGGGGCCGGCGTGAGGGTAGCCACAGCAGTATACCTGCTCTGTCCTTCATTGTTATTGTTACACTTTTTGTTCGATTGTTGTCCCCATCCCCCCTGGTCAGAGATGTTACACGTGGTAATGGGTCTCTTTTCTGTTTGACATGACACAAGTCATACCTCGTCTTAAATGCACTTCTTTCAATGTCAGGGGCTTCAACACCCCACAGAAGCGCTCACAGGTCACTCGCCTGCTGAAAAAATCGGGTACAGACATATGTTTTCTGCAGGAACTGCATTTTAAGACGACCAGGGTCCCCAGCCTTCCCAACTCCTATTTTCAACATTGGTTCATTTGTCCCTTTGAGAAAGCGAAAAGAGGTGCAGGTATAGCTATCTCACAGCGAGTTCCCTTTAAGCTGGTGGCGACTCAGTTGGACCCGGAAGGGAGGTTCATATTCGCAAAAGGGGTTATAGGCACGCACTCGGTGACACTAGCTAGCCTCTATAGCCCCAACAGGGGCCAGAAGAAATGGCTTAAAGTTACTTTAGAGAAATTTGGACAATTTGCCGAGGGTATACGGATAGTAGGAGGCGACATCAATGTCACTCTTAACCCACTATTAGACGCCTTAGACGGCACCTCCCAGCTTACACACTCAGCTATAGGATGTATTAATAACTATCTCTCAGATGCGCATTTAGTGGATACATGGAGACTCGTACACCCCGATAACCGGGATTACACTTATTTTTCGGCACCACATAATACCCATAAGAGGTTGGACTACATCTTTCTGTCCTCTAACTCCATTGACATGGTGGAAAGCGCAGTCATAGAACCGATAACAGTCTCTGATCACGCACCAACCTCTACGGTTCTACGCTTCTCCACCATGCCGTCTCAGTATAAACAATGGAGACTCAATGAGACGCTATTGGACAGAGAGGCGGATGTCGATACCCTCAAGCAAAAACTGACTTGGTTCTTTAAAGAGAACTCTACACCCGAGGTCTCTCCCACTACCCTGTGGGAAACACATAAAGTTGTGATGAGAGGGGAATTCATCGCCCTGGGCAGCAAACGTAAAAAAAGAAGGGCAACACACCTTACATACGCTGCTCCAGCAGATCGCTGAAAAGGAAGCAATACACAAACGGTCAAAAGCAATTTCCATCCAGACAGAGCTACACCAGCTGAGGTCACGTCTGAAAGATCACCTAAACATTAAGACAGCTAAAGCCTATCAATATGCCCAATTCCGATATTACGCTCATGGCGACAGAGGCTCCAAATTAATGTCTTCCCTAATCAAACAGAGAACTACAGCCATGTATATCCCCAGAATTAAATCTGACCAGGGCGCCGTGCTACACAAAACAGCTGATATAGCTGGAGAGTTTCAAAAATTCTACAAACGATTATATAGTATATCTGGAAGTCACACGGAAGACGGGCCTTCATTAGAATTGGCCATGGACCAGTTCTTAGAACGCCTACATTTGCCTACAATATCTCAACAGGATAGCAACGGCTTGTTAGTCCCAACAACTGAGTCAGAAATTCAAAAAATACTCAATTCCATGCCATCCGGGAAAAGCCCCGGCCCTGATGGCTTCCCGGCAGGTTATTATAAAAAGTTTGCCACCACTCTAACTCCACAACTGACCATGTGGTGTAATGCCCTCTTGAACGGAGCACGTCTCCACAAACAATCGCTAGAAGCGACAGTAACTATTTTGCCCAAACCCGGGAAAGACCCCCTACTGTGTGGCAGCTACAGGCCCATATCACTACTTAACGTAGATATCAAAATCTGGGCCAAACTGATGGCCTTAAGACTCAACCCTCTCCTTCCAAAGATTATCCACCCTGACCAGGCCGGCTTTGTACCGGGCCGGGAAGGGAATGACAATTCTTGCCGGATTGTGGCTGCCATACAGTGGTCCATTAAACACCGATTGCCACTGACATTCTTAAGTGTAGATGCAGAGAAGGCCTTCGACCGGGTTAGTTGGGCCTTTATGCGAAAGACGCTGCGTAAGTTTGGCCTCCCGGAAGGTTTTCTAAACGCTATTATGACTCTATATAATGAGCCTAGCGCCAGAATCAGAGTTAATGGCACTTTATCGCCATCTTTCTCTATACACAATGGAACGAGGCAAGGCTGCCCCTTGTCCCCAGCTCTATATGTCCTAGTTATGGAAACCTTATTACAAGCGATTAGAGAACATCCTGATATCCGAGGAGTCAGGGCCAAACAGGACTCCATAGAATATACCACTGCAGCTTACGCAGACGACCTGCTCATTATGGTATCCAACCCGGTCGAGGCCTTCCCAACCCTGCTGACACTTTTTGAGGAATATGGAAGGGTGTCTAATTATAAAATAAACCACACTGAATCTGAAGCAATGAACATCACTGCCTCCAAAAAAATTATAGATGACCTACGCAAATCCACTCCATTTCAGTGGCAATCCACATCAGTCACTTACCTGGGGGTCAAAATCCCTCCATGTCCCACAGATATATTCCGACTTAACTTCATACCTCTATTAGACGAGATACAAACACTACTACAAACTTTGCGCCTTCCCTATACCAGCTGGATGGGTCGGAAAAACTTACTGAAAGCCTTTATCCTGCCGAAATTCCTTTATACATTGCAAATGATCCCCACCTTCCTGCCCACGGCATACCTAACTAAACTTAGACGCCTCTTTACCACATATCTCTGGGGGGGTAAACCCGCACGCCTAGCCTATAATCACCTGATACTGAAACGCTCACAGGGAGGATTTGGGATGCCAGATGTATTCAGATATTATCAAGCCATACACCTGAAAAGATGGGTCCAATTGCACAACCCCAGCTTACATACCCTGGGCAACGAGTTAGAGATTCTGTTACTCTCGCCTCCTCAAAAAGCAGCTCTCTGGGACTTGACCCCCTCACCCTTCACTCCCAGATTTTACTTAAAGGTACCAGAGCGGTAATCAAACACTTAAACTCTGGAGGCGAATTGCTGGGTAAAATACCAGCAAACCTCCCGGCGGACTTAGCCCCTTTATACTTAAACCTAATCTAACGAGCCCCTCACCGGTTTGGGTTAAACTTAGAACGCACAAAATGCTTGACTTTGTACGTCACACAAGACTAAGTCCTTCAACACAGACTCCTCTTAGGTCCCTTATGGACAGCGCCAATTTTCTAGAACAACACGAGTTGTCATACACAGGGAAGGCCCTAGAAGCCGCAGTAGACCTAAATTGCCAACCTACTTGGCTGGAAAAAATGCTGGATTCTAAAACACCAATAAGGAGGTGGATTTCCTTGCTATACCTCGCACTTAACACCCCAAATACTAAAGCACAACCACAATACATACGCACATGGGCAGGTGAACTAGGAAAAACGTTCTCAGAGACGGAGATAATGAGAATCCACGCCAATTCCCATGGCTTTTCCAGGTGTGTTAAAATACAAGAGCACTCCTACAAGGTGTTCACCCAATGGTACCGCACACCCGCGCAACTATTTCGCAGCGGACTCAGTGTTAATGACGTTTGTTGGCGTTGCAAGGAGGACAGCGGGACACTCCTACACATTATGTGGACATGCCCGAAGATCAAGCCTTACTGGGCACAGATCTCTGATGAAATTCACAAGATCACCGGGGCCAGGGTGAATCTAACACCTGAATTAGTCCTCTTATGGCTACCTTCTGACACCTTGACCCCCTCAAAGCACAACCTAGAAACTCACCTCATACAAGCAGCGCGGCTACTCATCCCCTTGCAGTGGCTTAGCACTGACCCCCCCACCATCAAACAATGGACAACAAAAGTCGTATCCCTGCAAAGACTAGAAGAGCTAGCTAGTTGGGAGGCTAGGACACACTACAAACACGAGAAATTATGGGCACCTTGGCTACAATACATGTATTCACATCAACCGCCAACCCCTCCCCACGTGCAAGGATAGATAACTGTACATCCGACTCGGAACACCCTATGTCTATAGACTTCGTATTAGATGTCATGTCAGGGGAAGACCTTCCCCGTTGACACAGGAACATATCACTCATTCACGATCCTATTACCACTATACTCATTCACCTCCTTTCATTGTTGGTATACTCTGACCTATAGGTATGATCCCCTTGGGAGACGTCATACCCCCCCCCCCACTCCCCTTTATACCCCAGTTCATTGGTTACTTGTTGTTTAACATATATGACTGCACATGCTTTATGCTAAGCTTCATAATAGAAGTCTATATTACTGACTTTGCATGTTTTGACTTTCTCCTATGCTACACTTTGAGCTCTTGATTGTAAGATGTTGTAAGCTCTATATATGCAGTGTTTCCATGATTGTAACTGCTTCTTTTCTATATATCACTGCTTCAATAAAAAGATATTTGACAAAGAATATATCTACTATAATACTGCTCCCTATGTATAAGACTATAACTATTATAATACTGCCTCCTATGGATAGAATATAATTGCTATAATACTGCTCCTATGTACAAGAATATATGTACTTTAGTACTGCTCACTATGTATAATAATATAACTACTATAATACTGCCTCCTATGTACAAGAATATAACTACTATAATACTGCTCCCTTATGTACAATAATATACCTACTAAAACACTGCCTATGTACGATAGTATAAGTGCTATAATACTGTACCTTATGTACAGAAATATAACTACTATAATACTTCTCCTATGTACAAGAATATAACTACTATTTTACTACCCTCTATGTACAAAAATGTAACAACTATAATACTGCCCTTATGTACAAGAATATGACTACTATAATACTGCCTCCTATATACAAGAATATAACTACTATAATACTGCCTCCTATGTACAAGAATATATCTACTATAATACTGCTCCTATGTACAAGAATATAACTACTATAATACTGCCCCCTATGTACAAGAATATAACTACTATAGTACTGCTTCTCTGTACAAGAATATAACTACTATTTTACTACCCTCTATGTACAAAAATGTAACAACTATAATACTGCTCCTATGTACAAGAATATGACTACTAATGTTGCTCCTATGTACAACAATATAACTACTATTATAGTGCCCTCTGTGTACAAGAATATAGCTACTATAATACTGCTCCTGTGTGCACAAATAAAATGACTATAATACTGCGCACCATGGATAAGATTAAAACTACTATTTTAGCGTTGGTATTTTAACAGGCTCCGTGCAATATTGCAATATTTTTTGACGGATTTAACTGTGGAAAAAAATGCCTAATTAATGGAAAATCTCACAGATGATTCATCCCCTACAGGACACTTCTCCAGTGACACCTTTGATAAAATAAAACTTAAAGCGTTAACATTTTTCCGCTGGTTTATTTTGGAGACGGTAAATACAATAAATTGTGCCTGTGTGATGGACGCTGCATTCTTATGAAATCAATAAGAATTCAAACAAATCTCCCATAAAACTCTGGAATGTTTTTGTCCTGCGCAAATGATTTAGGACATTAAAAGCTTTGAACTGTTGATGTATTTTAAAGGAGCGTGCCAGTCTTTAAGGGATGATGATCCTTAGGTTGCTAACACTGTAGGGCCTTTCGGGAAGTAATCCCTGCATACAGATATAGCCATTTCTAATTTGACACATGAAATAAACAATTGCAGCAAACTTTAAAGACTATGGACACCTCTGGGGGCACTTTATTGTTATATTTAACTAATTTTTTGCTAAAAATCATTTTTTCTGTCTCTATTAAACTTTTTCAAAACTTTTTTTCCTATACAGCTTTCAGTTGCAATGCAGCTACAGACTATTGGTCTCTGCCTCAGACTGAATCCATCAGAGAGCTGCTCTGATGGCTCGATCTGTAGCCCTTATCTTATGAACCCCTCACAGTTCATATTATAAACACTCTTTAAAGCCATATTCTTATCAAGCAGGGTTAATAAGAGTTCACTTAGAATTGAGGCAACTAGCATGGTGGTTACAGTTTCTGTCAAAGAGGATACAGGCTAATCAGTTACAGTGCAACAGCTCTTTACAGAGACATTAAGCTAGGCAGTTACATATTTTGTCAGAGGCACTATACTTGGCGGTTACACATTTTGGCAGAGGCATTATACTTGGTGGTTACACATCTCATCAAAAGCACTATACTTGCCAGTTACAACAGCAAATGGTATAACTCTTCTCTGCAGGTGCATTAAGAGGCATTCCACTTATCAGAACTCTATTAATTGACCCAAATGCAATTTGTCAAACAGTAATAGGCCACAGTATTGTACACAAAATAGCACAACCTCAGTGCGTCTAGCTCCTTCACTCATCATGTCAATACAGCTTTACTGGATCAATTGCGACCATGGCAATGGCATCTGAGTGGTCAAATGGAGCGGATGGGATCTTGGATACCCTTTGGTTACTATGGTAGTTGGGAGTTATGAAAAATCCAACATACCTCAAATGGTATCAATAAAAGCTACAACTTGCCCTGCAAAAAAAAAACTTTGCAGACGGAAATATAAAAAAGTCATGGAGATGCAAAGAAAAATGCTGGCATAGGAAGAAAATATAGCAAACATAAATAAAGTGGTTTGCATGAGCTGTTGACATTCTTTTTCTCCACACTTGAAATTCGGGGGCCCCCTCTATATGTCGGAACTGACCCTTCTGTTTCTTTTTCAATATCCAGCAACTAAGCAATCAGCAAACCATAAGAAATGTAATTATTCTTTTCTTAAATGTCATACTTTCTCAGATGAATTTCTTTCATAGCCCATGAAAAACAAAATTTTGAAACCGTCTGTAGGAGGCGAGAGAAAGGCCCATTGTCTGGTCTGGTGCAGAGACCATTGGTCAGTGTGTAGCCACAGTCTGTGTTTTACCAGTTTTCTGTCTTTTACGAACATGAATTCATTATTTGTTCAAAACTCAGAGCTTTTTTCCCCCTTATGGAAGTGAAGAGCGACCCGTTCCTTCTAACCCCAGGGATGATACGGCTAAAATACTTCACACAAAGCTCTTTAAACCTGCCAAACCCAAAGCAATAGGGCCTGGACAGAGGAATGAAGGCAGTAAGACCATAAGGCGGCTGCTATAAGATTCTTTATCTGGGGATATTTTCTTGCATTTGTCTTCAATATGTTTCTGTACTGGAAAAAACGGGGAGCTTATGAGCTTGAAACACTCCCCACTTCCCTGACGGAGCTGGGCTACAGTGCTGTGGAGCGTTTCTCCTGGAGTTCATCCCTGGATATCATTGAGGATCTTGCGGGTAGGTCACAGGGAAATAAATGAACAAGTCATTTTTCCATGTCTGTTTATCTGAAACATACATACATATCTATATATATTTATTTCTGTTACAGTGTGACAACCATATTCACTATCATGACAGCTTCCACACCCAGATTTCCCAGGCACCCCAAAGGCAAATCATTGTGGTTCCTGGCCTCACTAAATAACTAGACAAATTTAAAGTTGCGGATCCTGGAAAATGTGGGTGACATCCCCCTGTGAGAAATGTAATATTTACTTGCAATTATTAGTATTTATATACTATTCATAGTATAAATTTGTTGCATATTTTCTTTCAAAAATGTTATATAAATTTTAGGATTTTTATTTTTTTTTTGCAATATTTAGTATCAATATATATAATGTTTGAAATATATACTCACAGTACATTAGCAAGATTTAAAAAAATGATGGTACTATATACATATATATATATATATACACAGTATATATAAATATGTATAAAAAAATATCTGAATATAGAAGTGTCCAAAAATCCAAATGGCATCTAATAATGAAACAATATACAAGGAGGGCTCTAATATACCGATAGGAACCAGACAAACATTTTCTGGATCAATATTGTCAATGTAATAATGCAGATAATACTATATATATCAATCATATGGCGAAATATAATTTCTTTTGTCGGTCCTATCTACACTTACCTGTGTCCCGGCTCATGGATGCACTGAGGTTGCTGAATCCTCCGATCATGAAATGGTTAAGCTGTGAAAAGGTCCAGATTCCAGTGTTCAGAAAAAGTTAACTAAAAATGAAAAGTCTGATTCATTTCAGACCTAAATCCTTTATCGTATCTCATACTGTGGCTAAGGTCTGAGCTCTGGAACATGTCAGCTACATTGGGAGTTCTGGCCATTCCTGGTCTGTTTTTATTATTTTAATCTAATCCGAGAACCTGATTACGATATATGACATCCGTGGTAACCACCTCTTGGAAATACTCCTCTAGTCACCCATAGCCCTTCCAGACATAGTTCCAAATCTTTCCTAATTCTGACTTGATAGATTCATTGTATTCACTTCCATGGTTGACCCCTGATAACACCATGGTTGACCCCTGATAAATCCAAACTATCTGACAACTCCAGAATTTGGGTCTATTTTGCCTGTACCAGAAGGATCTTCTTTAGACCATTGGATGCCATACCAAGAGAATGTAGTCTGGTTCAGTTGTTGCCAGTCTGCTTTCCCTCGGGAATGATACTTGGCCATATTGTCTTGAAGACACTCAGTGGGGGAGATTTATCAATCAATCTGTGCCCAAAAAGTAACGCAAAATTTGCCAAAAGTACATGAAAACTAAAGTGCGCCAATTTTTTCACATGCCTGTGTTCAAAAAGAAGAATTTACGCCAAAATAGAAATCTGCTGAGAAAAGTCGGTGTGGTTAATAAAGTGGCGTTAGGACTGTCCCATTTATGAATGTGTTATTAGAGAAAAGGCGCAAATATAGGCGACATTGTAAGCTTAACCCTGGCAAGTGTAAACTCCTGAAAAGTAGCACCCTGTAAGCAAAATTGCGACTTTTTGTTAGAAAGTTAGAGCTGGTCATATTTAGTCCTTTCAGCTCTTCCCCCACAAACGTTCAAAATGTTATATTTTCTGGAAAATGCCAGAAATCAAAATTGATAAATCTCCATGTTTCTTAGCTACATGTGGCGATGCGTGGTATGGTTTTGAGGATACAATTTGTTGCTTTTTGTGAGATCTGATATCTTTAATTTTTATTTAGTTTATTTTCTCACTGAAACAATATGAAGGCTTCAAAGCTGGATGGAGATTTATGGGTAAGAACCTCTAAAGCCGGTGTTCAGTTGGCACTTGAATGTGGGTTTTTCTGTTTCACGTGAGGATATGCTTAGATAGTTTTGTAATACTCTGATAAGGTCAGATAAAGTACAGAGCACTAGGAAATCTTCCTATGACCCGTTCTCCAGCTTTAGAAGACCATGGGGGAGATTTATCAAAATGGTGTAAAGTAGAACACAGCAAACAATCAGATGCCACCTTTCATTTTCCAAAGGAACTCTGAAAAATTAAAGGTGGATTCTGATTGGTTGCTTTGGGCAAGTATGCCAGTTTTCCTTTATACCATTTTTGGTAAATCTACCCCCATGGTTTTAAAACGAAGCCGCTCTAGCCATCAGCTGATCACAGTGGGTCCAGCTCCTGAAATTGTGGCAACTCCCCGTATTGAAAATGTAGTACCTTGAAAACGTGGCTAGAAATGGGAAACTTGCCTAGAGTGCAACTGGATGATGTCTTAAATTAGGCCAGTGCTGAATCCTGAAATGTCTTCTACTGTAAATACTGTATATATAATTCCCAGGAGATAAGACAATGCTGAGCATCTTTTCTTAGGAGTCTACATTGTGTTGCTCCTCTGTTATTCCTCCTGGAAATCTATTAATAACTTGACAACAGTTTGGTATGTCAGCTCTAAATGAAAAGCGTTTCACACAAAATGCTTACAACTTGCTTCCTACTGATTTCAACAGAATAAAATGCTGTTAGTGCATATGGCGCTTTTTACCCACGCAGCATTGAATTTTGGTAGCAGGAAAAATAAAATTGACTTGTCAGTTCTTGAAGTAGTTGTTGCACAGAAACTGAGGTGGGTAACCAAATGCGGATTAACCCTATTGAATGGGGCTAATATACAGGTGGATTCCGTGGGTGGGTAACACGGCAGTACAAACTGTAAACTGCAGCAGAATTCAGGGGGTCAGCCTCAGATTTCTGCCATAGGTTCCACAACTGTAAATATAAATGTTGGATTTTTCTGACATAATTTCACTGTGTGAGCGTGCCCATTGTGTATTTACAGGAATGTCACAACACGGAGTTCTAATAGGTGCCCCAGAATTCTTTTATGAACAATTTTAGTATTTACTAAAACCGGCATATGTTAGCAAAAGGGACGGACTGGGAACTTATGGTGGACCCTGTAAAAAAAAATTAAAAGTGGCGTCACGTTGTAGGCTGGTCCAAATTGACAGAAGGTGGTGCAACACAAGTAGGCAGAGACAACAGAAGTAGGTAGGGACAGCAATACTGTAGCGCAGAACAAAATACTGCCCCAGCAGAACCAAATACCACAGTAGAGCACAATATACTGCCCCAGCAGAACCAAATACCACAGTAGAGCACAATATACTGCCCCAGCAGAACCAAATACCACAGTAGAGCACTAAGTCCTGCCCCGGCAATGCACTTTAAAGGGCATCTGTCAGCAGATTTGTACCTATAAAACTGGCTGACCTGTTGCACCTGCACTCCTGGTCCTTTAGATAACAACCTACAGGGATATACAGAGAAACATGGATGGTGGGGAGGAGCAGGATGGACTGGCCATAGACCCTAGAGGGAAATTTCCTGGTGGGCCACCCAAGCCCTCCTCATTGCCACTAGCCAGGTACACAAAGATCTGATGTTTTTAGCATTAATTAATATAGGAGTATCAGGCACTTATGCACCTGGCCAGTGCCCACAGGTGTCCTCTTGACTTCAACTGTGTTGCCATCCTCCGGGCAATGATATTGTGAATATTGTGGCAGCAGTATTTTGTGCTGCACTGTGGTATTTAATTCTTCAGGGGAGGTACTATGGCATTGCTGGCCATGTCTACTTTTGTTTTTCCTGCCTACATCTGTTGGCCCTTTTCTACTTGTGTTGGCCTTGCCTTCTTTTTGGACCCACCTACAACATGGGCCTACTTTAAAGGGAACCTGTCACCTGAAACAGCGGTCCTAAACCGCCGGCATGACCTTTAAGACTACAGCAGTGGGATTCTAAGCACATATATCTTACTAAATTCCAATGCGGCAGTAGTAAGAAAATCGATCTTTAATCCCTGGCTGGCGCAACTCTCTGCCCAGGCTTGAAGTCAAGGGGGCAGCGGCCTTCTTGCTTCAAGTCACGGTGACCACGCCCCCTTCCCGGCCCCATTGCTTTGATTGACAGTGCTTATGCAAGCCTGGGCAGAGAGTCGCGCCAGCCGGGGATTAAAGATCGATTTTCTTACTACTGCCGCATCGGAATTTAGTAAGATATATGTGCTCAGAATCCCACTGCTGTACTCTTAAAGGTCCTGCCGGCGGTTTAGGACCGCTGTTTTGGGAGACAGGTTCCCTTTAAGTTCCCTGACAGGGCCTGAATGCTGTGAGGAGGGGTTTGATTGGTGATGATGTCATCCTGAAGTTCACAGGAAGTCAGTGTGACGGGAGAGACCGAGTTCCTGTTTACACATTAGGTGTTAGACTTGAAATCACATGGCCTGGTTCCCAGAATGAAAAGGTTCAAAATGTATGAGTGCCACAGAGTTAGGGTGTAAGAAATTACACCGTTATACTGGTGGTGAGTTAGTAATATATGTAAAATAAAATAAAAAACAGAGTGTTTCTTAAATGCTTAAAACTTTGTGGGAACTGTTTAGGGAAGGATCATATCTTTGTCAGCATGACTGCACCCAGCAAGGTCCATAAGGATATGGGTTGGGTGAGCTTGGTGCAGAAGATCTTGACTGGCCCGTACGGAGCCCTGACACCTTTTGGATGAACTAGAAAGGAGGTTGTGAGCCAGAACCTTTCCCCCAACATCAGTGTCTGACCTTACACATGCTCTTCTGGATGAATGGGCAAAATTCCCACAGACGCCCTTCAAAATCTTGTAGAAAGCCTTCTTAGAAGAGTGCAAGCTGTTTTGGCAGCAAAGCAGGGACCAACTCCATATTAATGGCTTTGGATTTAGAACGGCATGTCATAAAAGCTCCTGTAGGTGGAATGTGTAGGTGTGCCAATACTTTTGTCTATATGCTGTAGATTGTATGTGGGTGCAACAAAGTAACATATTTCAAAGCAAAGCCATTGAAGCTGGATTCAAAGTAGCAGTCATAGACTACTGTGGACCGGGCCTGAGAGATCAAAGCCAATCCCAGTGTTTATGGAGCAGTGATTTAGTTATAGCACTTGGAGTGAGAGAATCACAAACTTTAAATTGTATAAAGAGATGTATCAGGGTGATAAATTATCCGCTAGAATCGGGGCGTTCATAAACCATCGCTGGAACTTCCTGTATAACTCCTTCTGTCAGTTTGTACAATAAGTATAAATATTCAGACAAAACAATATTCATTTTACCCCCTTGATTATTCCGTAGCGTCGCCCAGAATCTGAGGCCTCGGTCGACACTTAACAGTAGTGATGTAGATGATGTAGTGGAAAAATACTTTAAAGTGGTATTCCAGTTACATTATGCATAGGGGATAACTATTAGATTTGTGGGGTCCTACTGCTGGGACCCCCACCAATCAGGAGAATGGGGACCCCGTACCCCCTGCAGTCCCCTTGAGATGAACAGAGGGGCCAGACGGGCATGCTTATGGCCTCTCCAATAATTTCTATGGGTATTCTATAGAAATTAATGGAGCGACCATGAGCATATGCGACCGGTCGATCCATTCATTTCAAGGGGCTCTGCAGGGGATACAGGGCTCCCGTTCTCGTGATCGGTGGGGGTCCTACCGCTGAGAGTTATCTCCTATCCTGGGGCAAGAGCACGAGGAATTGGCCTAAAGGGTAGAAACAAAAATAAGGCCCTTCTGCACTGGGGACCTGGCACCATAATGGGATACAGTGCAATCTTTGTTATAATATCTCTTTCATGTTCTACAGTTTTCAAACCAGCAGCTGGATCTGAATATCTTTGTAATTGCATTTTGTATAGCCACTTAGGCTAGGTTCCCACTAGCGGCATCCTTCTCCGGCAGGCTGTTCCGGCAGGGAAACAGCCTGGATCCGTGCTGCCGCTAGTGAACAGTGCCGCCGGAAGTCCGGGGGCGGGCCGAAGGTCTGGCCGCAGCACAGCAAACATGCCGAGAGGCGGCCGGAATAAAACTACGACATGTCAATGGGGCCGAAGCAGACTTCTGGTGGCAGGGTGCACTAGCAGCAGCACGGATCCAGCAGACTGTGCACCCGCCGGAACAGCCTGCTGGAGGAGGCTGCCGCTAGTGTGAAAGTAGCCCTAGTTATTTAATAAAATCTGTATATATTATAAATATCTGTATCTGTATAACACCACCTGCTGTTTGCTCTTTTTCTGATTTCTGTGTCCACTTCACTGAGGTGGACGCACATGCTCGGTTCCATACTTCAACTGCCACCAGCTGCAGCAGAAAGGACCCCCCCCCAAATAAGGGCACACCCCCTGAGCTGGCAGCTTGAAGTAAATCTAGCAGAACAATTGGAGCAATGAATGGGGAGATATCTGGTTCCAGGTGAGGTACAGGGCTGGTTCTAGCCTTGTTAGAAATAGGTTGGATGTACTATATTATGTCTGATTTTCAATTTTTACACTAATCATGGGATAACCCCTTTAATGCTGCTGTTTTGGGGCAGATATTAAAAGGAAGCTCTTATGTTCAGAGGTTCACATTCTTTTTGTCATCTACAGCCACATTTCTTAGGTTTACAAAAATATCCTTAGCCACATTTTTTTCAACCTGTAGAAACAGAGAAGTTACATTTCCTTTATTTTCCAGAAGAATAAGGTCATTCTTGCCCCTTTAAATGCCCAAGTAATTGGAGCATCAATGAGCGTGTTTGTGCTCCCTCCCCCCTCCTTCTTATCCCTTATTGTTTTATTTCGCCCTCATGAAAGAATGTCTTGTTTGCTTGAAATATTATTCATAACAGGACAACAAAATGAAAATGTATCATGTCTGCGCCCAATGGAAGCTGGCCACAAGCATGTGAGTTCTCTTTGTAAGACGGCCGTGCACAGTCCTATATTGTCTCATTTGCAAATGGCTTTAAACCGTGGGTAGTAAAGCTTCTCAATATGCACATAACTCCGAGGAATCGTGCAAGTTTCTGCTGAGGTTTGTCCATGGTGAATTCCATTACTGGAGCAAAGCAGAGATACACAGCTGTGAAAATGTTTCCCTGACTGGTTCATTTATGTAAACCCAAAGAAAAACAGAGGCATTTTCCATAGCAACCAGATACCTAGCTGAAATCTCCTAGGATTCCCTGCTTGTTCAGTGTCTGCACAGACCTTGTATTTACCTTCAGGGAAGTGTAACCTCTGCGTCAGGTACTGCGCACTTACCTGATGCTTGACTTAGCTTTCAGAAGTGCGTCTGTCAACAATCGAATGCAATATTCTGTAACAACTTTCAGAATTGTGAATGCAACTCTGGATAAGTAATGTACAATTTCATGTATGCAGCTGTGGAGAACAAAAAGGATGTAACTCAAAATTAGTATAAGATAAGTAATGATAACTAATTATTAAATGACGTATGCAGATGGAGCTGTGGTTAATAAAACTTTATGCCTGTGGTTGAGAAACTATTGGGTCAGGGACTTTCCTGCCTGCCCAAGACCAAGCAATATGGCTTCTTTTTATTTGCAAATATAACATATGGACTAAGAGCTCACTCTATTGATAAGATCTGAGACACTTAGCCAATGGTTTTTGATTCAAAACACATCTGTGCCCACCTACCCAGCGCCAAGGGGGTCTCAGTTCAGGCAGGTCCTACTCTAAACCTACCTATGCCGTTATGCATTTATGTTTAGGAGCGCGGCCCTCATTATAGTGCACTGTTTTCTGGGACTTTATAAATGTAGCAATGCACATCCGCATATTCACTATCTTATCGTGCAGGATGTTTTGTATATATATTTTTTTCCGTGACTTTTTTTTATTTGGAATTGGAAGCTGTTGATAAAATCCAAAAGAACAGTTAAAGCTTTATTACACAGCCCGATTTAACAGGCGACTGTCGGGAAGGAAGAGTTCCTTCCCCGCCAATCGTCTGCTCGCTAGCAGAGGAGATCATTGCTATTACATGCAGCGATCTCCTCCTCAATATGAGGAGGAGCGATCGTTATGCCATCACTCTTCCCTATACTTAATCATTACTTGCCGGCAGCAGATCGTGATTAGACAGCACTATCTGCCGCCTGCAAACAATGATTTTTTAACCTGTCAAAAGATTTGGATTGCCCAATAAATGACTCTGACCCATTAGACTCTACTCTGTTTAGTGTCAATCCTATGTGAAAGTCCACCATCTTGTTAAGTTAGTGATTTACATGGCTCAGATGTGTGTTGGGGCAAGTCAAAAATCATTTGGGATGCCAGTTCACCCATGCAAATTTTGAGTACATCATAAATTGTTTGAAATCAGATTGGACCATAATTGGATTAAATATTTTTATTATTTTTTTTTGCTATAGTGTAGGGCAGGGGTAGGCAACCTTCGGCACTCCAGCTGTTTAGAAACGCTCATTTGAAAGAGTGCTGCTAAGGGCCATTTCAGCCCTAGTTTTCTAAAAAAAAGTCTATTGCAAAACTCTTACCTATCACTTGCCCTACACTTTAGCAAAAAACAAAATAAGATATGACACAAGATATCTTATGTCGCGCAACAATAAGTCGCAGTATTGTCTCACGACAATTTTTATAATGGGAGTCTATGGTGTAGCATTGCGACATGCGACATGCTGCGACTGCGACGCGACAGTCGCTGAAAAATCCATTTAAGATGGATTTTTCTGCGACTGTCGCGTCACAGTCGCATCAAGTCGCATGTCGCAATGCGACACCATAGACTCCCATTATAAAAATTGTTGCGCGACAAATGTTGCAATGAAGTTGTGCCCTATTTGTCACGCGACTTATTGTGTGAATGTACCCTTATCCTTTAAAGGGCATCTGTCAGCAGATTGGTACCTATGACACCGGCTGACCTGTCACATGTGCTCTTGGCAGCTGAAGGCATCTGTGTTGGTCCCATGTTCATATGTGTCCACATTACTGAGAAAAATTATGTTTTCATAAGTGCAAATTTATTTATTTATTTTATGCACTTATATAGCTACTATATTTCGCAGCGCTTTACATACATTAGCATCACACTGTCCTCAATGGGGCTCACAATCTAAGTTCATCAGTTCATCAATCCTTTCAGTATGTCTTTGGAGTGTGGGAGGAAACCGGAGTATGAGCCTCTAGGAGCAACTGGGGCATTTCCGTTACTCCTAGAGGCTCAGCTCTCTCTGCAACTGCCACACCCTCTCAACTTTGATTGACAGGACCAGACATGATGATGTTTACACAGCTTTTTTTCTCAGCAATGCGGGCACATATGAACATGGGACCAACACAGATGGCTTCAGCTGCCAAGAGCACATGTAACAGGTCAGCCAGTGTCATAGGTACAAATCTGCTGACAGATGCTCTTTAAGCTCTTTTGTGTGGTGGACTTTTATCCTCATAGCTTGCATTCTCCTCTGGATCCTCTACATCTTAACCCATGATGATAATAGGGGAACCTCTGCTATTTTCTTCATCTAGATTTCAATATGGAAGCTCTGAGTCTAATAATGTTCCAAACTCTGTCCTATCCCCCTATCTTTAGGGATTCCCTTCTAAATACACTTTTGATAACCAGTGCTGAAGTTCTGAAATCCTGGGTTTCAGCAGAGCGTCTATGTCAAATCGGAGGTCTTGAGATGCCAAGTCTCTTGCAGCGTCCTACAACTCTATCATTTTATACAATTTTACAGCTTGTAAATCTCTCCTTGTAGCAATTCCCTGCTGGATCTCTGAGAGATTTTCTTTTTATCTGCATGACACAGTATTGCTAATACATCAAAAGAATTGGGAGAATATTTTTTTCTTATTTTAGTCCTAAATTCCCTGAGCACATTCCTTCATAGAATAATTCAGACATGAAAGTGAACGAGTAAATGAAATTCTAAGTCATTAAATGTCTCTGTTATTTTTCGGCCTTGCCATACGGCCTGAATAGAAAAGACAACTAACGTCTTTACCACTTTGCCATCTTGTAAAGATGCTTTATTCTCATTAATAAGGCTTAGCTGGGCATTATGTGAAAATAATGTGGACATCCCTGTGTGAGCAGACCCCACACTATGTAACACCTCCCACCATTTGCACCCAAAAAAGTGGGACATTTTTAATGCTCCACCCTATTCTACATGAAAAAAACATTTGCTGTTAGGAGGTATGCTGTTTATATAGGAAAGCCATAACTAGCAGAAATCCATAGGTAACAATATTCGAATCCGAACTTGTGGGACACATATACATTTATAGAATGTTTCCATTAAACGGGTTGTCTCACTTCAGCAAATGGCATTTATCATGTAGAGAAAGTTAATACAAGGCACTTACTAATGTATTGTGATTGTCCATATTGCCTCCTTTGCTGGCTGGATTTTCCATCACATTATACACTGCTCATATCCAGGGGTTATGACTAGAAATGAGCGAATTATTGAAAGTTCGATTCGGCTGATTCGACAAATTTTACAAAAAATTTGCTTTGTAACGAATCACCTCATCATGAAGCGCATTTTTTTGTAAGTAGCGGGTGCAATGACAGGGAGTTGCGATAGCGCTGCTCCCCGTCATTGTACCCCTCAGATGCCGCGTTCATACATGGTGTAAAAATGGAGTGTAAAAACTGTGTGAAATTAATCTAAATTTTTTTTTAAACCTCCATTTGCGCACGACGTGCTGGCCGCCACCATCTTGCTTGAAGATCTAGCGTGAAATATTGCACGGCGCGAGATAACATCATAACGCCGGCCAGCGTGGTGATGTCATACATCACCACGCATGGGATTTCGGCCGAGATCTTCAATTAAGATGGCGGCTGGCGACCCGTTGCGAGCAAATGGAGGACTTAGGTATGATTTTTTTTAGTTTTTTACACTATTTTAGGTTAAATTTATCCTGAAATTCGGATCAAATTCCACTTTGTGGGATTCGATTCACTCATCTCTAGTTATGACCACCCTGTACTCCATCAGCGGTGGCTGTGCTTGTACACTATAGGAAAATACACCAGCCTGTATTGCAAGGTGGTCGTAACCCCTGGATATGAGCAGTGTATAATGTGATGGAAAAATGAATCAAGTGGGACAACCCCTTTAAAGGTTTTGATCGATGGGGATCCGAGTGCTGAGACACTCATTGTTTTCTAGAATGAGGAGAGAGAAGTGCTGCTGAGTGCTGTCTCTGAAGATAGACTGGAGACAGGCTCATAGACTGATTCCATCTTTAGCAGTGCACTCTCTGTGACCCATTCTCTTTCCTTGTTTTAGGGATCAGCGAGGGTGTCTGCACTCAAAGCCCCATGACCAAAACCTGTGATACGTCCCTATGACACATTAAGAGTTTTTTTTTTTAAATGGTCTTTATTAAAAATATGGTGTCCTTCTCTGCATAGCTGAGATGCTCTTGTAGCACCCTTTGTGATTTCTGTCTTTTCCTTCAGACCAGGAGCTGATGGACTCTTTATCTCTGCTATCTGACCTTATAAACACTCATTATAGCTTATATAAGAATGTGGCTTAAATAAGTGTTTATGACCTCTCAGTCGTTTAGAGATAAGGTTTATTAGATGAAAAAAAAACGGGTAGCAAAAAATATTCCATTATTTTTTGCTACCTGTTAAATTTTGCTACCCTCGTCACTTCCAGTAGTGACGTAGCTGCACCGAAAGGTTTGGAAGGAGGTGTGTCTCACTGCTCGCCACTTGAGTGGCTGAGAAGGAGGTGTGTCGGCGCAGGCGCATAACGATGGAGTAGGCAAATTTCACACCTAGAGTTCCTGTGAACGCGCCAAGGGTGGGTAAAGATTATGGGCTACTGCGCAAGCACGCCGAGGGTAGGTAAAACGTGGCCCGTATTTTGCCTACCCTCGGCGCGTAATTTTCACCTACATATATGTATTCTCTCAGGAGGAGATAGTGGTGAGGTAGAGCGCCCCCATATACCAAGGATGAGAGCAGTACTGCAGCCAGTCATAGCAGAAGGGAAGCTTTAGATAGTGGTCAGGTAGAGCGCCCCCATATACCAAGGATGGGAGCAGTACTGCAGCCAGTAAAAATTACGGGCCATTGCGCATGCGTGCCGAGGGTAGGTAAAAAATTACGGGCCACTGCGCATGCGCAGCGGGTAGGAAAAAATTACAGCCCACATGCACAGTGGCCCGTAATTTTTACCGACCCTCAGCGCATTCACAACAACTCTAAGTGTGAAATTTGCCTACCCCGTTGTTGTGCACCTGTGCCGAAACACCTCCTTCTCAGCCACTCAAGTGGCGAGCAGTGAGACACACCTCCTTCCAAACCTTCCGGTGCGGCTACATCACTACCGGAAGTGAAGAGGGTAGCAAAATTTCACGGGTAGCAAAAAATAATGGAACATCGGCACAAAGTGAAAGTGAAAGTACCAGTCACACATTTAGAAAAACAGTTTACTCTTTGTGACAGAACAGCTAAATATTTTTAATAAAGACCAATTGAAAAAATTATTTTTAGCCAAAAATTTGTAAAATGCAATCATAAAATTGCCTACAATTGTGTACATAGCCTTTAAAATTTAAAAATAAAATAGTTCTTGCATCATCCTGTCCATATTTAAAGAAATTCTTAAAATCCTGCAGTTCTCACATTGGCCATTAAGCCTAATACTAGGCACCACTTCCTGGCCTGTACAGATCACTTTTCAGCAGTCATCTCATAATCATCACAGGCAGGATTTCAATGACAGATATTACCTCTGTATAGATAAAATGGAATCTACTATTTACAATAGGTGATATCACAGCTTTTCTACTCCCTCCTGACCTCTGTCACAGAGCATGAATAGAAAACTCTCCCATAGAAGACAATGAGTCCGCTCCTGTCTATTGTGTCTATGGCCCATGGTGGCTGCTGTAAAGTACAACAGCTCAGGCAAGATGGCAGCCCCGTAATCATGTTTAGGAAATAGAAGAAATAACATCTACAATCAGAAAATGTAAAGAAAAAAAATTATGTGTGTCACATTTTTAACTGCCAGAAAAAAAATTATAGGTGACACATTCCCTTTAATGATCCACAGAGGTACTCACCGAAACTTTTCATACTCCAGCCTTATAATGCAGTCATCCGATACCAGCTCGCACATCACTGAATACAGTGATAAACTGTAGAGGGAACCTGGCAGCAAACATTCAGCGTTCCTCTGGCGCCTCCGCAGGCAAAATGAAGCATTACATGCTACCCATTGACGATCCATGGGCAGCTGATTCCTCCAGAGTAGCTCTTTGTAGATTCTTTTTCCTGTTTATAATAGAAGAGTATCTTCAATGGAAGAACTGTTTATGAAAAGAACTCCCTAATATGTTCTTTTTTTTTTTTTAAACTAGACAACCCCTTTAAACATCCCAGGTGTGGGTTAATTCCAGCCATCTCCGTCTCTTCAGGGATGATCCAAAATCCCGTCAAGCCTCCCCTGCAGTTTCTGGAATGATATGTATGAATATAATTCGGTGCCTTTCTATATTTAGTCTTTTCTGAGAAGGCATGAAAACAATGTTATCACCTTTAGGTGAAGATTTATACTTTTCAGATCTGCTTCAGGGAAATATGATAGCCAAGGCAAAACAATTTTTTTTACCCCAAGGATTTCAAAAATACGTTTTTACATAGTTTGTCAAAAATGACGAGCAGTGGAAAGAATGGACCTGTTTCTGCAATCGAGTAACAATTTATGGTGTTTTCCTAGATTAAGTGAAAAAAGCAGTTGACTTTAATGGTCAAAGCTCCAAAACATTAACAATCCTATTGTAAATTCTTTATAAGCCAGTATATCTGTATACAGTGAACAGGTGTAAGTCAGCCCTTGTGCGACAGTCACTGGTAGCAGATTGCAGATGCCATGGGTCTCCAAACTCTATGGCCCCTTTCACACGGGCGAGTTTTCCGCGCGGGTGCAATGCGTGAGGAGGACGCATTGCACCCGCACTGAATCCGGACCCATTCATTTCTATGGGGCTGTGCACATGAGCGGTGATTTTCACGCATCACTTCTGCGTTGCGTGAAAATCGCAGCATGCTCCAGTTTCTGCGTTTTTAACGGAACGCAAGCCCCATAGAAGTGAATAGGGATGCGGGAAAATCGCAATCATCCGCAATCATGTGCGGATGCGTTGCGATTTTCCCGCATGGTTGCTATGCAACCATCGGGATGTGTAACCGGTTCAGTATTATTTCACATTATAACATAGTTATAATGTAAAATAATACCCTTGGCCATCTTCCTAATGTTGAACCCGGTGCAGAATGGGTTAAAAATAATAAACTAATCATAACTTACCTGGTCCATTTGATCGCGAAGCCCGGCATCCTCTCCGTTAGCTTTCTACTAGGAAAAGGACCTGTGATGATGATGTCACATGGTCACATGGCCCAATCACATGCTCCATCACCATTGTAACTATGTTATAATGTGAAATAATACCAGCGGGACAATTTCTGACCCAAACATGCACTTCTGTGAAGAAGTGCAGGTTCGGGTCTGGGTACCAAAAGTGCCGATTTTTCTCCCGCGCGTGCAAAACGCATGACAGCGCTTTGCACTCGCAGGGAAAAATCGCGGCGATTCCCACAACGCACCCGCACTGTTTGACGGAGTGCACCCGCAACGCCCGTGTGAAAGAGGCCTATAGGCCCTGGCTAATGCCCTTGGAAAAAGTTACTTGTAGCTTATTAGATTATCCTGGGTAGTTGTTCTAGATACTGATGACCTCTCCTAAGGTCATCAATATCCCATGGGTGTGGGTTCTACACACCGAACCCCACCGATCGGCTACTGTCAGCAGTGAATAAGTGCTGAGCTGTAGTAATGCGGCATGACCACAGCGCTGTGGACTGAACATTCTGCTTCTGGCTCTGTCCACCTTGTTAGGGCTCATGCACACGACTGTGTGTGTTTTGCGGTCCGTTTTTCACAGATCCGTTGTTCAGTATCTGAGGTTTTTTTCCCTCTAATTTAAGTCCTCTTCCTTTCCGTTATTGCACAAAAGATATCCGTATTGTTTCCGTATTTGATCCGTTTTTTGCGGATTGTATCATGAATCAATAACTTATTAGTCACCAAACACATGAGCAATATGTGCTGGGCATAGCATTTCTACAGTATGGATCCGCAATATACGGATGACATACAGATGTGTTCCGTGTGCGTTCTGTATTTTTTGCGGACCCATTGACTTGAATGCGGCCTCAGACCGTGATTTGCGGACAATAATAGGACATGCACAACTTGTTTGCGGAACGGACATACGGAAACGGAATGCACACTGAGTACCTTCAGTATTTTCCCCAGCCCCATTGAAGTGAATGGTTCCGTATACGGTCTGCAAAAAAAACGGAACGGAATCGGAAAGAAAATACTGTCGTGTGCATGAGCCCTTATTCTGAGGCTGGCGGCTGCTGAGAACAGCTGATCAGTGGGGGTGCGGGGTACCGGATGCCCAACGCTTTAATATGGACGACCTTGTCTTCTCATATGGCAGAATTTATTAAATAAATTTTTGCAAATGAAAATCAGTTCCATTCATTAAAATGGGGTTGTTTTGCCGGGAATCACATAGATTCCTGTAAGTTCCTTTCAAATGAATGGAACTTATTTTCCGTCACAGAAATCTCTGCAACAAATTCTGTGTGAAGGCGTCCTTATGGAGTTTTCAGGTGTCAATACATTGGGATGCAAGGGGGTTACTAATATGTTAAATGAACCAAACTGGACCCACACCCCGAGGGCAACATTATGTACACAAAGTGGTAGAAGACACATAAAACAATATTAAAAATCCCCATCAACAGGACGGGCTTCAGGCTATCACAGGTCCATCCTTTTGGCAGTGGTTGGCAATCATAGGTTTTTGCAAACTTCAACAGTTTAAAATTCCATCCCACACAAGATAGTCGCATTCTAGTTGTACAGTCACTTGTATGACTCCAGGGCAAAATATACCATGAACAGTAACATAAAGTTCAGTAATGAATCCAGCGTCTACACCATGGATTACTTCAGACTAGAGCAGTGGTGGGCAAACTTATTAGTCAACTGAGCCGAATATCAACAAAACAGCGATTTCATTTTTTCTGAGAACCACATTTTTTAAACGTAAACTATATAGGAAGGTACATTGTTATTAACTTAATAAGGGTATTCCTAACCATCTGAACATACCTTTCTCAATCCTCGACACTACATCTTTCACTCCACAACGTTTCACCCTATAAGACGCACGTAGGTTTTATGAGAGGACAATATGAAAAACCACTAATCAGACCCCCAATGTTAATAAGACCTCCCTCAGATCAGACGTCAGCTCAGACCCCAAAGTAAATGACCCCCAATCAGACCTCAGATAAGAGCCCCATGCCTCTCATTATCCCCATCATCATCAATAATGCCTCTCATCATCCATAATGCCTCTCATATCCCCCATTATGATTCTCATCATCCCCTTTATTATCCATGATGCCTCTCATATCCCCCATTATGATTCTCATCACCCCATTGCCTCAGATCAGCCACAAGTTTCATAAAATAAGCACTTACCTCTCCTGCTCCTGGATGCCGCTGCTCCTCACCACCCTCGCTCTGTGTTCCTTCTGTTGTTGGCTGTGCTGTGAACTGGTGTGCACAGCGTGACGTCACAGAGCGCCTCACACTGTGTGCAGCACTGCACAGCCTACAGCCAAGGACCAGGAAGCGGTGAGTACAGAGCCTTCACTGCTTCCTGGTCCTCCCCCTCCTGCCGATTTTTGCCACAGGCAAAGAAAATGCGGTCGCACTGTACATGTGAGCCCGCACCTGGAAGAGCCAATATCAAGGGGCTAAAGAGCCACATGTGGCTCTAGAGCCGCAGTTTGCTGACCACTGGACTAGAGGAATAATGTACTGCAGTGGGCGAGGGAATGGCAGGTCCCTCTACCAGCATACCCACCATTCCATAAAATCTTGATCCATAAAACGCTTTAAAGAAAAGTGACTCAGCAAACTACACTTTGCTGAAACCACCCAGCTTTCGTATATTCTTTTACCTCACCCATCTGAGCATTCTGGGTGAGATATACAGCCCTTCCAGTACTTTACCAGCCATCATGTTACAAGGCGTATGTGAGCTCTTGGGGGCCCTTAGGTAACAGAAAAATAGGCGCTGAATGCTATATTCATTCATATTGCCTAGTGGGCTATGGCATCTGCCTAGGTTTCGCCTGGTGATGAGGCCAGCTCTGACAAGCAGGTAATCTGCTTATTGGCTGGTTCCATGCAGCAACAAAATCTTTCAATAGTATATAGAGTAAAAAAAAGTGCCAAAATGTGAAGAACGCTGGAGCTCTTACTTGAAGTAAATGTGTAATGTGGTCTTGGAGAATGCTTGCCTGTTTTGGGCGCACCTATGATCATTAGCTCCAGCATAGCTAGCTGCATTGCCTAATGGTGGTCTGTGGTAGTCTGAAATCTACCTTCTGTCTGTCATGGCTCAGACAACTTATTTGTCTCTTTTCTCTCCCTCCTATACTTTACCCCGCAGCTCCACCAGATGGAGTTCACCACAAGTTTAGCTGGAAGATATAGCGAGAGATTATTAGCAAACATATTTGAATCCAAATTAAATGTAGTTTTATTATAGTTTTTTTTTAGTTTCCTGAAGGCTATGGCGTGAGTTTGGTTTCCGTAACTATTAGGGCTGATCTTTTAAGGATATTTTACTCAGCCCTGTGAGTTATGCCGACCTTCTAATGTTTATGTAGACTGAGCAGCATACATTAATAATATCAAACAGGCTGTAATCGGGCACAGGGACTCATTTATATCTCAGCTCCCGAGCATGGTGGACTCTTTAATGTACAGAGGAAATAATGTTTTTGGTATTTTCCACCTTTAATTTAAATCAGCTTGTTTGCTGCATTTGAGGAAATTGAAGGCCTATGCAGTCCCTTTTTTTCTTTTCTTCTCTTTTTTCATTTTTTTATTTGACTTTTTTTTTATGTTTTTCATTTTGTATGCAAAGTCTTTCAAAGTCGATCACAATGAGCAGTGAGGCCAGGCAGCTCCCCAGCTCCATTTTTCTCAGGCTCAGAGAGAGATAAACACATTTCTTCAGTCAGTCTGCATCTCCGAGCCGAGATCTCTTCTTCCAGCGTAGCCTTCCAGACAGAGGACTCCAGCTCTACCGGGCGCAAATCTTTACAGCTGCTGTGACAACCAGAGATGTAGAAAGAGGAAATTAAAAGCCTCTCAATAAATGGGTGAGTGGATTAACGACCTACGTCCATGCCAACACAACATCACTGGGGGAACACACACAGGGAAAAATAATTAAAAAAAAATGTCTGCATTAAGCCGGGTACACACAGGTCATTGCACTTTTGCTGTTACCATCTCTTATATTTAGACACAGGATTTATTGTTAATATCATGACTTGCTGTGTTTTTTTTGCCTCCAGATGTGTTGTCTTTTTTATGTTTTTCCTATTGTCTATGGAAAAAAATACAATACAAAATTATGGAAATGCACATGAAACTGTTTTAGAATTGTAATTTATACAAAACAATCATTTAAAATATGTTATGATGTGAGATGTTCTCTTGTCCCAAAGTGCCTAAAAGTCTGTGTGCAGCATATGTCAGAAAATAGTCTACAACAATCACAAATGTGACAATGTTATTTTATACTTCTTAGGGCTTGTTCACACGACCGTGGTTTGGTTCCGAAAATGCGGCTCGGCTGCAGACCTATTCACTTCTATGGGGCCGCAAAAGATGCGGACAGCACTCCATGTGCTGTCGGCATCTATTGCTCCGTTCCGTGGCCCCGCAAAAAAAATCAGTCATGTGCTATTCTTGTCCGTTTTGCGGACAAGAATAGGCATTTCTATTAATAGCCGCCCGTTCCATTCTGCAAATTGCAGAAGACACACGGGCGGCATCTGTGTTTTGCGGACCGCAAAACACAGCACGGTCGTGTGAACAAGCCCTTATACTGAAATGTAACTTTTTACTTTTTACTATGGTAAAGTTCCTCTTTAGTTCTCTTATGACCTTTCTTAAGCTTGACAACGGGGCCCATGCCCTCTGCACTTTGATTGACAGGACCAGGTGTGATGACATTTTCACTGTCTGACCCTGTCAATCAAAGTGCAGAAGTCATTGCAGTTGCAGAGAGAGCAGAGCCTCTAGGTGTAACGGCAACGCCCACGTTGCTCCTAGAGGCTAATTTGCATATAGTAAACCATCATTTTTCTCAGAACTGTGGCACATATAAACATGGAACCAACACCGATGCCTTCAGCTGCCAAGTGCACATATAACAGGTCAGCCAGTGTCATAGGTACAAATCTGCTGACAGACGCCCTTTAGGCCTCTTGCACACGATGCATTCTGTGCATTCCATATTTTGCGGAATGGAACAGCTGGCCCCTAATAGAACAGTACTATCCTTGTCTGTTATGCGGACAATAATAGGACAAGTTCTATCTTTTAGCGGAACGGATATACGGAAACGGTAAGCACACGGAGTACATTTCGTTTATTTTTTTGTGGAACCATTGAAATGAATGGTTCTGCATATGGAACGCAAATGTAAAGCCGCAAAAACGGAACGGACACGGAAAGAAAATACGTTTGTGTGCAAGAGGCCTTAAGACTTTTGAAGTATATAGACTCTGCTTTAAATGGGGCAGTATTTTGTGCTGCACTGTGTTATCTGGTTCTGCTGGGGCAGTATATTGTGCTGCACTGTGTCATCTGGTTCTGCTGGGACAGTATATTGTGCTGCACTGTTGTATTTGGTTCTCCTGGGGCAGTATATTGTGCTGCACTGTGGTATTTGGTTCTCCTGGGACAGTATATTGTGCTGCACTGTAGTATCTGGTTCTTCTGGGGCAGTATATTGTGCTGCACTGTGGTATTTGGCTCTGCTGGGACAGTATATTGTGCTGCACTGTAGAATTTGGTTCTCCTGGGCAGTATATTGTGCTGCACTGTAGTATTTGGTTCTCCTGGGGCAGTATATTTTGCTGCACTGTGGTATTTGGTTCTGCTGAGGGAGTATATTGTGCTGTACTGTAGAATTTGGTTCTCCTGGGACAGTATATTGTGCTGCACTGTAGTATCTGGTTCTTCTGGGGCAGTATATTGTGCTGCACTGTGGTGTTTGGCTCTGCTGGGACAGTATATTGTGCTGCACTGTAGAATTTGGTTCTCCTGGGCAGTATATTGTGCTGCACTATAGTATTTGGTTCTCCTGGGGCAGTATATTGTGCTGCACTGTGGTATTTGGTTCTGCTGGGGCAGTATTTTGTGCTGCACGGTAGTATTTGGTTCTGCACTACAGTATTGCTGGCCCCACCTACTTGTGTTGCCCCGCCTCCTGTCAGTGTAGACCCACCTACAGAATGGGGCTATGTTTAGGTTTTTTCCGCAGTCATTTTGTTCCCAGTCCCCCCCTGCCTCTACCTATGTTACTACCTAATGGTCTCTCTTTTTTGGAGGTTGAAGTAAACTGACAAAGTAGAAAAGAAATGGGGCACACAGAGCAAACAAAATTCTTTGGCAGAAATGAGAGTTTTTGAGAGTTTGGTATGACATGTCAAATTCACAAAACTGTTGCATAGACATTAGAAAATTCTTGTAAATATAAACTAATTTGATCACACAGTGATGTCAAAAATTTGTCATGTTACAGAGTAGTGATGTCACACAGTAATGACGTCAGAGAGCAGTGATGTCACATGTGACAGCGTAGTGATGTCATCCAGCCGTGATCTCATGTGATGATGATGTCACATAGCAGTTCTCTCAAACAGCTGTGTTGTCACATAGCTGAAATGTCACAAATGAATGTTGTCACACAGTAACGATGTCACACCAGTAATCTCATACAATAGTGATGTCACACAGTCCTTAAGTCACAAAGTGTTGATGTTGTGGAGCCATTGTCTCACGCAGTAATGATGTCACACAGCAGTGGTGTCATGTAGTGTTGATGACAGTGAAATCATAGTGTTGTAGTAATGTCACACATCAATGCTTTCACATAATTCTGGTGTCACACAGAGTAGTGATGTCACACTGTAGTATTGTTACACATTAGTGATGTCACACAGCAGTAATATCAGTCACCAGATAAATGAATGGAGGAATCTGTTGTCAAATTCATTCCCCAAATCAGAACTGTCACCTTTATGTTTTATAGACGAGCGTGCGGCAGCTGAAGACAAAGTCCTGATCTGTGACAATTCTGACTGTATAGATAAGCGACGAGCAGCCAAGGTGGGTGCATACTGTGAAAAGTCCTTATATTCCTCTAAAGTTCCAGTCCATTTCAATGATGAGAGTTGTGGTATCACAGCAAGCCTCAGGTCGGTGTCCACTGCTTTACACCATGCCCCCGTACCTTGATTTAAAGTGGTTGTCCCACAATTACATGTTACATTTTTCTATTAGCTAAACCTAAGACTTCTTCATTTGGAATCATTTTAAAAGAATGCTGTAGTGCCCAGATATTGAGGTGACATACATCACGCCACTCCCAGGTGTTCTTTTGATTTCCTCATAGAGCGTCCACCCAATGTGTCCAATGTTGGTGGTCATACATGCACAGTAGCTCTGTCCCACCACCCATATCCTCAGACGGCGGACTGTTTCCTGCAATCGTGTAGGCCAGCCAAAAAGAATTAGCACTAGGATTGGCTTCTTCTCACCAGCACTTGACACTTTAGGTGGACACTCTAAGAGGAAATCTAAAGAACAGCGGGGGGCACCGTAACAAGTATGTAACAGCAAATTCTACACTCAAGAGAACTTTTGGCAAACCGAATCCAATAAAAAAAAAAGTTAGAGTTTGGCGGATCTAAGAGAGAAATGTAGTGGTTATTCCTGAGAAAAGCCCTTTAAAACTGAAAATCCAGGATGTATTAGCCCTGCTTATTATGGTGTAAGATGGAAGGAAGTAATTACATAGGCAAAGCTCCATTTGTATGTTACCGAGATGGTTTTGCTGGAAAATGCTTCAAATGACAACAGAATGCAAATGCGAAGCCAGTCATTGCGTCTGTCTGAGGTTCACACCACATTTAGATTTTTTTTCCTTTGACAATAAGTGTAAATGATCATTACTTAACTCATGAAGGCCGGTCTTGTGGCCACATTTTACTGCCTGTATCTACACAACCAAACTTAAATCACTTTAGACCCCTGGGTTCATTTACTTTGGATCAGGGGCGTTGCTAGGGTCTAAAAACATCCAGGGCACCAGCCCAATGAAGCCACGCCCCCACCCATGATGCCACGCCCCCTTATCGCCACCGGGGGAGGGGGTGGGCCTTTACAGTAGTTATTAAAGCCTTTCAGCAGACCCCCCTTCAGTGAATGGGGGACTGCTGAAAGGGGTTAATAACTACAGTGAAGGGCCTAGCCGTCTGGACAACCCCACAGATCATCCTAATTTAAAATGAAGCAAACCACCCAACCATAAACTAATCACAGATTGTGCTGCTGGGATGCCCAAGAATCGGTTGTAATCTGTGAAGGAACCCATCAACAAGTGTAGGAAGTTGGAACCCATCAACCTCCTTTGTACTTGTTCCGCTACTTGCAGGCTGCGCGGGCATGAGTTCAGAACTTCAGTCACTTCGTTCTGCAATTCTGTTCTGCGGCACGTGATGCCGCGAGACCCGTGACCTCCTGCGGCGGGTCTCGCGGGATCACGCGCCACAGAACAGAACTGCGCACCAAAGTGACTGAAGTTTTGAACTCATGCCCGCGCAGACTGCAAGTAGCGGAACAAGTACAAGGGGGGTTGGGGGATGATCTGTGGGATTGCCCAGATGGCTAGGAATAGCCTAATAAAAATTTAAAAAAATCCCACCAGCATAAACATTCGGGGCACTGCACAAAACATCCGGGGCTCCAGCCCCGAATGTTTTGACCTAACGACGCCCCTGCTTTGGATTGAAGGGAGTTAATTTGTGCACCAACCTACCTATGGTATTAATAATCTACCATAATAGACACAGCCACATTATTTGAAATAACTAAGAGGCACATAGGCACCAGGTTGTCTCCACTCAATCAGCATTTATCTCTCCCCTATTTGCTGAATGTAAGTAAAATATGGAAAATCTCAATGCTACCCAAGCACCCTTGGAGTGCCTCAGTTTTCGAAGAGAAGCAGTGCAATTCTTATGATGGCAAAGAAAGCTTAACAGAGAAATAGAACTTTACATTAAATGGAATAGCCGTTTCAATGGTTTGTTCCATGAAAAGTATTTTACATTTTTCAAACCAGAACCTTAATCTGAAGACTTTTATAATTACATGTGATTACAAATTTAGTACAGCTGCTGAGTTATTCAATAAAATGTCTCTGTCTAGCACCACCTGCTGTTTATTCTTTTTCTCTTCTTTCTGTCTACTTCTCTGAGGTGGACGCACATGCTCAGTTCTATCCTTCAACTACCACCAGCCATTAATTCTGTTAGATGCTGTGTCACGCCCCCCTGAGCAATGATATGCCCCTTGAGTTGCCAGCATGAAATTGGAGCAATGAGCTCTGGATCCATGTGTGGTACAGGACTGGTTCTACCTTTGTTAGAAAGAAGTCATGTACTGTATGACTTTAGAGAAAATGGACGGCACTGTGCTTTCATTGAGGTCCGGGTGCACGGTCAGCAGGTCGGATCCCCATCAAAATGAAATGAAAGGACCGGCACTCCGTAATTTCTTTGCAAAAAATACTTCTTTATTCGTCACCCATAGGTTCTGTATGACGTCTGGTTTTAATTTTTAACATGAATTAAAAATGCCTCCTACAGCATCTGTATTAAATATTAGAGATTACATGATTAGCAATTACTAGAAATGGAAAATCCTGGACAGAGCATAACACAGGGATTCCCTCTTTGGTTTTTCTGTATCCCTTTGTCATGCTCAGCCCCCTCTGGCCCAGCATCAGGGACACCAGTTTGTTGTTTTGCTCAGATATTTCCTTCCCAATACCTTAACTAATAAATAATATTATTATAATATATAATATTATGAAATGAATAAATAGCAATTACTGTATACAATGCTAATAATGGAATTCTTTGGAAAAGGGCAATTTAAAAAGCACCAGAAAATCTAAATTGTTTCCACTTTGCACTATGTTGAGTCTATAGTTCCTATGCAAACCCATATGCTTGCATAGCTATTCCCTTCCCTCTGCCCCCTCTTCTTGTTAACATACAGTAGAGAAAAAAGCAGATGGGAGGGAGTAACTCATGACTGCAGGATCAGACTACACACAGAGTGGATCTGTAGTCTGTAACCATGGAGACACATAGATCTCCCTAAGAACTATATACACCTAACAGCAAGATATGTTGTAATTTGTAGTTCTGCTTTTTTATGTCCATTGGAGCAATAAAAATGTTTTCAATGCTCGACATACCCTTTGAAGAAGTATATTGTGGGTTCCTACCACTGAGACCCCCACTGATCACAAGAACCGGGGTCCTGTACCCCCTGCAGCCCCCTAAAGTCAATGGAGCTGCCAGTTGGGCATGCGTGCTAACGTTCCTTTAATTTCAATGGGATTTACTGACATAGCAGAGTACAGCACTCAGCTAGCTCCAGAATTCCCATAGAAATTAACGGAGTGGCCACACCCATGCCCAACCAACTGCCCTGTTAATTTGAGGGGGCTGCAGGGGGTACAGGGCCCCCGTTCTTGTGATCAGTGGGGGTCCCAGCCATAGGACACCCACTGATCTAATAGCTATCCCCTATCCTGTGGATAGTGGATAACTTAATGTAACCGGAATACCCCTCTAATGACAGTTTATTGGGGAGTTACCACTCAAGTAGTTTCATATATGGTGCAGTTCGGTCTTTTGTAATTGGATAAAATTGAGACAATTTATCACCCACTCATCATGTGGCATGCCAGTTCATAATTGGTTGACCATCTAGATTACAGGAATGTAACATCTACATTTAACAGAAGTGACAAGGGCTTGCCTTAATCCACTTGACTCTTATTGTAAAGCTTAGTGGATTTAGCACTGGTTATCTCGCCAGAGCTCATACCTTGTATTGGTTTCAAATGATAAAAACAGTAAAACCTCACACAAGTAAAGTCTGTCTGCAGCATGGAAGACGACGGTGTCCAGGTAAGAGACGGCAAATGAGTCTATTGTTCTTTTATGTATTGTCATGAAAATGTATTACCGTATATTATAATATTGATTGACTGGGATCCAGTCTTGGGCCTAACTTCTGGTGCTTGTTCTTGTCACCATAAATCTTATACAAGATGGGCCTGGCGCTGGTTTTTGTACCATGCATCCCAGCAGGGGTATAGCTAAAGGCGTAACTCCTGGTGTAGGGGTTTAGCTTTGGGCCCCCTTCCATCAGTGCTTTGTGGGCAGGGGCATTGAAGCACATAGCCTTCATACTGCCTAAAGCAAAAATTAAAACAGCATCCCTCCCCCCTCCAAATTTTTTTACCTAATCGCCTTCCCTCCAGCCAGAGTTGTATCTTGACCAGCATGCACTTTCTATAATTCAAGTGTCTTCTTATGCGGCACAAGGGTCTTTGGGCCCCTTCAGGCTCCTGGGCCCGGTAGCGGCTGCTACCTCTGCACCCCCTATAGCTACGCCGCTGCATCCCAGAGAAATGGATGTCATGTATCCAAGAAGAACATGAGCCTAATTTCTGTTGCCAGATCTTGTCACCATCTTCCCCCATCTTAAAGTTAACCATAGACAAGAGATAAATATTGACCAACATGGCCAGATTCCGTTGTTTTTCCAATTGCCTTCAATTTATCAGTCACACACTTTTGAGACCCTCCCATTTATTAAGCTTCTGTTGGATCTTTTCAGCTGATCTTCAGTCTACAACTGCTTATGTTTGCACATTTTTGTGATGGTATCAGCCAAAAGTAAACTACGATGACCAGTAGGTTGTCCAGCTGTTGGCAGATTGAAATATTGTTTGCAGTGAGCATAGAATGAGGTCCAGTGCTTGCTTCCAATCCATTGTAGTAAAGGAGATGAGGTGGTGAAGTTTTATGAGGCTTTGTAACAAGAGATTTGGTCAATCTGTGCTAAGCTCTCACTTTTAATGGGCCCCATAGCAGCCACAATAGATAACTCAGTGGTATGTGGACCCTTGTGTTTAGTGTTTGATGCTCTCTAATGGTGCATGATACCTTGTATAGTTGTGTTGCAGACCATGGACTGTTGTAGATTGCATGTTGTAGACTACATGTTGTTTTTGAGTTTGCAAATTGAGTGACTGTTGTCCTCCTCAACAGGAAAGGCAGATTTTATAAACAGCTTATAGACAAACTTATTGCATGGGTGGAAATTTGTTGATGTTTTTGGCTCATCTTTATTGACCTTCATTGCCATGGTCTATAGATAACCCTTAAGCAAACATGTCTGAGGACTCTCTTCTATGTCATAAAGGAGGAAAACAGGCTAAACTGCCCAAATAATGGCACCATACACTGCCTTAAAGGGGTTGTCCCCTAAAAAATATTGTACAGTTTTCAAATCAGCACCTGGATCTGAATACTTTTGTAACTGCATGTAATTCAAAATTTTGCATAGCCACTGAGTTATTCAATAAAATGTATCTACTGTATATAGCGCTACCTGCTGTTTTTTTTCTTATTATTTCTTTGTCCTGCTCACTGAGCTGGTCGCACATGTTCAGTTTCATCCTTCAACTGCCTCCTGAGCTGTGATAGGGAGCGCATGAACACGCCCCCTAAGCTGTGATAGGAAGAGCTGAGACACGCCCCCTTAGCTGCAGCAGAAAAGACACTCCCCTTGAGCGGTCAGCTTGATATAAATCTAAATGAATGGGGAGATCTCTGGACCCATGTCAGGTACAGGGCTGGTTCTAGCTTTGTTAGAAAGAGATCGTCATGTACTATATGATCTCTTATTTTCAGAGTTATGGGAAAACCCCTTTAAATAAAAGTTCCATAATGTGTCATTTAACAGCAATATACTGTTTCCTACAGTAAAAAAAAAAAAAGGTATCATGGTTCTCAAATAAGACTACTATACAGAACTTATATAAAACCCAGTGTAAATATCTGATGGGAAAACAGCCCAGTCTGTGATGACAGTCAGCACCTCATGCTGTCTATGTTTTTGGTGGCTCTTTAGGCTGGCAGTACATGTTATGGTGACTGAAGGAAGCAATGACCCACTTTATATCTTTGTATTTCTATATGATTGTTATCATGTTCGTATTTGCTGTTATTTTCATGACCATTAGTCTCTTCTTCCATAATCCTTTTATAGCCTTCCATATCTCACCTATCAATCTCCTAGAAATTGGAGTGTCTCTCAATGTGGCTTAGGCCTCATGCACACGACAGTATTTTTTTGCGGTGCGCAAAACGGGGTTCCGTTGTTCCGTGATCCGTGTCAGTTTTTGCTTCTGTTGTGTTTCCATGTGTCTTCCGTTTTTTTTAGCGGACATGACCCAAAAGATTTTACCAACAGACAGGCTGACAATTTTTGCCAAGTGCCTGCCAAGGGATCCGCAAAAAAAATGGACGCGGAACGCGGATGACACACGGATGACCATCCCATTGACTTGAATGGGTCCGTGAACTGTTTTTAACGGACAAGAATAGGACAGGTTATATTTTTTTGACAGACTGGAATCACGGACCACGGACTCGGAGGACAAACGGTGCATTTGCCGAGTTTTCCACGGACCCATTGAAAACCAATGGGTCCGCAGAAAATCACGAAAAACGGCGCAACGGACACGGAATCAAACAACGGTCGAGTGCATGAGGCCTAAGATAGAGATTCCTCCATGCTGCATGAAATGACTCAAATACATTCTTATCGGTCACCATCCCTTCAAATTAGATAAAAAAAGATAAGCTGGTGACAAAAGTGTTCTCTTTTGAAGACCCCCAATGCATGTTGCGATGCTCTGTATAACATCTCATAGGTCAGATCCTAAGAATAACATCCACACCTCTGTCCTTACACTACCGGCTGAGCCCACCATATCCTCAGAAGAAAATATAAACTCGCTCTTTAAACAGTTTGGTAGCTTTCCAAGCGTAAATGAAGCGGTACAGATATAGTAAATAATATTAGAAGCTGTATTTATGTTAAAGATGTCTCAGCAGCTTAGTCTTATACGAGGCCGGAGCAGATTAGATAAAGGAAAGACAATAATTAGCCGTTGGATATTCCAGATGTTATTTGAAGACAGAACTTGAGTTTTACTTTTCTAAATTGTTTTAAGTATAAAAACTAAACTAGTGTCACGGATGTAAAAATTACGGCGCCATATGCATGTTTTACTTAAACATCCTGTAGACTTTTCCTTGTTTCTTACTTACTCTTAGATAGAATCTAATATGGAAAGTTGCGTCACTTTATAATTAGATTCAATTAATGATCCTGTACTGATCCTGAGTAACATCAAGTATTATACTCCAGAGCTGCATTCATTGAGGGTTTGGGATTTTTTGGACTCCACTGCACCTAAATTTAGGTACACGTAGAGTTTGTATGCTACTCCTGCCACTTTCTAAAAAGGGGGAGTGGTGGGGCGGAGCAGGGGCATCAGCCCCCGAAATATTCACTATGATTTATGCCAGCATACTGGTGTGAATGGGAATGAAATATTCTCCAGCTAGATGCTGGGGTAGATTCAGTATAGGCACATGGACTGCATAGGCGTCCGCAGAAATTTTTCCAGGGGGGGGGGGGGGATGCATAATTTTATTGACATCCATGCTCTGTGGTAGAGCCAGACAGATAGTCCCCATGATACCATGCTCCCACAAACTGTCCTCCATGGTAATAAATAGCCTTCCCTACACCAGGGCTTCTCACCTCTGGTCCTCAGGGACCTCCTGCCGGTCCTGTGCTCAGGATTTCCTTAGTATTGAGCAGGTGATATAATTAGTGGAGGGCCCTGAGGACTGGAGTAGAGGAACACTGCCTCACAGTACCAATAGCATCCCCATTAATATGTGCTAAATAAAAATGCCCCCATAGGGCCCCTAGTAGAAATAAGGCTTCCTATCAGTAACAATAGGGCCCCCATCAGTAACAAGGCCCCTATATTATAATTATGGCCCCCTTTGTATTATTATTATTATAACGACCCCCTCTTTATTATTATTTTTATAATGGACCCCTCTCTATTACTATTATCATGGCCCCCTCTGTATTAGTATTGTGATACAGCAGGGGCCATGATAGTAATAATACAGAGGGGGTAGTAATAATAATAATAATAAGACAGAGGGGGGCAATAATAATAATAGAAATACATAGGGGGTAGTAATAATAAAAATATGACCAACCCCCTCTGTATTATTATTATGCCCCCCTTTGTATTATTATTATGCCGCCCTCTGTGTTATTATGGCCATGACCCCCTCTCGGGTCTATTATTATTATTATTATAATGGCCACTCTTTATTATTGTGGCCCTCACCTCCATATTGCCCCCAGTGCTGCCTGCCTTAGGGTACTTACATAAAAAATAAAATAAAAATAATCACCTCTCTTTCTCATTCCATCACTGCTTCTGGCCTGAGCTCGCGTGTCCCGGCGCAGGCGGTCACGAACACGCTGCGTCATCACTTCATCTCGTGAGACCCGGCGCAGGAGGTCACAGTGAGGTAATCGCGATCTCCTGCGCTGCTCTACTGTCTCATAGGATTCAGGCCTGGTGGCCTGAAGCCTATGAGGCAGAACGGAGGGGACGGGAGCCATAGGCTCCCATGTCTCTCATTGAAATGCCTGCTGCCTGGCGCCCCCTGCAATTTGGAGCCCGGGGCAACGCCCCCCCCCCCCCCACGCTACACCACTGGCCAGAACTCAGTTCACAGATGCCCCACTTGCCCCCCCCTGCGGACGCCCATGATGGACTGCCAGAGGATGCGCCTAATTTATGACAAGCTTCACCTCATCATAAATTAAATGCATCCTCCAGCGGCGTGGGGAAGATCAAAGACTGGCGTGAACGCTGGTCTTTGATAAGTGACCCCCACCATTCTCTCAGCTGGAGTCACTGTGTACATACATTACATATCCTGTACTGCTCATGTGTTACATCCTGTATTATATTTCAGAGCAGCACTCAGTATACTGCTGATGGAGTTACAGTATACATACATTCCATTACTTCTTCTGTACTGATTCTGAGTTGCATCCTGTATTACACTCCAGAGCTGCACTCGCTATTCTGCCACTTGGCGTCACAGTGTCACATCACATTACTTATATTGTTCTGGTACTCAGTTACATCCTGTATTACACTCCTTATCCTGTACTGATCTTGAAAATTATACTCCAGAGCTGTACTCACTATTCAGCTGGTAATGTAATGAGACCTCCAGCTATCAACTGTAATCCATAACTTGACAGTAAGTGCTTGGTTCCCCTGCAGCATTATCACAGGGAAAGTTAACCATTGCACAGTTCTCATTGGATGTCATCTGTGTGCTGTCTTCATATGTGTGGCTCTTCCACAAAATATAGAACATGTCCTATTCTTGTCCGTTTTGCGGACAAGAATAGCCAGTTTTAATGAAGCGAGTGAGAAAATTGCGGCATGTATACAGACAGCACCCATATTTTTCGGATCTGTGGTTTGCGGAAAACAGATATAGACTGTGGATGTAGCCTTAACCCCTTCCTGACCATCTCCTTATATATATGGTGCAGCAGGAAGGCAGTTAACTTTCTGCGCCATACTATTATAGAGCAGGGATCAGGCAGGCACAGGAGCTGTGCACATCAGATTGGGCAGGGGCCTGGCTGTTACTGACAGCCAGATCCCTACTGAAACTGCCCATACCCGTGGGGTCAAAATGCCCACTCCACCAAATAATTAATACTTTGAGGAGTTTAATGTCCAAAATGGGGTCACTTCTCTGAGGTTCCATTTATTATTTCCCCCCAGAGTACAGGAATAGAACAGCTGGCCCCTAATAGAATGGTACTATCCTTGTCCGGTATGCGACCAATAATAGGACAAGTTCTATCTTTTTGCGGAACGGATATACGGAAATCCGGAAATGGAAGTAACTTCCGTTTTTTTTGCAGACCCATTGAAATGAATGGTTCCGCATACGGTCCGCATAAAAAAGTAACGAACACGGAAAGAAAATACGTTTGTGTGCAAGAGGCCATACGGATATGTTCCGTATGCATCCCGTATTTTTTGCGGACCCATTGACTTGAATGGAGCCACAGAATGTTATTTGTGGGCAATAATAGGGCATTCATATGGAGTACGTTCCATTTTTTTTGCGGAACCATTGAATGAATGGTTCCGCATATGGACCGTAAACGGAATCCGCAAAAACGGAACGGAAACAGAAAAAAAAAACCCTTTGTGTGCAAGAGGCCTAATTGAAAAGAAATGCTATTGTTCATTTCATGTCTCAATTTTCTAAAAAATCTAACACCTGTGGTGTCAAGCCAATCCCTATACTCCTAGGTCAGGCATGTCCAAACTGTGGCCCTCCAGCTGTTGCAAAACTATCACTCCCAGCATGCCTGGATAGCCTACAGCTATTAAGGCATGCTGGGAGTTGTAGTTTGTCAAGAGCGGAGGGCCGCAGTCTGGGCATGCCTGCCCTAGGTGATTTCTTTGAGGGGTTTAGTTTCCACTATGGGGTAACTTTTTGGGTTTTTACACTGTACTGTACCTCACGGGTTCTGCAAATGTAACATGGCACCCAGGAACCATTCCAGCAAAACCTGCCCTTCAAATGGCACTCCTTGTGTTGCCATGTTCAGGAGAAAATGGGTAACAAATTGTGGGGTGCTTTTTTCTCCTTTCACCATCATATTATTGGAAGAAATTAAATTTTTAATTTTTATTACCAAGTGTTCCTAAATTCTATTTAACGTATGTTGGGTCAAAGCACTCGCTACATCGAATACACATACATTGAATAATTTGGGTGTGGTTTCTAAAAGGGGGCAATTTAGGGGTACTTTTTATTTTGTAAGCCTTTCAAAGTCACTTCGAAACTGAATAGGTCAGTTTTGGAAATTTTCTTAAAAATGTGAAAAATTGCTTCTTAAATTCTGAGCCTTCAAATGTTCTAAAAAAATAAAATGACATTTACAAAATGATGCCAACATAAAGTAGACGTATAGTGAATGTTAATAACGGTTTTGCGAGGTTTCACTGTCTAAGGGTGCTTTCACATTAGCGTCGTTGAATTTCGGCAGGCAGTTCCGTTGCCGGAAATGCCTGCCGGATCCGTCAAACCGCATGCAAACGAATAGTCCCCCCCCCCCCCCCGATCCGTTAGACCGGTGTCGGAAATACCTGCCAGATCCAGCTAACCGTGTGTAAACTGAGATCTTTTTTACTCTCCATCCGGTTTCAAACGGAATAACGGATCCGATAGTTACATTTTTAAAGATCAAAAGAGCCAATTTCATATGCAAATTTTACAGTGGCTATAAAAGACAACCGAAGGTCACATACCCCTCGGATGCTGCCTCAGAAGATAGCAAAGATGGTGCTGGACCACATTCGCTTTGGATTTCAGGCTCTAATCCTTGTTTCCCACTGGAGAAGACATCTTCGGGCCAAACGGCGCCGTCGCTATAGGGTGCATCCAGGTACCAGAATAAGAAGGGGAGCATTTGAAGTTCCGTTTACCGAAATGCGGAATTATCAGGACAAGTTTCATAACTACTTACGGATGAGCGTCAAAAGTTTTGTCGATCTGTGACAAAGGGTGTCACATCGCATCGAAAGACAGGACACCACTCTCCGTCGAAGTGTTTCACCTGCAGAACACCTAATGCTTACCATAAGGTAATTTTTATTTTTTTTATTTTTATATTTTCCTATTTTAGTTTTGTGTAATTTTTTTACGTTGCTTTTCCTTGTTCAAAGCGGAAACCAGACATATTTCCCTACCCCACGTTGCAAACATTTTTTTTGTATTTGATACAGTACTCTACCTAGCGCAGCTCTTGATTGCGCAGGCCAAGAGCTTTGGAGGCTCTGCATTAGTATTGTTCACTGTGACTTCAACGGCTCCTATGGTCAGGATTTAACCCATATCTCGACCATTAGAGACGTTGACAGCACTGTGAGCAATGCTAGTCAGAAGCATACGCCTATCGTTCTCCCTGGAGAGCCTGTTCCATCACTGGATTTTCCAAAAATGTCCTTTGCCCTGTCAAAATGACCACAGAACAAATGAAAGCACTTGAGCATTCAACGGTGGTATGCCCAGTTTAAGGTCCCAAACACGGCCAACCAAATTATATAGCTTGTATTGTTTTTTTCGTAATTTATTTTACATATTTGCTCAGTTTTATTTACACTTTTTTTTCTTCTGATAGATTTCTGGCATCAGGAGAAAATTTTACATCCCTCCATTATCAGTTTCGTCTTGGAATATCCACAGTTTCATTGATTGTTAAGGATATGTGCCATGCTTTGTGGGAGCAGTTGCATGCGGAATTTATCCCACATCCAAGTAGGAAACAGTGGATCGAAATTTCTGAAAAATTTTGGGAAGTGTCCCAGTTTCCAAACTATCTTGGGGCAGTGGACGGGAAACATATCCGTATTAATAAGCCCCAAGGCACTGGTTCAAAGTATTTTAACTACAAAAAATATTTCTCAATCATATTTATGGCCATCGCTGATGCCCAATACCGTTTTGAGGCAATCGATGTTGGGGTTTACGGCCAAACCAATGATTCCATGGTCTTTTAAAATTCTAACATGGGGCGAAGGCTATACATTAGATAGTTTGATTTTCTACCACCTCAACCACTACCAGGTACAGATGCTCCCCCCATGTCCTTTGTGTTAGTTGCTGATGAGGTGTTTCAGATGTGTGGCAATCTAATTAGACCGTATTCCAGCCGTGGATTAAACAGGAGTAAACACATATTTAACTACCGCCTGACCAGGGCTCGAAGAATGGTTGAATGCACATTCGGCATTCTGGTGGACAAATGGAGAATTTTCACCAAACTAATTTAACTGAAAACAGAAACTGTCGAGGAGGTAGTAAAGGCAGCTGTCGTGTTACACAACTACCTGCTCATAAAAGAACCGCTACATGTCGAGCAGATACCTGAAGACAGCAAGTTGGCCAGTATTGAAAGTTTTGGACTGCGGTCCACTGTAGCACTTTCAAGGTTGAGAGACTCCTTTGCTGAAAATTTCTGCTGCTCCGGTGCAGGAACAGTGGACTGGCAAGACCAAATGATTTAAATGATTTGTGTTTTGTTTGTTTTTTAGGAAAAATTACGGTAATCTAATTTGTATTTATTCGCGTTGCTGTTTGGTTGCGTGGTTATGTGGGTGGATACAGTAGTGAGTATTGATTTTCCAAACCTGTTTTCTAAAATTAGTTTGTTTCTTAAACTTTTTTTTAAAACCAAACATTGAGTCTTGTTGCATATATTGATCTCCCCACACTGGAGTAGCGACAAATACGTGTGTCGCTCTGCCAGCGCTGGGATATAATGTCAGGCCTTTCTTCTGCACACTACTCCTTGGACGAAGTGCAACAGAGGGAGTATTTAAAGTTGAGGATTGGGCAGGAGATGGACTTTCCCGAACTAGATTAGAGGGAGTGGTGAAAGAGGTTGGAGGATAGTAATGAGGAGGAGAGGGAGAAAGGTGGTGAGAATATAGCTCAGGACTCTGGGACTGGGATGGGGGATAGGGCTGGCGCAGGGATGTGAGGTGGTGTTGCACTTGCCACAAGACGCAGTCCACTTGTCTTCTGGCCTCAAACAGCTGGTCGGGCGTGAACTGTTCCATCACGGGTAGTAACGATATCAAATAGTGATGCACCGGACTCATTTGCAACGTCAACACCGCCCCCTCCTGAAGACGCTGCAAATTATCCTCCAAATCAGCAGCTCTATTTGTGAATCCCATCAAGGACTTGTAAATGAGCTTTGTGAGATCCTCGTAGTACACCTGAGGGCTCCTACCTGTCCTCTGGTGACGCATGAGGGCCTCAAAAAGTGGGGCTAATGTAGCCATCGTTGCGTTGCCAGAGGGCACAGGTAGGGAAACTTGCTTGAGCTGGACGAGAGGGACCCGCGGTGGCCGGCTCTTCAGGGACCATCTCCTCGGGAACTTCGGGCGCCCTTGTACTGCTTGATGTTCTGTAATGCAAAGAAGAAAAAATAAATTAGTGATTGAATTTCAGTGGAGAACCTCTGAATAGAAGTGAGCAAAGCAACTTCTGATGCTACATAGGAAGTTGCATTGCAAAAAAATGTTGTACAAATAGTGTACATAGATAGAGCCCATACATTCTATTAGTGTACAGAGAAGTATCTATGTGCAGTATAATTTTTTTTTTGGAAAGCAACTTCAGGTGTATAATCTGAAGCACACTTCGCTCATCTCTACTTCACAAAATACTATGTGGATGTCCAAGACAGAGTGCCAAATGACAGTCTGCCTGGCCCATACACAAAGATTGGATAACATAATGGATAATCTCTATAAACATAGTATCTTACCTTCACAGCTCTAAGCTTCTTCGTAAGAACCCCAAGGCGGCAGAATCACGATATGCCCGCCTTGAGGTTCCTCCAGAACCACTCGGGCACTGAAGTTGCTCATTAAAATCATTCTTGTAGCAGTCCCTGATTGACCGCCACCGAACCACGACCCTGGAACAAAAAAAAGTTAGTCTTTAAAATACATGATTTGTTGACATCAAAATGGTTTACTATTTAATTGAACCAGCCACAACAACAATAAAAACAAATTTGCTGTTAAACTATCGGTGGTAGTGACCCACATCAACTAGACGGTAAACCACTTTTGAGCAATAAAACATAAGTGTATGCTATCTACAAATGAAATACTGTATACTTACGGTACTGGTCTCGTTGCCTGTCGCCGAGGTCCTCCCAATTGGGTACTATGGCCTCGCATATCTTGTGCCAGAGTTGCTGGGTTGCTTTGTGGTCTGTTTGGCAGCGGCTGGTGTGTTCCCACAATGGTGGTGGTTCCTCCACCCTTTAAACTTTTAAAATAACAAAGACTTTGATTGAAAATACTCCCACGACCACCGTGTGCTCCCCGACTTTCTCTGGCAGAGGCTCGACGACCTCTCTGAGAGGCAACAGGACGAGATGGCTGTAAAATACAAAAAAAAAAATTATAATTTAAGAACATACAATTAGAGTTGAGCGAACTTCTATTTTTAGTTCGGCGTCCAAAGTTCGGGTTCGGGTTATCGTAGCATCCCATTATGGATTCCGCTACCGCGGACCATAACGGCATTTGGAATCTATAAGGGGCTGCTTCATTGAACCCGAACCTTGGACAACCCTAAGGACCTGGGGTGACGTCACCGTCATGTGATCAGTGCAGGGGGCGTGGCTCAGTACTGGATCACCTCTTATCCAATCCAGTGTTCCGGAATTTTGGCCAGAGAAAAAAACGTAGCATGCTGCCGTATTTTCTCTGGCCAAAAGCCGTAAAGGGACGGAACGGAAGACATCCTAATACATACTGAATGGATTGCTTTCCATTCACAATGCATTAGGATAAAACTAATCAGTTTTTTTCCGGTATTGAGCCCCTAGGACGGAACTCAATACCAGAAAACTTTAACGCAAGTGTGAAAGTACACTTAGGCCTCCTGCACACGACCGTATGGTTTTGCAGTCCGTTTTAGGCCCCATTCACACGTCCGCAATTTTGTCCGCATCCATTCATTGTGAATGGGGCCGGACGTGATGCGGAGAGCACACTATGCGGCTCTGCAAAAGATAGAGCATGTCCTATCCTTGTCCGCAACCTGCGGACAAGAATAGGCATCTCTATGGGGAGTGCCCGCATGGTGTGTTGCGGATCCGTTCCGTTCGTTTTCCGTTTGTGATCGTTTTTGCGGATCGGAAACAGAAGCATACAATATTGTTTAAACAATAAGTTTCAAACGCGCTGTAAAACGCACAACATGTGAAAAGCCATGCTTCCCTATGGGCATGGTTCACATTTGGGCGTTTTACAGCGCGTTTAAACGCGCTGAAAAACGCCAAACGCTATCGCTTCAGCATGAGCTTCTTTGGGGCGTTTTAACGCGCCTATGGGCCATGCTAAAATAGTGGTGAATCACTGAATCGCGCGTATGATGCGCGTTTCTTAATTGCAAAAACGCGCATCCAAAAACGCGCGTAAAACGTGCGTCATACGCGCGATTCAGAAACGCTTAGGTGTGTTCTCAGCCTTAAAGCTATCAGTCTAGAGTCCAGGAAAAGGAGAGAGATGTGTGCTGTTGTGGTGTCTAGGCTGGATACATTGTAGCACACTCCTAGCTGGGAGCAGTATTTGGTCCATGTACGTTTTCAGCGTCTGAACATAAACAAGAATGTTGCCATTTACTGACAGCAAACAGAGATCTTGAAAATGGTGGAGAACTGAAATACAAAGTATATTAGGAAGTCACAGTCACTTTAAATTGATTGAGATGCAGAGCAGCCCTTTAAGTGCCTGTGTGACGGTGTTATATAATGGTATTTTTTTCTGTTAGTTACATAACGCTCGTTTCATCAGATTCATAGTGACTTCATACACGTAGTAATCAATTTTTTAACAGATAACCATCTGTGGTGACAACTATGTTCACTCTGCCTCCTCCACTACATCTGCTTCAGGCTGTGTGTGGATCGTAATTATTGATGAAGCAAATACAAAGATGGTAATATTTTTAAAAGGGCAGAAAAAAATGTTTTTTTTTGACATTTACAGATGAATCAATATGGGCTCGTAATTGAGAATGAACGACGATTGCAATATACTCCCTCACACTTCCACTCCTGTTCAGAGCAGGATAAGGGGTGGGCAGGGTGGATGGACACCAAGGCCAATGGGTGGACGATACAAAGAGGATCTCCCCGCACTCCCATGCATATCATGGAGAGCTTATTGATGTAGAACAGACCTGTGCAATACTAAAAGGGGTTGTGCAGCCAGTATATATTCATAATCTATCCTCAGGATACGACATCAATATCTGATCAGTGGAGGTCCAACCCCTGGCACCCTGCCAATCAGCTGCAAACGCTACTTCCTCTTTAAGATTACACTGCACGTACCCTCGCTTGCAGCGACAGCGCAGTGTAATTACAAGTGTTCGTCCTATTCAAGTGAATGGAACAAGCATCTGTAATCACACTGTGCTGCCGAGACTTCCGAGACGACGCACAGTGTCATCTTTATGATGAAGTAGCACTTGCATGAGCGCCGGCTCCTCTTCAAACAGCTGATCGGCGGGGGTGACGGGAATCAGACCCCCACTGATCTGATATTGATCCATATGTAGTGGCTGCACAACACATTTAATATTTCCCCTGTGGTGGTCCTGCAAAGAAATGAAACACTTTTCTGCCAGGAAATTAGGGCCACACCGCCTGTTGACAAGTGGGGGGCGGCGGCAAAGCACAGGGAGATGATCGCTTCTATTGTGGAAGCGCTCATCTCCATAGTCATCTGTATCGCCGTTCTCAGGCCAGTGATACAGATGGATGCTGCGGGGCAGGGGAGAGGCGTCTCCCTTCCCCATTCCTATCAGAGGCCGGTGCAAGCGACGCAATGACGTCATCGCGCCTCCTGAACCGTACAGCTGTACACACGCCGGAAGAGGCCTGCATCGCATCGCTGCCAGCCTGATGGAAGTAAGTATGTGAGTTTATTTTTTTACAAAATACAGGAGAAGACGTACAATACAGGAGAAGAGCGCTATAGGGGCACTTGTTACTGGCACATGATTGAGGGGCATCTATGGGGGGCACTTCTTACTAGCACATGATGGGGGGAGCATCTATGGAGGGCACTTCTTACTGGCACATGATTGGGGGGGCATCTATGAGAGCACATCTTACTGGCAAATTTTTGCACATTATTTGAGGGCACTATGGGTGCACTTTTTACTGGCACATTATTGGGTGGCACTATGGGGACATTTCTTACTGGCACATTATTGCTTTTTCAATTTTCGCCTCAGGCAGCAGAAAGGCTGGGTGGACCCCTGCAGGAAGTGTCTGAACAGTGTCTGACTGTGCAGGGACCATAACCCCCCTCCCTCCCCTCATCAACTGGTAACACCCAGTTTACGGTTCAGTCATACACTTCTAATAGGAATAAAATAGGAATGGTGCAACATAAGAATAGATATTCCAATTATTTATTAAAACAGACAAGTGACAGGTTCCCTTTAAGTGTTCCTCTATAGACATAGAAAATATGCTAATCATAAAACGAGGGATCACAGATCAATCATGAACCGTGCATAAATCCGAAATATCTGCCTGCTCTTTGTGTGTGTATATTATTGAGACCAGGCTGACTTGGGCCAACCATGTTAGCGCATTTCTGTGTGCATATTATTGAGACCAGGCTGACTTGGGCCAACCGTGTTAGCGCATTTCTGTGTGCATATTATGACTGCAAAACCAGACCTGAATCTCAACTGAACTAACAGCATGTAAGCGGTGGCCATAGCCCGCTCCCCTTAAAGAAAATTGAAAGGATCTTTTTGTCCTTCAGTGGTCTGCGTGACTCCCCGCTCTAGGAGAGCGGAAAGGAATTAGGCACGACTGGAAGTCAAACAAGGCAGACTTTGCTTGTCTCGTAAGATAAGCTTAAGGTTACAACAGTCTTTGGCAGGCAACAGTTTTGTGGTTGCAGTCTCTCAATGACAGCACAGGCTTAGTTACAGGCAACAGAAAAACTTGGTACACTGTCTCTTTAAAGGGGTTGTCTCATCATGGACAATGGGGGCTGTGGGGAGTCGCTCTGGTAGACAGCGGTGCGGGTGCAGTTTAGAGGCAAAACAAGGAGTCCAGATTGTGCATCAAACAGTGTTTTATTCACACTTGCACACCAGAAATGAAAACAGTCTCTTGGTGACAGTTCACACACAACAGAAATCATGTGGCAAAACCAAAAACAGGCCAACACAGGGTCCAGTCACCTTGGGTGGTTTAAGTGCGGGTTCACACCTAGCAGTCGGTTCAGCCGCAGGCGATTCCTCCTTCAGGTTGCAGGGAAACACCACCTTGCTGAGCTCCGTCCTCCAGCACAGAGAACTCCTCAGCCCTGTTAGCAGGCTCCAGGATAATCACCTCAGACACAGCTGATGGCTGTGTTTTATACCCAGCCCAAAACTCGGACTGGACCGTGGGGAGCAGCCACCCACCCTACTCTTTAGCTGCTCCCAGTAAGAGCCGGCCCGGATCGGCTTTGCAGCCATGCTATTTAAAAGAGTCAAAACAGCACTAGCTGCTGCAGACAAAAACCCGGCTCTCACCTCACCGAGGCCAGCAACCTCGGTGACACGTACCTGCCATCGCATATGACACCTTGCACCTTACCACAGGGCATATCGCTAGGATATGCCCCCATTGTCTTATAGGTGCGGGTCCCACCACTGGGACCCACACTTATACCGAGAACGGAGCCCCGCAAGTGAAAGAGGGCACACTGCGCATGCACAGCCGCCCTCTGTTAATTTTCTATGGGGCCGGCGAAAATAGCCAAGCGCCTGCTCAGCTATTTTCGTCGGCCTCATAGAAAATGAATAGAGGGCAGGGGCCGCGCATGCGCAGTATGCTCCCATTCACTTCTAAGGGGAGCCGGCCTGGTGGTGGCCGGAACGGAGTCCTCCAGCCACCACCTTGCGGGGCTCCGTTCTCGATATAGGTATGGGTCCCAGCGGTGGGACCCACACCTATAAGACAATGGGGGCATATCCTAGTGATATGCCCTTATTGCCCATGATGAGACAACCCCTTTAAGTGGCAATGGCCAAATATGACACTGTCTCTTTAAGAGGTCACACCTTACTCTCCCTCTGGCTTGTGTTGCACTCAACCTGCCTGACATTGAGACTCTGGCTCTGGTCTCCTCAGAGCGGCAGCAACGTACGTGGCTTTATCTACACTTCCCACCATGGATACCATTCCATGTGACACAGTACTGCACAATTTGCACTATCTCCAACAGGTGCTGCCAGGTCGCGGTTTCTCACTTCACAACCACTGCGCACACTCTTATACATCGCAATATCTCTGCCTTGCGACACACACATAGTCCCAGGTAGCGGAATCTTGCTTCACAACCACTGTGCACACTCTTATACATTGTAATATCTCTGCTTCACAACACACAATATTGCATACAGTCTTTCACAAAATGTTGCTCTGTGTTACAGGCCTGTCTCTTTTACAGACTGCGGCTACTTTCAGGATGCATGGACTAGGAGCAGGGGCGTAACTACCATAGCGGCAGACCATGCGACTGCTATGGGGCCCAGGGCAAGAGGGGGCCCAGTCTTAGTTGGGATTATCTCCTCTTCTTCTGGAGGTGAAAACTTGGCCATGACTCTACCCTCTAAACTAAGGAACACAATTTTATCAAATGAGGCAGTGGAAACAAGGTCCAAGGTTTATTGAAAAGGGTCTAGTCTGTCCTGTGTGGGAAGCCTGGTTTGATCCTTGCTACGGGGCCCTTGCTTTTCTATGACTAGGTGGCTTCTCCTACCCTTCAGCTCTGGCTCCAAACCCTCCGCATTCAGCTTTTATTGCCCTGGCAATTCCCTGTGAGGTGCTGTGCCTTCCTTTCCAGTAAAAACCCCCTCCTCTAGTTCCAGCAGGAATATACACTGGATCTGTCTCCAGCTGCGGCCACCAGCTCACACCTCCATTTGCTGTCTTATACAAGACATGAGGCACGCAGAGCACTCGTATTTATGCTTTAGTACATGTGTTTTTTCTATAAACAAAAGACCTTCCAGGAAGTGTTCTCTCCAAGAACTCTTTTCAGAAGAAATACCTTATATGCTAATTAGGTCAGCTGATCAGAAAGGCAGTGCGTCATCCCTTGTATTATCAAACTGTGCTAATACATGTGCTCAACAGGTAGCAGCATAACCTCAGTGTTACACATTTATTCACATTCTACAGCATTATACAGTTTATACGTCTATGCAGTATATACCTATATATATATATATACTGTATATATCCATCACATCCTAGCCAAGGTATATGACTTTCCCAGAGTGTCAAGACGCCGTCATGGTCTGAATACTTACAGTTCATCTCACCCACAGTTGTACATATACACCTACCATTACTTTGCTGGTGTCTCATTTTGATCAGGCAAGTCGAGGTCAAACATTGGCAATGTTGTGTGCGACTTGCGACCAAAAATCTGACACTGTTGGATTTTTTCAGACTGTTGCGATGCAGCATGTCGCATTGTGACCACATAAATAATCATTGGGTACAATGTAAAATCCCGACCTTCATAACCCTTAGGCCTCTTTCACACGGCCGCAGGTGTCACGTGCCCGTATTGCGGACCGCATTTGTGGATCCGCAATACACGGGCACCGTTCCGTGGCCATTACGCATCACGGATGCGGACCCATTCATTTCAATGGGTCCGCAAATCCGGATATGCGGAACGGTGCGGAAAGGAATGACGGAATGGAACACTACGGAAGCACTACGGAGTGCTTCCGGGGTGTTCCGTTCCGTACTTCCGTCCCGCAAAAAGATAAAACATGTCCTATCTTTTTGCGGAATGGGCAGATCGCGGACCCATTCAAGTGAATGGGTCTGCGATCCGCTGCGGCCGCCACACGGGACAACTACGGCCGTGTGAAAGAGGCCTTATACTGTTGCCATGTAGCCGCAGCCTTAAACCAATGCATTTGCTGGTAAGACGGCTATGTGTAACGTCACATGGAGCTGACATGCACTGACCTTAGCTCGCTGTGAATCGCAGATGTAGGAGTTGGTTTATTTGAAGTTCATTTTCACTTCATGCTTTGTTGGACTAAACCCCATGAACAAACAGAAAAGGTTAAGCAGTTATTTCCTAATAAACATTGACACTCACGTGTCATCACAGTTCATAGCAGGATCAGGAGATAACACTAGATAAATACAGAGATATATGATCAAATATATTTATTTATTATTTTTTTTATATATATTTTTTTTTGGGGGGGGGGCGGCTTTTTGAGAAGTGTGTCAAAATTGACAGAAGGTGGGGCCATCCAAAATAGGTAGAATCAGCCAAGGCCACTTTGTTGGTAGGTGGAGCCAATGTAATAATGAAATGGTATGAGGTTTTGCAGCAGCCAGGCTATGTAATATGAGGGGCTGCAGCAGCTGAGGTGTGTATTATGAGGTTTAGTAGGAATTGCATCATTTATTATGTGGCTCTGCAATATCTGAGGCATGTATTTTTATGCTTTGCAGCAGCGGAGGTGTGTATTAGGAGGTTCTGCAGCAACTAAGGCTACTTTCACACTAGTGTTTTGGCTTTCCGTTTGCGAGATCAGTTCAGGGCTCTCAGAACCGGTCCAAAACAGATCAGTTTTGCCCTAATGCATTCTGAATGGAAAAGGATCCGCTCAGAATGCATCAGTTTGCCTCCGTTCAGTCACCATTCTGCTCTGGAGGCGGACACCAAAACGCTGCCTGCAGCGTTTTACTGTCCGCCTGATGAAACAGAGCCAAATCAGATCAGCCCTGGCACACAATGTAAGTCAATGGGGACGGATCCGTTTTCTCTGACACAATCTTGCACAATAGAAAACTGATCTATCCCCCATTGACTTTCAATGGAGTTCAAGACAGATCCGTCATGGCTATAGAAGACATAATACAACCGGATCCGTTCATGACGGATACATGCGGTTGTATTATTTTAAGGGAAGCTTTTTGCCAATCCATGACTGATCCGCAAAAAATGCTAGTGTGAAAGTAGCCTAAGGTGTGTATTATAATGTCCTGCAGCAGCTGGGATGTGTATTATGAGGTTTTGGAGCAGCTGAGTTGTGTATTATAAGGTTCTGCAGCAGCTGAGTTCTGTAATATGAGGTTCTGGAGCAGCTGAGGATGTGTATTATGATGTTCTGAAGCAGCTGAGGTATGTATTATGATGTGCTGCAGCAGCTGAGGTGTATTTTATGATCTCCTGCAGAAACTGAGGCGTGTATTATGATGTTCTGCAGCAGCTGAGGTGTGTATTATGATGTTCTGCAGCAGCTGAGGTGTGTATTATGGGGTTCTGCAGCAGCTGAGGTGTGTATTATAAGGTTCTGTAGCAGCTGAAGTGTGTATTATGGGGTTCTGCAGCAGCTAAGTTGTGTATTATAAGGTTCGCTAGCAGCTGAGGTGTGTATTATAAGATTCTGTAGCAGCTGAGGTGTGTAGTAGTATGATGTTCTGCGGCAGCTGAGGTGTATTTTATGATGTCCTGCAGCAGCTGAGGTGTGTATTATAAGGTTCTGTAGCAGCTAAGGTGTGTATTATAAGGTTCTGTAGCAGCTGAGGTGTGTATTATGATGTTCTGAGGTAGCTGAGGTGTCTATTTTGATGCCCTTCAGCAGCTGAGGTGTGTATTATGATGTTCTGCAGCAGCTGAGGTGTGTATTATAAGGTTCTGTAGCAGCTGAGGTGTGTATTATAAGGTTCTGTAGCAGCTGAGGTGTGTATTAAGGGGTTCTGCGGCGGCTGGGGTGTATTTTATGATGTCCTGCAGCAGCTGAGGTGTGTATGATGATGTTCTGAAGCAGCTGAGGTATGTATTATGATGTCCTGCAGCAGCTGAGGTGTGTATGATGATGTCCTGCAGCAGCTGAGGTGTGTATGATGATGTCCTGCAGCAGCTGAGGTTTGTATGATGATGTCCTGCAGCAGCTGAGGTTTGTATGATGATGTTCTGAAGCAGCTGAGGTGTGTATTATGATGTCCTGAAGCAGCTGAGGTGTGTATTATGATGTCCTGCAGCAGCTGAGGTGTGTATGATGATGTTCTGAAGCAGCTGAGGTATGTGTTATGATGTCCTGCAGCAGCTGAGGTGTGTATTATGGGGTTCTGCAGCAGCCGAGTTGTGTATTATGAGGTTCTGTAGCAGCTGAAGTATGTATTATGATGTCCTGCAGCAGCTGAGGTGTGTATGGTGATGTTCTGAAGCAGCTGAGGTGTGTATTATAAGGTTCTGCAGAAGCTGAGGTGTGTATTATAAGGTTCTGCAGCAGCTGAGGTGTGTATTATGATGCCCTGCAGCAACTGAGGTGTGTATTATGATGTACTGCATAAGCTGAGGTGTGTATTATGATGTTCTGAAGCAGCTGAGGTGTGTATTGTGTGGTTATGTAGCAGCTGAGGTGTGTATTATAAGGTTCTGCAGCAGCTGAGGTCTGTATTATGATGCTCTGCAGCAGCTGAGGTCTGTATTATGATGCTCTGCAGCAGTTGAGGTGTGTATTATGATGCTCTGCAGCAGTTGAGGTGTGTATTATGATGCTCTGCAGCAGCTGAGGTGTGTATTATGAGTACTGCATAAGCTGAGGTGTATTTTATGATTTTCTGCAGCAGCAGAGGTGTGTATTATAAGGTTCTGCAGCAGCGGAGGTGTGTATTATGATGTTCTGTAGCAGCTGAGGTGTGTATTATAGTTATCAACAGTTTAACGTTATGTTGGGGGGGATATTTTTTTTTTATATTTGCCCTTTTGATCAAATTCCTTACTAGAAATTGCCCATTCATACCTGACAGCTGTAAAAGGAGTCTGTTCAAATGTACATACAAAGAGGCATTTCTATCTCATTTTGGGGTGTGGCTGGTAGAATGAGTAGGGTCTAATTCATTATTGGGCTTGAGTGTAGGTTCTGCGCAGCCCTGAGTGGGTTAACCTAACATAGGGCTACAAGTTTACAAGTCTCGGGCAGGATCTTGGATCTCGAAATACTCATTTCATGCGTTCCTCTGATGACTGTGTCATTAGCTGAAAAATTCCTTGATGATCTGTGAAATTAATTCCTGACATGGGGAATAGGTCCCTGCCATAATCTCTTTACATCAGCAGCTCTTGGTTCATGTGCACTCAGCTGCTTGTATCTGCAGGGAGGAGGAATTCCTTCTTCCTCTTAATCTTACAATGTTATTTACTCAACTGATCCGAGGTGGATGTTACTCGTTAGCTGCAGACTAAATAAAAGCCGCCACAGTCATTTATCAAACTCAGGAGGCTGGAGTCCCGTTAGGCACAGCAGAGGGCTGAGATATATTATTGAGAAGAGATCCAAATTCCCTACAAAGACATATAGTGCAATGGTGAAATTCTGGATGCCTAGAGGGAGCATTGGAGCTTACGGAAAAACGGTTTATACATTGAATTCCATGATAAAACTGTGTGAACTAAGCTTCTGAGCTCCCCCTAGTGGTGGCTGCAGGCAGCCAGGAATGTACTGAAAAAATAATTTCTGATTAAATACTTGTGGCAGATATCGGCTAGTAATATGTATGAGTTTTACTTCTGGGCAGAACTTTGTGGGTTTTTATTTGGGGCTTGCTGGGTTGTGTATGAACATATCAGAATGGCTACTGTACTGTAGGACTGATCACCTATGAGTATCTGCCTACTGTCTGATGTCCACGGGCTTAGTTTTTTTAAATGGTTAGGATTAGAGTGGGGAAAACTAGCTTAGGATATTTTCACATCTGCAGCCATCTGATCCGGCAAACCTGCCGAGAATCGACTGGACATAAACCACAGCATGCAGCGGTTTGTGTCTTGGCAGTTTGTGGCTGTATCTCCGCTGGATCCCCTTTATATTTAATTGGACTGGCGGGCATCATGTTTGCTATCAGCAGCGTCGGATCCAGAGAGTTACGGCACACTGTTCTCTGCCAGAACAGCCTGCCTGGTTGGCTGCCTCCGATGGGAAAGTAGCCTAACATGACTTCAGGCTGTGTACGGTCTTGCAGCTCAGCTTCACTCACTTGCACAAGACTAAGCTACAATACCCGACGCAGCCAATGGACAAGAGTGGTGCTATTTCATAGGCCCCTTTAATATCACAGATACCGTATATTGCAATTGCCATCTGTCCAATCTACCTGCCAGTCACAATAATAGAACTTGTCATTGGCTATAAAACAAAATGGATGTTGTGCCACCCTTGAGGTGACTTAATAATAATGTACATCAAATCTATGTACAGTTTTGTTTTTTTTCAGCTATAATGTTGTATGCTCCCCTAAAAATGTAGAGATTCTGAAGCAGTATTGGGATGGCATGGGATTCTGCACTTAAAGAGGACCTTTCATGGGTCCAGACATTATGAAATAACTAGCAGGATATGTAGGGCATAGTGCACTGATGTAATATTGCTTATTATTTTATCTGGGTGCCGCTCCGTTCGCCCGCTGTGCCACCCTGCAGTTTTCCTCGTTGGTATACTAATGAATAGCATCTGTACAGAGAGGAGGAGACTGCCCTGTTTCTCAATGGGCGTCTCCTTCTCCATGGCTGTTGCCCGGTCCAATCACAGCAGAGAGCATCACAGCCAAAAAAAACTCACCTTCTCCCTGGCTGTGACGCTCTCCTTTGTGATCGGACTGGGCTAGAAGAAGAAGAAAACACCCATTGAGAAACAGGGCAGTCTCCTCCTCCCTGTACCAACACTATTTATTAGTATACCAGGCGGGAAAACTGCAGGGGGGTACAGCGGGCGAACGGAGCGGCGCCCAAAAAAAATAATAAGCAATATTACATCAGTGCACTATGCCCCACATATCCTGCTAGTTATTTCATAATGTCTGGACCCATGAAAGGCCCACTTTAAAGAAACTACCAGTTGCCAGACCTACATGTTAACACTAGATGGCAGTATGGCAATGAAAATCTCTATCACAATCCATTAGTAAGATAAATTCAGGTAATATCTATACACAAATAAATCCTAAAGGATGTATACAAGTATAGAACTGTGCATATGTATAAGTGTACCACTATATATTATCAGATAATGGCCACCTTCCTCCATATACTCTTAGTATTAGTATTAGTATTATTGCAGTTATATACTTGTACATAAAGTATTGTAGTAGTTATATTCTTGTACAAAGGAGCAGTATTATAGTAGTTAAATTCTTGTACATAGGAGGTAGTAGTATAGTAGTTATATTTTTGTACATAGAAGCAGTTTTATAGTAGTTATATTCTTGTACATGGGAGGCAGTAGTATGATAATTATATTCTTGTACATAAGTGTCAGTACTTGTAAATAGGAAGGGAGTATTATAGTAGTTTTATACTTGTACTTTGGAGGCAGTATTATAGTAGTTATATTCTTGTACATAGGAGGCGTATTATAGGAGTTATATTCTTTTACATAGGAGGTATTAGTATAGTAGTTATATTCTGGTACATAGGAGGCAGTATTATAGTAGTTATATACTTGCACATTGGAGGCAGCATTATAGTAGTTATATTCTTGAAAATAGGAGGAGTATTATAGCAGTTATATTCCTTTACATAGAAGGTAGAAGTATAGTAGTTATATTTTTGTGCATAGGTGTAGTACTGTAGTTATATTATTGTACATACAGTAATATAGAAGCAGTATTATAGTAGTTATATTCCTATACATAGGAGGTAGTAGTATAGTAGCTACCATATATTCTTGTACATAGAAGTATTATAGTAGTTATATTCTTGTATATAGGAGGCAGTATAATTGTACAAAGAAAAAAAAATACAATTCAACAGTACTCTGCAAACCAAATAAAGTACAATAAAGTATTCTAATTCTAATGCTATGCTTATTTAGTAAATTTGAGATTCTTGGCAACTATATTTTGAACAAAATTATTTGGGCCCGTCTGCCAAACTCCAAGGCGATCTATGTAAGATGGTAATTATTCTAAGTATAAAGCTGTAGCCTGCTTTCTTCCTACACTCACTGGAAGATTTTGGCACCAGGAGAGGTATAGAAAGGACTCTCATTGCATTTATTGGAGGCCATCTGGCACCAGGAGAGGTGTAGAGTGGGCTCGGCATGCATTCCCAGGATTTAATAAAGGCCATTTTGTCACCAAAATTGATAAAAATTAGAGTGGGCCCAGCATGCATGTGGAACCTGCACTCTCTCAATTTTATGGTGGCCGTTATGGCACATAACAGGTAGAATTTAGTGTTTCAAAGATCGCCTTGATGTTTGGCAGAAGGGCCCAACTAATTTTGCACAAAATGTATTTGCCAAGAATCTCAAATTTACTAAACAAGCGCAGCATTGTTATATACTTGTACATAGGAGGAGTATTATAGTAGTTATATTCTTGTACATAGGAGCAGTGTTATAGTTGTTATATTCTTGTACATAGGATGTAGTATATTATAGTAGTTATATTATTGTACATAGGAAGCAGTATTACAGTAGTTATATTCTTGTACATAGGAGCAGTGTTATAGTAGTTATATACTTGTACATTGTAGGCAGTATTGTAGTTATATTCTTGTATACAGGAAGCAGTATTACAGTATATTCTTGTATATAGAATCTTGTACATTCACTGACGACCATGATGTGTATGATACATATGTTGAAGCAGTGTAAATTGCAGTGTATTTCCTACTCTCTCAATTCTAGCACAGTTAAGTGTTCTCTACTCATTGCCCCGAACATAAACTATCAGTTTTCCACTTTACAAACACTGCAGCAAGTCAAAGTGACATCTTGTCCCGGAGGGTCAAAAAACGAACACGTCCATTATTGTATTCACGCTCCTCTGGCTCTATTGCTCATGCTCTAGGACTGTGTCATGTGTAGTAGAATCATATGTAGTCCACCGTCACCTCATTTTTTATGCATCTTGGACGATATATCAGGGCATGAACTAATATAATACTGCATATAAGAAAGGAAACTTTGTAATGTATCTTATCAGAGAAATATGCATCCTTCTCCTCTTAGCAGACTACTCTATTGTGCCCTCTCCCCCTCCCTCCCAACTCACTATTGCTGCCTGCTCACTGAAGGATCAGATTACATAGAAGTCAATAGACAGGGGAGGGGAAGGAGGATAGGGGAAATGCTGCTGAATACACGCAGATGCAGACAGGCTGACAGAGAGGCAGCTGCTGGTTTTTGAGTGATTTACTGTCTTATTTTACCTCTGGATTTACATCCAAATAGCTAAATACTGCTGCATAATATACTCTATTATTGCGTTTGTGAGTGTTCTACAGAGCATAGGTGAGCAGATCCTTCTGTTTTTCCAAGTGTAGTGTATGGGCAGACTTGATTCCAGCTATTCTCCACCAGCTCAGAAAAAAATTCAGATTACAGATTGAAGGGGGGAAAAACTGCTAAAATACAGATACAAAATATATAATGGCCAGAAGTAGTGTTATACTCCATTTACACCCATATGGGTTTTCAGCTTATTCTGAAAACATACCTGAAATGACAGTTACACTAAGAGTATCTAAAATAAATCTTGAGAGAGGTAGAAGTTAGATACATTAACACCTTACTTAGACATCCGGTTACAGCAGCAGCACATAGAGGTCTATGGAGATGGAAATGTAAGTAGCAGCTTCAGAATGAGAAAGGTAGAGGCACAGATATGCTGTTTCTACTTTCTCACCCAAATGCTGGATTCACAGCTGCACTGCTCAGCACTGCAGTATAATCTCCTCTATGTTGCTGATTCTTAGGGTGTCAGGAGCAGGCTGTTCTAATTTCTCTATGTGTGCAATGTATGAGAGACATCATAGCAGCAAGTTTCCACATACTCTGGAGCTGAGCTCAGGGAAAACTAATAGAGGGATAAAACCATTGATAAATAGTAGATACGAGTCATATTATAACTAGAGATGAGCGAATTTTTCGGGAAAAATTTGATTAGATCCAAATATATTTGCGGCAATTTGCGTAAAAAAAAACGGCTATTTCCTGGCTGCTGAGAGCCTTTATAGTGGTGTAGAACACTGTGCCTTGCAGTAACACGCATAGGAAGTCTGCTTTAGAATCACTGCATACTTCACTTATTTGGGCAGTTACGGAGCCAAAACTGACCAAATAACTCAAGTATCAACTCAGCCTTACAGGTAGATGTTAGCGTCAAGAAGAAGCACACTCCTTTTACACCCTTGTCAGATGATTTCACATAGATGTCTACAGAACCTGTTCTATTAAACGCTTATACAAGTAGAGCCCCCCGACAGAGTGGAGAGTGTGTCAGCAGTAAATTTGTGTTGACGGCACTGATTAACTTTCCCCATTCTCTGATCCGTCAGAACAATTACACAGAAAAAACGGATCCTGTCTGTGGAGCATCCGCCTTCACTTGGTCAGCATTTGCACAATGATACATCAGTATTGCTAAAGACAAAAAAATCGGAGTGGCTCTAAAACAGAGATAACACGTGAGTGGAATATTTGCATGTCTTCTGTGTTTTCGACCCACTCCTGCTTTTGGTTACCAAATCATAAGCCAATTCTGATGGGACCATTCAGAACTTAAAGCAGCTACACAGACAGGATCAATTGTGCGTCTCGTTTTTCCTTCCTTCTGACAGATCAGAAGAAGTGTCAAATAAATGATGATGTCAGCAGGCCAAAAGCCAAAATAGTGGACCAGTCATGAAGTGGGGAGGGTGAGAACAGCATGAGAAGTCCACAGAGTGGCCCTATGACATAGTGGTGAGGTGGAAGCAGCATGAGGAGACCACAGAGTGGCCCAATGACAGGGTCTGGAGTTGGCAGCAGTATGAGGCCACAGAGCGGCACAATGACATAGCATGGAGGTGGCAGCAGCATGAGTAGGCCACAGAGCGGCACAATGACAGAGTCTAGAAATGGCAGCAGCATGAGGAGACCACAGAGCGGTACAATGACAGAGTCTGGAGGTGGCAGCAGCATGAAGAGACCACAGAGCGGTACAATGACAGAGACTGTAGGTGGCGGCAGCAGCAGCATTAGGAAAAGGCCACAGAGTAGCACAATGACAGAGTCTGGAGGTGGGGGCAGCATGAGGAGGCCACAAAGTGGCAAGGTGACATACTGTGGAGGTGGGTGGCAATACCAGTACCCGCTGAAGATGGTGAAAAGAAGGAGCACTTGGCATCAGATGTGTGGCATCAGGCGGGTAACAGCATCAAAATAGTAGCTGAGGCAGGTAGCCAGAAGAAACCGGTCTCTTGTCAAATTGTTGGTGTGGCACCATGGATGATCTAGTCTGATGCATCAGGCATTGGTTTGTGGAAATCCTGGCTGATCCACGCCTGATTCATCTTGATGCAGTTTCCCACAAGGTGCTATATCTGGGCACTTTAAACTCTTGTTGAATGTCATATCAAATGTATTGTGGTATAATGCTGTAATTCCTTTAACAGGCTTGGAGTGTCATTTACCTTTATTCGCTCCTAGGTGGTGCTGGCACCACTTATCTTTATAGCTGGGGGGGGGGTAAAGTTAGTGTGTCCGATGAGAATGTGGGGATCCCGAAATTCATATATGGAGGGATCTTCATGGGCTTTTGATCATCCCATGTTGACCCGTCGTGGTTTTGGCGGGAGTTTTTCCCGCCGAAGGAAATGGTAGTCTAGGCTAAAATTAGCCACTGTCTCTGGGCAGTGGATGGGAGTGAAGGATTGGCCATCCAGGCCACCTATTAAGGGTCGTTGCTGGGCAGATTAAATTGCCGATGCCCAGCAACAGTTAGGGCATTCAGCGTTAGGTTAATGGGAGGGAAATTAATTGTATATATAATGTGGCCGGCCAGCTGGTATATTCTGTCAGCTGAGCCACAAGAAGAGGAGCTGCACCCGCCCGCCAATTTTCTTTTCTTTAGGCTACATGCACACGACCGTTGCCTGCCTCCGCGTCCGCTCCGCCTTGAAATTTTGCGTCCGTCAAAAAAAACGGACGACGGACCGTTTTTTTTGACGGATCCGATTTTTATGGCAGATCCATTGTAAAAATGGCTATCCTTGTCCGCAAACGTGAAAAAAATAGGACATGCTCTATTTTTTTGACGGAATGAAAACACGGATCACAGATGCGGAGCAAAAACGGTTGACCATCCGCATTTTTTGACGGACCCATTGAAATGAATGGGAAAGCATCCTATCCGTGAAAAAAAAAGGAACAGACGCGGAAACAAACAACGGTCGTGTGCATGGGGCCTTATCTGTATTGTCACGACTGCTTTATTAGGAGGGGAAAAGTCGCTCACTGAAATGGTGAGCGGATGAGTTTTATTCCGGTACTTAGGCCGAGCTTATGGCTGGTCTAATCGGTGGTTATTAAGTTATATGGTCCAAGCTTATGGCTGGTCCATTATGGTAAGTTATATGGTTTATGGTTTCAATGTTCGAATTGTTTAAGCTGTTCTTTAATAAAGCTGGTCGTGGCCAAATCTTTCCATCACGTTAGTTGTCCATGTGTCTTATTATTATTATTTCATTGATATTATTGGGTTGATGATGGGAATGTTTAGATATACATTCGCAGGAATATGATCTATAATCCCATGAAGAGATGAGGAAGTTAATGGAGGAGGTGGAAATTTGTATTCCCACCAAAATAATTCACAAAAGATTATCCCGCATATAAGTGCAACTCTTAATGCAGAATACAAGATTTTTTTCCAACAAAATAATTCAATTTTTTTTTTACCGCATATACCGTATTTTTCGCCCTATAAGACGCACCGGCCTATAAGACGCACCTGGGTTTTTGAGGAGAAAAATAAGAAAAAAAATATTTTTAACCAAAAGGTGTGCTTTTGAAGTAATGGTGGTCTGTGCATGACAGTATTATGGGGGGGATCTGTGGATGGCACTGTTATGTGGGGGAGATGTGGATGGCACTGTGATGGGGGGATCTGTGGATAGCACTGTGATGGGGGATCTGTGGATAGCACTGTGATGGGGGATCTGTGGATAGCACTGTGATGGGGGATCTGTGGATAGCACTGTGATGGGGGCATTTATGAATGACACTGTAATGGATTGATCTGTGGATGACACATATATAGCATCTTATGCTATATGTGTCATCCACAGATCACCCCAATTACAGTGTCATCCACAGGTGCCCCCTTTTCTAAAACATCTGGCCCATGGCTGCTTAGGGGGCGGAGCCTGGCAACACATGGCGGGCGGCCCGCCGCTAACAGCGTGACTGCTTGTATAACATTTAAAATCTTTAATTATGTCCCCTTATTTCCTAAAAGCCTAGGACAGTAGCGCTCTGCTAACCTGCTATAACGATCCTCTAGCAGGCAGAGCGGTGCGGCGGCAGGCTGGTGTGTAACGTCCTCACTGACGTCATCTGCCTGCTCCTCCTGCTTCATTCATAAAGTGAAAGGAGCAGGCAGATGACGTCAGTGAGGACGTTACACACCAGCCTGCCGCCGCACCGCTCTGCCTGCTAGAGGATCGTTATAGCAGGTTAGCAGAGCGCTACTGTCCTGGGCTTTTAGGAAATAAGGGGACATAATTAAAGATTTTAAATGTTATACAAGCAGTCACGCTGTGAGCGGCGGGCCGCCCGCCGCGTGTTGCCAGGCTCCGCCCCCTCCTCCTTCCATGCTGATACATCGCAGGCTGTGCGATGTATCGGCTTCAGCTATAGGAAAATGGTAGTATTCGCCATATAAGACGCACTGCCATTTCCCCCCCACTTTTGGGGGAAAAAAAGTGCGTCTTATATGGCGAAAAATACGGTAAGTGCAGCACTTAATGCTGAATACAAGATTTTTTTCCACCATAATAATTCCAAAAAGTTTTTACCGCATATAAGTGCAGCGCTTAACCCTGAATACAATTTTTTTTCCCCCAAAATAAGTCACAAAAGATTTTACCACATATAACAGCTCTGCCAAATACAAATTCCTGGGAAGGTCATGGAGTGTCACGGTCAACTGGCATCTATTCGCTCCACTGAAGGATTATTTTGAAAGTGTGTAGAAGCCACACAGGGGCCCCCACGCTGCAGATTTATCATAGAGACAGACATCATGAAGATTTTACCGCATATAACTGCAGCGCTGAACGCTGAATACAATTTTTTCTCCACCAAAATAAGTCACAAAAGATTTTACCACATATAACTGCAGCGCTGAATACAATTTTTTTTCCACAGAAATAATTCAAAAAAGATTTTACCGCATGTAACTGCAGCACTGAATGCCGAATATATTTATCTTTTTCTACTGATATACGCCACTAAAGGCTTTATCACATATAAGTGGAACAGTATATTTTTCTTTTTCCACGTATATACGCCACTAAAGGCTTTTCAACAGAGGGTTATAGGCTGTCAGGTTCAAAAAGACATTGGCGCCTGAGGCGGAGTGATCTAAAGTGAACGAGACATAGCGGAGGAAGCAGGTCCGTGCTGGAAGAGCGAGACATGGTCCTCGTGTGGTTCCTGTGCTGCAAAAAAGTCCCCGTAGTATCCAGTAAGCAATACCACAGATAGATGCAGGCTGGTGTGAATTAGTTCGCATTTTTGTGCAGGGTTAGTGCATAGTGTATTCACCTATTTTGGTGCGCCGCTCTTATGGACGTTGTCATGTAAGCGCTCAGTGTGTGAAACGTAAATACAAAATTTTACTACAACGTAATTTAGTCAATAACGCAAAAAGGACTTTCCCACATATAACTGCAGCGCTGAACGCTGAATATATCTTGATTTTTCTACAGAAATACGCCACTAAATGCTGTACCACATATAACTGCAACAATGAACGCTGAATATATTTATATTTTTCTACTGCTATACGTAAATAAAGGTTTTTCAAGATATAAGTGCAGGAGCGAATGGCGAATGTATATTTCTTTTTCTACTGCTATACGTCAATAAAGGTTTTTCAAGATATAAGTGCAGCAGCGACTGGCGAATGTATATTTCTTTTTCTACTGATATACGTCAATAAAGGCTTTACCAGAAATAACTGCAGAAGTGACCAGAGAATATATTTTTCTTGTAGTACTGAAATACGCCTCTATACACTTTCACCAGAAAAAAAAGCCTCTTGTGACCTGAGAATATATTTTTCTTGTTGGACTGAAATAGGCCACTATACGCTTTTAACAGAAAACTATTAAAGAGTGAAATGCGTATATATTTTTCTTGTAGTACTGAAATACGCCCCTATACGCTTTCACCAGAAATAACTGCAACAGTGCAGTGTGTATATATTTTTCTGGTAGTAGTGAAATACGCCCCTATACGCTTTCACCAGAGATAACTGCAGAAGTGACCAGAGAATATATTTTCTTGTAAGACTGAAAAAGGCCACTATACGCTTTCAACAAAAATAACTGCAGAAGTGACCAGAGAATATATTTTCTTGTAGTACTGAAATACTCCCCTAAACGCTTTCACCAGAAATAACTGCAACAGTGCAGTGTGTATATATTTATCTTTTTTTTATTTAATACGCCCCTATACGCTTTCATCAGGAATAACTGCAACAGTGCAGTGTGTATATATATTTTTCATGTTGCACTAAAATACACCCCTATACGTTTTTACCAAAAATAACTGCAGCACTGCAGTGCAGTGCGTATATATTTTTCTTGTTGTACTGAAATACACCACTATACGTTTTCAACAGAAATAACTGCAGAACTGAACTGAGAATATATTTTTCTTGTAGTACTGAATAAGATACTAAGATATAAGCCATTAAAGGCTTTTTAACTTAACACTTGCAGAAAAGCTGGAATGACAGAGCTGTCTAATGACTATTTGGATCACCAAATAATCTTTCCCTGCACTTGTGAATCACTTTCCTAGCAATGTCCCTAGCGCCTTCTGACATCTTTCCCTGCACTAAGATGCTGTGAAATTATTCCTCCCTATCCTTTCCCTGCACTTATAAATAGTTTTTTCTGTCTTTTTTTTCCACAATCATTTTTCCAATTCCTGTCCCTAGCGCCTTCACACGTCTGTCCCTGCACTCTGAACGCTGGAAAATGCCTGAGTGTAAGATGGCCGCCGTATTTATAGGGCTGTGACCTCACATGGCTGTCTGGCTGCTGATTGGCTGCATGCAAGCATGTAATTTTGTACAAAATGTATTTGCCAAGAATCTCAAATTTACAAATAAAAGTGTAGAATTAGCACCAGAATATTTTCTATTACTATGGCATTGTACTTTATTTGGTTTGAAGAGTGCAAATGCATTGTATTTTTTTTCTTAATATTTTTTTTCTTCCTATAACTGTCACAGCTCAGTGACTATACTAAAATGTTTGTTACATGCACTTACAAAAGTATTCAGTATTCTACTATGGCACTTGGATTTGCCATCATGGAGGGAAGGGCTTTGTGTTTGTTACCCCTCTTTGTCCTTACCACGACATGTTCCTCTGTAAAAGAGAGGCCTATATACCTGTTTTCGCCACACAGTAATAGGGGGATAAGACCAGCTTAGATGGGGCATCCTGTTAAGCACATTATAGCAGCCAAATGGTCTGCCTCTATGACAGTGTTTCCCAACCAGTGTGCCTCCAGCTGTTGCAAAACTACAACTCCCAGCATGCCCGCACAGCAAAGGCTGTGCGGGCATGCTGGGAGTTGTAGTTTTGCAACAGCTGGAGGCACACTGGTTGGGAAACACTGCTCTATGATACAATCCCTACATGATCTGGAGCTGGCAACTACAACAAACACAAATAGAAAATAGGATGACATTTCTCTTGAAAGGATTCTTTACAGTTACAGCAGTAAACCTCGCGAATGCTGGAGCAGAAAAAGTAGTCAGAGCAAAAAACAATGGTTTGTAAGAGCTGCGTGAGATACAGATATGTCGGGGTTTTTTTTGTGTTTTTTTTTTAGAAACAGGGTTGCAGTTTCTTATATCCCTACCAATTTCAATCTTTTTAAAAATGGTGGAGATAGATGTATAATTGATCCAGGGACATGACGGGGGTCTTTGATTTTGTTTCAAACACAATAATCTTTTGTTTCCTTTTACATTTCTGCTCCATACAGCGCTATAGGCAATGTTAAATACTGAATTTATCTCGCTTCTCTACTCTTTCAGGGAGCTCGCAGCATGACTCTAACATTCTCCTTCCAATATTTTCCTCCAGTTTATCAGCAATCAGACTATTGGGAATTTGAGAGGAAAACATACATTCTGGGAGATTGTACATCTGATTGTATTATAGTTAAAATAATTAGATTTTCCATAAATAAGAAGAAAAAATCTATATGAGGTCCGGAAAGAGCCCATGTTCCCGCTGTATTATATAACTTACTTTGCATATGTTTACATGGCTGCATTCTGTGTTCTGCCCACGGCATGTCCTGCTGATCGGGTTTTATTTGTCCCTGTAGTCATTTCTTTTCTTGGCTGAGTTATGCGCAACCAAGACTCAATAGATTCTATGAGATTCCTGTTAGAAAATGGTCTTTAACCCACTGTTAGTGCGAGTGTGCCTAGAAGAAAGGGAGCTCAAGAGCAAAAATCAAATTGAGCCCTCGTTATGGTGTTGGGTTTGTTTGTTTCCACCTCTCTGCCATTTCAATGCCTCCTGTGCCTATTCCTCAGCTCCTTGTTTGCTGGCAATGCTAGCCCTCGGAGAGAAAAGGGGTATAAGCTCTTGCAAGCAGGGTCCAAACTCCTATTGTAAAGCGCTGCAGAAATAATGATTATTATTAGTTCCTTATAGGGATTGGAGCTATTTTTTTCTTTACACAGAGCTTTAAATTCCCTGAATAGACAGAGGGATAAAACTGTGGCTGCCTTTAACCCCCTAAAGGGAGCTTAGAAGCTTACTGACAATCGAGTCATTACATGATAAATCTGTCCTCACAGAGCTCCCCCTAGAGTAGGTATAGGCAGACAGAATTGTGTAATTTGAAGTGACCCTCCGATCCAGGGAGAACATTTCATATGTGATGGGGAATAGCGTATATTACCTGGTGCCTTCCTTCTGCTGTGGATGTACAGTTTCAGGGTCCCTTCTGTATTGTCATAAAATTGCCACCTGTTTGATTACATTTACATGACCGTATGAATGTGTCCGGATACGGACCCATAAATTTCAATGGACAAGAATGGGCATTTTCTATATAAAGCCGGCCCTGTGCGTTCCATAAAACACGGCACGGTCGTGTAAACGTACCCTTAAGCTGACAGATTGTGCTTGGCACTATCCCACTTCTCTGGGCAGGCACGGGCACCACTTTACTCATCCTATCCCTGGCTTCCCAGACCTGCTGTTCCTCCTCTGCCCTCCCACACCTGGCCACCGGAGCTCCATCTACCAGCTAGTACTGAAGACCATGGCCTGCACTAACTTTCTTGACTTCTTCAGTCTCTCCCCAGGATCTTAAGGGCCAGTGTGCATGCCCTAAACTTCACTTCCTCTGGGCATTTAAGGCCCGCTCTCTAATACTGACCACCTGTCAGTAGTCTGAGACACTCCCCCCCTCCCCTGTTCCAGGATGGATGAGTGCTGCTGACCTCAGGGCTGTGTCCCTCCTTTGTGTTGCCCTGCAGTGTCCTCTCACTGTCGATTTGGGGCTTCATCAGAAGTTGCTGCTCTGTTGTAACTTCCTCCTCTTCTTCTGATGGACCAAGACAGCCAATACTAACATGACACTACAGGGAAATACAAAGGAGGGACAAAGCACTGAGGTCATCCATCCAGGAGCAGAAGGGGGTAATTGAGGAGCTAGTTACCCTTTTAGGACAACACAGAGGGGACCCTTAAAAGACGGATCCATGGCAGAGGTGCGCAAAATGATGTCACCATATTATACCCTCTACCCATTACATACCAAATGTTGTCCCTGGACAGGAGAGTTTACTTTAAATCTGTTGCCATGCAAAGATGAAAGGTAGGACATTTTGGACAGCTTTGATATCTATAAAGATAAAATTAATAAGTGCAGAATACGGAACCTAAGTCAACATTATGTTTAAGGTTTGATGAAACTAAGAGCCATGTACAGTGCAGCTCTCCGGTTTACAGAAATATAGGCACACTCACTAAAGACAGATATTAACAATTAAGTTTTCTAGCAGCTATAGGCTGAATGGGGGATGCTAGCCACAACCAGAATATGCCCCCATTGTTTGATAGGTGACGGTCCCACTGCTGAGACCCACACCTACATCGAGAACAGAGCTCCAAAAATAGCGCTGGCGTGGCTATTTCCGTTGGCCCCATAGAAATCAATGGGAGCGGTGGGCGCGCAAGTCTGGTGCTATTCCAGTCAGTACTATGGGGAGAGAGCTTGGTGTTGGCCAGACCTGGGGAAACAGGGGTCCTCCAACCACCACCTTCCCCACTCCATTCTCGCACCTAGCGATATGCCCCCATTGTCTCAGATGGAAATAACCCTTTAAAGTTAGTTTTTAGATTGCCGTTTCTATGTGTACCAGTGCCAAATTTATGACAATGGCGCACAGTAACAATAAATTTAGTACAAGTGCAATGTGGTTGCACCTGTTTCAGCGAAAGTACATCTGGGGAATGCCTGGCGTAGAGTTGCAACTTTTTAAAGAGTCACACTTAATAAATGTGACTTAAACGTGATCTACTCTGAAATCCTGACCACATTTTTACTCCAAATCTGTTGGTGGTGCTTTGAAGACACAGGGCTCAAAAAGTTGCAACATTTTTGGGCAAGTGACCCCAAAAAGTCACAAAGCTCCTATTGGCGAGCTTTTGGCCAGAAGACAGAATTCTGGAGTGCAGGGCTTTATAAATTCTCCCCTACGTTTTTATTCACTGGAACATATAGATTATTATACAAAATATTAACCCAAGGATGAAAGACTGAGATGGAGGCTCCCTGAGGAGGTGTGTGTGGCCCAGGTAGTGAGAGAGTTAATCTTGAGAATTAGATTTGTGTTACAACACTTGCTTCTGACAGAAGTAGGATAAAGGTTGGGACTTAGAGACTTGTCCTGGCTCAGTGATTATGGATTAGGCTGATCAGCTACCTCTATGAGATTAATTTACTTGCTACACTCTTCTATCTGGAAACAATGCGCAGGGTTTGCGGAGCGGATCTGCTTCAATGCTCTGACAAGAAGCAGGAGAAACCTCAATTATATATGATAAACCTTTAAAGTTGGAGTGGAGTTCAGTGTATCATGACTGTATGTAAATTATTTAATTAGGAATCAATCAACTCCACAGAGATTATTCTGAGGGCTCGTCCTACAGTTATTTACAGTCAAGGTCCTGGAAATCTAGATTGGATCCACCAAAAATCTCATATCTATGGCGTCTGCCTGAATCAAGGGAAACTGGTATTGGACGGGTTAACTTTCATCCCATGATCCCTTGTTGATATAACTCTTTTCCCATATATTGGATTTACAATGTGGACATGTCATCGGGTATTTGGAGGAGATAACTGTTGGCCAAATACTGTGAACATCATATTGGTCTACTTCTGTATGGTGACTTGAAATGGTAATACAGCTTCTCTAGTCAAAGGCCTCGAGGACATTTTTGCCCTCTTTGCCCTTAGAACCCTTGCCTAGCTGAAGCTGAGTATTAGAAGAGGCATTAAGAAGCATTACCGCTTTTATTTATCCATCACCCTTAAAATCTAGATACATTACGCCTTGCCTTCACCCCCTTTATTACACCAAACATATTTTCATTTAACGGATACTTAAAGGGGTTCTTTACCTTTTCCTTACTGATAACCTATCCTTTGGACTTCTGCCGATCAGATGCCTAATGACCTATCCAAAGAATAGATCATCAATAAGAAAAAAGTAAAGAACCCCTTTAAGAACATAAAAGTTTTAGGTCTTCTAAATTGAACTCACTGTTGGATTGGTTTTCCTTGGGTCCACCACAGGAGATGATTCTAAGAGCCCCCTTTTCAATTCCACACCATGGCTACTATAAACTTCACAGTAACCTTCACTGATATCACAGCACGCCATGTGCAAATCTCTAAGATAGGAATAAGAAGTTATTTGGAATCCCCCCATGAGAAATAGTGGCAAGTGGTTGCCCCAAAGTCACCTCCAAATGGGGTTCTTCTGGAACATTGGGGGCTATGATATTGTTTCAGACCATTGTTGTCCCGATGACCCTGGCTAGACCATCATGTCAATGGGGAAATCAAGACTGTTAACAGTTGTTCCTCTGTGGTCACCTTAGTCTAGTGACCTGTAGAACATGGGATTAGGTTAACCTTGTTATGTAGAAGCGGAATATTGCCATGTTTTGGAAAATTCTAATGAAACCATTGTAATTCATGACGCTACGGATACTGTGTTCAGGAGGCACATTCTGGCTTTGCCTGCGAGTATAATGAGGAAACCATAGTCAGCTCAATGCCTGCATGTCATCAGTACAGCAACATTAACGTGAAGCCACTTGTTTTCCTGTTAATATGTGCAGAGAGTAACTTGAAAAGGTTCAGCAAATCCTAATGGCACAAAACTCCTGTGGACATAACTGGGAACAGGACAAGTAATGACATTCAGTGCGTCTACACTCATGGGGAGAGGGGATTTATTATAGACTGCAAGACTAAAAGGTGTTTTGCATGTTCGATATTTTGTGCAAAAATGTTGAACTTTATGCAGCTCTTGCCACTTTTGAAATGTGGGTCGGGCTTGACACAGGGGGTGTGGCCTCCTGCAGGCTGACATATTTACTATTATTTGTGCCTGCAAATAATAGCACAAATATAATGCAGATCATATAGCTGGAATAGATTTGCTTTTGTACCACAAGAAAAAGATGTATGTGGAAAGTTGTGCTTATACATAGCCGCCAACCATGGCCCCATGGCCCTTCCGCTGCCCCCTCTTGCCCCTACCTGGTGCTGCCTCACCTGGCCTCATTGGTGGTGCACACCTGCATGGGAAAGGGAAACAATAGAAGCTCGGAACCAGTACAGACTTCCATTGGACAGTGCAATTAAACTGGAGTCACTGGTAGCTTTATATTATTGGGTGAGAGCTGAAAAGCACCCAAAACACTGAAGAAAATGTACAGCTGGCGAGCATTACCTGCAGTGAAATCTGCGCATCCGCATTCATTTGTTTTTTATACTTTTTATAACCCGCGAGATGAGAAATCCAGATGACATTTGAACAGCTTTGAAGTTATGTGGCCTTTATCATCTTCAATAGGCGAGCTCGGCGCCTGGTGTCTGCTGATTCTGTCTTTTGAGAAAAGCCATTGAGTGAAGAGTAATATTCCTATTCAGCAGTATAAATCGGGGCGGTCAGGCACATAACTGCAACGCGCCGGCGTTCACACCCAAGTAGTTTAATGCCATCTGTCATTCTCTAATTCATAAACTTATGTGCCTATCAGGATCACTTGATATTGCCTAGTACTTTCCATTCCAAGTCCTAGCGGGCACCCTTGCCCACAGAATAGAAAAAAATGGCTGCTTTCTTCCAGAAACAGTGCTACAGCTGTCCACAGGTTGTGCCTGGTATTGCAGCTGAGCGCCTTTTACTTGCAGTATCAGACATGATCTGTGGACAGACGCAGCGCTGTTTTGGGGGACTGCAGCCATGTTTTTCTAGTCCTGTAAAATTCCTTTTATTTTATTTTAGGCCTGTTTCACATCTGCTTGCAGTGGTATTTTTTTCGGCCGCTACTCTGTATATTTCCCGGGTTGTGGCCGTATCTTCACCAGTTCCCATTATAGTGAAAGGGACCGGACGGAATTCCGGCAGCGCATGGCAGTGATGGATCCGGCAGGCTGCTCCCAGCCAGAACAGCCTGACGGATCTACTTAACGCAGATGTGACACAAGCCTTACAGGACTTTATACCAATGGAGTCTAAACCTCAGAAATGTGGCACATCATCTCTTTGATTTACAAGGCAACATGTGAACTGTGCATTGTATCCAATGTTAACACCTAAGGGACCATCCTGTTTTGGGCCTTAATGACCATGAGATTTTTTTTTCATTTTTTGTTGTCGCTTTCCAAGAGCTATAACCTTTTTATTTTTCTGTGATAGGGGAGTGTTCATGTAACTAGCTGAGTAGACGGAGCTATAAACTAGCTGGGTGTTAGGGGCAGTGATAGTGGAGTGTCTATATAACTAGCGGGGTGGGAGGAGCTATAAACTAGCTGGGTGTTAGGGGCAGTGATAGTGGAGTGTCTATATAACTAGCGGGGTGGGAGGAGCTATTAACTAGCTGGGTGTTAGGGGCAGTGATAGGGGAGTATCTATATAACTAGCGGGGTGGGAGGAGCTATAAACTAGCTGGGTGTTAGGGGCAGTGATAGAGGAGTGTCTATATAACTAGCGGGGTGGGAGGAGCTATTAACTAGCTGGGTGTTAGGGGCAGTGATAGGGGAGTATCTATATAACTAGCGGGGTGGGAGGAGCTATTAACTAGCTGGGTGTTAGGGGAAGTGATAGCGGAGTGTCTATATAACTAGCGGGGTGGGAGGAGCTATTAACTAGCTGGGTGTTGATAGGGGCAGAGATAGGGGAGTGTCTATGTGACTAGCTGGTGGGAGGAGCTATAAACTAGCTAGGGATCATTTGGGGGAGGGGTTGGAACTGTAGCAGAGAAAGGAGAAGTGCATCATGGGTTTGGTTGGATACAGGAACAGGAAGTGCTACATACAGGATGGAGACAAACCAGAGGGATTAGTTTACATGGTGAAAACAGGTCAGGAGAGTCCTAATTGAAAAATAAAAGCATGGGGAAGATGTACATGATGGACAGTTGTCTCTGTCTGCCCACATGGTGCATTATAGTGCCTGGCATTGCAGTGCCTCTCGGTGACTTGCTTGCGGATGCAATGCGTTTTTCATGCAGCCCCATTCACTTCTATGGGGCCAGAATATAAAACATGCTGCGATTTTCACGCAAAGCAGAAGTGATGCGTGAAAAACAACGCTCATGTACACAGCCCCATTGAAATGAATGGGTCAGGATTAGAGTTGAGCGAACTTGTGTTTTAAGTTCGGCGTCCAAAGTTCAGGTTCGGGTTATCGAAGCATCCCGTTATGGATTCCGCTACCACGGACCATAACGGCATTTGGAATCCATAAGGGGATTCTTCAATGAACCCGAACCTTGGACAACACGAAGGACCTGGGGTGACGTCACCGTCATGTGATCAGTGCAGGGGGCTTGGCTCAGTACTGGATTAGATAAGAGGTGGTAGCCTACAACCTCTTATCCAATCCAGTACTGAGCCATGCCCCCTGCACTGATCACATGACGTGACGTCACCCCAGGTCCTTCACCCCGTGTTCCAAATGCCGTTATGGTCCGTGGTGGCTGAATCCATAACGGGATGCTTCGATAACCCAAACCCGAACTTTGGACGCCGAACTTAAAACACAAGTTCGCTCAACTCTAGTCAGGATTCAGTGGGGGTGCTATGCGTTCACGTCACACATTGCACTTGCGCAGAAAACTCGCTCGTGTGAAAGGGGCCTTACACATAGCTTACCCGATCACATGATTGGGTCCAGCAAGTGAAAGAACATATTCCATTTTCATTCATGAAAGTCTCCTAACCCCGTGATATATTCAACCCACCGTAGCCAGATCTTTTCCCATTCATTCATTAGGTCACATGGTTCCATCAGACCAATAAATGAATAATAGATTGGTCTGATGGAACCATGTGACCAAATAAATAATTGGGAAAAGATCTGGCTACGGTGGGTTGAATATATCACGGGGTTAGGAGACTTTTATGAATGAAAATGGAGTATGTTCTTTCACTAGCTGAACCCAATTATGTGATCGGGTAAGCTATGTGTAATAGACATTAGGTGCTTTGGGGAAAATGAAGAATGGTATAATAATAATAAGAGGAGAATGCTTTATGAGACAAGTGGAGGAAATATGTGTCTTTTAAAGAGAAATTATTATTTTAATGTTTTATGACCTAATGCAATTGGGAGGAGTTTCCCCTATTCCAGGTCTGTATAATTTAAACGCCCATATGAGGGTGGAGTTTGCGTCCCTGACGAAGCAAAAGCGAAACCTAGGTTGGGCAGAGACACGAGGGCTGATACAGCTTTTTGATATGCTTATTACCCTGTTACCTTTGTGAGTATAATAAATTATTTATTTTACTTTTGTTGGTGGTTCTTCACTATCTGCGCAACCTTTGGTTCCTACAGAAGGATTGGAAGCCGAAGGGATCTCTGGTGGTCGTTTTGATGTTCGTCCATATCTGAACACTGTGCTTGACTGCCTTTATATTTGGATGCCTTCTGGATAATTTGAGCATCGCAGTCTTAACTATAATTCACTGACTGTTAATGTGAAACGTGCCCACTTCACTTTGAGACCTGCAGCACCGCAAACAGGCAATGTAACGGAGAACTTTTCCTTTTATTTTATTTGAATAGTCTGGCTTTCAGACTCCCTGTCCTCCGTCCGGCGCAGGGGCTGGACGGACACAGGGACGTCCTTTTGAACAGCTCACTGTCAGACAGCAACACTGTGCTGTCTGAGTGTGAGTTGCAGGGAGAAAATCACCCTCCCTCCCACCCCTGCAGCTGACAGAAGTAGATTTTTACCTTTAATTTTCAATCCCCGTCGGCTGCGGAGTGGAAGGGGGCGAGACCTAGGGGTGGGATTTTTAATTCCGACTTTTGAGGGTGGCCTGAATGGCCACCCTACCTGCCCCTGAACTGTGACCTCCGCAGCACTCTGCTCCCTTAACATTCATCCCCAGTGCCCTGCCCCTTTAAAGCTGACCTACAGCAGTGAAGATAAATGGCTGGGTTGTTATGGAAACCTGGTGTAAAACTGTGTATATGTGGAGACTAAGTGCCTGCAAGCTTCTATTGGCTGATAAGGAACATGTGACCGTGTGTATGGCAGTTGGGATATGAAGTTAATATATAAAGAGAAAGACCTGCAGGCTTCTATTGGCTAATGTAGGTCATGTGATGTGCCATATCTGCATTTTTTAGGGGGAATATCTCAGGAATGGTATGTGCTAAAGAGCTGAGACCCGGTCTAAAACCTTCCCGGATACCTGATGTACCCGTGTGCCAAATTTCATTATTGTAAATGCGACGGTGCGGATTCCTTTAGCAGACATACACACACACATATACACTCAGCTTTATATATTAGACTAGCAGAAGGACTCGGCTTCGCATGGGTATATTTAATCTATTTCATTTAATGTTTGTGTGTATCGTTAAAAGATATGGACAGTATCCCCCTTAACATGACCTCTACAGCACTTTACCCCCTTAACAGTCGGCTCCACAGCCCCCCAGCCCTTAACACTGACCCCCCACAGTGCCCCACCTACTTAAAATGGGCCCCTTGACAGTGACCTTCACAGGAGCCCGCCCCTTTAACAGTGGCCTCTACAGCACCCGCCCCTTAACACTGACCATAGGTTACAGTACCCTTAACTGTGACCTCCACCATTCCCGGCCCCCTTAGCATAGACCTCCACAGTGACTGCCCCTTTAACCGTGACTGCCACAGTACCCCACCCCCTTAACAGCAACGTCCACAGCGACCTCCCTTTTAACAGTGACCTCCACAGCGGCCACCCCTTTATTAGTGACCTCCACAGTACCCCGTCTCCTTAATAGTGATTTACACAACACCCCGCCCCCTTAGCAGTGACCTCTACAGCACCTCGCCCCTTAACACTGACCTCCATAGTGGACCGTCCCCGTAACTGTGACCTCCACCGTTCCCTGCCCCCTTAACAGAGACCTCCACAGCGCCCGCCCCTTTAATAGTGACTTCTACAGCATCCCGTCCCCTTAACAGTGACCTAAACATCGACCCGCCCCTTTAACAGTGACCTCCACAGTGACCACCCCTTTATTAGTGACCTCCACAGTACCCCATCTCCTTAACAGTGATTTCTATAACACCCCGCCCAGTGGCCTCTACAGCAATCTGCTCCTAAACACTGACCTCCATAGCGGACCATCCCCTTAATTGTGACCTCCACAGCAGCCTGCCCCTAGGGTGGCCAGAGATCCGGTTTTAGGACGGACAGTCCAGCTTTCTGACTCTCTGTCCGGCGCAGGGCTTGGAGATGTCCATTTGAACAGCTCATTCTCAGAGCGTGAGCTGCAGGGAAAAAGTAACCCTCCGTCCCACCCCTGCAGCTGACAGAAGTTGATTTTTAACTTCATTTTTTCAATCCCTGTGGGAGTGGGTGCGGGCTAATTGGGTCAGGGGTGGGGTTTAGTGGGACCTGGGGGTGGGGTTTTTAAGTCCATCTTTTGTCGGTAGCCTAAATGTCATTAACTATGACCTGCACAGCACTCCACAGCACCCTGCCCCTTTAAAGGAAATCTGTCACCAGGATAATCGCTATTGAAGTAAAGCCATAGCCTAATAGCACTTAGTACCTTATTTCCAGATAGATTTGTTTCAGCAATAGATGTTTTCTATCTTCTGAAAATCCAGTTTATTTGGTATGCAAATGAGCCATTAAGGTGCCCAGAGGGGCATCACTCTTGCAGAAAGGAGCCCAGGCACGCCTCCTGCTAGTGCCCAAGCACGCCCTCATGCTGGGAGCAGGGAAAAGGGTGGCAGAGTTATGACTCCTTCCTAGGAGGGCAGGGTGGATACATTGTAGCAGAAGGCGTGCCTGGGCTCCTTCCTAAGAGAATGATGCCCCTTTGGGCACCTTACTGGCTTTTTTGCATACCAAATAAACTGAATTTTTAGAAGTTAGAAAACATCTATTGCTGAAACAAAGGCATATCTGGAAATAAGGTACTAAGTGCTATTAGGCGGCTTTACTTTAATAGCGATTATCCTGGTGACAGATTTCTTTTAAAGCTGACCTACTGCAGTGAAGAAAAATGGCTGGGTTGTTATGGAAACCTGGTGTAAAACTGTGTGTATGTGGAGACTAAGGGCCTGCGAGCTTCTTTTGGCTGATAAGGGTCATGTGACCAGGCTTCTTTTGGCTAATGCATTTTTTGGGAATATCTCATGAACGGTATGTGCTAGAGACACCTGATTGTAATTGTAAATACGATGGTGCGAATTCCTTTAGCGGAAATACATACACACACATACATACACTCAGCTTTATATATTAGATGCCAAATGAAAAATATAGTGTTTAACCACTTCACGACTGCCCATTGTCTATAAACGTCCTTGGGCTGGTCCTATCTCTGAATGGACGTTCTGGAAAGTGTAAAAAAAAAAATATATAGTGTATTGAAAAAAAAAAAAAAAAAAGTTTTACATAAAAAAACTTTTTCCCCCCAAATCCGTTATTAAAAAAATGTTAAAAAATAGAAGAAAACAAATTAAATAGACATATTTTGTATCACCGCATCCACAACGACCAGCTCTATAATAATATAGGTGAACGCCATAAAAAAATAAATAAATAAATAAACATTGCGCCAAAACAGATTTTTTAGTGAGCTCACCTCCCAAAAAACATAATGTTAATCAATCAAAAAGTCGTATGTACCCCAAAATGGTAAGAATAAAAACGTCACCTCATCCCTCAAAAAATGAGCCCCAAACAAGACCATAGCCAGAAAAAGAAAAAAAATATGGCTGTATGAAAATTGCAGCACAAAATCATAATTTTTTTCTAAAAATGGTCTTATTGTGTAAAATGTAAAAAAATAAATTAAAAATAGACATATTTGGTATCGCTGCGTCCGTAACAATCGGCTCTACAAAAAAATCACATGATCTACCCCATCAAGTGAACGGTGTAAAAAAAACATAAAAATTAGGCCAAAACTGGTTTTTTTTTCGTCACCTCATCTCCCAAAAAACATAATGTTAATCAATTAAAAAGTCGTATGTACCTCAAAATGGTAACAATAAAAACGTCACCCTGTCCCACAAAAAACAAGCCCTCACACAAGACTATAACCAGAAAAATTTAAAAAATATGGCTCTAAAAAACGTAAAAAAAAAAAATAGACATATTTGGTATCGTTGCATCTGTAATGACTGGATCTATAAAAATATCACATAATCTACCCCATTAAGTAAACGGTGAAAAAAATAGAATAATGACACTAAACTGCTTTTTTGTGACTCCACCTCCCAAAAATGAGATAAAAAGCTCAGTCAACAAAAATTAAAAAAAGTTATTGCTCTTAAAAACCATGACAGAAAATTTCATGTTAGAAAATCCAGATGCCGCTCTTTTCGTTCTGAGCCCTGGAGTATCCCCAAATAACAGTTTACAACCACAATTGGAGTGTTACTGTATTCAGGAGAAAGTGGGTAGCAAATTGTGGGGGGATAGTCTCCTGTTATCTTTTGTGGGGAAAAAAGTTTGGGCCTAAAGCACCATTTTCTTGGGAAAAAAAATGTGATTTTTCATTTTCACACCCAAGTATTAAAAATTCTATGAAACAGCTGTTGAGTGAAGTTCTCGCTACACCCCTTAAGAATTCCTTGGGTGGTGTAGTTTCCAGAATGTGGTCACTTTTTGGGAGTTTTCACAGTGGGGATACCTCAGGGCCTCTTCAAATGCAACATCGTGCCCAAAGACCATTCCAGCAAAATCTGCCTTCCAAAAACCATATGGCGCTCCTTGCCTTCTGTGCCGTCGTGTGCCCAAACAGCGATATACGACCATATATGGGGTGTTTCTGCAAACTGCAGAATCAAGGTAATAAATATTGAGGGTTGTTTTGTTGTTAACCCTTGATGTGTTCCAGGAAAAAAATGATGAAAATGGAAAAGCTGCAAAAAAAAAAATTGACATTTTGAAATTCACCTCTACTTTGCATTAATTCCTGTGGAATACCTAAAGGGTTAACAACATTTCTAAAGCCAGTTTTAAATAATTTGAGAGGTGTCATTTCTAAAATGGGGTCATTTATGGGTTGGTTTTATTATGTAAGCCCCACAAAGTGACTTCAGAACTGAACTGGTCCTTAAAAAACGTTGACTTTTTTTAATTGCTTCTAAAATTCTAGCCTTCTAGCGTCCTAAAAAAATAAAATTACATTACTAAAATGATGCCAACATAAAGTAGACATATGGGGAATGTTAATTAATGAATATTTTATAAGGCATCACTATCTGTCTTAAAAACAGAGAGATTCAAATTTAGAAAACAGTTATTCTTTTCACATTTTCGTTACCTTTTGGATTTTTTTTTATAAATAAAGGTAAAACATATTGACTCAAATTTACCATTAACATGAAGTACAATGTGTCACGAGAAAACAGTCTCTGAATGGCTTGGATAAATAAAAGCGTTCCAAAGTTATTACCACATAAAGTGACACATGTCAGATTTTCTAAATTAGGCCTGGTCAGGAAGGGCGTAAATGGCCCGGTCTGGAAGTGGTTAAATGATGTCAACAGATCTGTTGAGAACAATGAAATTAGGTAACTGCCCTATAAACTGTAGGTGGGATTGGTATAGTAGTTATACAGTATCTTGAACATGGGGTCAGTATTACAGTAATTACATTCTTTCAAATAAAATGGTTCTCGGGGATTTACATATTGATGACCTTTCCTCAGGATAGGTCATCAATATGAGATTGGCAGGGATCCGACTGATCATCCATTTGAGGAGGCTGCAGCGCTCTGGTGAGCACCTTGCAGCTTACCAAGCACCACACCGTACATTGTATAGTGGCTGTGCTTGATATGGCAGCGCTGCCCTATTCACTTGAAGAGCCTTAATGCTCTGGGAGCACTGCAACCTCTTCGTACAGCTTCGTATAGACAGGGTATCCTGCTAGTTTGACCCATGCCGATCTGATATTGACGACCTTTCCCAAAGATTAATATGTAAATTCTGTAGAACCCCTTTAAGGAGCAGTTTTATAGTATTGGCTTGTACTTAGAGGGCAGTATTATAGTTGTTACATTCATTTACATAGAAGGATGTATTACAGTAGTTATTGTCTTATACTTAGGGGCAGTATTATACAATTTATATTCTTGTCCATAAGAAGGAGTATTATAGTAGGTATATTCCGATCCAGAGAAGGCAGTATTATAGTAGTTATATTCTTGTACATAGGAGGCAGTATTATAGTAGTTATATTCTTGAACATAGGAGCAGTATTATAGTAGTTATATTCTTGTAAATAGGAGCAGTATTATAGTAGTTATATTCTTGTACATAGGAGCAGTACTATAGTAGGTGTATTCTTGTACATAGGGGTAGTATTATAGTAGTTACATTCTTGTACATAGAAGCAGTATTATAGTAGTTATTTTCTTGTACATAGGGGCAGTATTATAGTAGTTATATTCTTGTACATAGGAGGCAGTATTATAGTAGTTATATTCTTATACATAGAGAAGAAAAAAATCCAGCTCCAGCAGTGGATGGGATAGAATTGAATTTCGGTCTTTATTGAGCGATTAAAAACTCCAAGTCATATTGACATCATTCATGCCAGTATTGTCAACGCGTTTTGGACCCGATAGTTTGTACAGTCCTTCCTCATGACAGACATAGTGAGTCTGGGAGGACATCAAGCTGATATACCCTACCCCATCAGGTAACACCTATGTGAGGGAGGAGGGCACAGCAGAAATTAACCCTCTCACCAAATACTCACTAGTGCAAAAAGGCAAGTCAAATTTAAAAAGAACACAAAAATTTAACATATATAAAAAGCATTATAATGAAGAGCTACAGTAATCCAGGGGCATATAAATAATATGTGATCAAAATACTACCATAATAGGTGCAAATATATATTCTACTGTTTCCACCGAGCACCAGGGGCAGACACAAAAGGAAAAATGAAAATCCTCTCAATATTGTAATATGAGGTCCAAGCGCTTGTTCAGACCATGAGGTTGTCTGGTTCCTAATTTGAAGATGCAGAATGCTTAGCTGTTGACGAGTTTCCTCCTGTGATCTCCCCCTCTTGGTGGTAACGAGACTCTTTCAATACCTTGGGCTCGCAGATGCGATATATCCCCTGCATTGATAATCGCAACATGCGAACTTACTGCTGATACATTGCATTTATCGAAGAATGGAACATCTGAGAGATGTCTACGAATTCTCTTCTTTAAGGGACCTGTCGTACATCCAACATATTGGAGTTGGCATAAACTGCATGTAATCAAGTATATGACATATTTGGTATTGCAGTTGATGTAGGATTGTATGACAAATTCCTTGTTATTGGTCACAGATGTAAAGGATCTGTTCACTATAAGGTAAGAACAGCATATGCGCCTCTGGTGCCCACATTTATAACAGCCTTTACAATTTAACCAGGTAGAATTCAAATTTGAACTAGATGTGAGAAGAGAAGACTCTCTATCCAAAGATGATGCTTTTTTATGTGCACGATCTATGGTCATATGAGAGTATGCTCTACAATGCAGTCTACCTCTAATATCATGGTATTCTTTGGTATAGGACACCATGTTTGAACAGTTACGACGGGCTCTTACAAGTTCACTAAAAGGAATATTCTGTATTACATGGGTAGGATGGCATGAGCTTGCATGGAGGATTGTATTGCCCGCTAATTCTTTGCGGTACGTGGAGGTGACGATCCCATGCGTGGAGGGGTCCCCCTTGAGGCACAAATCCATTTCTGTACATAGGAGCAGTATTATAGTAGTTATACACTAGGAGAGGTGTGGAGTGGCCTCGGCATGCATGTTGGTACCTGCATTCCCAGGATATAATGAAGGCCATTTTGTCACCAAAATTGATAAAAATTAGATTGGGCCCAGCATGCATGTGGAACCTGCATTCCCTCAATTATATGGTGGCCGTTATGGCACAAAACAGGTAGAATTTAGTCTTACAGAGATCGCCTTGACGTTTGGCAGACGGGCCCAAATAATTTTGTACAAAATGTATTTGCCAAGAATCTCAAAGTTACTAAACAAGCGTAGCATTGTTATATACTTGTACATAGGAGCAGTATCATAGTAGCTATATTCTTGTTCATAGAAGCAGTATTATAGTAGTTATATTCTTGTACATAGACACAGTATTATAGAAGTTATATTCTTGTAAATAGGGGGCAGTATTATAGTTGATTATGTGATAAACAGATTAGAGGAGAAGAAGGAGCTCCTGTGAGGATCGGAGGTGTGGGGATGTATCAGGAAAGCAGGTCAGAGATGTAAGGAGGGGACAAATTGTGGACGGTCTTATATGTATTTGTTAGTATTTTAGACTGAATTTGCTGGGCAATGTGGAGCCGGTGAAGAGATTGGCAGAGGGGAGAGGCAGAGGAGAAACGAGGTGAGAAATGGATTAACCGGGCAGCAGAGTTGAGAATAGATTGGAGGGGTGTGAGGGTACTAGATGGGAGGCCACAGAGGAGGATGTTGTAGTAGTAGTATATAGGGACAGTATTTCTATTCTTAGGGGGGCAGTGTTGTAGCAATATTCTTGTCCCTAGTGGCTGTATTATAGTAGTCATAGGGGGTCATTTAATAAGACCGGCATTTTAGACGCCGGTCTTATTAACTCTTATATCTGGCTGTGGATCCACCAAAGTTAAGAGGAGCTACAGGCCTCTACATAACTTCGGCGCATCCAGCGCCAGTCTAAATGTAAGTCAGCTTCCTAGCTGTCTTACATTCACACTCTTTTCTATGTCTAAAACAGGCATAGAAAGTGATGAATGAGACTGACCGTCCCCTTCCCCGCCCATGCCACGCTCACTTTTTTAGGTCTGCCGTGAGTGGGGAAAAGTCGTATTTCGCGATAATAAATGACCCCCATAATGTTTTACATAGGGGCAGTGTCATTGCAGTTATATTTTTCTCCATAGACAGCAGTGTTATTGTAGTTACTTTCGCTATAGTGAAGATAATCACCTTAATTTTACATTGTTTAGTTAATCTAATTTTTGTGCAGTCCATTTTTTTCCGCATTGTGTATGAGGGATATTCTTCTCAGCCTCCCCCCCTCGTTTTACCAGCTCTCTGTGTGCAAGCTGTGGTGCAGTGATAAAATAAAATACATGTTTGGCTTTCAATTCGCTGACCTGAGACAGCCGCTGACAGACACAATGGCAGAGATTAGCAGGAAAGGAGTGTTTCTCTTTCTTCAGAAAGAGGCCTGTACATCCACAGAGCTGACCTGACAGGACCTCAGTGCAGCCTAATTAGGTGGAAACTGAGTCCCAAACAGACAAGGAGGTGCAAACCACCGGGGGAAAAAACAGCCTTAAAGGGGTTGTCTAGCCTGGTGGTAGTTTTAATGAGCATCTGTCAGCAGATCTGCACCTATGACACCGGCTGACCTGTTACATGTGCACTTGGCAGCTGAAGGCATCTGTGTTGTTCCCATGTTCATATGTGTCCGCATTGCTGAGAAAAATTATGTTTTACTATATGCAAATGAGCCTCTAGGAGCAACGGGGACGTTGCCATTACACCTAGAGGCTCTGCTCTCTCTGCAACTGCTGCAACCTTTCTACTTTGATTGACAGGTGTGATGATGTTTTTACTGCCTGGTCCTGTCAATCAAAGTGCAGAGAGAGCTAGGTGTAACGGCAACCCCCCGTTGCTCCTAGAGGCTCATTTGCACGTATTAAAACTTCGTTTTTCTCAGCAATGTGCGCACATATGAACATGGGACTAACAGGGATGTCTTCAGCTGCCGAGTGCACATGTAACAGGTCAGCCAGTTTCACAGGTACAAACCTGCTGATAGATGTATAAAGTGGCCCTAGGAACGTGTTTTACCTAATAAAAAAAAAATACGCATCTGCATCCCCCCTCTACTTTTCAGCAACCCGGCTTCATTCCACAATCTGGTTCCCGGCATGTCAACTGCCAGACAGGGTATACGTACACCACTGCAGCCAATGACTGGCCTCAGCAGTGATGTATCCCTAAGTGAGATAAGGCCCAACAGTGAAATGCCACTTGGGGGCACATCCCCGCTGAGGCCACTCATTGGCTGCAGCAGTGCACACTTGACCCACACTTGAAATTTACAGGCCTGGGGCCAGAGAATCATGGAATACATCAGGTGGGTGGGGAGCAGGCAAGTATGATTTTTTTTCACTAGGTATATCATGCTCCTCTGGCTAGTAGAAATTGTATAAATATACATTTCCAACAAAAATGTGTCATTATTGGGTATCCTGTGTCCTAGTTGTTCTAGGACTGTCCCTGCTTATTGACTTAAGAGAGTTTTCCCAGAGTATTACATTGATGGCCTATCCTCAGGAGCTAGCAATGTTTAATTGGTTGGGGTCTGACCCTCAGGACCCATCAGCAGAATTAAGAATTACAGTTGCTTACTAGAGCACGTGTGGCCCAAAATATCACTGAGTTATTAGTGTCCCTCGTATCACTACTAAGGGTGACCGACTGTCCTATGCGATGGCTCCCCAGATCATCACACCAGCAGTTTGGACACTGTGTCGCTGCACAGCAAAGGCGGGATTGAAGCGCTCACCACAAGGCCTCCATACTTCAACCCAAAGGTCATGGGATCCCAAAGAAAACCTGGATTCATCACTAAAGACAATACAGTTCCAGCCTGTTGCAGTACAAATTTCTTGTTCACGACATCACTGCCACCAAAGGCGATGGTGGTGGGTAGAAAAAATATAGAAATTTAAACACAAAGTGCGTTAGAAAGCTAAATAACCTTTCCTTATACAATGAATACACTTCTTTAACATTTAAAGGATCATTGATTTTATTTTATTACTTCCGACTTTGATCCTATACCAGCAGCTGCGGTGACAATATTAACCAGCAGGTGGCAGTGTTGTTAATGATAAAAATCTCCAAATTCCTAATTTAGCTCATTATAAAATGCCTTCTAGTCTCTGATGTCTTGTGACAGTAACATGCATTTAATAAGCATCCAAGGCCGTGCACATCACTGATCCTTTTAGTGACCTTATGAGAAATAAGTCGTCTGTTGTCACGCTATCAGAGAGGAATGCAGAGCATCACATCAAAAGCGAAGTAATGGATTTATATGGGCACTTTCCCATAAGTGTCAGAAGGAGGTTTGGGTCTTAAAATAATGCACTCACCTTGCTCAAGTTGCTTTGGCCTAAATCTCTGTATCTTAGCAATACTTGCATGGTGTAATTATGCAGAGACATCTCCTAGGTGACCCGCTAATATATGGAATATAAATGCTGTTATTATGTCAGTACAGTGCTAGATATTTATACTGCCGATATTACTTATAAGTGCTGCAGGACGTGTTACATCTGTCTAGACCATGTGCTGGATTATCAGATTGTCTGGATTATTTGAATTCTATTAATAAGGGCTAAATATGGACACCACAGTTCTATCTGGGTCATGCAATTTAAAGGATTTTCACGACCAATTTCTCTTATATTCTTTTAGTGTCCCATCTAAAAAAATTTCAAAAATGCAGCAATTTAGCAAATGATGTTAATTAAATATTTCTTACTAGTTTGTGTCTACAGCTCCTGTACAGGCCTATCTGTTTCCATGGTAACACAACAAATAAACCATATGTACTCTAATCCCGGCTTCTATCTGTCCCCTACTTCTTGCTAACCTATCCAAATGTATGTTAGGAATAATTGGAAATCTGAAGGAGCGCCTAAGGCGCTTTTTGGGGGGGAAGGGTCAAACTGAATAGTTTCACTAGAGCTCTGGTCCCCCCCAAAGGGAGCCAACCATACTGTTAACTCCCCCCACCCCCTAAAGATTGGATAGAGATCTGGTGAAGTTGCTGCAGTTTTATCTGTCCCCTCCTTGCACTGATGACAGAGAAGGAAGCCATCATTCAGCTTCTTGGTGTGGACCCTACAAGGGGGGAGGTATAGGGAGCAGTCTGTGAGGAAGGGGGAGGAGTCTCTTCAGTCTGCGTGTAGGTGGGAGCAGTCTGTGTAGAGGGAGGTAGTGTTGAGCGAATCGAAGTCTACGAAGTGGACTTCAATTCGAATTTCAGGGAAAATTCGTTTCACCCCAAAGCTGAATTTCCTTGTGCTTCGTGGTAGCGAATCAATTTTCCCTGAAATGGTGTAAAAAAAAAATCATACTTACCTTCTCCATTTGCTCGTGATGGGGCCGCCGCCGCCATCTTGCTTGAAGAACTTCCACGAAATCCTGTGCGTGGTGACGTATGCTGGCCCGTTGCGAGCAAATGGATGGGGTAAGTATGCTTTTTCTGTTGATTTTACCACTGTTATAACTGTCAGATGCTGCGATCAGCTATGAACACGGAATCCGAAGGGTACAATGAAGGTGAGCGGCGCAATCGCGGCTCCCTGTCATTGCACCCACTACTTAAGTAATTCGTAAAATTTGTAAAATTCGGCAAGCAGCCGAAGAGGGAGCATAATGTGCAACCTGTGAGAGACGGGAAACGAGGATAAGTCTGTCTGGAGGGTAGCAGTCTTTGAGGGTGGAATATAAGAAGCAGTCTTTGAAAAAGGTGGAAACATAGGGACCAGTCTGCGTGGAGGGGAGCGATCTGTGTAACGCTATTACTGTTTGGGGTACAAAAGGGGTTACTTTTATTTAAATAACACTTTTAGCATGTGATCGACTATTACCGACTATGCACAGCTAATAAATTTGGCACTATATGGGGAACTATCTACCACTATTATTTTTGGGGGGAGGACATTATCTGGCACTACTGTTTTCAGAGGTGCTGTCTGTGTGGCGCTATTTCGGGGGGTGACTATAGTTATGATATTATATCTAAAGTATAGTATTTGGGGGCACTGTGCCTCACAGTAGGTGAGATAATAGGGGCAAATAGCCACAGAATCGGGGGTATCAACAGGATAGGAAGTTTGTGTAGGTTGGAAAAAGTGCTGGAAAAGTGAGGAGCCAAGGATGTATGGGCAGCAAACTCTGCAGACACAAGTCATGGCTGGAAGAAGTCTTTATGGCAGTCTGGGCCAGATGGAGACTCGGAGAAAAGTGAATAACTCCAAGAAGAGAAGACATCAGCCGATTTTCAGACCTTTATCCTTGATACATATTTTCGGACCCAAGCCTCCCATATTTATCAGACTGCAGAAGCAAGCTCTTTCAAGTCAGACAGACACATTATCCGCTCATCATGGTGCAGCCAGGCATTCAACTAGTTTTATTGTCTGCAATTAAAGCGTTAGTCCTGACATGTCAGCAAGCTTCTACTTTCATAGCAATCATCCCACATACAGGGGAATATTTCACCCCCCTGCCGCGTGTTTGTCTCGTCATGCTTTCTTCACTTGTATATTATGTTGGATTTTACAGTTTACACGTGTGTTTTACAATCAATTTGAAGAAGTGCTCATCCATCCATTAGTAATCGCGGTGCCTCCTGCCTCATACCTCCTGGTTTACCAATTCCTTGTAAATTATTTTAGGTCAAACATGGCTACCTTCCAGATCCTGAGTAACCACCATCAAGACTTGAATAATTCTGGTGTCAGATTTGTGAATCATTTCTGATGGTGATGATGACGCAGAGCTAATATGACTGTACGGCAGTAATGGGCAACCTCAATGATAAAGTCTTATGGATTATTTTCTGGTCACATGTTTGCCTTAATTAACGTTTGCTCATGTGTAGGATATTAAAGGAGTGGCACTACCCAACACAACATGCCCACCGGGACACAAAAGTAAGAATCTTTCTCTATTTTATGTTTTTTCCTATGAGCATACTGCTGAAAATGATGGCGGACCTTGTTTCAAGAACGAGGATATTGTGGCGCTCACTTCAAGAGACATCTATCCTATCCAAACTTCTCCTAAAGGGGTTGGCACATCTCCTAGGAAGCTATAGCCATCAATGTCAGATATCTCTAGAACGCGGGCCCTCAAAGTGAAGGAGAGGACAGCTCACATGCGTGACATGCTCTAAGTTCACTTGTAAGTGAGTTCGGAAAAAGCCGAGCAAGTGCAGCCATCTCTCCATTCACCTCTATGGAAGTTCCAAGAAATGTTGGGCCAGCGCTCGTTCGGGGCCCCGTTCTAGAGATAGGTGCAGGTCCCAGAGGTAGTGCCTGCACCTATCTGACATTGGTGGCATATCCTATTGATATGCCACCAATGTATGAGATAGGCCAATCACTTTAACTCCTGTTTGACCTGTTATTAATCAGGGTCATCCACTTTAGGAAAAACATTTCATATAATCTCATTTTCCGCTACAAGTAGATTCCCTGTTTAGGATCTCCATTTCTTGGCCACAGTAGACAGCGGTTATAAAGAGCTTCTCTTGCTCTGGAGGACCTGTCATTTTCCTGCCTCCTTTAACATCATCCTATTTCTTTAGCCTTGGCTAGATAGTTTCACAGTTCAGAAAATTTCCATGAATTTATCACAGCATCTGTAGTCGAGAAGTATGCCAACTGTCCGGGACATAAAAAGTTGCAAATATTTGTGCACATCGTATCTACAGAAAAAGTATTAAAGGTATTGGCCAGTTTTCTCATACTGATGATCTATTGGTCATCAATATCAGATCGGTGGAGGTTGACTCTCGGCACTCCCGGTGATCAGTTGTTTGAAGAGAACGCACCGGTAATGGGATAGAGCAGTTGTGGTTACACTTGCTCGCCGCTACAATGTCCGCGGTGAGCAGGTAAACAGTGAAGAGAACGCAGCCCTCGCAAAAGCACTGCATTCTTTTCAAATAGCTGATTGGCAGAGGTGCCAGGAGTCAGACCCCTGCCAATCTGATATTGATGACCTATTCTGAGGATATGGAGAAACTGGAATATCCCTTTAAGTAGATAAACATTTCCAAAAAGTTACTTCTAAGATAACATTGTAGCTGAAGAAAAGCTGAAAAATGTTCTAATGTTGATCCTTCTTTATGGGGAGGTCCTAACTTCCCCTCGGTTCTAATTTTAGGTCAGACATGAAGCAATAAAAATAAGTTTTCGCAAAAAAGGAAATGCAATGTTTATGTTCTATTTTTGAACACTTGAGGTGAGCAAAATCCTGATCCATCTCAACTTATCCAAATAAGCTCTTATAGTCTCATGTTACGTGGGGTTGCGAAAGAAGACTAAGATAGGAAAATTGTGTTTATATTTAACAGAACAGGCTTGACGGTCCAGGTTTGGCGCAGCAGTTCTTAAGTGCTGTTTGGATGTACTTGTCTGTGGACACAGGGACGAAAAGAGTTTACATCTCACTTGTTCCATGAGTATTGGAAGAGAAGTGAATGGAAAGATCCAAACAAGAACTTTTTATGCCAGAAACTGGCATTGTAAAAGCAATAGTCGCAACTCCCTAACAGCAAAACAAGGTCTATACATTTTAAACATTGGACTTGGGTTTTACATGCTGAAAGTGGAAGTAGTATCTAACAAAAATGGCTCTACCTCTGGGAGAAAAGACATGGAGATGTTTTACATGGTCAGTCACTGGAGGTGTCTGAAGACAGATCTGTAATTTTTCTGGGCATAGATTGATGACAAGGCTGCAATTACTCCTCACCAGGGCCGGACTGCCCATATCGCAAATTCCAAATGGGCCGGTACAGGAGTGGGCCAGCCAAATCCCTGAGGTTTTGCCCAGGGCCCTGAAAATAGTGCATGCCACAGATACAACTTTATTGCTGTCCTCAGAATGGTGATACAGTTTACTAGTGTGGCAGGGCATGGGAACCAATGGTTCCTGGCCCCGCTATTCACTCTCATAGGGCCCCGGGCCACTAGGCCTAAAGCCTATGAGGCAGTGCACGCGGTTGTGAAGTGATGACATCATCGTGACCAACTGTGCCTGATCTCAGACCGTCGCAATGAAGTCACCATGCCAGGATGCAGGCAACTCAGGCCACAAGTCCGACAAGGACTGTGGCCTGCTTTACAGATTCAAGCTCTGAGAGAGCCTCAGGTAAGTATTTTGTTTTTTTCTGTCACTTTTGAGGCAATGCAAGGTGGTAGTATAACGACAAGGGACATTACAGGGGGACACTATAACTAATGGGGGGGTGCATTACAGGAGGACCTAAGTACTTGGGCAATAAAGTGGAGCTTGTAACTACTGGGGGCACGTTAAGATGGGTTTTATTACTACTGGGAGCTTTACAGGGGCCTTATTAATGCTGGGAGCATATTCGGGGGCCTTAGTATTACTGGGGCCACTTTAGGGGACCTTATTACTAGTGGGGGCACTTTAGGGGGCCCTATTAGTACTGGGGGCACTTTATGGGGGCATATTACTACTGGGGGCACTTAAGTGGGCCTTGTTACTACTGAAAGCACTTTAGTGGGGCTTATTACTACTGGGGAAACTTTAGGGGCTTTATTACTATTGAGGGCACTTTAGTGGGCCCTATTACTAATAAAGGCACTTTAGGGAGCCTTGTTACTACTGGAGGCACTTTAGGGAGCCGTGTTACTACTGGGGGCACTTTAGAGGGCCTTATTACTACTGAGGGTACTTTGGGGTGTTATTTCTATGGGTGATATTGTGGAGGCATTATTATTATTGGACATAATATGCAGGGTACTACTACTAACCAATTAGTAATGAAGGCACTCTGGGATAGAATTATAATTGGTGGGACTTTTGGGAGAACTATTAGCATGTGAGGGGCTATCTGTATGTCACTGTTATGTCCTAGTATAGTGTTTGTGGAAGCAGCAGCATAACACTGGTGGTGTACCAGGAGGATGATAGAAAAGGGAGAAATCTAAGATGTCCGTGTGGCAAACTCTGCAAAGACGAGACGAGACGAGACGTGGCTGAAAGAAGATATAATGGCGGTCTGCTCGCAATGGATAAGATAAGGTAAGAGAACTTCTACATTAGAGGAGATGTCACTGGATGTAATTGGTAGGTAGTGCTGTATTATACTGTATGTTTGGTGGTGCTGAATGTAATATCCATCCAAATATGCCATTAGCACTGGGGTGGGGGGTGAGGACACAAACATATTTCATATTGACCACTCAGTAAGTGGGCCTATCTGTTTTATAATGCCCATGCTGGATTTCAGTCCCAGTCTGGCCTTGCTCCTCACACAGGGGTTGTATCTCAGCTTACCTAGATGTCCATGAAAGCTGCATTGCTATGAAAAAGTAAATTAGGAGAATGTTACAAGTGGCCATATCAGTCTTCTGCATCCATACGACGGGTGCCCTTTAATTTAGTTTGAACCCATTATTGGTCGTGACTAAGTGTGATCTGAGGTTGGGATGAGTAAATACATAGGACTCCGTTCATATTTTTATATGATGTCTAAAGCCTCCCTGTTACCACAGCACACAATGAGTCCCCTACAGCCATGGAAATGACGAGAAGATGGTGAATCAGTTGCAGCACCCTCCCAACGGTAACATCAGTCCCTGGGGGCACACAGCTGTTTTAGAGAAAGGAAAAAGAAAAAAAAAGATATCTCAAGAGAATGTGTGAATATGGTGAACGCCCTGAAAAATGTCAGCTCTGAAATACAAAACTCTGCCAATGCCTTTAAATACAGCATTGAAACTACCTATGGCACCGTAGACCTATAGCATATGGAGAGGACACCAGACACACGAGAGGGGGATTTGTTAATGCTTTACCCCAGTTTTCTAGCATAGAAAAGTCCTCAGTTTTGGTGTCTGTTTTGTGCAAAAGTTTGCAATTTTCCTCCTTTAAAGGCTCATGTTTTACAGTCTGCAAATTTAAGATTCCCTAAACACGGATACCGGTCGCTTGCACTCCGCATTATGTGACCCCTAATGGAACAGTCCAATCCTTGTTCATAATGCGGACAATAATAGGACATGTTCTATTTTTTGTGGAACGGCCATGTGGACATACGGACACGGAATGTACATAGAGTCGTTTCCGTTTTTTTGCGACCCTGTCAAAATGAATGGTTCCTCATAGAGGCTTCAAAAACAAAACGGAAAGGACACGGAAGAAAAATACATTTGTGTGCATGAGCCCTTACACTGTGCTTGCCAGAGAGTGGACAGGGTATGGGCTTAAGAAGGCGCCTGCGTGACCCTGCAAATTTAAAGGGGGTGTCTAATCATTTTTTAAGGGCAGGAAAGGTATTAAAATTATAATAAAACGTAATATCAAAGTTACATTCACTGTTCCAATCCCAGCGCCGTTCTGACTATCCCCTCCCCAGCCAAGCACGTTATGCTATGGTTGTGCTGGTGCGGGCTGAGTATAACTTTTTTTTTAATACCTTCCCTGCCTTTCACAAAAAAAAAACAAATTACAAATCTGACAACCCTATTTACAATACTTACTGTAAATGACACAAGTATAGCCAGCATAGATGAATTTTTTCGTGTGTGGATTTTTTGGTGTGTTGTGGCAGACCATTGCCCACTACTTTTTCTGACCCTTGTGAAGTTTTGGAAGGGTGAGGGAAGGGCAGCTTGCTTTGCTACCAAGAAAATATAACCTGAGCACATGGATATTAAAAAGGCATTGTGATTTCCAAGTTAATGTGATGGTGCTGCAGAGAACTTGAAAACTAAGGGCTCATGAACACGACCATATGTATTTTGCGGTCCGCAAAAAATAGGGATGACATCGCATGCATTCCGTATTTTGTGGAACAGAACAGCTGGCCCCTAGTAGAACAGTACTATCCTTCTCCGTAATGCGGACAACAATAGGACATGTTCTATTTTTTGGCAGAATGGACATACAGAAATCGAATGCACAAGGAGTAACTTCAGTTTTTTTTTCAGCCTCATTGAAATGAATGGTTACGCATACAGTCCACAAAAAAAAAAATTATATGGACACGGAAAGAAAATACGCCATAGTGTATGAGCCCTCGTCCACACTTCCAGTTTTTTATTGACGTGTGCTGTCCGCATTTTCACGTACCCATTGCTTTAAATGTGTCTGTTCACATTTTATTATACCATGGGTCAGTAAAAAAAATCACAGAGACATTGACTACTTTGATCCATGATGAGGACCAAGCACGCCCATTGAAGTCTATGGGTCTGTGAAAATCACAGACACAACACGGATGACATCCATGGTTCGTCTATTTTTCACAGAAGTCAGATAGAAAATGCTCTTGAAATAAATTTTCAGCTGATCAGCATCTGTGAATTACGGATGACACACGGAGGGGAAAAAAGGACACACTGATCCTTCACGGACATCTTCACGGACGCTTTTTTTTACGGACGTGACACTGTGGACAGGGCCTTACTGTCAGGTTTACCCACAGATCACAGCTCACTTCTGGGGGTCTCAGTAGGAAGATACTTTGTGATCAACGTATTGTCAAGAAACCCTTTTTAACAAGTAAGGATTGTCCAAAGTAGAGAGCCCCTTTAAATGTCTGATAGGTGGGGGTTTTGATTAGCAGAGAGACAAGCTTGATTTATCTCTATCAGAGTACAGGTCTGGGCCTCTATTATTATCCCAGTGCGTCCCAAAAGAATGTTACCAGATTTAAAAAGACACGGCTTAATTCTTCCACAAATAGCGCCACTCTAGCACTTGGGCAGTGCCTGGTATTGCAGCTAATGAGTCCGAACTGCAATGTGACAAGGGTGGCACTGTTCCTGTGTGAAAGCAGTGAATAAATGAATGCTATATGCAGTGATTTCTGTCCACCAGACTGTGTGGCCAGAAGTCTGCCCCCTCTTAATGCCGAGGTTCCCTTTCCTTTTCATCCACGCCGTCCACGTGCTCGGGAGCTGTTTAGACAGGGGAGTAAAGTGTCCAGTCTGCTGCTCAGGAAATGAATTTCCACAGTTGCAAAGTGCGGCAGTAAGGCTGCTATTAGAGGCGATTGTGAGTCACTTCTGTCTGGTCTTAAACAGCATGTTTACTATAGGAAAGGCTTTCATCAGCCCAGGAAAGGGCGGCTAAAAATACCCGGTACACAAGCGAAAATTGCAATTTTCAGAAATAAGCATAACATTACATGGAAGCGACATGGCCGTCGCCAATCACTGCCTTCTGATTACACCGTACAGTAGCTCCACGGTAAATATTCCCAGCTGGCCGGGCTCATGGGTGTGACTGTAGGAAAGAGCTGAAGCCATGGCTCCTCTATGGGATCTCCTTACCATCTATAGGAGGTCAAGGTGCTGCGTCTGCAGCAGACAGTGAAAACAATGCATGGCGAGGATAATCCCCCTCTGCTTACTTACAGTCACGGAATTGTGTTAACTCTTACTTTGCCTGCAGCGTGCTGGCCTGGATGGGATTATTAATGCGTGTTTGCAGCATGGAGACACTATACATTTTAGATTAGGGAACTGCACTGCAAGCGATTTCCTAAAATATCTATATATATAGATAGGGATCATCGAGCAGTGCAGCATCAGAGAAATGAAATTATGATCGATGGTGCCCTCCGCAGCACATCGTTTATGGTGAGCACCGGCGGTACATGTCTCTTATGGAATAAATCAGTGTATGTGTTTGAAATATATATACAGCGCGAGGACTAAGTCTGGACACCCCCTTTTAACTGGTGTAATCTGTAGAAAATGTAATTTCAATATGTGAAACTAATAATTATTTGGTGCTGGAAAGGTTCTTAGTCGCCATTTTCAGATGCACCATATTGAATTCAGCTCAGGTTTTTCCAATCGGAAGGGGGGTCATGTGATATATCAGTCTTAGAATTTACTCAAAATCACATTGGAAGTGTGAGTTTTGACCTATCTCACCTAAAGTGCTTCACATGGAGTATTCTATGTGCCCACCATTCTGCCGGATGCACATAGTTTAACGTTAAATCCAGTCTTCGTGATCACACTGAAGAACTGCAAGATTCGGCCTTTTCAGGTTAGCCATATTGCCCTCAATACCCCATAATAACAAAGTGAAAACAGCATTTTAGAAATTTATAAAAAATGAAAAACTTAAATTTTGCCTGGATTCAGACTCTTTGTTATGATACTTGAAATTTAGCTCCAGGGCCTCCCATTTCTCTTCGTCATCTTTGAGATGTTTCTACACCTTGACCGGAGTCCACCCGTGGTAAATTCAGTTTATTAGGCCTCTTTCACACTTGCGTTCTGAGGATCCGGCGGGCACTTCAGGATCCTGATCAGTCTTCGAAATGCTTTCAGGTTACCATGGCAGCCAGGACGCTACTGAAGTCCTGGCTGCCATGGTGATCAGCAGCAGTGTACTTACCTGCGCTGCGGCTGCCGGGCGCTTCTTTATGACGTCACAGGTCCCCGCGGCGCATAGATCAATGTGCCGCCCGGACCTGTGACGTCATGAAGGAGCGCCCGGGGGCCGCAGAGCAGGTAAGTACACTTCTGCGGAGTAGTTACCGTGGCAGACAGGACTTTAGTAGTGTCCTGGCTGCCATGGTAACCGATCGAAGCTGCTGCTGCGCATGCGCAGAGCTAAACGTCGGATCTGGCGATGCGACGAAACTACGTTTAGCTTAATTCCGGATCCGGATTAATGCACTTCAATGGGCATTAATTCCGGATCCGGCGTTACGGCATGTCTTCCGGATTTTTGGACAGAGACAAATCCGCAGAATGCTGTGGTTTTGTCAACGTCCAAAAAACGTTCACATACTGAACGGAAGACATCCTGATGCATCCTGAACGGATTTCTCTCCATTCAGAATGCATTAGGATAATCCTGATCAGTCTTTTTCCGTCTTAGAGCCCCGATGACGGAACTCTAGGACGGAAAAGAAAAACGCTAATGTGAAAGAGCCCTTAGACATGATTTGGAAAGACACAGCCTTATCAATATCAGGTCTCACAGCTGACAATATATATCTGAGTAAAATCCAAGCCATGAGGGGGAAAATAACTGCCTGTAGAGCTCAGAGACAGGAATGTGTGGAGGCACAGATCTGGAAAAAGGTACAAAAAAAAGCTGCTGCAATGAAAGTTCCTTCGGAGGAGAAGGGCCTTTGTACTCAAGAACCCAATGGTCACTTTGGCTGCGCTCCAAACATCCTGTGTGCAGATTGGAAAAACCTCCAGAAGGTCAATCATGACTGCAGCACTCCACCAATCTGGGCTCACAATTCTGCAGAAGTCACTGTGTATATACATTACTTATATTGTACTGATCCCGAGTTACATCCTGTATTATACTCCAGAGCTGCATTCATGGTTCTGTTAGTGAAGTCACTGTGTACATACATTGCATTACATATCCTGTACTGATCCTGAGTTACATCCTGTATTATACTCCAGAGCTGCACTCACTATTCTGGCAGACTCACAGTGTACATACATTGCATTACTTATTATTTATCATACCACAGTTAGTTTTTCCTTTATCAGATTCTTGTATAGTACCTAATCTAAAGATGAATGTTTCATAAATGCAAAGGGGAATGCTGGGAGATTTCAGATCTGATTCCTGCAGAATTGTAAACGCAGGCAGTATTTACAAAGTCAATCAATGTCTTCCATAGAATTCAAATGATGCACTGTAAAACTTTTCAAGGGAGTCTGTAAGCAGTTTTGAATTCCCATAACTGCTGACAGCACTTTATAGGTAACATGGACGACAAGGCAAACATATGTAGTGTCATGGTCTTGCAGGTTGCATGAAAGAGGTCTCCTTATTTTCAGTGGGCTCTCGGCACTGAAGCTTCCCGGTCCCTCCCATCTGATCTATATGATATCTGATGAAAAAGAGGAAGGGCTGGGAAGCGTCGGTGTAGAGAGCCCAGGACACTTCACACTTGTGGTACCAGGAGGATTAAAACCTCAATTTGCCAGTCATGCAACCTGCATAACCATTACACTAAGTTTGCTTGCTCTGTCCTCCCCATCACATATATAGATGGTGCGGTCAGCAGTTTCAAGGGCTCAAAACTGCTGACAGATCCGCTTTAAAGTAACTTTAGCGCTAACTAGTAGCTGCATCTCCTGCCGAAGTTAGAATCAGATACATGATTTGTAGTGTCAGGCAGGGTGGTCCAGATACCAAGGCAACTAGGGGTCTCCTTGTGCTACATTGCCCAGTTTTAAGAAACCGTAACATTGTATATAAAGAAGGTTCATTTAACAGCTCTAAATGTTTGGATTATATATGAGGTCAACATTTTGTTGTGGTCCCTTGAAGTAATGTAATTTGATAATGTAGCCCAAGGAGCGAAAATGTGTGCACCTTTGCTTTAGACCAGGGATGCCAAACCTGCGGCCCTTCAGCTGTTGCAAAACTACAACTCCCAGCATGCCTGGACAGCCTACAGCTATTAGGGCATACTGGGAGTTGTAGTTTTGCAACAGTTGGAGGGCCGCAGGTTGAGCATCCCTGCTTTAGGCTAATCCTTCTCGGTTTGTGGCCTCCGCTCTGCCTTGATGTTCTCCTTCATCTCGTTGCACGTGAGAGTCAGACTCATCTACGCGGTGAAATGAGGAGATCAGAAAAGCCCTTTTCGGAGCAGTTGGCACAGGTATAATAAATTATTTATTGACCAGACAACAGGGTGGCAGCGGGAAGGCTCTATTTATATCACCAGTTTGATTCACTAGGGTAAATTTAGTCATTATGCCATAAATAGCAATTTTCCAGCGCTAAACCTTCTCCACTACTTTAAGTATTTGAAAAAGTAGGTGATGCTCCAAGAATACTTAGAAGTCCATCACTATCGACGTCTTTAATAGGTGCTTTTGCCTGTACAGCAAGAAAGGAGGAGACACTGGCTGACGCTCAGAAGGTTTTTCCATGAGGATCTTGTCATTGCTTATTTTAAATTCACTTTTCTTTGTGTCGTACCACAATTTCTTGTGCTGAAGAGCTCCACTGTTGGCAGGGTTCCTAGATCATGAACCGAATTCCAAACTACAGTGAATACTGACACTAGTCACACAGACAGAGTAGCAGGAGAGCGGGAGGAATAAAGAGAAGGTAACTGTATAACAATGCAGAGTCTATAGAAAGCTGGATGACAACCCCTATCAGTGGCATGTGTTCATTGGCATTAGTGGTTGGCATTGCTGCATTTTACAGATTTCACCCACTCTACACATTCCTGATAGGACCGAAAGAAAGCATGGTCAAGATAGGGAAATTGCCCGCATCCTCCGCCATTCCCTATTCCGCTATTCCCCACCCTAATCTCTACATATGCACTGAAGGTGCTTTTTGTAATCCTCCAGCAAATCTGCAGGTAGATTTTTTTGCCCCGCCCCCCTCCTCCTTTTCCAAAAAAACAAAAGGGGAACTTAAAACAGTTTCGCCCTAGACCCTCCACAGATCCTGATCTAACCCTACTAGCATGGTATGGTGGCTCAGTGGTTAGCACTGGTGCCGTGCAGCGCTGGGGTCCTAAGTTTGAATCCGACCAAGGACAACATCTTCATCGAGTTTGTATGTTTTCCGCGTGTTTCTTAGGACAACGAGTAATGATAATGGCGGCAAATGCCCTGCAGAATATATGTCAGCGTTATTTAAGTGAGTAAAATGACTTTAGTAGTTATTACCATCTGTGCAATGAAAACGGTGGTGTTGCCATAGAAACCTCCAGATGTTTGCTTCTACACTGGAATATAAATGACTCACTGGACACATTACCACCCGTCATACCCGTGTACATTGCTTCCTCACTGACATGTCCATCATCACGTCCAATGGAGCAGGAACTGCACTGCAAAACTATAATATTTTCCTTCCTTCCTGGTAAAAAAGTGTCATTTTAATCTCGGCAAGTCAAAAATCATTTACTTAAAAAAAAATCTATCTGTTCTTGATTTGCCCCCTTCTGCTAAGTGATCTTGACAAGCAATACTGCCTGTCTTCCATCTAAGCAGGACTCTAGGAAAGTTGGGTGGCAATGTTCTCATCATGGTGACTTTCTTTAGTTCCATAAGATGCACAGTAAATCTATAGCATCCCCCTTCCTTCCTGTCTATACATTTGCATTATGTTCTCAGCAGGTAAGAGTTTTTCTATAGAAGGGAAGACCCCCCATCCCTGTAAATGTGCGGCCGCCCTTCTTCCCAGTCTCCCTGCAAAGCCTAAGAAACCTGATGCTGGGACAGGTGTTTACTGATCCCTTGTTCACCTGGGAAAAGATGTGTCTTGCAAGAGCCCTGGAGGCTTAAGTTCCAGCAGTGTGCTCATTGTGCAAGGGGAGGGGAGTGTATGGGAGGAATAGACATGAGCTCAGCAGAGGGAGAGCTGGAGTCACACAGGCACACAGAACAAAAGTAGCCAGTGCTTGCTGAAACAGAAAGGGGGTTCTGCTGCTGCTCTGCATTCTAGAGTCCAGAGGCTGCTACTCAAGCCTGTAGGATCTGCAAGCTGCCACACCTTCAGAAGACTGTCATACTGTGTGTGAGCTACCAGCAATCCCCATGGATAAGTGACTCACAACAAGCATCATCCTCCTCTCTGGAAACTGCAACACCATGTCTGGGATTTCCAAGGTGAAACAGTGTCTTCCTTGAGTAAGAGCAGTTCATCTTCCTCCCCTTGGGCCAATGGATGTTTATTTCTCTTTCAACAAATGTTCTGCTGCAGAACTGATGCCCATGTAGATGTCTCCAGCCTTGCAGTGAGCCTGAAAGGTGAGTCTACAGATTGGATAGACCTCAGTATTACTGCCTTATAGTAGTACCTCAGCCTTGTCCTTGGAGTCCTTTGGTTATGTAGATGTCAATATTTCAGCCTTGTAGACTTCACCTTGCATCTCCAGTCTAGCGATGAGCCGGAAAGGTAAAGTCTTGAGACAGTATTACAGGCATGGTGGCTTCTGAATCCTGATGAGTCTAGTCATCAGGTAGATATTACCAATATTTCAGCTTTGTAGACTTCACCCAGTATCTACTGCCTCTGAATAATGCTGAAGGTGAGTCTGGAGATCACATAGACCACAGAATTTCAGACTATATACATTACCTTGCATTTTCTTAGAATTGAGCCCAAAAGGTATGTCTAGATCTCAATATTTCAGCCATGTAGACATCACCTCTACCTAAGCCTCTGGTTCAGCCTGAAGGATGGAATGATTGTTTAGATCTTAGTGATTTCACCACTCTTCTATATACTTGTATTAGGCCTTAAAGTTGAGTCTGGGGGTCACATAGACTTCATTATTTCAGCCAGGTAGACCTCAGCTTGCTTCAAGGCCTTGTGATATGTCTTAAAAATCTAAAAGACCTCAATATGTCAGCCATGTGCATTGAGCCCAAAGGGTTCACCTAGTTCCTAGCTTTACAATGAATCTGGAGATCACATAGACCTCAATATTTCAGCCATGTAGACCTCACTGTACATTTCCAACCTAGCATAAAGCTGAGAGGTGAGTCTACAAATAATATAGACCTAAGTAATCCAGCCATGTAGACTTTATTGGTACCTACAGTAAGCCCTGAATTGAGTCTAAATGGTCTTATGATTTTGTAGATCTCCAACTTTGTAACAAGTCTTAAAGGTGATGCTGGAGACCACATAGACCTCAATATTATAGTTTTCTTACTGTAGGTTGTTCATGAAGGTGTCTTTATAGCTATGCAGATCTTACTAGGTCAACCATGTCCCTATAGGTCTTGCTGGTAAAACTGAAGATCACATAGTTCTTAATATTGCAGTATGTGTTACCTGCCTGGGCTAGTCCAGAATTAAGGACCCATTTACACGGGCAGATAATCTACCCATAAATCTGCCCATACTGTAGTTTTCTGATCGGTGCTCACCAGGGTTGCCAACCATCCAGAAATTTCTGGACAGTCTGTAAAAATAGGCAACTTTTTCCTGTGTCCGTGAAATAAAATAGATGTATCCGTGTTTTTTTTGAGGCAGGTGGTATGTGACTAGATTATTTTGGTGGTAATTATCATCATTTTACAGCTCACAGTAAATGCTGGTGATGAGGTGTTCTCAGTATATTGAGCTACAGACATGTATTACTTATCACCTTTATCATTCATTATGGTTTTCAAAAACATTGGCTGTCCGTGATTTTCGGATAAGTTGTCCAAAAATAAAAATAAAAGACTCTGGTTGGCAACCCTGGTGCTCACTTAAATTTAAGTTGGATAATGATTTGTTTGTGCCCATACACTTTGCATATTGTTGGCAGCACATCTCCTGTTTACATGGGCAGCCGACAAATTATTTTTATGCCCACATAGAAGATGCAATGTAACAACAAGCAGGCAATTGCTCATTTGTCGGCTGATTGCTGGGCATGTGTACATGGAGCAAATGTTCCTTCAGCCGGTCCTCGGCCTCTGTAAAAAGGCCTTAACTTTCACATAGAATGGAATGGGATTAAAAATTCAGCAATGTGCCTGTGACAAATCCCTCATGTGTAGATAAGATGGAGATCTGCACAGGAGCCTATGGCCAGAGTCCTGTACCCGTGATGGGTGACGCATACAGTATTCTGACATCTGAAGGCACACACTGTGCTAGGGAAATCTTCACTTGTTTGGTGTTTGTCTTTGGAGCAATGATAATGATAATACAAAATTTTGCAGATTTTAGGACATGATGAGGGTTGTAGTTTTACATCAGGATGAAGTATACTGCTGTTTGGAGTATGACAGTAAGTTGTATAAGTGATAACAGACGGGGTACAATTGTTTGCAGATACTTTATAAACAGGGGGAGGCTGGGCCACTTAAAGTGGCCCCATGTTGTAGGCGGGTTTAAAGTGACAAAAGGTGGGGCCAACACAAGTGAGCGGGACCAGCAATACAATATTGCGGTACATTATACCACCCCAGCAAAGCCAAATACCATACATAGTAAATTACAAAATACCTCCCCAGAAGAGGCCCCTCTGTGGTGGCCAGTTGCCTCAGGATAGCAATACAGTTGAATTCAGGAGTCAGAATGGGGTGTCAGATCATTACCTACTATGGCTGGTGACCATAGTGTGGATGATGAATTGCCACTATATAATGAACAGGATGGTGGATGTTATTATGGTTGAATATGATATATTTCATTCCATGTTGTTACTATAGAGATCTATCTTTCTTTCTTTCCTTTCCTCTTTTCCTATGGATGTATGTAATCGCTGTTCTATATGACTACACTTGTTTTGCCTGCTCAGCAGTAGTATTGCTGATGATCCAGTTTGACTTTCGCAGGTCAGCTTTGGGGGGGGGGGGGGGGGGTTTGGGTGATGAGATGTAACCTTCCACGTGTTGTCATGCGACCCCCTCAATAACTATTAGGATGATCGGCCTCTCCCACCATAAATCTGCAGCTTATGTTCTGCTTCCTCCATTTGATGGTTTATTTGTAGCGTCTTTTGTAGTTGTTGGCCGCAGTGTTAATGGGATTCATGTCCTCTTTGATCTTCATTTGACATTATTAAGTCTTTAATGTTCCTATAATGGAGCTCGTCATCCTGGTTATCATCATTCATGAGGAATAGGTACTTTACTTTGGTTTTATATCTGCTTTAGTTTTTCAGGTTGGGTTTTGTTGTTGGACGGGGAGTTGTTCCTATAGATTTTTCTTAGTAGCCTCATCCCAACCAGTGAATGATAATTTCATGTCATCTTGTTAAAGTGGGTTTCCCAGACCCTTAAAGGGGTTATCCCATGACTAGTGTAAAAAATGAAAATCAGAGATCATATAGTACATGACAATCTCTTTCTAACAAAGCTAGAATCAGCCCTGTACCTCACATGGATCCAGAGATCTCCCCAATCATTGCTCTGTTAGATTTATATGATGCGGGCAGATCAGGGGGCGTGTCCATTCTCTGCCTCAGGAGGCAGTTGAAGGATGAAACTGAGCATGTGCGGCCATCTCAGTGAGCAGGTCAAAGAAATAAGAGAAAAAAACAAACAGCAGGTGGCGCTATACAGATACATTTTATTGAATAACTTAGTGGCTATGCTACATTTTTAATTATATGCAATTACAAAAGTATTCAGATCCAGGTGCTGGTTTGAAATCTGTAAAATATGTTTCGTGAGACAACCCCTTTAAGGGAGTTTCTAAAAAAAAAGCTTGAAGAGGATTAGAAAAATTAGAAAAATATGTCTTTTTCCTTTCAGAAACAGTGTTACACCTGCCCATGGGCTATTGCAGCCCGAGTACATTCACCACACAAAACAGTAGGACTGATGTGTCACTGCTTCTGGTGGAAAGCAGCCTGTACATTCCCTTTAATCAAGTGAAATATACTTTGTGTTTCAATTCCTCACTTTTCTCAGGACCTCTGCTTGCTGTAGGTGAGGGAAAACATCAGAATACTTTCTTGTACTGATTCCTACATGTGTATTAGTTGGACAGGGTCAGGCCTGATTTTCAGATTCTGAATGTAACTGAGAATGTTTCCATTCGCTTAGAAAGCAAGCAGAGATTTTTAAAGTGGTGAGGAATTATATTTGGTAATTATTGGGGTCATTTGTCAAACTGGTATAAAGTAGAACTGGCTTAGTTGCCCATAACAACCAATCAGATTCCACCTTTCATTTCCAAAGGAGCTGTGAAAAATGAAAGGTAGAATCTGACTGGTTGCTATGTGCAACTAAGCCAGTTCTACTTTACACTAGTTTGATAAATGACCCCATATGAGGGTTTATTCAAATCAAATCACCTTTTTTTGCCTACTTTTTCCACAAAATCATCACATCATGCAACAACTTTCGCCAAACAAACAGGAGTTAACTGCACCATATGAATCAACCACTGCAGAGATTTTACTTTTCTTCTGTTTTCTTGCAGCTGCCATTTTGAAAAGTGACAGCAGCTTTCCTGAAGCTGATGTATTTTTTCTCTCATTTATCTCAATCAATAGAGAAGTAACGGTTTTACCATCAGTTTCTGAGAAGGTAATTCAAAGATGACAAGCAATATGGCTGCGCATCCTGTTGTCACTTCTTCAAAAATGTCCGCCTTCACTGTTTAAAAAAAATGGCTATATCTCTGTAAGTAAATTAAAATGAAAAGCTAAACTTTGGCAACTGTGCTAACTTCTCATTTACTGAAATATGGTCAATTTTACATTTTGGGTGGAAATTCCCTTTAAAAAACAATATATAGACTGACAGGAATGCACCTTAATCAGAGGGAAATGTTATTAAAGGGGTTATCCAAGACTCAGACAGACCTCCCAGAGTGGCCAACCCTTGGTGGAGATCATACTGATCTGGTCCACTGCGCTGGGTTCGGTGTCCAGGGGTGGATTGGCCATAGGGAAATTTCCTGGTGGGCCGATGCCCCGGGGTCCGACCAAGCTTACCTCTCTGCTGCTGGCAGTGGTAAATAATGCTGTGAGAATACAGGTACTCATGTACCCGGCCAGCAACCGTGCATGCCCTCCCGAATTCAACTGCTGTGGCCACATCTCGCCTCCTAAGCCCCCCGCTCCATATTTTCATCAGAGACAAATGGAGGAAGAGGACAAAAAATGGCATCTATTGATGGCCACCACAGAGGGACAACTTTTGGGGCAATATATTGTGCTGCACTGTGGTATATTGTTCTGCAGGCACAGTATATTGATATGATATTGTGTATAATAATCAGAAGTGATGAAGCGGCACTGCCGCTGGTGTGGGTCGTATCACCATCCACGATATAATACTACCCAGGTGCAACCCGCAGTCACTTTTGCCGGTGGTGCTCAGCCACAAGAATAAAATAGTGACAGTTCATATGCAGTGCAATCGTATCCAGAATGTAGAAAAAGGCGGCGGCACTCACCGGTTGTAGAAAAACTTCTTTATTATCTTCAATCCATAAAAATATTGATCGGGCAAGGGGCGGACTATTCCTATTTCAGGCGAACAAGCTGCGACGGCCGTTTCGCGCACAACGTGCGCTTATTCTGGCTAGCGTGCGAGCATATATTGATATGATATTTCTGACCCCGCCTACTTGTGTTGCCCCACCTTCTGTTTATTTGGACCCCCCTAAAACATGGGGCCACTTTTATTTTTATTTTTCCTGGGGCCGCTTTAAGTTCCCAGTCCGCCCCTGTCGTTATCTAATGCTCCCAGGCCACTGTTCCTCCCTGCCACGCTGAGATCCATCGATGGGGGAACACGTGACCGCTGCAGCCAATCACAGGCCAGTGACCAGGTAAGTATGATCTCCACCACTGGTCGGCCACTCTGGGAGATCTGTCTGACTTGTGGATAACCTGTTTAAGGGGAGGATATCGTAATAATTGACTTTGAGGTAGCATTGAGTGCTTGACCAAGTGATCGCCACCCTGGTGTACAAAGACATTATTTATTTGACTAGTGATGTTTAAACTTTCTTTTTCATAAGTGGCTGTGAGCTTCTGTATAAAGCCTAATAATATAGAGGAGATCTATACTGTGCTGGTCTTGATAACCTCTCTAATTTATGGTGAGGTGCAGGCCTCATCATAAATTAGGTGCATCTAGTGTTGCCACCTGTACGGGAATGACCCGGACAGTCCGGGTTTGTAATCCTGTACCCGGGTACAAGCCTTTCTCAGACCCGGGCACAGCAATCAGCTGTGAGTGATGCGATGCTAGCGCAGGGCGGCGCTGACTTCAGACACACCCACCCTCCCTCCCTCCTGTTCGGGTTTGGCTTGAAGAAAAGGTGGCAACTCTAGGTGCATCCCCAAGCAATCCACGACAGATCAGAGCTGCCGGAGATTTCTGGCTTAATTTGCACCAGAAAACTATTGTAAATTAAGTTAAATTCGTCTAGTCGGCTGGGCATGCCCCTTTCCCATCCCCTTTTGGAAAGTGGCGAGGGCAGCGTAGAAAGAGGCACTTGTGACCTTTTTTTTTTTAACTCGCCTTGCGACTTTTTGAAGCCACTTTTTATGGTTATGGTTCTACGATAAATGATCTTAATTTAAACTGATCCATTTCTTTGTTAGACAGGAAGACGTAAGCTGAGTGTGGAAGTGTAAAGCATGATGCTGTGATTTGTTCTTTTCGAAATTTCGTGTACATTCTGAGTGATAAATGGCTATTTTCCAACCGGTTGCTATAGATTTCATCAAATAGCTGATCTGGGATCGGCTTTTATAAACACGTTAAGACAAAGCAAATAGAGCACTGAGAAAATAAATGAATGGATTTTCTGCTCTTGAAAGGACTTTGTTAGGGAGCACTGTATTAAGAGCTCATCCAGAAATATTTAGATATCCGCTGTGTAACTTCATTGCTGAATGTGGTTCCATTGTCCCAGGATGATAAAGGACAATATTGTCCGTTCCACCTGCTTGCAGAATGCATACAGTCATGGCAGACTCAGTATAAAGGAGGATGTTAGTGTTGAGCGAATTGGGTTCGGACTGCTCTCCCAGATGTGTAAGCTGCCCACGCCATTGGCACTAATGCAGCCCCATACCATCAGAGATCCAGGCTTTTGAACTGTGTGCTGATAACAAGCTGGATGGTCCCTCTCCTCTTGAGTCTGCAGCACATGGCATCTGTGATTTCCCCCCCAAAATTTAAATTTCGATTCATCTGACCACAGAACAGTTTTCCATTTTGCCTCAGTCCATTTTAAATGAGCTTTGGCCCAGAGAAGATGGTGGAGTTGCATGGTACAGCTTTAACTTGCATTTGTGGATTGCACGCTCAAGTGTGTTCACAGACAATGATTCCTGGAAGTATTCCTGAGTCCAGTACAGAATCATGCCTGATTTTAATGCAGTGCCGCATTAGGGCCTGTGGATCACAATCATCCAATACTGACCGTCGGCCTTGACCCTTTTGCATATGAATTTCTACAGATTCTCTGAATCTTGGATGATATCATGTACTGTAGAAGGTGGGGTATTCAAAGTCTTTGCAATTGTGGATTGGGGGAAATTTTTCTGAAATTGTTCCACAGAGAAAATACACCACCCTTGAGCCACACACCAACAAGACACACTTGAAGGGCGGGTGGGTGTTCTGTTCTTCAGGTCCAGGACAAGTGGGAATGGAAGGCCCCATCCTCACAGGTACTATTGCTCCCCTTCTTTTGTTAACCCTTTCTATCCCTATACTGGCTACAAACCCAGTCATGTCTGGGCCTCTACTTTAGCTTAGCCCTTCTCCATTCCTCTGTTTTTACATAGCGCCCCAACTTATTTGGACTTGGGGTTGTACAAGCAAACTTGGGCTTTTATTATTATGGGCTCTAGAGGATATTACAGGGAGGGTGTATAAGCTAAGGGAACTACAACTCCCAGGATGTCCAGGTTGTTCTTATGGGGTCTCAAGAGAATATTACAAGAAGGGATGTAGGAGGAATAAAACTACAACTCCCAGCATTCATCTGGCTCGCAGCTCTGACACTGAATCCATCACTTCTCCACTGTCTTCGCCTTACAGGCAACGCAGGACAGGAGCTCCGCCTCCTCATGTCACGTGGCCATCCTCACAGGTCTCTCCACAGCTGAGAGACATCACTAAGAATGTCTAGAAAAAAGTCCTACCGCCCACAACATGCTTTCCTAAATGCTTTTCACCTCCTATGATACAGTCACATGAGCTCTTCATGGGATCTAACCCTGCTGGAGCCCATAGGCATTACCCTCATTATACTTTCCACTGTGGTACTCACTAGGGTACCTGGATGATTTGCACTTCCTGAAGTCCGCAGGGTTGGCAGAGACGCCTAAAACACTCTTGTGATGTCACAGCTGTCACCTGACTAAAATACAGTTGTGATGTCACAGCTTTACTAAAACCCACTTGTGATGTCACAGCTTTACCAAAAACCCACTTGTGATGTCACAGCTTTACTAAAACCCACTTGTGATGTCACAGCTTTACCAAAACCCACTTATGATGTCACAGCTTTACTAAAACCCACTTGTGATGTCACAGCTTTACCAAAACCCACTTGTGATGTCACAGCTTTACCAAAACCCACTTGTGATGTCACAGCTTTACCAAAACCCATGTTTCATGTGGCAGCCAGGTACCTGACAGTTTGTGACATGGCCAGGGCAGAGCAGGTCACACCCTGTTCCTTGTATGGGTGTCCTGTCCATTGCGTAGAGAATGAGGATGGGGTGGTATGTATGGATCTGCTGCAATGTTAACAGCATGGTGCCCAGCTTAGTGGGTGGCATACAGAGAATTTCCTGTACTGATGCATCCACTTCCCATACTTCTCCAGTTCTGCCCCAAGAACGCCACAGAATACCAACTTTAAGGCAAATAAACAGAAACTGTAACCCTTTTTGGTCCAATTTGCAAGGCATTCCTGGAAAGTATACCCGCCCTAATATGGCTTCATAAGTGGGCCGTTCAGGTGACGTGGAAAGCCTGGGTAACCATACCACTCATAGGTGGAATAGTTGTTACCTATCTCTCATCCGGCGTCATGGCAGGTTACGGTGGGATTTGTGAAGAGACTGGACATAACTATCACCAGGATAGGAGATTGATATGGATTTATATGTGACCTTGACTTGCCAGACAATATGGAAAATTGTATTTGCATTATTTTGCATCATCATTGCTTGGTTTTTCAGGAATAGTGCTTATATCTCAGTTTTTTTTCCCCTTCCCCTGTCTCACTTGCGCTGTCCTCACTCACACTGAATTATCACATGCACTGCCACATCTCCTGAAACACTCTGTGCTGTCAAGGACACTGCTGTTAGGTCTTTTGCGCTGACTATATTCGGATTCCGCAGATACCTGCGATTGATCTCCGTGATGCACATCATACAGTATTGTATGGCCTGCAGTGCATTTCTGTATGGGGGCCCCCTATTCTATATATTGCTATACATATATTAATATAATCAAATGCGCAAGAAATGATTCTCTGTATATTGTCATCATTGTTCCTTGAGGACGCTCATTTCCGCAGTGCAGTCGTGTTCTGTATCTTACCTTTCACAGTAACCTGATGCTGCGTGGCACCCTCGCGTTGCAGGGTGGATAGCCTTACACAGTGACAGCAGCGTCCATACCTGCATCACCAAAACAGTGCGGCCTCCAGAGCCCTGACCGCATCCTAGTCACTTATATTTGTAGCATGGGTTTGTTCTCATCAGTGCAGAGGTTTTAGTCAAAGTAATCTAATGCAAATCTGTAACTTCCCCCCACCCTCAAGTGTAATACTTCGGTTATGGCACTCAACTCTTCATATGGGGCAGGGACGCCTTTGATCCCACTAATAGGTCAGGATATAGGTGTGACTGCAAACACTACACCCCCTAGCAGGGGTCAGCATCCTCCGGCAGCACAGCTGTTGGGAAATTAAAACTCCCAGTATGCTCCACTCATTTTTGTTGGCGTCTGGAGAACAACCAAGCAAGCGAGCATGCTGGGAGTGGTAGTTTCATAACAGCTACTCTACAGTGTCTCTTCAGTTGAGATACTCTGTATCTATTACAATGACAGGGCTGTAAGATGGTGGAACTACTTTCTCCCTCAGGACAGCCATGTTATGTTATATTATAGTCTGCCTTTAAAGGGGTTGTCCCATCTTGGTTTGGGTTGTCCCATATTTCATGGCTAAGATGAGAATAACAGCAGTAAGCGCCAGCCAGGGGAGGTGGAATTATAGAAACGGATGAACAGGAGCGCCTACTGATTGGATGTTTCTTTAAGTCCGTCCACCCATGGCCAGAATTTACTGTGGTTATTCCCATCTTGGCCATGAAAGGCCAAGATAGGACAACACCTTTAACCCCTTATATATGTTACTATTCCTTATAGTGCTGCTACTATCTTTGCTGTATGTATATCAGGTGATTAGGATGGTCCCGGGCACCTTTACCGAGGTGAGTCAGACCAGTTAGTTCAGGGTCTTCCTTTAAAGCGTCACTAACGTTTCATAGAGACATATCAGGTTGTGATCTAAGCGCTGAAACAATAGGAAAGAAGTGTGTGCATATCGTGCTATATCTCCTCACTGCTGAGGAGTAAATAGAGATGAGCCCATGGACTTCTATGGAGCTCTTCTAATGCAGTGAGGAGAGAGAGCGTTATATGCGTGCACTTCTTTCCCCTTGTTCTAGGGATCATGGGGGTCTCAGCGCTAAGACCACCACCAATCAAACCTTTTGATATGTCTTGTCTTTTGATATGACCTATCAAAAGTTTTTAGAAAAGTTAGGGATGCTTTAAAGGGGTTGTCCCAAGAAAAATATTCTACAGATTTCAAACCAGCACCTGGATCTGAATACTTTTATAATCGCATGTAAATAAATATTTTTTATAGCCAGTTAGTTATTCAATAAAATGTATCTGTATAGTGCCACTTAATTTCTTATTTCTTTGACCTGCTCACTGAGATGGCCGCACATGCTCAGTTTCATCCTTCATCTGCCTCCTGAGCTGTGATAGGGAAAGCTGAGACACGCCCCCTGAGCTGTGATAGGGAGAATGAGATACGCCCCCTGAGCTGTGATAGGGAGAGCTGAGACACGCCCCCTTAGCTGCAGCAGAAAAGACACTCCCCTTGAGCTGTCAGCTTGATATAAATCTAGCAGAGCAATGAATGGGGAGATCTCTGGATCCATGTCAGGTACAGGGCTGGTTCTAGCTTTGGTAGAAAGAGATTATCATGTACTATATGATGTCTGATCCTCATTTTTTACATTATTCATGGGATAACCCCTTTAAGGGAACCCTGTGGCATTATGCAGAATGCAGAGTCATAGGAAAGCTGTGCTCTGCCATTCTAGAAGGCATAGTAGTGAGGGATAAATTGTAGTGTAGTTGATACCCAGAGTTGTTGGGTGTACACCTATGGTATTGAGACAGTCCCCTTGTGTGAGTGGATCAGGAGCAGAGATGCAGAAAACAATGGGAGACTGCAGGAATGGCCAAAGAAGAAGAGCCCTTGATGCCACCACCAAGGAGGTTGGTTAGAGACAAGGGCTAAAGTAACAGTTTTGTGTGAATTGTGCTGAGCCTAACAGAGTAGCCGAAAGCAGTAAGGTGGCTGAGATGGGTGCCACTGAGGCAAGTGGCCCTTGTGGTCTGTTGAGACCAAGAGAAACACAGAGACTCCACATCTGCTGTCATGCAGTGGTTTGGTCCAAGTAGAGTATGTTCCTTAAACCTAAGACGCAGCTAGAGAGAGTTTGGACAGGCCGAGCCAAGTGCTACAGCAGCTGAGAAGACCTGAGAGACAGTAACTGTAAAAGCCCAGAGGCCGAACTGAGATAGTGATGTGAGCGGATGGAGAGGAAGAGTCTGTGCGCACCACGCTGATGAGAATTGCATTATTAAGACATATTTAAGTACTGTATCTTGCTTGAGAAAGAATATAAAGCAGCTTGAAAAATTACTGATTGTGTCTAATGCTTGAGAAAAAAATTATTATATCCTGAATTGGCCTCCTAAAACACATTTAGGGTATATCATACATGAGGTCCCATATGTATTTGCTTAGGCACAGATCAAGGGATTCATCAGTGGTCGAATTCCGATCAAGTTCTAAGTGGAATGTTTAAATGAGAGGGCCTGCAAATAATAACAACATACCTAGAACCGTCCCAACAGGGGCTTCACCAGTGGTCTTCTTTCCAGAATTTCTAGACTGACTCTGGAATGTTATATCATGTAGTTCATCCCTGGTCCTTCAGTGCCTTTAAAGGGGTTTTCTGGGAGTAAAATATTGATGACCTATCCTCAAATGGCCTTCTAGAATGTAAGGATATCTTTAAATTCGTGGGCCTGCAAATAGTTAACATACCTAGAGCCCCTCATGGCATTGCCAAAGCTCTTCTTTCCAAGATTTCTACACTGCCTCTTGAACTCTTGAAAATTATGGCTGTAGAGTAGTCCACACTTGGTCCATAGATGTCTATAAATGGTTCTTGAGAGTTGATGTGAATCAACAGCAAAAAGTGAGTTTATACTGGTTGGGGTCCTTGTTTTACATTTGGTTTGTATGAAATAGGATAGAAGAAGTAAATCTTATCATTCCAGTAGTGTCTCCACTGACAAAATAAGAGCTTGTGATCTCTAAGCTTCTTGGTCTCTCTTGGGTTTAGATGTTCCTATAGCTGCAGTCTTTAATTAAAGAAATACAAAAAAGAAACAATATAAAAACATAATGACCCCCTGTTTACTAAAACCTACCACAAGTTAAATCTCAGCTGTCTCCAAGTCTCATGATGGGAGCTTAGCAGAAATCTTGAATATGTCAGGCGCTACAATGTATTAATTTAAAGTTTGATGTGTTGCATTTACTTTGCTAGATTTTTTTTGTGCTACAGTATTAAGACCAAAGCCTGGGATTTGCCTTGTGGAACAATATATCCTGTCTTAAGCTGACATGTGATACCTGCTAAGAATTCTGACATTTTTCACTGACATTTGGGGAGGCTATAGCCCCTTTAAAGGAATGGGATTGTAACTTGCTGCTCTACTCACAGTCTTTGTTCCATTCTTTACATTTAGTTCTTCTCCCATATATTGTACCATGGTCATGGAATAGGCATGAAGGGAATAGCAGGCACGATGGCCTCTTATCCCGTGTTCCAAAACTTGGAAGAATGCCAGAGAGTCCAGTTTGATCATTGCTATTGGACCCGTTGTCTTCCATGTATGCCAAGACTACACAGAATCTGGGGGGAAGGAGGAATCTGTCCCAGTGATATTTTGAGAGAGATGCTTTGGAAGGAGAGATCCACTGGGTGACCAGGTAACAAAACTAGCAGCCCTGTTTACAGCTAATGGAGAATGCTAGAATGTCAGAGGTAATACAATTGACCAGTTTGATGCCAAAAAGGCGGTAGACACATCTGCCATTAACTGTTCATTCGGTGTAGCACTTTTGATGCCAAGTAGAGGTGGGTTGATTGAGGAGACTCCCACTGCTGTTATGACACAGTGAGACCCGTAAGGGAGAGAACCACCAAACGCCTATGAATAGTTGATTGTTTGCTGGTTTGGAACAATATAGTAGCTGTGCCCTCCTGTGGAGAGAATTAGGCACCCAAGTAAAGTTTTTTCAAACCACAATTGGCTACTGAGTGTTTCCTTTGTTTGGGAGCCCCTAAAAACCCTGCAGGTGTTTGCCCCCAAATGAAAAGGGATTACAATTCTCTACCATGTCCCAGCTATCTTCTGGTTTCTTAGGATTGTTCCCTCAAGATTAAATGTAAGTCATCAAGATTAAGTATTGGTGTTCATTATTCAATCTCTACTGGCTGTATCTCATCATCATCATCATGGCAGTGCTTAGGGGGTCTAAGGATAAGTAGAGATTTCATGAAATGCCAGCAAGGTTGGTGCATCTATCCATGGCTGCTCTATTAGTGTCAGCTCTTCAAACTACGACTAGCAAACAGAGTCATAACTTAAAGTGACCACCTGGTTTAAGAAAAAAAATAAAAAATCACATTGAGGAATGAACACTTGCCCTGTGCTCTCATTTTTATATTTTCAGCGGCAGATCGGCCAATTTCCAGGCTTCTCTTCTGCCATCCAATATGGCTGCAAAGCTTCTTAGATTACCCGATACATCCTAGTATCCCAAGTCACTTCTTGTAGTTCTTGGATTGGCTAGCAGTGCTCACGTGAGCATTGATGGGCAATCCAACACCAGGGCTGGACAAGTAGGAAGTGTCTTGAGCTACTGATGACCGTGTAAAGACTGACAAGGATAAAAAAGAGGGCACCATGTAAGTGTTCTATTAGTTCCCCAGTTAATGTGATTTTCTTTTTTCTTGAACTGAAGGATCCCTTTAAAACTCTTGGCCCCAACTACAAAATATGGACCCTACCATGTGCCATGTATAATATTGGAATGTCTTTATGCAATAGAGGGGTCTTTGGGGCCCTTCAGGCACCAAGACCCATGTATGACTGCTACCCTGGCTTCCTTTACAGCAGTGGTCTCTAATCTGTGGCTCTCCAGCTTTTGCCATTTGGGTGTCTATGCATGTTGGGAGTTGTAGTTTTGCAGGTTGGAGACCACTGTTACGCGTCTGCATAGAAGTACATTCTGTACAACTTTTGTACATATAAAGTTACCAAATATTTGATGTAACACTTTGTACTACATCCCTGTGTGCAGATATTTAGCCAGGGGCTGATTGGTCACGGATTCCTTTATCCCACACAGAAATCTCTGCATATTTTCACCTGTGCCTGATTTATACATATTATAAAGTCTCTGCAACGTGTTATTGTATAGTAAAATAACATGTAATTATGACTTTCTGTAGAGACTTGTTGCTTTGCTATGTATGGCAAAATTACAGTGTAGGCACTCCAGGTATGTTTTGTACATTCACTTATAGCTATGTTAACCGTCTGGGCGCTGGTCAGAAAATTGGACTGTTCTTCAATAATAATGTCCCATGCCTTAGTCAGAACTTTTCGTTCTCTGTACAGTTTCTGTAACAGTAGGCCTCTATTTTAAAGAATAAATCTGTCTTGTTATACATGTGGTGACCCAATGTGAAGGAGAAATTGGAGGAGTTGGAGCCACGCCGCCAGTGGATAGGAACCAAATCTTGCCGTCAGGGTTCAAGATGAAAGCTTTGGTGACGACCCGTTTCGGCACTAAGCCAGTGCCTTTATCAGGCCATAATCCATAATTTTTATACTTATAATGGTTATACCCATCTCAGACTTTGCTGGCATATCGCTAGGATATGCCACCAAGGTCAAATAGATTTGAGTCCCACCTCTGGATCTGCTCCTCTCTCCAGAATGGGCCCCCAAAATTAAGGCCATAGCACCTTGCATGAAACATGCTGTCTTCCATAGGAATTCCAAAAATAGTTGAGTGAGCGAGCTTGGCTATTTTTAGAATTTCCATAATGGTAAATGGAGAGAGCGCACCATGGGCCACCTTTCCATTCACCACTAGCTACTGCGTGAAATAGCCATGCCGATGCTCGGTTATTTTTGGAACTCCCATATTGGTGAATGGAGAGTGGATTTTCTTGCGCATTCCACTTTCCCTCACTTTGGGCGACACATTCTGACGTATCTGACATTGGTGCCATATCCTACAGATATCCTAGCCTCATGAGAGTATCCCTTTAATACTTTGCAGACCCTAGCGTGTAACTGGTCAACCAGACTAATAATTATTGTTCCCAGGCTGTGACACGGAGGTCCAGTGCCCCAACTGAAGAGGACTTTGGAGCATCTGACTTGCCACTAGGTTTATTTCTTATGCAATGATCCAAAAATAACCTATTAGATCTATTAATGATATGTACAATGATGCAAACAGTACAACATAGTTAAGTGTGTGCAAGTACATGTTCTTTAAAGAATGAGGGTGGCCCTCAGAGTCATGTTCTGTGGCAGGCCCAAAGAACCAAACTCAGCCTAATCCCGTATTGCTGCATTGCTTGACAGGTGTATTATTCAGGAACCTAATCCACTGGATCACCATTACAAAAATGACCAATGAATTACCAAAACAGGTTACAATAAATCTTTGTCGCACTCCGTGAAGTTGCTTTAAGTAGGGTTCCAACCCGTTTCCAATAATAAATACAACTACAGCATGTATATTTTAGTTTTGACAGTAGAGATTTTTTATTCAACATGCGGCAATATTCATGTTACGTTTCGGCACGCAGGCCTTCCTCGGACACTGTGTCGCAGGTGTGAAGGAGGAGAGATAGAAGAGTAGACGCAGTAGTTTGAAATATGTGAAGTGTGGGGGTTTAGCTCTGGTCTCGAGGATCGTTCACATACAGACTGTTGTCCACTGCAGCTTTAGGGGCCAAACATCGCTTTATTGTCTCAGCATCAACATAAATAAATGAAATGCAAAAGAAACACCTGCCCGGCTGGGCTCTAACTTAACGCAGTGTGTCCCTGACTCACCTACAACACTGTTCACACACACCGCACCCGTGCGGCTTTTCCAGGCAGCCTGTTCG